>CM073524.1:13407432-14088918 GCA_037074615.1 Leucaena leucocephala
GATGATATTTGTAAGAGAGCATTTGACACTATTAAAACTATGCTTATCACACCACCTATACTTGTTGCATCTAATTGGCACTTAGAGTTTGAGCTTTCATGTGATGCATCAAATGAAGCTGTAGGTGCCATGTTAGGACAGAAAGATGGTAAGCTATCCAAAGTCATTTCATATGCCTCTAAGACATTAGATAGTGCTCAACAAAACTACACTACTACAGAAAAAGAACTCTTTGCTATAGTGTTTGTACTTGACAAATTTAGATCTTATCTTTTGAGTTCTAAAGTTATCATATACACTGACCATGCTGCTGTAAAGTTCCTGTTCAAAAAGCCACAGTCCAAACCTAGACTTTTGAGATGGATGCTGCTAATCCGAGAATTTGATGCGGAGATAAGGGACAAAATTAGAGCAGAAAATATGGTAGATGACCATTTGAGCAGATTGCCTGAAAATACAAGGGAATATTAGATTCTGACATCATTTGTGATACATTTAGAGATTGTTCTGTTTCTGTGATTTCTATAATTAGAGATTTAGAGATTGTTCTGTTTCTGTGATTCTGAGCAGATTACCTTGGTATTGCCACATAGTAAACTACATTGTTACTGGTCTAATTTCACCTTCTTTATCTCATTTCCAGGGTCAGAAGATCAAGCATGGGGCAAGATTTTACATTTGGGAACCACCCATTCTTTGGAAAATATGCAGTGATCAAGTTATTAGAAGATGTGTGCCAAGTGAAGAAATAGACTACATCATTACAGCATGCCATTCTTCTGTTTGTGGAGGCCATTTTAGTGCAAAGAAGACTTCCAGAAAGATTTTGGATGCTGGTTTTTATTGGCCACAGATATTCAAAGGCTGCTATGATTACTGCAAGGCTTGTGATAGATGTCAACATTTTGGTGGACTGACTAAGAGACATGAAATGCCTCAGCGGCCTATGCTGTTCTGTGAGGTGTTTGAAGTATGGGGCATCGACTTCATGGGGCCATTTCCACCATCTTTTGGTTATGCATATATTCTGTTAGTTGTGGATTATCTCTCTAGATGGGTGGAAGCTGTACCAACAAGAAAGGATGATGCAGTGACAGTTTCAAAATTTCTAAAGTCAAACATCTTTCCAAGGTTTGGTATTCCAAGAGCTATAGTGAGTGATCAAGGCTCTCATTTATGTAATAAAATTTTAGGAGGGTTATTTGCCAAATTTGGGATCAAGCACAAGGTTTCAACAGCTTATCATCCTCAAACAAATGGTCAAGATGAGAATTCTAACAAAGCTACTAAAAGGATTCTGGAAAGAATAGTAAGAACCTCAAGGAAAGATTGGAGTACAAGATTAGATGAAGCTTTGTGGGCATACAGAATAGCTCATAAGACACCACTTGAGATGTCCCCATACCGAATGGTCTATGGTAAAATATGTCATCTACCAGTATAAGTTGAGCATAAAGCATTCTGGGCAGTTAAAGCTTGTAACATGGATTTTGACACTGCTGGAAAAGAAAGAATGCTGCAGATTCAGGAATTAGAAGAAATAAGATTGGATGCCTATGAGAATTCCAGAATCTACAAAGAGAAAGCTAAGCTTCTTCATGATAAGCAGATTTTACGCAAGGAGTTTGAAATGTCCTTACTTTCGTACATCTTAGGGATCATTTGGTAGCATTTAGAACCACTTTTAGTGTCATTGAAGTCCAATTTCTCAATCTGGAATTTCTTTTTCTCGCATACTGTTCACTGTGTAAATTCCAGATGAGTGACCTGACTTCAAAAAATCATAATTAATTATAGAAAAATCGAAATGAAGTGGTTCCAACTGATACATGAATATAACTCAATTATATTTTAGGTAAAAATCACTCATTGACCAATCTTTGACCAAGTCAACGTAGGTCAATGTTACAACTTTACTGTTCATCCCACGTTTCCCCCCTAAATCCAGCATTCTGGTCCCAACTTTGGAAATTTATAACTTCATGTGTAGACATACAAACAAGGCATATTATATATAAAATTGAAGCTTAATATGTATACTATTTACCATAAAAATTTCATACGTTTATTCATCCATTTACTATTTTTAATTATGGGTCAAACATCATTAGGTCACCACGTGTTACTGTTCATAGTGGTAAATTTCAGCATTTTTCAGCATTTCAACTTTGCATACATATGCATACATTCATCATACATCAGTCAAGCATGCCAAACAATACTCATTATTAATTAATAAGTTGTTATACATCATAACATGTACATAATTCTTATATTTCTAATACATCCTTCCTGCCTGAAATCCGGCAGCATAACCGCTACCTTTCGTCTTTAGAAAGTAACCGATCTTGTACCGATTCAGTAATTCCCGTGAGAACTACCATTCCAACTAAGTACCCAGGAAAGACTAGATGAACCGGCTAGGTCCACTCACTTCCAGCCTCCTTAGACAGTACCTACGTACACAGTACGTATCAGTTCCTTTCTTTGCCACTATACCGGAATTTTGGCAGCATAACGGCGTCTTTTAAGATTTCCAAAATTTACTTCGACATAACCTCCCCAATAATTGGGTTATTTGGAATGAGATTCAAGGGAATCTCAGTAGTAATAATCATAACAATATATGTAATGCAGAGTGACAGTGCTTGCTTGTGATTGTGTACAGATAAGTATGCTGCGTGCTTCCATATTCAATAACATATGATCATAGCATTGTAATAGAGCTTCAAGCATAACATATAAGATAACAATTCAACCAAACAATAGCACAACCAATCACAAGGACATTACATAAAAGCTAGGATTAGTTACTACCTTAAAAGCTTAGCAGAACTCTAAAATCTCTGTACTGCTTTCAACTCCGCCAGAACTTCCTTTCTTCTTTCTCCCTTGCTCCTTCTCTCTCAAGAACTTCTTTCCCTCTCTAAAAGCAGTCTAGGCCGTGATGAATGAATAGCATGGGGGGTATTTATAGTTTTGATGGATGGCATTTTCATAATTTTGAAGCCATCTGAACTTGTGGTCCTGGTTTTTCTGGAATTTCCTATTTTTCTTTATTCTCTTTTACTGCATCATCAAGGGACACCTAAGAGGACACCTCACCCCTCACATTATTCACATGGAAAAATTGGAGGGACCTAGAAGTCTTCTGGAAGATTTTCGGTCCAATCCGGTACCGACCCGGTCCATCACCTCGAAAATTGGACCGTTTTCTGAATCTTTTTCTGAAAATCCATATTATGTCTTCTGACCTTAAGTTTAGTATCTGGGTCCTTTATACCATTAATATTTTTATACTGGGTCTAAACTCAATTACAGATCCCCTGCGAAATGACCAAAATACCCCTGGGTGCCCTTTTGTGCACTATCTTAACCCTAAGGGCAAAATCGTCATTTTACACCTTTATGTACTCTGCCATGGCATATACTGACTCTGGTTAACTTCACCTGTATATGTCTTGGCCTCTAGGCCTGTCCAGAATGACCGAAATGCCCTTCATACACCTGCTACCCCTTTAGTACTACAGGGGCATTTTCGTAATTTCGCACTTTTCCGGGGTTCTGCCGACACTGGCCCACCTATCAGTCCAAGAGTCTTATTGGGCCTTTGTTGGTGCCATTATTGGGCTTCTCAGGGTCCATTACCTTCCTGGCACGCATTATGAGGAATCTTCCTCAGGCAATGTTCATCGAGCCTTTTATCTAACATACACCGTTTATACACATATCCAGACACCGGGTCCTTTTACCAGATACACTGGCCTGCTGGGTTTAGGCACCCCTGTGGGTTATAATAGTCATCTGACTGAGGTCATCCGAATTCATTCAGTCCCTTTTTAAATACCCATAAATCTCCCTATCGGATACCTAGAGGCTTCACACTCCCGTCTGTATTTGCTATTTTGCGAATAACTTTTTCTACAGACCTCCTATCGGTATTCTGTCAGTTTCCTGACATCCGTCCCATCAGGACGCATCATCCTGTAATTTCTCACTTATATCTGAAATCTAGGATATCCGGTAGGAATTTTTATCACTTTTGGACTATCAGATCAATTTTGGCTATCTGGAGTCTTGAAAAATTCCTATATTATGTTGGATTACCCGGCGTCACTTGCTCTATCTACTGGTGGAATATGGGGCTGATCGGAGTACGATCACTATTTTTGCCTATTTTGGGTCCAGGTTTTCATAATTACACTTTTGCCACGGAAGCTTTTCTTCTTTTCAATCAAGCCCCTTTATTTGGCTAAAATTACACTTAAGGACCCCACATTTTTGTCTACTTTTCCTTCTTAACCTTAACCTTTTCATAATTGCAATCAAGTCCTTTCATTTCCTTTCTTTTTCAATTTAATCCCTTTCTTTACATGAATAACCACATCTTTTTTCTGAAAAACAATTCATATATTTCATTCGATCTGTACATATAAATCAGTACAAAAAATTAGGGATATTACAGAGTTTCATATTGGAGATAAGGTTCTGAGATTTAAGGCTAGATATGTTTTCAAACCTGGAAAACTTGCTACAAGATGGGATGGTCCATATATGGTGACTAAGGTCTGTGATTATGGAACAATTGAATTGATGGATGAAGTAGATGGTACAGCATTTCAGGTCAATGACCACTTATTGAAGCTGTACAAGGAGAATTTCAAGCCCTCATATGAGTCAGGTTGTCTCCTTCCTTGTTTCTCCACTTACAATAGTCTGCTTTCATCAATTTTATTATATACTTGAGCTATATTTGTTGATTAAGTGTGAGGGAGGAGACCAAGTCAGTAGGATAGATAAATAATCCCATGAATAAATCAAAGATTTTGGTGTAGTGTTGTCATGATTACTGCTGCTTTGCATGTGTTTCATCACTTTTTCACATTGAGGACAATGTAGAATTTAAGTGTGGGGGAGGATGAACTTGATAGGTGAATAAGAATCATATATTTACTATGATTTTGTCTTTGTGTCGCGACCGTAGCTCTCTGTGAATATCTCAGTCGCGACCATTTATTATTTTTTTGTGACCAAACTTTCATATTTTATTATGTTTACCCATCTGTGATGTTTAGTCATGGTATGTGCTTACATTTGTCGCAACTATAGCTCTCTGTGAATATCCGTCGCGACTATGTTGACATTGGGTCGCGACTTGTAAATGTTTGTTTAACAAGGTTACTCTCGGTGATTTCATGTTGCGACCAATGTCAATTTATGTCACGACCAATCTTCTCTGTGTAAAACAGTCGCGACCTGATGATCTTTTTATCGTGACTAAAATTTATCTTTTGCTGAAAATTCCTTTTACTGCGTTCTGGTTGTTGCTTGGTCTTTGGAATTAACTATCATGGATCAAAATTGAACTTTGAACTCATAACTTGGGAACATTGCCAACTTGATGAAGTGTTAGTTGCTTGTTTCATTGATTCACTACCGGAATTTGTGCATCACGAATGATTAATCTCATGTATTTTGTTAAAAATTCATTCAATCTAGTCATGTGAGCTGATTAGGGTGAGTAAGCCAGATGGAAGCATTTTTTAGCCTTCAACATATACTCCTTTACATTGTGTGACACCATCTAGTTTGGTAATTTTGCAGAACTTGTCTCAATCCTTGATTCAAAATCACATTAGCTCCATGGACTTGTGAAAATGATAAGGGCTTTTTTTTTCAAAACCCTCTTGACCAAACAGAAACCACATAAATATTAAATCCTTTACTTTACCCCTTTGAGACCTTCATTTTCTTTTAATTCCATCCTTGATTAATGAATACTGTGCAAGATAGTTGTTGCTACAGTAAGTTTTTAATTGTGAAGTTTCAATTACTTGTTGATTTCTGAACTTCAATATATTTGCTATCTGGTTCAAGAAAATAAAAAATAAAGAAAAAAATACAGAGAAGAAAAAAAAAAGAAAAGTACCAAGAAAAGAGAAAGAAAGAAGAAAGAAAAGAAACCAGATGAAAAAAAAGAAGTGCTATCAACTAGTATGAAAGAATTAGTTGTGACTTGCAGCTGCATGATTGACACTTTGATTATGTACAGTATTTCATTAATCATTGACATGCATTTCCATTTCATCATCTAGCCTCTCCAACATTACAACCCTAATAAAGACCCTCTGATTCATAAACCTTGTGGCATTCAGTGGTGGAGATGTAGGATGGTTACAAGCCTATGGGAAGTCTAAGCTAGATGATTGAGTGAAATTACCTTGATAAGAGAGGGAGTGAAACACTTTACCTTGTGAGGAAATCTCAACCTAGTTGCTTACTATGATTGAATTGCATGGGTTAGATTCTTTGATTGATATGAGATTAGTTTGGATTACTGCCAATTGAAGGGAAAGATTAATGATTGCAAGTACTTATGCTGAATCAATTTTGCCAATTGTGCTGAACATGTGTGTTTAAATTCAGTTTTGATCCATAATTTTGCTCGGAGTGCAAAAGCTAAGTGTGGGGGAGTTGATAAACTCATATTTGTACTGATATTTAATATGTTAAAAGAGAGTTTATTATTTATTCTCATCCACATTTACTACTATATTAGCAAATTAGTTAATAATATGAAATTGGACAAGTGGGAATTTAAATGATGTGATTTTAGTGCTTAATTGGATAAATAATCTATTAAATGTCCATTTCAGGCCAACACAGCAATCAATCAGCAAAAGTAGACCGTCCCTGTGGAATTAAGTCACGACCTTATGTGTTCACCGTCGCGACCAAACTTCAATCAGCAAAGAAGAAGCGCTCTCTATAAATATTAGTCGCGACCTGATGTATATAAGGTCGCGACCAAACTTCAAATGCAGAAATAAATCAGCGAATGACAGAAGGGACAGCTGGACAGAAAGGTGATTTAAGCATGGGATGGATTGCATAGCTGGACTTAACAGATTGTGTAATATCCTTAATTTCTGTACTGATTTTCTTGTACAGATTAAATGGAATATATGAGTCCTGTTTCAGGAAAAAGATGTGGTCCTTTATGTAAAGAAAAGGATTAAATTGCAAAAGAAAGGAAAGAAAGGACTTAAATGCAAATATGGAAAGGTTAAGGTAAGGAAGGAAAGGTAGACAAAAATGTGGGGACTTAAAGTGTAATTTTAGCCAAATAAAGGGACTTAAGTGCAAAGAAGGAAAAGTTCCCTGGGGCTAAAGTATAATTAAAGAAAATTAGGCCAGAAGTGGTTTGGACTGACCGGTGGCATTTCAGTCTCAGATTTTACCAGAAGATAGGGCAAGTGATGCTGGGTAATCCAGCCTAATACTGGAATTTTTGAAGACTCCAGATAACAGAAAATGGACTGATCGTCCGAAAGTTATAAAAATTTATACCGGATACCCTAGATTTCAGATATAAGTAAGAAATTACAGGATGATGCACCCTTATGGGCCGGATGTCGGGAAACTGACAGAACACCGATAGGAGGTCTGTAGGAAAAGTTATCTGCAAATTAGAAAATCCAGACGGGAGTGTGAGGCCTCCAGGGATCCCGGTAGGAGATTTATCGGTATTTTTAAAGAGGCTGAATGCGATCGGATGACTTCAGTCAGATGACTGTTATAACCCACAAGGATGCCTGAACACAGTAGGACACTGTATCTGGGAAAAGGAGCCGGTGTCCGGAAAGGTGTATAATCGGTAAATAATAATTAAAATATTCGGTGAACTGGGGCAGAGGAAGATTCCTCGTAATACGTGCCATACAGGTAATGGACCCAGGAAGCCCAAAAATGGCGCCATTAGAGGCCCAATAAGACTCTTGGACTGATAGGTGGGCCAGTGTCCAGCGAAACCCCGAAAAAGTGCGAAATTACGAAAATGCCCCTGTGTTGTACAAAAAGGGCAGCAGATGAATGGAGGGCATTCTGGTCATTCTAGACGGGCCTAGAGGCTAAGACATATCTAAATAAGGTTGACTAGAGCCAGTATATGCTTTGACCAGGTTCAAAAAAGTGTGAAATGATGATTTTGCCCTTAGAGTTAAAATAGGACAAGACAGGGCACCAAGGGCATTTCGGTCATTTCGCAGGGGATCTGTAACGGATTCTGGACCCAGTATTAAAAATTTAATGATACAAAGGGTCTAGATACTAAATGTGAGGTCAGTAGACATAAAAAGGATTTTCAGAAAAATCAGAATCGGAAAACAGCACGTTTTTCGAGGAGACGAACCGGGCCGGTACCGGATTGGACCGGAAAGCTTCCGGAAGGCTCTAGCTCCCTCTCAATTTCTCCATGTGAAGAATGTGGGAGGTGAGGTGTCCCATGAGTTGGCATTGAGTGATGTCATGCATGATGCAGTAAAAGGAATAAAGAAAAATAGGAAATTCAGGAAAAACCAGGACCACAGGATCATAAGTTTTCAAAATTACGAGATTGCCATTGCTCAACACTATAAATACCCCCTAGCTCTTCATTTTGGCACAAGCAAGAAAGAGAGGAAGAAAGAAGTTCTTGAGAGAGAAAGTGAGAGAAAGAAAGAAGTAAGGAAGTTCTGGTGAAGTTTGAAGTAGTAGAGAAGTTCTGAAGCTCTGCTTTTGAGGTAGCAACTAATCCTAGCTCTTATGTAATGTATTTGTGATGTGTTGTGTTTTTTTTGGTTGGATTGTTGTCTTATATGTTATGCTTGAAGCTCTATTCCAATGCTATGATCATATGTTATTGAATATGGAAGCATGCAGCATACTTATCTGTACACAATCACAAGCAAGCACCGTCACTCTGCATTACATATATTGTTATGATTATTGCTACTGGGATTCTTTTGAATCTCATTCCCAAATATAATATTACAGGGGAGGTTCTGTCAAAATAGAATTTGGAAATCTTAAGAGACGCCGGTAGGCTGCCGAAATTCCGGCAACGAAGACGGGACAAAGAAAGGAACTGATACGTACTGTGTACATAGGTGTTGTCTAAGGAGGCTGGAAGTGAGTGGACCTAGCAGTTTCATCCAGTCTTTCCTGGGTACTTACGTAGAATGGTAGCTCCTACGGGAATTACCGAATCGGTACAAGATCGGTTACTTTCTACAGACAGAATGTAGCAATTAAGCTGTTGGAATTTTAGACAACGGAAAGTGTAACAGAAATAGGAGAATGTTAATCATGCACTAATATATAACAGTTGATTATTTAATATTAATTGTTATCTGGCATGTATAACTGAAATGTGTTGGTTGTATGCATGTGTATGTAAAGACTAAATGCTGAAAATAGGCTCAGTGAACAGTAACTCGTGAAGACCTATTCATGTTTGATAAAACATTAAAAATAGCAAATGATTGAATTAATGTACGAAATTTTTAGGGTAAAAAGTATACAAACTAATATTTAATTTTATATATAGAGTGCCTCATTTGGATGTATATACAAAAAGATATAAATTGTTAAATTTGGGACCAGAATGCTGGATTCAGGAGAAAGTCAATGGATGAACAGTAAGATTGAAACGTTGACCCACGTTGAATTTGTCAATGATTGGTCAACCAATGATTTTTCCCTGAAATATACTTAAGTTATATTCATGTAGCAATTTGAACCACTTCATTTCGATTTTTCTAGAATTAGTTATGAATTTTCAAAGTCAGGTCACTCATCTTGAATTTGCCACAGTGAACAGTACCCGATATGAATAAAATTCCAGATTAAGAGTTTAGACTTCAGTGACTCTGAAAGTGGTTCTAAGTGCTACTGAATGGTCCCTAAGATGTATAAAAATAAGGATGTGACAGATTGCAAGTGGGAGATCAAACATGTGCAGCAACAGAAATGAACTCCACATATCTGGCACTATTCATGCACTCACTGTACACATTAGCATCTCCATCTGAACAGAATGAGCAAGTTGCCAATAGCAAGTGGGAAGCATGTGATGAACAGAATACCAGATCATGTGATGACAGCTGGAGATGGAAGGCATCTGGATAGCTCCATTGATTCACTCATGCATTTCAGACTTCTTGTATATCACATCATACGCACATCATTGATGATCAGATATACATTCCCATACATTCTGACATACAATTCGGATATACCATACACACGCATCTGTCCATTCATTCCATCCATATTCCATTTTCACGCTTTCATCTTCTTCTTCACCATTTTTCATTTCTCTTCGGGAGCTCTGCTCTGTTCTAGTTAATAGAACCAGAGCAAAGTTCTACAGCTCATCATCTTCATTTTCTCCTTTCATTTCCATATGACTACTGCTGCATTACCGATTGTTGCTGCTGGAGTTCATATAGCAATGCAAGGCTGAGTTACTGTGCTTCCCTGGAGATGACACCAAACCAGAATCCTTCAAGCTTAACAGGGAGTTATTGAGTCTTTAAGTCAAATTTAACTATATCTATTTGATGTATTCACTTCTGGTTTATTGATTCAATTAGAGTAATAGATGACAAGGAATTAGGAACCAAGTTGAATTCTTTCTTCCTACAGTAATTATCATTTGATTAATATTCATATTCTATTATCTCCAAGTTGAACAATTCTTATTCTCTATTAATGTCTGCGAGTTGTAGTGTTAATTGAGATTTAGCTAGCGAGTTGTTAGCTAACCTATTCTAGTTCAATTGATTAATTCTTGATATTCTGAGGATGATGAAGGTAAGGAAATCTCCAAGGGAACACACTTGTCATCATTAATTCATTTCATCATCTTAATCGCATAAAAACAGAAACAATAGCCTAGACTTTAATTTCTGAAGTTAGTTGATAGTCCAAAACACAACTCATCTACTTAACTTGTTAAATTGTGGCTCAATAGATTAATTAGGAACTCTAACATTCAGTAGCTTCTTGTGATCCGACCTAGGTTAGCCTCCACTTACTATTGGTTAGCTTAGATTTGTTTGACAATTAGAAATGACAGTTATCAAAATGGCGCCATTGCTGGGGAGCCTTACTTGTTAAGGTTTCCTAAGCAATCTCCTTGGCCCAAAAAATAAAGAGTATGTAGTTGTTTTCAGTTCTTCTGTGATTTTTTTTTTTCTGTTTATATCTTTTAAGTCGCGACCATTTGGATTTTTAGTCGCGACAAAAGTTCTCTGTGATTTCAAGTCGAAACCAGATACACATTTGGTCACAACCTGAAATTAGTTTTCAACTCAGATTTACTATCTGTCATTTTTAGTCGTGACTTGAGATCTTATTGGTGGCAACCAAAAATATTTTCTTCAAATTTTCATCCCTGTGATTTGTAGTCGCAAGCAAATTGACACTTAGTCACGACTAATCCTCTCTTTGATTTTTAGTCTGGACCTGTGTGCATTTTGGTCGCAACCACGAATCTCTTATTTTAAACATTTGCTCTCTGCAATTTCTAATCGCAGCCAGATTGATACTTAGTCACGACTAAAATTCTCTATTGTTTTTAGTCGAGACCAAAGTGTATTTTGGTCGCAACCAGAAATTTTTGGCTTCAAGCATTTGCTCTCTGTGATTTTTAGTTGCAACCAAAGTAACATTTGGTCGCCACCAAAAATCCATATTCAGACAATTTTGCTCTCTGTGACTAACAGTCGCGACTTGAAGTTCATTTTTGTCGTGATCATAGCTCTCTGTGATTTTGAGTCGTGACCTGTAGTCATTTGTGTCACGACCTGATATTTCTAAACTGCGACTAACTGATTTTATTTGCTGAATTTGCTGTATTACTGATAAATCTGATCTTCTGCATCATTGTTGAGCGTGAATTGTATGAACAAGAGCTCTGAACTCATTCCTTTGGATAGAGAGATTAATAGGACACTTAGGCAAATAAAGAAAGCTAAAAATCAAGCTAGTGTTGCATCTGTTGTTGCTGATACTGAACCTGCATCTTGTGCTATATTAGATAATCATCTTGTCATGGAGCATGTTAATGTAGGTGAAGCTCATACTCATAATCAGAATAATCAACATGAGCAATGTGCAGAAAACAATATGAACAATAAAAGGCCATGTAGGAGCATATGAGAACTCACTTCTTCTAATGCAAACTATGATCCTTTTCACACTTGTCCTGCTTTAGATATGAATTTTGAATTGAAAGGTCCTTTACTGAGTAACTTACCAAAGTATTATGGATTGGCAGGTGAGGATCCTTTCAAGCTTTTGTAGACTATGCAATGGGTTTGCTCAACTATGAAGCCTGTAGGAGCTGACATGGATGCTGTGCAGAGACAAGTCTTTCATTTCACACTGGAAGGAAAGGCAAAAGAATGGTTCTATATGCTGCCACATCATACACCTCAAGCTCTACACCCCTGGAACAACTTAAGAAGTGCCTTCTTGGAAAGATATTTTCCTTCATCAAAGACTGCTGCATTAAGGAAGGAAATCTTTGCTGCAAAACAATATGCTGAAGAATCCATATTCTAACACATAATGAAGTATGGAGAGATTATCCCAACTTCAGATTGAGGGATGGAGGTGGATATAGGAATTTTGGACAAAACATATTTAATAATGACAAGTAAGTGGTTGAATCCTATAAAGCTATGGAAGTACCTACTGCTGTAAAAGATGATGAAATATCTGAGATAATCAAGAGCATTAATGTGATGAACTCAAATATAAATTCATAAACACAAACTTCAGCTCTAACTTCAAAGACTTGAGATCTATGATGGAGAGCAACCTAGCAATGACAAATTCTAAGTTTATTGCCTTGGAGAGTAAAATAGAGCAGTGGGAAACCAAAGCTTCAAACATGAATAGCTATGTATCACTGTTAGCTAATTCAGTGAGTGATATTTAGGCAAGGATTGGTGAAAATCTACCTTCAAATATAGTTAACCCAAATCTGTGAATGACAAAAGCTATAGAGGTGGAAAAATAGTGGGGAAAGTCAATTTTGATGATGATAAAAGGGATAATAAAGAAAATGAACAGCATAACAGATCTGGAACTGAAGAGTTGATTGAAGAAAAAACTTCATTCAGTCTAGAATCAGAAAGCAACAAAGAGAAAAGGATGTTGTAGCATAATGAGCAAGTTAGATTGAAGGTTGCTTCACAACCATCCGGTATACATGAAGAAGTTGCTAGTTCCAGAATTGAAAGTCAAAAATCAGACAAGAACCAGTATCAAAAAGGAGCATGAAGATACAGAGCAGAGAGATAGAGAGGACTAGAAGATCAAGCATGAGGTAAAATATTACATATGGGAACCACCCATACTATGGAAGATATGCAGTGATCAAGTTATAAGAAGATGTGTGCCAAGTGAAGCTGTGGCCATTTATTGAAGCTGTACAAAGAGAACTTTCGACCCTCATGATATTCAAGTTGTCTCCTTCCTTATTTTCCCACTTACAATAGTCTGTTTTACTCAATTTTTCTTATATACTTGAGCTGTTATTTGTTGATTAAGTGTAGGGGAGGAGACCAAGTCAATGGGGGTAGATAGATACTCATGAATTCATCTTAGATTCTAGTTCAGTTTTCATATTACTGCTGCATTATAGGTTTTTCATTAGTTTTTCACATTGAGGACAATGTAGAAAATAAGTATGGGGGAGGATGAACTTTAGTGTGTGAGATGGGTGAATGAAAATCAGATAATTGTTGTGATTTTGTGTCTTTTGGTTGTGACCTTATGTTGTTCTTGTCGCGACTAATGTGCGCGAATATGTCAAGTTTCTTTTCTATTAAAATTAGTCACGACCATTATACATTTTTGTCACGACCAGGAGTTCCTATTTTCTGAAGTTTATCCATCTGTAATGTGTAGTCGTGATCCGTGCTTATCTTTGTTGTGACTGTAACTCTATGTGAATTTTGGTCATGACTGGATTGACATTTGGGTCACTACCAGAGCATGTGTGTTAAATAAGTTTACTCTCTGTGATTATGTGTCGTGACTAGTGTCCATTTTTGTCACGGCCAATATTCCTTATTTTTTGAAGATTTCTTCTGTATAAAATAGTCTCAACCTGATATCCTTTTTATCATGACTAGAATTGATCCTCTGCAGAAAAATTCTTCTATTTCATTCTAATTGTTGCTTCATCTTTTGAATTTACTGTCATGGATTTAAATTGAACTTTGAACATATACTTTTGAATATTAGCAAAATTGATTAAGTGTGAGTTGCTTGTTTCATTGATTTACTACTGAAAATTGTGCATCATGAATGATTAGTCTCATGTATTTTGTTTAAAATTCATGCAATCTAGTCATAGTGAGTTAATTAGGGTGAGTAAGCCAGATGGCAGGATTTTGAGCCTCCAACATATACTCCTTAATATTGTGTGACACCATTTAGTTTGGCAACTTTGTAGAACTTGTGTCAATCCTTGATTCAAAACTACATTAGCTTCCTGGGATTGTGAATATGATAAGGGCATTTCTTTCAAAACCCTTTTGACCAAACAGTAGCCCACATAAATATTAAATCATTTGCTTAAACCCTTTGAGACCTTCATTTTCTGTAAGAAATTCCATCCTTGATTAATGAATGCTGTACAAGATATTTGTTGTTGTAGTAAGTCTTTAATTGTGAAATAATTGTTGTTGTAGTAAGTCTTTAAGTGTAATCACTTGTTGAATATTTGAACTTCAATGTTATTGTGCCATCTGGCTCAATAGTTGATAGAAAAAAACAAAGAGAAAAAGAGCAGGGAAAAGAAGAAAAAAAGAAAGAAGAGAAAAATAAAGAAGAGATAGACCAGATGACAAGAAAGATGTGCTATTCAACTTGAATGAAAGGAAGTTAGATGATGACTTATTATTTTCTGCAGTTGCATAATTGAAATTGTGATTAAGAATTGAAGTAGATTGAAGAAGTAAGATCATGTACAGTATTTCATTAATCATTGACACTTATTTCCATTTCATCATTTAGCCTTTCCAACATTACAACCTAATAAAGACCCTTTTGATTCACAACCTTTATGGCATTTAGTGGTGGAGATGTAGGAGGTTACAAGCCTATGGGAAGCCTAAGCTAGAAGGTTGCGTGAAAATTACCTTGATAAGAGAGTGAGTGAAACACTATACTTTGTGAGAAAATCTCAACCTAGTTGCTTACTATGATTTAATTGCATGCGTTAGATTCTTTGATTGATATGAGATTAGTCTGGATTGTTGCCAATTGAAGGGAAAGGTTGATGATTACAAGTACTCATGCTGAATTTGTTTTTCCAATTTTGATGAACATGTGTTTGAATTTTAATTTTTATCCATAATTTTGCTCGTAGTGCAAAGCTAAATGTGGGAGAATTGATAAACTCTTATATTTATATTGATTTTTGCATGTTTAAAGGGAATTTTATTATTGATTTTTCTCCATTTATTATTATGTTGAGCAATTAACAATTAAAATAAAATGAGAACAATGGGGAATTAATTGATATAATTTTGGTCATATATTATAATATTATCTTATTAGATAAATAATTGTATCTTTTAAATTCTCATTTCAGAAAAGTACTCATTAATCACCAAGTCAAGTTGTTGCTGTAACTGAATTGGATAAGATTAATCAGAATGTAATGGCAAGGAAGTGACAGTTGGACTAAACAGAGTAGGTAACAGATTGGGCACATGTCTAACAGAAACAAGTGGGCTAATAGATTGTTGGATGCATGTGCTAGCACTATAGAGGAGATCATTCATGCAGAACAGCTCAGCTCATTCATCAATATATTCACAGCTCCCATCCCACACATCACACATCTCACACCTCACCTTAGATTCATTCCACATCACAACTTCCACATAGCATTCCATCTCAGATCTACCATCTCTCTCCTTCCCTATCTCTATTCTCTCTCCATCTCCATTCTTTCTCATCTACACTTCTCCTCTATTATGAGGAATAGAACCAAAGGAACCTGCTTCCATCTTCATCTTCTCCTTCTATATTTACCATGATTGTTGCTGATCTACTTGCTGCTGCCGTTGAAGTTCTGCCAGCAATGGAAGGCTAGATCTATTGTGCTCTCTTAGAGATGATGTTGAACTAGAGTCCTTGATCTGAAATAGGGAGTTCAATTGTGTCTTTAATTCTAGATCTAATTGTATCGAGTTGATGTAGTTAATTCTGGTTTTATTGATTCAATTAGAGTTAGTAGATGATGAACATCAGGGAAATGAGTTGGATTTCCTGATTATGTTTAATTGAGCTTTGATTGATCCTCATACTTGAACTAGTTGGACATGGTTATGGTTAATTAGAGCAATTCTATAGCAGAGTATAGTTGTATCTATTTAATTTATCTTCTTCTACCTCTTTAGTTGAATGATTCATATTTCTCTATTCAATGTCTGCTAGTTGTAACTTTGATAGAGATTTAGTTAGCGAGTTGTTAGCTAATACATTCTAATTCAACTAATTAACTCCTCATATTCTATGGATAATGAAGGTAAGGTAATCTTCAGGGGAACACACTTGTCATTGATTCATATCATCATCATTAACACTTAAAATCATAAACAGTAGCATATGATTTACATTCAGAATTTGTTCAAACATCTCATCTCACAATTCATCTGACTAAGTTGTTAATTTGTGGCTCATATGATTAGTTAGGAAATTGAGCATCCATTTAGGCGCTTTGTGAATCGATCTAGGTTAGCTTCACTTTACTATTGGTTAACTTAGTTTCTTGTTTGATAATTAAAATGACAGTTATCAAAATGGCACCGTTGATCACGAGTCTTACTTGTTAAGATTTCCTAAACAATATTCTAGGCCTAAAAAACATAAAAAGAATATAGGTGTTTTAGCTTTTCTGTAAATTTAGTGTTAATGGCTACAAGCTATACTATAAATAAGGTGTGGACCATGATGAGACGTTTGCCCTAATAGCCTAGATTTATAATATTGATATACTACTCTTCCTGGCTATAAATGAAAATTGGGCACTAATGGAAATGGACATGAGAAACACATTTCTCAACAGAGATTTAGAAGTGGAGGTGTCTACGGATATACCACAAGCAGTAGGGTATGAGTCTGTGAATGAGACGCAAGTATGTGAGCTTCAAAAATCACTGTATGGGCTAAAGCAATTGCCACATTCCTGGTTTGGACAACTTACTGCAACTATAGACAATTTAGTTACAAACAAAGCAACTCCGGTCCCACTGTATCCATCAAGAGAAGGAAGGGGACGTTTGTCACATCCTAATTTTTTCCTATATGTATAATACTATAAAGGAAAGAGGTTTGGAAAGGATTGTGACGATAAATGAAAAAGAAAAGAATGATTAGATGAAGGTTTAAAGAAGAGGGACTAAATTGAAAAGTATAAAAGTTCCATGGTAAAAAATGTAAAGTAGACGTAAAGTAGACATAACTTTGGGCCATTAAGTGTAATTATGAAAAGTTGAGGGCCTAAAGTATAATTTTCAAAAGTTTAAAGACCTAAATGTGATTTATCAAAAGTTCAAGGTGCAAAAGTGTAATTATGAGAAAGTTGAGCAGGAAAAGGCCTAAAAATGCTCGAAATCATACCAGACCCAAATTTTACCAGTAGATAGAGAAAATTATTCTGGTTAGTTTGACGCAATACAAAATTTCGATTTGAGGTCCCGAAAAATTGGTATAAATTTATGAAGTTAAGAGAAATTATTACAGTATTTTTTTAGACCTCAAAATCATATGAAACTTTGCAGTTAATTCCTACAATTAATATGAGAATTTATAGAACTGACAGGATCAGAAAATGGATCCTGTAGAATTTTTAATAGAATTTATAGTAGAATAAAATACCCGATAAATATCTTTGGGAGAGGTTTCTTGGGATTTATTCCATAAAGGTAGTGGGCCTATACAAAGGCCCGAAATGGCATCCAAGAGGCCCAATAAAGTACTTGAGCAGTATGTGGGCCAGTATCCAGAGGAACCCCGAAAAAGTACGAAATTACGAAAATGCCCCTGTGTTACAATAATGTATAAGAGATGAATTGAGGGCATTTTGGTCATTTGGGATAGGACAAAATGCCAAGGCAAGTATAGGAATGATTCCTCAGAGTCAGTATATGCCCTGATAAGGTGCAAAGAGGTGTGAAATGACAATTATGCCCTTAGGGTTAATATAGTGTAAGAAAGGGCACCAAGGGTATTTTGGTAATTTACCAAGGGATCTGTAATTAAGTTTAGACCCAGTATAAGAATGTCAATGGTAGAAAGAATCCGGATACTGGATTTAAGGTCAAAAAACATATTATGGAACCTCAGAAAAATTAGATTTAGAAAATAGTCTGGTTTTTGAGAAATCGAACTGAGCCGGTACCGGATTGGACTAGAATTTTTCCAGAAGCTTCCTGCCCTTGGAATTTTGCCACATGTCTTGTGAGGTATCCCCTTGATGATGTCATGGATGATGATGTCATAATTATCTTTTAAGAAAAGTTAAATCTAAGAATAAATGTGAGCCATTAGATCAAATAGTGCATAAAGTAATCTTGGCCATCCATTTTCCCTTGAATTTTTCTATAAATACCCCAAAAATCTGATGCAAAACCGTGGCTCATGAACCCTTGGGGAACCTCTTGCAAAATGAAAACTCAAGCCAAGACAAAGAAGAATTCAAAGTCGAAAGTTCAAGCAAGCTAGAGATTAAAGGTAAGCAATGTATCCTAACTTATTTTCCTTTGATTTGGGAGCTTGAACTTAGGGTTTCCATGGAAGAAAGATGAGTTTTCTCCAAGGTGTATATGATGTCCAAAATCTTAGATGAAAGGAAAAAGAAGAAATTAAAGTTAGAGTTATGAGATTAAAGCTTAAACAAGCTAGTTAGATGATTGGTTGTTGAATCAAGTTGATATTCTTGATTTGCCATGGATGAAACAATTCAGTTTGCACTATTCATGGTATAAGGAGATGGAATTTCAATGATCTAATGCTTCCATTGAATTTATATGATGATTTTGTGTAGGATTGGAAAGATTTTGAACCTTGGAAGCATTAGAATCGAAAGTTGTAATTCTTGGAATTCTTCTTTGTACTGTTCACTCGTATGAACAGTGATTGGATTTTCATGATTTTGATGCTTCCAATGGTTTTAAAATGAAAAGTTGTGTAGGGTAAAGTAGAGAAACAAGTATGGGAAGCATTGGAATCAAGATAAGAATTTTTGGAAGAATTGTGCATGTTTTTCAAATCTGTACAGAACAGTGCATAGGAGCTGGAATTTCATGATTATAAGCTCATAAATGGATTTAAAAGGAAAAATTGTGTAGGGTATAGTCAAGACATCAATTGATTCAAAGGCCAAGTCTATTGGTAAAGATTAAAGAAAGTTATGTTAGTTAAATGTTCAAGAGAGATAGTATTGAATAATGCTTGAGTTCATGGTCCTAATGAATTATGTGATGAATATGAATGTGTTTAGGACCTTGAAACATCCAAGAAGATGTTGAGAAAGGGTTGACAGAAAGGTTTCATGGTTGGAAAGCTTGGGGAGCAAGTGCAAGAATAAGGAAGAAAGCTTAAGTTCAAGGTAGTGGACTTACCTCTTTATGTGCTTGATGTGGTATACTTATGTGTTGATATGTATATGATGATTGAATGATGTTGTGATATGATGAATGATGTTGAATATGTTATGAATATCATGTTTCCATGGCCATGCATTTTATACAAAGCTTATAGCATGATAGCATGTCACTAAATGAAGAAAATTTAATGAAATTACATATCATGTATTAGCATCCATCTTGCATAATTAAGTGGTAATGTTTACTACTGAGATTCCCTAGAATCTCATTCTCCCACAACCAACCAATTTAGGTTAAGCATGATGGGAAATGTATGCATGGAGAAGAGCTAAAGAATTGAGGAAAGAAAGTGAGCAATTTGATACTTTCACCTATGATGTTTGGTTTTTCCTAATTATGTAAAGTGTATCATCATGTGATGGAAATGTATGAAATAATTATAGAATATGTCCATGATGTATAAGAATGTATGAGAGACCAAAGAGATGGTTTATGCATGTTGGAGCAATTATTGAGAATTAAAGAAATGAAGCTGAAATGGTAAAAACGTAGGTCCTAAAGCAGTTTTGTTGTGGCTTCAGTTTGACCTAGCAAATGAAAGAATTAACTCACAAAATTTTATGAGCTTAAAGTAAACATATGGAGCTTGAAATCCATATGTAATATGTCTCATTTGGATAAGGGAACCAAAAGAACAAATTTTCCAAAGATTGGGACCAGAATCTATTTTCAGGATTTTTGACCAAATGAATAGATTCGAGTAGAATTTGGTCAGAAAATTATTTTTCCATTAAATTTCATGATGTTAGATTCGAGTAGAATTTTTAACCACCTCTTTCCGTCGTTTATAGAATTAATTATGATTTTTCAAAGTTTATTGCCCAATCTGGAATACCATATGAACAGTAACTCGCCAAGAGTAAAAAATCCAGATTTAGCTAATGGACTTCAAAGGTCATCTAAGTGGTTCTAAATACTAACAAATGGTCCCTAATACATATGAAAGTAAGGATATTTCATTTTGGTATCAGAGCAGAAGTTTCTGGCATCAGATAGGATAATTCCCAGGCCCTAACTCTAAGTAATAAGTACTTTGTTAAGTTAGGGTACTTGTTGGGATGGTTACGATGGCTTATTTAAGCTAGTTTTACAGGAGTAGATATAACGTTTTATAAAGTTAAGTCTGAGCCATCAGTTAATAAGGGAGACCCCCTACCAGTAGTGATTTATGAAGATGATATACATCCAGACTTTGATTCTTTAGATAGTGAAGAGAGTTCAGACGATAGATAGGTGATCAGTCAGGAAGATCTACAGTAAAATATCCTATAGATGTTTCTGTAGACTCAAACCTGCATTCTGGAGAATATGTAGAGATTCAGCCTGATGTTGTGCATGTACCTGATGTAAACTCTATTCCTCCGATGATAGGACAAATTACGGCTGAGGAAGCTGAGTACTGGTACTAGATTACAGGTAGACCAGATATTATTCCTCCTCCACCAGAGTTTGAGGATAGATTTGATATGAGTAACTTACAGCAGTTCCTTAATCTAGAGATCCAGTCACAACGTATGACAGTCCCTTCCTATTCTCATAGTCTAGGAATATATGATGCTATATATAAAAGATCAGTGGGATGCTCTTAGTCCTAGTCAACCCCAGCCTTCTTTGCAAAAGATAGATAATGTTGACTATGTTAGTCTCAAGAAAGCTGTGGAGAGTGAACTACTCAGTTTAGGTCAAGGGATGGATAGAAGTAGAGATCAAGAGCAGTCAGTTTATCTGCATTTCCCCAATGTCGTAGCAAGGATGATAAACTAATATACGATAGAGGGCATTGACCTTAATCAGGTCTACAATCTAGAAATTAGCATGAGATGGTCATAAGTCAGATATTGCCATATACTCTGTAACATCCTAATTTTTGGGTCTAGAGATGTAGAAAATAGCCTAAAATTGATAGGCTACCAGACCCCTTTTTGAGCAAAAGTTCTAGAGACATTCAGAGGGTTCTCAGGAACTACACTGCGAGTAAGCAAAGGTATGGGGATCTATGTGAATAGTAAAAGTCCCAAGGGGTATAATGGTCATTTTGGGAAATGTAAAGATTAAAGGTTGCAGAGTTAAGAGTTGACCACTTTTGTCGTGACAAGTAAGTAGTTTGGTCGCGACTATGTTTTACAGAAAGGTTTAGACGCGACTGAAAGATGTGTGGGTTGCGATTAATAGACAAAATGAGTCTGGTTACGACTAAAGAGTTATGAGGTCGCGACTTGTAACATCCTAAAATTTCTGTACTAAGTTGTATGTACAGGTTGAATAAAATATATTAGATTTTTATGAAAAGATGTGTCCATATTTATGTAAATAAAAGGATTAATTGGAAGAGGAAGAAAGTCTAAGAGCCAAAGTGCAAAATTACGAAAATGCCACTGTGATGCCCTAAGAAACCAGAAGTAAATAGAGGGCATTTTGGTCATTTTACACAATGGATGGATATCATAGGAAATTTGATAGTAAATTATTATAATTAATATGAGAATTTATGGAGTTGATAGAAGTAAAAAAGGAGTCCTGTAGAATTAATTATGGAATTTATGGTGAAAAAGGACACCGATAAAGGGTTAAAAGAAACATATGTAATTTTTAACAGGACTTCTGGGTCTCAGAAAATTATGAAACTTTGTAGAGAATTTATTTTATATTAGAATGAATTTCTAAAAATGTTAGAACAATTAAAGGAGGTGTTTAACATTTATTCTGAGATCAAGATAATTTAAGGATATCGGTATAAGGAAAGTACATTGGGATTTGTGCCAATTAGCTACTGGACCTAAAAGAGGCCCAACATTTCGTCCTAGGCCAGCCCAATAAGGCCCAAAAGTTATCTTGGAGCCCAAGTCCAATAATGAATAATTTATGGATTTTTGAAAAGAAAGAAAAAGAGAATAAAGTAAGAATTAGGTGTTGCACATGGTGGGACCCACAAGGACTTCAAAATGGCACCCAAAAAGAGGAAGGGTTAGGTGTACCAAGTGAGGCCATGCTAGTGATGTCATGGTGGTAAGGTATTAGTGAAAAGTGAAAAGACATTCCAAGATCAAACCTTTAACCATTAGATCAAATAGTTTCCAAAGTGATCTTGGCCTTCAAATGGCACATGACTTTTGCTATAAATACCCCCTTTCCATTCATTCTTCACACCCAAGAGCTCCTTTGGAGAGAGAAGTGAGTTCTAGAGAAAGAAAGTGTAAGAAAGCAAGGAAGAAGCAAGGGTCTTGAAGGAGCAAGTAAGGTAAGTTGTCTCCTTGCTTCTACCTTTTGTTCTTATGGTTTGTGCTTGAGTTTAAGTGATTTTGGAGGCTTAAATCTTGGGGAAATGCTGCTGGAATTTTTGTGTATATGTGAAAGGAATATGAGTTTTAAGTCATAGATAGTTAAGACAAGCTTAAACAAGTTAGTTACATGCTTGGTTGTGAAGTAAGTTGATGTTCTTGACTTTACCATTTCGGTTTGCACTGTTCATGCACTGTTCATGATAGAAGGAAATGGAATTTCAATGATTTAATGCTTCCATTGAGTTTATATGATGATTTTGTGTAGGATTGGAAAGGTTTTGAACCTTGGAAACCATTGTAATTAAAGGTTATAATGTTGAAAATTCCTCACGGGTACTGTTCACTCGCGTGAACAGTGATTTGAATTTCATGATTTTGATGCTTCCAATGGTCTTAAAATGAGATTTTGTGTGGGGGAAAAGTGGAGGAACAAGTATGGGAAGCATTGGAATCAAAATAAGAATTTTTGGAAGATTTATGTATGCTTTTCCAAATCTGTACAGAACAGTGTATTCTTGCTGGAATTTGGTTGTTTTGAGTTCATAAATGGATTCAAAAGGTGAAATTGTGTAGGGTAAGGTCAAGACATCAATTGGTTCAAAGGCCAAGTTAATTGGCAAAGATTAAAGAAAGTTATGTTAGTTAAAGCAAGTTAAAGGTTTAAGAGTCTTGAGTAGTGTTTGAGTTCATGGTCCTAATGGATTATGTAATGAATATGAATGTGTTTAGGACCTTGAAACCTCTAAGAAGGTGTTGGGGAATGATTGACCAAAAAGCTTCATGATTGGAAAGCTTGGGAAGCAAGTGCAAGCATAAGAAAGAAAGCTTAAATCCAAGGTAGTGGACTTACCCTAAACTTGTATGTATGTAATGTATGCTTGATTATGCTATGGCTTGGTTGAATTGTGTGTATATGGTAGATGATTTAAGCTCTGTTATTTTATGATTTCTTTGGCCAATTGTATTTCATGTGATACATGGAAGCATGGTCATCACACTATGATAACACTTTCACAAGCAAGCACAAGTCTTTACATTAATACATGCATTGTTTGGTATTGTTTGCTACTGAGATTCCCCCGAATCTCACCCCCCATAACCATGATCTAGGTGCTGGAACATCACAAGGAAGGAGGTAATTGTGGATGTATGAATGGTGTATGACTTGGAAAGCATTCCTTTAATTTATGTGATGATATATTGGTATGTAAAATGAATGCATGCACTGGATCCGATGAGAGGCAGTCTACTTCCAGCGATAGTTTGAGCAGCTTATCCAGCGATTTTTTATGTGAAATTTGGTATGAACATAGATAAGATCCATATATTTAAATGTACATAAAGAACGCCTCATTTGGTTAATAACTCGAATTGTTATGATTTTTCAAAGTTGAACTTAAACTCTGGATCAAGATAAAACTAGCCCTACGATACAGTGAGGTTCATACGCGGTTTTCCTATAGTAAATGAATGAGTTTGTCCTTGATATTTGGTGAGATTAAATTAAACATTCTGATATTTAAATCCATACGTAATTCAACTCAATTGGATAAGTATACAAGGAGAAATAAATTTTTGAAAATGGGGCAAGGAAACTGGAATTTCCAGATTTACCAAATGAACAGTAAAGTTCAACGAATAAACTGATTTGATCTGGACAAGGAAACCTCATTTTAATATTTTTCTATCAAATTTAAAGGAAATATATTTCATTATAAATTGGAATCACCTTAATACGATTTTTCTAGAATTAATTATGAATTTTCAATGTTTAGGCTGTAATCTGGAATTACCCAGTGAACAGTGACGGTGAACAGTACCGTAAGCCCAACTCTTGGAAATACATGTTTTTTGGGTTAAGAGGTATTCCAATGTTCTAAAATAGTTCCAATTGAGTATATGTAAGGTTAAGATTTATGGGCAAGATTTAAGGTTAGTTTAAGGATTGAGATTAAGGATATTTACTAGAGAATGCTGTTATACTGGCAGAATATCAAAAGTACTGTGTACGTAGGTGCTGTCTAAGGAGGCTGGAAGTAAGTGGAGCTATCCGGTTCATCCAGTATTTCCTGGGTACTTATGTAGAATGGTAGTTCTCATGGGACTTACCGAATCAGTACAGTTATCTTCTGTCAGGATTTTTGGCAAAGAGACATATAATAAAGTTAAGATTACTTCCGTAAGTGTACTCTGAGATGTTTAAAGGAGGATGTTTCACGACTAATGAACACATAAGGTGTTAAGTTGCGATGGGAGGATAGTTAAGTCGCGACTATTGTATATAAGAGGTGCTAGACGCCAGGAATCAAGTGGGCTAAGAGTTATGAAGGTCCAAGAGAGATTGAAATGATATTTTAATAAAGTAAGGGCTTATCCAGATAAAGTAAGGGCTTATCCAGAACCATGAGGTGGCATGAAAAGTGTCCTCATGGGACCTACAAGATGTCACATGGCATTGAGTTAAAGGAAAGAGGAAAAGTAGAAAAAGGTAAAAGACACGTGGCACGATCTCAGCTGTCCATACGAGGTGTCCCAAGGTCCCCACAAGGTGCCACCTAGGCGTGTGAGGTGTGTAACACCCTAATTTTTAGGTCTAGAGAGGCCAGAAGGAGAATTCAAGGGCATAATCGTAATTATGGGAAAGATCGGGCTGGTAGCCGATGAGTACCATATTTTGCCAGAAAATAGAGAAAATTATGCTGATCATTTCACTGAACTGTGAAATGTGCATATGAGGTCTCTATGTGTATGAAAGAATTAGAATGAGGTCTCTTTGTGTATGAAAGAATTAGAAATGTGACCACGGGTAAAATGGTCATTTTTGAAAAGTGTGCGCGGGAGCGTACTTTCAGGCCAAAAAAGCCCGGTCCGGATAAAATATCTGAAAATACCAGGAGATAGAGAAAAGGATTCCGGATTGAATGACGCAACACAGAATTTTGATTTGAGGTCCCGATTTTTCTGTAAAAATTCCTGAAGATGGGAAATTACAGTTATAATCGGTAAAGGAAAGGCAGTCCGAATAGAAATGATCGGACAATGGCTAGAGGCCATAAAGTGTTGTCTAAGGCCCGCAGTGACACCAGGGAAGGCCCAGGCCCATAATATCAGTTCAGTGGTAAGAGGGGCCGGTGTCCGGGAAAATGTGCAAAATGACGAAAATGCCCTTATGTTATAAAATAACTGAAGAATGAGTAAAGGGTATTTTGGTCATTTGGCTAAGGTTAGACAGTCAAGAAGGGGTATCTGGATAGTTGACCAGGGCCAGAGAATACTCTGGTAAAATATAAAAAGACAATAATGCCCCTAGACCTAGTAAAGGAAATGAAAGGACTTAAGTGCAATTATGGAAAATTTCAAGGCCAAAAAGGCAAGTAGACAAAAATGTGGGGTCCTTAAGTGTAATTTTAGCCACGTAAAAAGGGACTTAAATGAAAAGAAGAAAAGTTCCCTTGGGCTAAATTGTAATTAAAGAAAGTCAGGCCGGAAGTGGTTTGGACTGTCCGAAAGCATTTCAGTCCCAGATTTCACCGGTAGAGAGAGCAAGTGACGCTCGGTAATCTGGCTTAATACAGGAATTTTTGAAGACTCCAGATAGCCAGAAATGGACTGATCGTCCAAAAGTTATAAAAATTCATACCGGATATCCTAGAATTAAGATCTAGGTGAGAAAATACAGGATGATATGTCCTTATGGGACGGATTCGGGAAAATGACAAAATACCGATAGGAGGCCTGTAGAAAAAGTTATTCGCAAATTAGAAAATCCAGACGGGAGTGTGAGGCCTCCGGGTATCCGATAGGGAGATTTATCGGTATTTAAAAAGGGACTGAATGAGTTCGGATGACCTCGGTCAGATGACTGATATGACTCACAGGGATGCCTGAACACCGCAGGCCAGTGTATCGGACAGAAGGAGCCGGTGCCGGATCTGTGTATAAACGGTGAATAATAGATAAAATATTCAATAATTATTAACGGGGGAAGATTCCTCGTAATGCGTGCCATGAGGATATTGGACCCAGAAAGGCCCAATAATGGAACCAACAGAGGCCCAGTAAGACACTTGGAATGATAGGTGGGCCAGTGTCCGGCAGAACCCCGGAAAAGTGCGAAATTATGAAAATGCCCCTATGTTGTACTAAAGAGTAACAGATGAATGGAGGGCATTTTGGTCATTCTGGACAGGCCCAGAAGCCAAGGTATATACAGATAAAGTTACTTAGAGTCAGTATATGCCCTGACAGAGTACAGAAGGGTGTAAAATGACGATTTTACCCTTATGGTTAAAATAGTACAAGAAAGGGCACCCAAGGGCATTTTGGTAATTTGCCAAGGGCTGTTTCTTGGGAGTCAAGCCATCAGAGTACTTGTGCTTGATCAGGATCCAAGACAACATTCCCAGAGCCCAAAAACGTAGGCCCAGTGATATATGGGAAAAAGTGGCATTAAAATACTATTTTAATGCTGTTTCAATAAAGTAAAGTTACTCGGTTGGCACGATAACCGAGGAGGCGATCAGATAAAGTCCTGGATTTATCTGGATAGCATTGGAAGGCATGAAAGGTCCCTTCCAGGTGCCACATGGCGTAATCTTAAAGGCAGAAGAAAAAGTTGAGGACACGTACTACGAGGCAGGACACTGGACCGGTGAGTCAGCCTGCTGAGTCAGCTGCTGAGGTGTCCAGGAATTTCAGCATGTGGAAAATGTGGCGCTGAGGTGTCCCGGTGAGGTGTCCTGATGATGTCATGCATGATGCAGTAAATGAGGAATTAAAGAAAATAGGAAAATCCAGGAAAAAACAGGACCGCAGGATCAAAGTTCATGGTAATTACAGAAATGCCATTGGAGGAGGTTATAAATACCCCCCTCATTTGCATTCACGCATAGCTTGGGTAAGGGAGAGAAAGAAGAAAGAGAAAAAGAAGGAAAGGAAGAGAGAAAGGAGAAAAGGAAGTAAGGAAGTTCTGGCAGAGCTGAAAGCAGAATAAGGATAGTGGAGTTCTACTAAGCTAGCCAGGTAGTAACTAATCCTAGCTTTTATGTAATGGCTTTGTGATTTATTGTGCTATTGTTTGGTTGGATTGTTGTCTTATATGTTATGTCTGAAGCTCTGCTATAATGCTATGATCATATGTTATTAAGCATGGAAGCAAGGAGCATACTTATCTGTACACAATCACAAGCAAGCACTGTCACTCTGCATTACATATATTGTTATGATTGTTGCTACTGAGATTCCCTTGAATCTCATCCCAATAAGTAAACCATTACAGGGGAGGTTATGTCAAAATGAATTCTGGAAATTTTAAGAGACGCCGTTATACTGCCGAAATTATGACAAGATGGCAATAGTAGAGAAAGGAGCTGATACGTACTGTGTACGTAGGTACTGTCTAAGGAGGCTGGAAGTGAGTGGACCTAGCCGGTTCATCCAGTCTTTCCTGGGTACTTACGTAGAATGGTAGTTCTCCCGGGAATTACCGAATCGGTACAAGATCAGTTACTTTCTGAAGATGAAGAGTAGCGGATATGCTGCCGGATTTTAGACAGAAAATGATGTAATAGAAATATGAGAATTTCATGCATGCCTGATGTATAATGACTTATTATTTAATAAATATATTGTTTGGCATGTTTGACTGATATATGATGGATGTATGCATATGTATGCAAAGTTGATTGCTGAAAATTACCACTATGAACAGTAACACGTGGTGACAAGGTCATGTTCGATAAATGATTAAAAATAGTAAATGGATGAATAAATGTATGAAAATTTTATGGTATATAGTAGACATACCAAGATTTAATTTGATATATAAAACGTATCATTTGGATGTCTACACAAGGAGATATAAATTATCAAATTTGGGACCAGAATGCTGGATTCAGGGAGAAAAACGTGGGATGAACAGTAAAGTTGACACGTTTACTGACGTTGACTTGGTCAATTAATGGTCAACTAGTTATTTTTCCATGAAATATAATTGAGTTAGCTTCATTTATCAATTGGAACCACTTCATTTGGATTTTTCTAGAATTAGTTATGATTTTTCGAAGTCAAGTCACTCATCTGGAATTTTCAAGTGAACAGTACTCGATAAGAGTAAAGCTCCAGATTGGGAAATTGGACTTCAATAACCTTGAAAGTGGTTCTAAATGCTACTGAATGGTCCCTAAGACATATGAAAGGAAGGATGTTTCAAGGTGTCCCTAGGATGATGTCATAAGTGGTGAGTCATTAGGGATGGTGCAGGCGAAGCTTCTTGAGGAAGCAAGCGATCTGAGCCATTCATTGAGATTTGATCTGGGCCATCTATTCCATTTTGCCTCCACTATAAATACCCCCACCCCTTGCCATTCCATTCCACGCCAAGAGCAAGAGGAGAAGTAGAGAGAAGAGAGAGAAAGAGTAAAACATCCTTAATTTCATCCTTACATATACTCAATTGGAAGTATCTTAGAACATTGGAACACCATTTTACCTTAGAAACATGAATTTCCAAGAGTTAAGCTATCGGGTACTGTTCACTTGGTAATTTCAATTTACAGCATGAAATTTGGAAATTCATAATTAAATCTAGAAAAATTGAAATGAGGTGGTTCCAATTTATAATGAAAGATATTTCATAAAAATTTGAAGGAAAAATATGAAAATGAGATTTACTTGTCCAAATAAAATCAGTTTATTCGTTGAAAATCACTATTCATTTAGTAAATTTTGAACTTCCAGATTCTGTGTCTCATTTTCAAAAATTCATTTCTCTTTGTATACTTCTCCAAATGAGTCTTGTTAGCTATGGATTTAAATCTCCATATGTCTACTTTAAGATCATAAAATTTTGTGGAAAAATTCATTCATTTTCTATATGAATCTCGCTGCCTCCCAGGGCTCATTTTATCTTGATCCAGATTCTAGGTCCAACTTTGAAAAATCATATCAATTTGAAATCTTAACCAAATTGGGAGTTCTTGGCGTCCAATTAAATCTATGGATCTTATATATCTTCATGCCCAATTTCACGTGAAAACTCGTCGGATAAGTTACTCAAATGATCGATGAAAGCGTTCGGTTTCGTATGGTTCCAGTGAGTGTATACATTTTTACATACCATACTGTAACATCCCAATTTTTAGGCCTAGAGATGCAGAGATAGCCTAAGATTAAGAGGCTACTAGACCCCTTTTTAGCAGAAGTTCCAGAGGAACGTTAAGAGTTTCAGGGATTGAGCTGCGAATGAGTAAAGGTACGGGGACTTATGTGTAAACAGTGGAAGTCCCAAGGGGTAAATGGCCATTTGGGGATGATGTAAAGGTCAAAGGTTCAAGAGTTGATCAGTTAGGTCGCGATGATAGAGACTTTGGTCGCGACGATAGTGTATTATGGTCGTGACTAACATTGGCAGAGAGGCTTGGTCGTGACGGATATGTATGTGGTGTCACGACTAATGAGTAGAATGAGCTTGGTTGCGACTAAAAAGTGATGTGGTCATGACGAAAGACTGTTATGGTCGTGACTAAAGGATGTTGTGGTCGCGACAAGAGAGTGCTGTGGTCGCGACTAATGAACACAGAAGGTGTTAAGTCGCGATGAGATGATGGCTAGGTCGCGACTAGTGGCTAAAGTAGTGCCAAGCGTATGGGCCATGAGTTGAGAAGGTCCAAAAGAGATAGTTACCCGGTTAGAGATAGACCGGAGGCAGGAGGCCAGATACAAGAAAGGTTATCTGGAAACCATGAGGTGGACTTATAAGGTATCCTCATGGGACCAACAGATGCCACATGGCATTAGAGCATGATTTAGTAACCTTTCTGTAGAGTAAAGTTGCTCGGTTGGCACGAAAACTATAACACCCTAATTTTTAGGCCTAGAGATGCCAGAAAGAGAATTCAAGGGCATAATCGTAATTATGGGAAAGATCGGGCTGGTAGCCGATGAGTACCATATTTTGCCAGAAAATAGAGAAAATTATGCTGATCATTTCACTGAACTGTGAAATGTGCATATGAGGTCTCTATGTGTATGAAAGAATTAGAAATGTGACCAGGGGTAAAATGGTCATTTTTGGAAAAGTGTGCGCAGAAGCGTACTTTCAGGCCAAAATAGCCCGGTCTGGATAAAATATCTGAAAATACCGGCAGATAGAGAAAAGGATTCCGGATTGAATGACGCAACACAGAATTTTGATTTGAGGTCCCGATTTTTCTGTAAAAATTCTCGAAGATGGGAAATTACAGTTATAATCGGTAAAGGAAAGGCAGTCCGAATAAAGATGATCGGACTATGGCCAGAGGCCATACAGTGTTGTCTAAGGCACGTAGTGACACCAGGGAAGGCCCAGGCCCATAATATCAGTTCAGTGGTAAGAGGGGCCGGTGTCCGGGAAAAATGTGCAAAATGACGAAAATGCCCTTATGTTATAGAATAACTGAAGAATCAGTAAAGGGTATTTTGGTCATTTGGCTAAGGTTAGACAGTCAAGAAGGGGTATCTGGATAGTTGACCAGGGCCAGGGAATACTCTGGTAAAATATGAAAAGAGAATAATGCCCCTAGACCTAGTAAAGGAAATGAAAGGACTTAAGTGCAATTATGGAAAGTTTCAAGGCCAAAAAGGAAAGTAGACAAAAATGTGGGGTCCTTAAGTGTAATTTTAGCCAAGTAAAAAGGGACTTAAATGAAAAGAAGAAAAGTTCCCTGGGGCTAAATTGTAATTAAAGAAAGTCAGGCCGGAAGTGGTTTGGACTGTCCGAAAGCATTTCAGTCCCAGATTTTACCGGTAGAGAGAGCAAGTGACGCTCGGTAATCTGGCTTAATACAGGAATTTTTGAAGACTCCAGATAGCCAGAAATGGACTGATCGTCCAAAAGTTATAAAAATTCATACCGGATATCCTAGAATTAAGATCTAGGTGAGAAAATACAGGATGATACGTCCTTATGGGACGGATGTCGGGAAACTGACAGAATACCGATAGGAGGCCTGTAGAAAAAGTTATTCGCATATTAGAAAATCCAGACGGGAGTGTGAGGCCTCCGGGTATCCGATAGGGAGATTTATCGGTATTTAAAAAGGGACTGAATGAGTTCGGATGACCTCGGTCAGATGACTGATATGACTCACAGGGATGCCTGAACACCGCAGGCCAGTGTATCGGACAGAAGAAGCCGGTGTCCGGATATGTGTATAAACGGTGAATAATAGATAAAATATTCAATAATTATTAACAAGGGAAGATTCCTCGTAATGCGTGCCATGAGGATATTGGACCCAGAAAGGCCCAATAATGGAACCAACAGAGGCCCAGTAAGACACTTGGACTGATAGGTGGGCCAGTGTCCGGCAGAACCCCGGAAAAGTGCGAAATTACGAAAATGCCCCTATGTTGTACTAAAGAGTAACAGATGAATGGAGGGCATTTTGGTCATTCTGGACAGGCCCAGGAGCCAAGGCACATACAGATAAAGTTACTGAGAGTCAGTATATACCCTGACAGAGTACAGAAGGGTATGAAATGACGATTTTACCCTTAGGGTTAAAATAGTGCAAGAAAGGGCACCCAAGGGTATTTTGGTAATTTGCCAACGGCTGTTTCTTGGGAATCGAGCCATCAGAGTACTTGAGCTTGATCAGGATCCAAGACAACATTCCCAGAGACCAAAAACGTAGGCCCAGTAATGTGTGGGAAAAAGTGGCATTAAAATACTATTTTAATGGTGTTTCAATAAAGTAAAGTTACTCGGTCGGCACGATAACCAAGGAGACGATCAGATAAAGTCCTAGATTTATCTGGATAGCATTGGAAGGAGTGAAAGGTCCCTTCCAGGTGCCACATGGCACAATCTTAAAGGCAGAAGAAAAAGTTAAGAACACGTATTACGAGGCAAGATACTGGACCGGTGAGTCAGCATGCTGAGTCAGCTGCTGAGGTGTCCAGGATTTCAGGCATGTGATAAATGTGGCGCTGAGGTGTCCTGGTGAGGTGTCCCAATGATGTCATGCATGATGCAGTAAAGGAGGAATTAAGAAAAATAGGAAAATCCAGGAAAAACTAGGACCGCAGGATCAAAGTTCATGGAAATTACGAGATTGCCATTGGAGGAGGTTATAAATACCCCCCCTTGCCATTCATATGCCACGGCCAAGAGCCCATTTTAGAGAGAGGATGAGGTGCTAGAGAGAGAAAGTGAGAGGAAGAAAGAAAGAAAGGAAGTTCTGGCGGAGCTGGAAGCAGAATAGAGATAGAAGAGCTCTGTTGAGCCTTTGAGGTAGTAACTAATCCTAGCTTTTATGTAATGGCTTTGTGATTTATTGTGCTATTGTTTGGTTGGATTGTTGTCTTATATGTTATGTCTGAAGCTCTGCTATAATGCTATGATCATATGTTATTAAGCATGGAAGCACGCAGCATACTTATCTGTACACAATCACAAGCAAGCACTGTCACTCTGCATTACATATATTGTTATGATTGTTGCTACTGAGATTCCCCCAAATCTCATCCCAATAAGTAAACCATTATAGGGGAGATTATGTCAAAATAAATTCTGGGAATTTTAAGAGACGCCATTATGCTGCCGAAATTATGACAAGATGGTAATAGTAGAGAAAGGAGCTGATACGTACTGTGTACGTAGGTACTGTCTAAGGAGGCTGGAAGTGAGTGGACCTAGCCGGTTCATCCAGTCTTTCCTGGATACTTACGTAGAATGGTAGTTCTCACGGGAATTACCGAATCGGTACAAGATCAGTTACTTTCTGAAGATGAAGCGTAGCGGTTATGCTGCCGGATTTCAGGCAGGAAAAGATGTAATAGAGATATGAGAATTTATGTACATGACTGGATGTAAAACAACTTATTAATTAATAATAATTGTTGTTTGGCATGTTTGACTGATATATGATGGATGTATGCCTATGTATGTAATGTTGGTTGCTGAAAATTAACACTATGAACAGTAATCCGTGGGGACATGAGGATGTTTGACCCATAATTAAAAATAGTAAATGGATGAATTAATGTATGAAATTTTAAGGTAAATAGTAGACATACCAATCTTCGATTTGATATATAGTATGACTCATTTTGATGTCTACACAAGGAGATATAAATTATCAAAGTTGGGACCAGAATGCTGGATTCAGGGAGAAAAACGTGGGATGAACAGTAAAGTTGACACATTGACTGACGTTGACTTGGTCAACAAATGGTCAACGAGTTATTTTTTCCTGAAATATAATTGAGTTAGATTAATTCAGCAATTGGAACCACTTCATTTCTATTTTTCTAGAATTAGTTATGATTTTTCGAAGTCAGGTCACTCATCTGGAATTTTCAAAGTGAACAGTACTCGATAAGAGTAAAATTCCAGATTGGGGAATTGGACCTCAATGACCTTGAAAGTGGTTCTAAATGCTACCAAATGGTCCCTAAGACATATGAAAGTAAGGATGTTTCAAAAACCGAGGAGGTGATCAGATAAGTGTGGGACTTATCTGGATAGCATTGGGAAGCGTGCAAGGTCTCTTCCAGGTGCCACATGGCTCTAGTCTGGAGAAAGCAGATAAAGTTGAGTACACGCATTACGAGGTAGGACTCTGGACCGGTGAGTCAGCCCGGTGAGTCAGCTGCTGTGGTGAAACATCCTCCTTTCTACTCCTCAAAGTACACTTGCGGAAGCAATATTAGCTTAACTTAAGTCCAGAGGTTGAACTTTTAATCTTAAGTTCCTTATTCTGAACCTTTACTTTGAGAACTGATTTCTCACCTTATATACATCCAAATGAGGCCTAATACCTATCCACGGAATGCCCCAGATGTGTACTATCGGCTCACTAAATCTTGTGGCCAGACTCCTCTGTTTACTAGGTCAAACTGAAGTCAGAGCACTGCTGCCTCAGGACCTGCGAATTTCCCCTTAATTTAACATACATAAATTGCATATGCCAAACAATATTTATCATTGAATAACATAACGTCATACAGCAAGGCATACACAACAAGACATATACATAATCTTGCTATCTCTATTACATCTCTTTCTGCCTAAACTCCGGCAGCATAACCGCTACGCTTCATCTGTACAAAGAACTGTACTCATGTCTCATGGCTCATTACTTTCCTTAGGCTAGGTCTAACTGCGACCTCAGGATCTAACTGCGATCAACCGTTAGCCTCTTCAGAATCTACTGTGACTCTGAATCTGTTAGGATCTAACTGCGACCCTGGAGCCATGTTAGGATCTAACTGCGACCCTCCAGAATCTAACTGCGACTCTGTTGTACTATATATCTCCCAAAGATCTTAAACCAACAGACTAAGTTATAAGGTTAACTGCTTCCACCTGTTGATAACTCCATAAAAATTGTATACCCTCATATCATTTACCCAGACTTTACTTACTTCCTCTTTTACTCAGGAGTTCCTTCTCATCTTTCTTACTTTACTGTGGCTTACCATTGGCTTGTGCCATTATGGTCTAACCACCTATAATTGCATTCTACGACTATGGCCTCATCATAACTTCTCATTTCAATCTGTGCTCTAACTGCGAGCCATTAGAACTATGCTCTAACTGTGAGCATTCTGTATCAGATCCAACTCTTATCTGAAGAGTGATATATACTCATCTGAATCTAGCTCTATCTGAGAGCCATCTATTTCAGATCTAACTCTTATCTGAAAAGTGATCTAGAAACAATCTCTTTACTCTTTTCTGCTTTCTTTCTGTCTACCATTCCTTTCAACAGAAATGGCTCTGAGTACTGCATTCACAAGTATGCAAAATTACCCGAGTATCCTCAATCATAAATCATATCTAAATATCATAGTTCATTGTCCCATAAACTGAGACTATCTATCATCCTCAATACATATCTCATGTCATATGGTGTGGGAGCAACATACTTTCTCATAACTTTCTTATCTCATATCTGTACTCATATATATATACTCTACCCTGCATGCACTGCAAAAGGGGAGTATTCATTCATCATAGCATACTCTAACATGTATGTCATCATTTGACAACTGCAAGGAGATGCAACTATTCATCATAACTTATGGAATCATAAGCCATATCATCATCATACTTTGCTCAACCATCCATCAGACTAACTAAACCTCAAAACATATTTCCTTTATCATATTATTTGTCAGATCATCATCTGATCATGCTTTCTATTTATCTATTTCACTTAGGCTGCCACACTACCCTCTTACCAGGGTATAGACTCAACCCTTCATCATTCTTTCTTACATAGGGGATAGGGGAGTCACTTTATCTTTCAACTATGGCTACCTCTTTACTATCTCTTTACTTCTTCTGTCTATCTATCAGTCCCAGTCTATTCTTGACCGGACTGTGGTTCCTGATCGGTCTCTCTCTTGATCCTAGCGAACTTCAGTCGCATAGATCTCATTCATCATCTTCTACTATCACTTCTACTTTATAGGGTACTCTACCCTAGGTCTATCACTTCTCTATGATAGAATCCCTTTGCCTAGGGAATATTAGCTCTTTAGCTATTAACCATCACGTCTCTAGCCTTAGGCCATGTCCTAGGATCATTCCTAGATAAAACTCATTCTAGCTATCTGGCTAGCTCATCTTAACTCATCATCATCATCCTTTACATCATCCTTTACTACTCATCTCGCCTAGCACGGATGACTCGCATAAGGTCTACCTCATTGGAGTTGCCAGCTTTCTCTATGCACAGCTCCTCCACTCAAGCTCTATATTCTTTTCTTATGTTCACCATCTTTTTCCTTTTCAAAAAGAAAAATGAACACACATCTCATCTAGGAGCTTTATCTCCTCTGAGCTTTCTAAACCTCTATGTAAATAACTGTCTGTCGCAACCTGAGTATTGGATAGTCATGACTCACATCCTCTGTGTTCTTTCATCAGTGACCATCATACTCAACTCCCCATAACCTAACATTTCTGTCCTTTCGTCGCGACCTAACTCTTCTCATGTCGCGACCTGGACCTAACTCGTCGCGACCTAGGCATCCTTACGTCGCAACCTTAACTCTTCAGTCGCGACACAAGACCTTTCCCATCGCAACCTGAGCTTTTCGCAATATACCGTCGCGACCTTGTAACATACACGTCGCGACCTAATCTCTCTGTAAATAACAGTCGCGACCTCTCCACATCTTCGTCATGACTAAAACTCTCTTGAGGCTACCTGTCGCGACCTGCAACCACATTAGTCACGACTCAATGCCATTCTCACGCACTAAAGGGAAAATACTCTATCAGAGCGTCACTAAACCAGAACCTTCTGTTCTGTGCCAGAATCTTATACTCTGAACCAGAGTCCTTTCTGGTCTATGCCAGAACCTCTTGCTCTGATACCAAAATGAAACATCCTCCTTTATACTCCTCAGAGTACACTTGCGGAAGAAATATTAGCTTAACTTAAGTCCAGAGGTTGAACTTTTACTCTTAAGTTCCTTATTCTGAACCTTTACTTTGAGAACTGATTTCTCACCTTATACACATCCAAATGAGGCTTAATACCTATCCACTGAATGCCCCAGATGTGTACTATCGGCTCACTAAATCTTGTGGCCAGACTCCTCTGTTTACTAGGTCAAACTGAAGTCAGAGCACTGTTGCCTCAGGACCTGCGAATTTCCCCTTAATTTAACATACATAAATTGCATATGCCAAACAATATTTATCATTGAATAACATAACGTCATACAGCAAGGCATACACAACAAGACATATACATAATCTTGCTATCTCTATTACATCTCTTTCTGCCTAAACTCCGGCAGCATAACCGCTACGCTTCATCTGTATAAAGAATTGAACTGTACTGATTCGGTAATCCCCTCATGAAAACTACCATTCTACGTAGTACCCAGGAAAGACTAGATGAACCGGCTAGGTCCACTCACTTCTAGCCTCCTTAGACAGCACTACGTACACAGTGCTTTCATGCTTAATAACATATGATCATAGCTTGTGATTTATACACAATCACATGTTATTAAGCATGAAAGCACGAAGCATGCTTATCTGTACACAATCACAAGCAAGCACTGTCACTCTGCATTACATATATTGTTATGATTGTTGCTACTGAGATTCCCCCGAATCTCATCCCTATATATACATAAGCCATTACAGGGAGGTTATGCTGAAGTAGATTTTGTGAAAGCCAGGAGACGCCGTTATGCTGCCGAGGTAAAGACTGGACATCAGTAGATGATAAGTACTGTGTACGTAGTGCTGTCTAAGGAGGCTAGAAGTGAAAGCACAAGCTATAAATCACAAGCTGAACATCAGTATATGATAAGTACTGTGTACGTAGTGCTGTCTAAGGAGGCTAGAAGTGAGTGGACCTAGCCAGTTCATCTAGTCTTTCCTGGGTACTACGTAGAATGGTAGTTCTCATGAGGGGATTACCGAATCAGTACGGTTCAGTTCTTTGTACAGATGAAGCGTAGCGGTTGTTCTGCCGGAGTGTAGGCAGAAAGAGATGTAATAAAGATAGAAAGATTATGTATATGTCTTATTGTGTATGCCATGCTGTATGTCATTATGTTATTCAATGATAAATATTGTTTGGCATATTCAATTTATGTATGTTAAATTAAGAGGGAAATTCGCAGGTCCTGAGGCAGCAGTGTTCTGACCTCAGTTTGACCTAGTAAATGGAGGAGTCTGGCCACGAGATTTGGTGAGCCGGTAGTACACATCTGGGGCATTCCGTGGATAGGTATTAAGCCTCATTTGGATGTGTAGAAGGTGAGAAATCAGTTCTCAAAGTAAAGGTTTAGAATAAGGAACTTATGAGTAAAAGTTCAATCTCTGGACTTAAGTACAGCTAATATTGCTTCCGCAAGTGTACTCTGAGGAGTATAAAGGAGGATGTTTCACATACCACATCTCCCATGTTACATACATGGTATCTAGGCCATACATACATTGTTCATTCACATTTACTCTCTTCCATGAGAAGTTCCAGCACCTAGAGCATGATTATATACATATGGAAGGAATGAGATTTCATGAAAATCCCAATAGCAAGATATACAAACTATAAGGTTATGCATGCTTGATGAAATGCTTAACATGTGATCATGCAATGGGAGCTAATTCATGATCATCTATAGGCAAACTCTAACATGCATATTGTCATGACATGGGTTGCAAGGAGTTGCACATATTCATAACTCATCATCATCATAAACATCATCACATAACATACTAAGCTCAACCAAACTTCTTGCATAACAAGCAAGCATATCAATCACAACATGACATAAGTTTATAGTAAGGTATTCTTGCTACCTCTTAGATGTCTTTGCCAATTCCTTCTTGTCTTGATCCCTCCTTTCCACAAATGTCAAAACCTAGACATAACAAGACAATTACCAAGTCACAACTCAAATCAAACCATTCTCAAGACTAGGGTTCCATTAAGTCCCTTTCTTTCTCTACTTTGTGACTTAGGTTTACACCTTTTCAAACTAAACTCTCATGGTTCATTCCCATACAATTTTTCATGTATAATCTAAATATGCATTCAAAAATTCCAGAATCCAATTGCTTCCCAATGTTCTGTACAGAAATCGAAACCTCCCTCTTATTTTCCAAAAAATCTCATTTGGTTCCAATGCTTCCAATACTTGTGTTCCTACTATAACCCCACACAATTTTCCATTTTAGACTCATTGGAAGCATCAAAATCATGAAATTCTAACATATGAACAGCGATTCCATACTGTACAGAACAGAACACAATCTTGGATTCACAAGCACACATGATTCCTAAGACATTATCATGTGATTCAAGCTTGTTTAAGCTTATCTAAACTATCCATAACCTAAAACTCATATTCCTTTCATATGGGTACCGAAATTCCAGCAGCAATTCATCAAGGTTTATGCCTCAAAAACCACTTAAACTCAAGAGCAAATCTACTAGAACATAGTCTAGGATCAAGAGGAGTAGTTACCTTGATGTTTCCTTCCAAGTGCTTGCTTCCTCTTGGCTTGAGTTTTCAATTTGCAAGAGTTTCCCCAAGGGTTCTATGCATGCCTAAATGAAGCTGAAAGTGGGGGTATTTATAGACAATTTTGGGTGGAAATGAAAGGCCAAGATCATTTTGGTTACTATTTGATCTTGTGGCTTAGATTTAATCTTGGAATTTCTTTTCTTTTTCATTTATGACATCATCTTGATGACATCATTCAAGGGGACAACTCATGGGACACCTATTCAGCATGTGGAAAAATTGGAAGAGCCAAGAAGCCTTTGGAAAATTTCCAGTCCAATCCGGTACCGGCCCGGTCCGATTCCTAAAAAACTGGACTGTTTTCTGAATCTAATTTTTCTGAAAATAGATATTATGTCTTCTGACCTTAAATTTAATATCTGGGTCCTTTATATCATTGACATTTTTATACTGGGTCTAAACTTAATTACAGATCCCTTGCGAAATGATCAAAATACCCTTGGTGCCCTTTCTTGCACTATCTTAACCCTAAGGGTAAAATCGTCATTTTACACCTCTCTGTACCCTGTCAGGGCATATACTGATTCTGAGTAACTTTATCTGTATGTGCCTTGGCTTTTGGGCCTATCCAGAATGACCAAAATGCCCTGCATTCATCTATGACTCTTTAGTACAAACAGGGGCATTTTCGTAATTTCGCACTTTTCCGGGGTTCCACCGGACAATGGCCCACCTATCAGTCCAAGGATCTTACTGGGCCTTTGATGGCACCATTCTTGGGTCTTTTAGGGTCCATTACATCTATGGAACGAATCACGAGCAATCTTCCTCGGCAATGTTCATCGGGTATTCTCGCCATTATACACCGTTTCTACACGCCTCCGGACACCGGCTCCTTTTATCAGATACACTGGCCTACTGTATCTAGGCATCCCTTTGGGTCATAATGATCATCTGACCGATGTCATCTGACCTCATTCAATCTTATTTTAAATACCGATAAATCTCCCTATCGGATACCTGGAGGTCAACACTCCCGTCTGAATTTACTAATTTGTGAATAACTTTTCCTACAGACCTCCTATCAGTAGTCTGTCAGTTTCCTGACATCCGTCTCAACAGGACGCATCATCCTATAATTTTCACTTATATCTGAGATCTAGGATATCCGGTAGGACTTTTTTATACTTTTAGACTATCAGATAAATTTCAGCTATCTGGAGTCTTGAGAAAATTCCTGTATTAAGCTGGATTACCCAACATCACTTGCTCTATCTACTGGTGAAATATGGGGCTGATCTGAATACAATCACTATTTTTTCCTATTTTCGGTCCAGGTTTTCACAATTACACCTTTGCCCCGGAAACTTTTCTTCTTTTCAATTCAGTCCCTTTATTAAAAAATTTAGTCCGGTGTCTGTTTTATTAAAAAATTAAATTTTTACACCGGTTTTAAAATTAACCGATTTAAATATAAACACCCAGTACAGCTTCGTCTTATCCGCCTCTTCAGTTTCCTGTCTATGCTTTCCCGCTCGCTTTCTTTATTTGTCAGACCGTTCATTTCACTTCTTGGGTTCCCAACGTTTATAGTCATTATGATAGAAGGTCAATTGCATTCTTCTATATTCTTATTGATCATGAACGTTAACCATATATATATATGTATACCATTCTTCTGTTTTATTTTCTTTTCATCTATCTGACTCCTCCAATGGCCTCTTCCTCAAGCACGCCTCCTTCTCCGCCCAACAAAAGAAACAGAGACGACTTTGAAGACAAACATCCTGATCCTCACCCTTCTGTTCCTTCTCCTCCTCCCCTGGTTGTGACTCTGATGGAGAGACTTGAGGAACTCATACTGCGCTTCAATGGGCTGGAGGACTCCGTGGAAGAACTAAATCGCAAAGTTGACAGACTGAAAGCAAGTTTTAGGGATTTTCGCTCAGAAGTTTGCCGCCATCAACCCCGTGATAGCTTCTTTAATCCCGTTGATCTCACCCAATCTGATGACTCCCAAAACTCCGAGTCTGATGAGTAGTGAAAGATTGCAACTTTTATATATTCTGATGTATATATTTTTTTGTGTAAAAGTTGATGACATGGCTGGTCTCTGGAAGTAGAAAAAAAACTGATATATTTTACACCGGTCCATATATATTGACCGGTGTAAAGTATATTATAAATAAACTGATATATTTTACACCGGTCCATATATAGTGTCCGGTGTAAAATGTACTATAAATACAACTTTTATATTTATATCTACAACGGTGTAACATTTTGTCCGGTGTATATTTTCTTATTTTTTCCCAAATACTCTTTTATTTGGTACATTTCTCGCGCCTTCCATCTCTCATTTTTCCCTGGTTCGCGCGTTGAGACTTCTCGGCGCTTCACGGACGGTGAGTTTTGTTTTGAACTCCTCTCGCGAACTGAAAATTTATTCTCTCCATGCATTAGCTGCATCGTAATGGTTTAATTTCTTGTTTTTTGCTTTTCTAGTTCTTATAGTCTTCCACAAATATGGATCGTAGTTGGATAAATGCTAAACGAACAAGTGTTGAGTATGCTGAGGGGGTGAAGGAGTTTTTGGATTTTGCTAAACGGAATGGTGATGATGACAATGGAAGGTTTTATTGTCCTTGTGTGAGTTGTTTGAATGAGAGGAAACAAAGTCCTGCTGATATTTACACTCATCTAATTTGCGAGGGGTTTTGCAAGAGTTACACGGTATGGGTATGGCATGGTGAACAGGTGGAACAGGTGAAATGACATAGACGTTTACCTAACACCCTTGATCGAAGATTTGAAAAAGCTATGGGAAGGTGTGGATGTCTTTGATGCTGTTAAGAAGGAGGTCTTCAATTTGCGGGCCTTGATCTTTTGTACAATTAATGACTTTCCTGCATACGGAAATTTGTCAGGGTATAGTGTTAAGGGCCATAAAGCATGTCCGATTTGTGAGGAAGGGACTTGCTACTATCAACTTCGTCATGGAAGAAAGACGGTCTACCTAGGTCATAGGAGATTTCTAAGACAAGCCCACCCATACCGTCGACTGAAGAAGAAATTTTATGGCGGCCAAGAATTTGAAAATGCTCCAAAGCCATTGACTGGCGAACAAGTTTATGAAAAGGTGAGAGACATCAATGTCACTTTCGGTAAGCTTACCAAGAAAAGTGAGAAAAATGTATGGAAAAATAGATCTGTGTTCTTTGAGCTTCCTTATTGGCGACATCTTCATGTAAGGCACTGTCTTGATGTGATGCATGTGGAGAAAAATGTGTGTGACAGCATTGTTGGAACACTTCTCAACACACAAGACGCATTTGATATCTGTTGGAATTCATTTGATATCAATGGGTATTCCTTTTATACGAAGTCCCTAGATGATAGAAGTAGCGTGCAAAACAGTAGTGTTATGTTAGTGGCTGAAGCTATGCATTTCTCTAGTTCAAAAGACAACAATCCTAAATTAGCAGCCATCCCTTATTATGGCGTTGTTGAAGAGATTTGGGAGGTGGACTACTCCAAATTCAAAGTTCCCGTATTCAAATGCAAGTGGGCTAATGTAAACAACGGTGTTATGGTCGATCAGTTAGGATTTACACTGGTGGATTTGAATAATATAAGTTTTGGGGATGAGCCTTTCATTATGGCAGACCAAGCAAAGCAAGTGTTCTTTATCACTGATCCTCAGAATGAAAGATGGTCTGTCGCGCTCCAAGGGAAAAGTGTTGTTGACAATGATGATTCTTTTTATGAGATCCCTTATTTTTCAGTAGGTTTACCACAATTAAATGAAGAAGAAGTGGATTCTGATTAATTTCTATGTGTTTCTTGTTTAGTCTAAACATGCAATTTTAAGTTTCTTGTAATGATTGCGTATATGATTTTGATGTAATAATAACAGAGACAGATTCTTGTTCTGATAAGAATGTTGTGACGCTAAGGATGGGATGATATAAGGTGGTGAAGTTAAAAAAAAACTACAACATTTAACACCGGTCTTAAGTAATATCCGGTGTAAAAAGGCACGTCTGACAATTTGTAAAATAATTTATTGTTCGATTTTACACCGGGTTATACTTTATCCGGTATTATACTTATCGATGTTTATTTTTTACACCGGTTGTTAAAATTAGCCGGTGTAAAATGTTTCACTTTTACATCGTTTATGTTTTGTCCGGGTTAGAATAATTTACAACCGGTGTTAAATGTTTATATTCATTTTTTTAACCCGCCCCTTGGCGCGATGACCTTCAATCTTCTCCTTTCTCACATACTCTTTTTTATCGCCGCTCGTCGTGCTCTGTGGTTCTCGCGAGGCTTCTCCGTGCTCGATCAGTCGTTCTTCTCTGTCACCTCTCTCGTTCTGCTATTCCGTAAGTGTACATGTTCTCTGCATTTTTTTCCCTGTGTACGTGCGATGCCGTTTTTATGTTCGTTTAATCTAGGTTTTGTATTTTTCCTGATGAATGCTGGCACATCTTTCCATTCATAACTGCTAAAGGAACAAGTTTTGTGTATTCTGACGGGTTGAGGGAAAAAGGGTTAAGTCTGTTTTCAATGTTTTTGATGTTGTTATTGCGTACATAGGAATATGGAGGATAGAGTTACTCAGATTGAGGCTGGCGATGCTCCAAGCGCCACTAAGCAAAGGAAGGGAAAAAGTGCGATTCGTTTGAAAGACATTACGAAGGACAGGATAGAGGGGAAACTGCTTCCGATAGAGTTTGACAGAAACTGGAACCCAACTGGTGAACACAGGACAAAGTACGTAAGTTTTGTCAGCCTCCTAGCACGCAACAAGCCTAGCATCACCTATTTGACTTGGGATGCTGTGGATGATCGCGTGAAGAATCAAATTTGGGACACTATCCGGGTATAGGAACTATCTAATATTGCATGCAGAGCAATACCAAATACACAACTGTTTGTTGATTACTCTGCTTTCAATGGCAAACATTGCAGCTCACTTACGATGTGCCCAACAATGAGTTCTTGAAGAAGAAGACGTTGTCTTATTACTGTGAGCGTTGGAGGGCATTCAAGACACAACTAGCTCGTCAGTATCTGCATGGACAGGACAGAAGTGGTCATCCTCAACCTTCTCCATGCAGCAAGTATCAATTCATTGACGAAGCTGCGTGGGAACAATTTGTTAGGAATCGGACCACGCCAGTAGCAATGGTGAGTGTATCCTTTTGTATGTGGTTGCAGAAAACGTATCAGAGTATCATATGTATTGATTTTAAATACTTCATGTCTTGTAGGAAAAAAGAGCAAAAGCGATTGAATACGCCCTCAAGAATGATTGCCCCCACACAATGTCTCGAGGGGGTTACGCGAAGGCAGAAAGAGAGTTGTTGGGGGCCAAGAGGAAGAGGTTAGAAGAAAATGCTGGGTCGGATCCTAGTGTTCTTCTTAACCCCCCCTCTCTGATACGTCGCGAAGAAAAATGGTTGTACGCTCGCCAAAGAAAGAGCGGAGCTTTTACAAGCGACAATGCTCGCATGATTGATGAAAAAATTGTAAGAACTACTTGCATTATTTTGTGATAGTAGACTATATATAATTATATCATTTTCCTTATGTTTGTTCTTTCTATGTTATAGAGTGATCTTAAACAACAAGAGTCCCATGGATCCTTCAAGTCAGATGGTAGGAATGACATCTTGATTGTTGCCACTGGGAAACAAGAACATGGGGGCCGTGTCAGGGGAGTTGGAAGAGGTGTGGGTATAAGAGATTACTTTGGAGCATCTCAAATACGTTCCCCACATGTGGTGCCGAGGGCAGAGTTGGCATCCTTGCTCTCCACCATAAGGGCAGAGGCTAAGGAAGAGGCTTGGATAGAGGCTAGGGCACAAGCAGAAGCTTCAATTGAGGCGCAATTACAAGAGGGGTTCACAAAGATGAAGGAAGAAATATTGTCCATGATGACATCAAGGCAGCAAGAGCCAACTGATCCCCTCCCTCCCTCAACTGCAGTCCGTCCAAGCACTAAGGGGAGTTGTTGCTTGCCGCTGTCAGAGGATGCAGAACATTGTGATCTATATGTTGAGGATCCTCTTAGACGCTTAGTGGCACGTGGCTCCATCCATAGCCTAGGGGCAACTACTGTTCACCACGTCCAAATTCAGGACGATCAATTAAGGGTGACAGTTGAAGCCGTGCTAATTGGAGATGCTCTTGTCCCAATTCCCACTGATGAGGTGAAGACAGTGAGTCAAGCAAAAGGGACTTTCATATTGTGGCCAAAGCATCTTGTTTCGGATCACGTCGCCTCATCCCCCGACTAACTTCCCACCCCTCCCGCTTTGAATGCCATGCAACGTGTGATCCTAATGGCATATGACAAAACGTTCCATGTGGACGCGTTGCCTATGGATTCAGTTGTGGGCGACATGGGGGCACCGGCCTTCCTGGACCATGCGGACGTCAAATCTCTGATCACTCCCAAAGAAGAACTGACCTCCGGCTGCATCCAAGTGTTTTTGATGTAAGTATAATTTAAATGTAAATATATGTAATAACAAAGTTCAAGTCTTACAACTAATGTCGTGCATGCATTGCCTGTAGGTACATGCAAGCTGAGTTGGTTTCCTCCAAGGGCAAACAAAAAAAGTTCGGATTCCTATGCCCAATTCAGATTTATGCTAAAGGGACCTCTCAATCTTCGAGGCTTGCATACATTTCACAGAGGCTCGGTGAAACCGATATTGATTGTTTCTTCGCACCATATATGCATGAGTAAGAATAATAATGTTTCATTTTATTTTATATATACTAGTTTTGTAGTTGCTTAATTATAATACTCGTTCTCTTTTAACTAATCTCTACAGCAATCATTGGCAACTTGTCATCCTATGTAAGCATAGCTATAAAGTTTTCTTCTTATGCTCCCTCCATTACAAGCCCTCGGTGGATGTCAGGAAGATCATGAACACGTACGTGAGTTCTCTTCTATACACAATGATCTGTGTGATAAATGGGTTACTAACTTGTTAACTTTGGTCATAGGGCTATGAGGACATTCGCAGTTGCAAGGGGCCTTAAGCACGCTAATTTGGTGAGGGACCCTGAATGGATCACACCGATGGTAATAAAAGTATATATTAGGTGTTAGCTAGGTTCCCCATTTTGATGATGAGAAATAATTTTTATCTTGTTAACATTACAGAGTCGAAGGCAACCCAGAGAAAGCAACTTGTGCGGCTTCTACAAAGTCAGACACATGGTCAATATTATCTTGGCAAATAGGATTGACCTAACTGGGGAGGTAAAATTGTATTTTGAATGATTTCATATTTCTTAATTGTCAATCTAATCTAAATTAGTAATGCCTTAATTTCTTTGATTTTGATTTCATATTTCAGATGTTTGAACAACCTGATCCATTTCCTGACCAAGATATTGAGGACCTGCGTAATCGGTGGGCAGAGTTTTTTGTTCAAATCCTTCCTTCTCAATAGTATTTGTCTTTCACTGAATACATTTTTTTGTTCAAATTGTAGCATTTTTGTATTGAGTTTTATTCAATGAATAATATAATGAGCAATTGAATTATATATGTCTCTGGCATCTTGAACTGATGATGATCGATGATTGAGTCATATATTACATTTGGGCAGTTTACTTCTGAAGCTTCAGGCCAACGAAATCTATCAAATATAAATTTAATAACATCTACATCGGAGGTATATACCCACCGGTGTAGTAAGAACATATATAAATTAAATTTAATAACATCTACACCGTCCCAATATTCAACCGGTGTTAAAAATTGAACAATCTACACCGTCCCAATATTCCAACCGGTGTAGATGTTAAAACATAATACACCGGATGTAAATGTGAACCGCTTTAACATGAAGACCGGTGTAAAAAAGTATGCATTCTACACACCGTCCCATATTTAACCGGTGTTAACATTTGAAAAATCTACACCGTCCCAATATTCAACCGGTGTAGATGTTAAAAATAATACACCGGATGTAAATGTGAACCGATTTAAAATTTAGTCCGGTGTAAAAAATTATACATTCTACACCGGTTACAGGACCGGTGTAAAATGTCTGACTTTTTACACGGTCCGTTTCTACACCGGTTGTGTGTGCGATGTTGAATTCCATTTTCAACTGGTGTTGAAATGCTTTTTTCCAGCTGTGCATATTCAATAACATATGATCATAGCATTGTAATAGAGCTTCAAGCATAACATATAAGACAACAATCAAACCAAACAATAGCACAACAAGTCACAAAGACATTACATAAAAGCTAGGATTAGTTACTACCTTAAAAGCTTAGCAGAACTCTAGAATACTTGTGCTTGATCAGGATCCAAGACAACATTCCCAGAGCCCAAAAACGTAGGCCCAGTGATATATGGGAAAAAGTGGCATTAAAATACTATTTTAATGCTGTTTCAATAAAGTAAAGTTACTCGGTCGGCACGATAACCGAGGAGGCGATCAGATAAAGTCCTGGATTTATCTGGATAGCATTGGAAGGCGTGAAAGGTCCCTTCCAGGTGCCACATGGCGCAATCTTAAAGGCAGAAAAAAAAGTTGAGGACACGTACTACGAGGCAGGACACTGGACCGGTGAGTCAGCCTGCTAGTCAGCTGCTGAGGTGTCCAGGAATTTCAGCATGTGGAAAATGTGGCGCTGAGGTGTCCCGGTGAGGTGTCCCGATGATGTCATGCATGATGCAGTAAATGAGGAATTAAAGAAAATAGGAAAATCCAGGAAAAAACAGGACCGCAGGATCAAAGTTCATGGTAATTACAGAAATGTCATTGGAGGAGGTTATAAATACCCCCCCTCATTTGCATTCACGCATAGCTTGGGTAAGGGAGAGAAAGAAGAGAGAGAAGGAGAAGGAAAGGAAGAGAGAAAGGAGAAAAGGAAGTAAGGAAGTTCTGGCGGAGCTGGAAGCAGAATAAGGATAGTGGAGTTCTGCTAAGCTAGCCAGGTAGTAACTAATCCTAGCTTTTATGTAATGGCTTTGTGATTTATTGTGCTATTGTTTGGTTGGATTGTTGTCTTATATGTTATGTCTGAAGCTCTGCTATAATGCTATGATCATATGTTATTAAGCATGGAAGCAAGGAGCATACTGATCTGTACACAATCACAAGCAAGCACTGTCACTCTGCATTACATATATTGTTATGATTGTTGCTACTGAGATTCCCCCGAATCTCATCCCAATAAGTAAACCATTACAGGGGAGGTTATGTCAAAATGAATTCTGGAAATTTTAAGAGACGCCGTTATACTGCCGAAATTATGACAAGATGGCAATAGTAGAGAAAGGAGCTGATACGTACTGTGTACGTAGGTACTGTCTAAGGAGGCTGGAAGTGAGTGGACCTAGCCGGTTCATCCAGTCTTTCCTGGGTACTTACGTAGAATGGTAGTTCTCCCGGGAATTACCGAATCGGTACAAGATTAGTTACTTTCTGAAGATGAAGAGTAGCGGATATGCTGCCGGATTTTAGACAGAAAATGATGTAATAGAAATATGAGAATTTCATGCATGCCTGATGTATAATGACTTATTATTTAATAAAGATATTGTTTGGCATGTTTGACTGATATATGATGGATGTATGCATATGTATGCAAAGTTGATTGCTGAAAATTACCACTATGAACAGTAACACGTGGTGAAAAGGTCATGTTTGATAAATGATTAAAAATAGTAAATGGATGAATAAATGTATGAAAATTTTATGGTATATAGTATACATACCAAGATTTAATTTGATATATAAAACGTATCATTTGGATGTATACACAAGGAGATATAAATTATCAAATTTGGGACCAGAATGCTGGATTCAGGGAGAAAAACGTGGGATGAACAGTAAAGTTGACACGTTTACTGACGTTGACTTGGTCAATTAATGGTCAACTAGTTATTTTTCCATGAAATATAATTGAGTTAGCTTCATTTATCAATTGGAACCACTTCATTTGGATTTTTCTAGAATTAGTTATGATTTTTCGAAGTCAAGTCACTCATCTGGAATTTTCAAGTGAACAGTACTCGATAAGAGTAAAGCTCCAGATTGGGAAATTGGACTTCAATAACCTTGAAAGTGGTTCTAAATGCTACTGAATGGTCCCTAAGACATATGAAAGGAAGGATGTTTCAAGGTGTCCCTAGGATGATGTCATAAGTGGTGAGTCATTAGGGATGGTGCAGGCGAAGCTTCTTGAGGAAGCAAGCGATCTGAGCCATTCATTGAGATTTGATCTGGGCCATCTATTCCATTTTGCCTCCACTATAAATACCCCACCCCTTGCCATTCCATTCCACGCCAAGAGCAAGAGGAGAAGTAGAGAGAAGAGAGAGAAAGAGTAAAACATCCTTAATTTCATCCTTACATATACTCAATTGGAAGTATCTTAGAACATTGGAACACCATTTTACCTTAGAAACATGAATTTCCAAGAGTTAAGCTATCGGGTACTGTTCACTTGGTAATTTCAATTTACAGCATGAAATTTGGAAATTCATAATTAAATCTAGAAAAATTGAAATGAGGTGGTTCCAATTTATAATGAAAGATATTTCATAAAAAATTGAAGGAAAAATATGAAAATGAGATTTACTTGTCCAAATAAAATCAGTTTATTCGTTGAAAATCACTATTCATTTAGTAAATTTTGAACTTCCAGATTCTGTGTCTCATTTTCAAAAATTCATTTCTCTTTGTATACTTCTCCAAATGAGTCTTGTTAGCTATGGATTTAAATCTCCATATGTCTACTTTAAGATCATAAAATTTTGTGGAAAAATTCATTCATTTTCTATATGAATCTCGCTGCCTCCCAGGGCTCATTTTATCTTGATCCAGATTCTAGGTCCAACTTTGAAAAATCATATCAATTTGAAATCTTAACCAAATTGGGAGTTCTTCCGTCCAATTAAATCTATGGATCTTATATATCTTCATGCCCAATTTCACGTGAAAACTCGTCGGATAAGTTACTCAAATGATCGATGAAAGCGTTCGGTTTCGTATGGTTCCAGTGAGTGTATACATTTTTACATACCATACTGTAACATCCCAATTTTTAGGCCTAGAGATGCAGAGATAGCCTAAGATTAAGAGGCTACTAGACCCCTTTTTAGCAGAAGTTCCAGAGGAACGTTAAGAGTTTCAGGGATTGAGCTGCGAATGAGTAAAGGTACGGGGACTTATGTGTAAACAGTGGAAGTCCCAAGGGGTAAATGGCCATTTGGGGATGATGTAAAGGTCAAAGGTTCAAGAGTTGATCAGTTAGGTCGCGATGATAGAGACTTTGGTCGCGACGATAGTGTATTATGGTCGTGACTAACATTGGCAGAGAGGCTTGGTCGTGACGGATATGTATGTGGTGTCACGACTAATGAGTAGAATGAGCTTGGTTGCGACTAAAAAGTGATGTGGTCGTGACGAAAGACTGTTATGGTCGTGACTAAAGGATGTTGTGGTCGCGACAAGAGAGTGCTGTGGTCGCGACTAATGAACACAGAAGGTGTTAAGTCGCGATGAGATGATGGCTAGGTCGCGACTAGTGGCTAAAGTAGTGCCAAGCGTATGGGCCATGAGTTGAGAAGGTCCAAAAGAGATAGTTACCCGGTTAGAGATAGACCGGAGGCAGGAGGCCAGATACAAGAAAGGTTATCTGGAAACCATGAGGTGGACTTATAAGGTATCCTCATGGGACCCACAGATGCCACATGGCATTAGAGCATGATTCAGTAACCTTTCTGTAGAGTAAAGTTGCTCGGTTGGCACGAAAACTATAACACCCTAATTTTTAGGCCTAGAGATGCCAGAAAGAGAATTCAAGGGCATAATTATAATTATGGGAAAGATCGGGCTGGTAGCCGATGAGTACCATATTTTGCCAGAAAATAGAGAAAATTATGCTGATCATTTCACTGAACTGTGAAATGTGCATATGAGGTCTCTATGTATATGAAAGAATTAGAAATGTGACCAGGGGTAAAATGGTCATTTTTGGAAAAGTGTGCGCGGAAGCGTACTTTCAGGCCAAAATAGCCCGGTCTGGATAAAATATCAGAAAATACCGGAAGATAGAGAAAAGGATTCCGGATTGAATGACGCAACACAGAATTTTGATTTGAGGTCCCGATTTTTCTGTAAAAATTCTCGAAGATGGGAAATTACAGTTATAATGAGTAAAGGAAAGGCAGTCCGAATAAAGATGATCGGACTATGGCCAGAGGCCATACAGTGTTGTCTAAGGCACGTAGTGACACCAGGGAAGGCCCAGGCCCATAATATCAGTTCAGTGGTAAGAGGGGCCGGTGTCCGGGAAAAATGTGCAAAATGACGAAAATGCCCTTATGTTATAGAATAACTGAAGAATCAGTAAAGGGTATTTTGGTCATTTGGCTAAGGTTAGACAGTCAAGAAGGGGTATCTGGATAGTTGACCAGGGCCAGGGAATACTCTGGTAAAATATGAAAAGAGAATAATGCCCCTAGACCTAGTAAAGGAAATGAAAGGACTTAAGTGCAATTATGGAAAGTTTCAAGGCCAAAAAGGAAAGTAGACAAAAATGTGGGGTCCTTAAGTGTAATTTTAGCCAAGTAAAAAGGGACTTAAATGAAAAGAAGAAAAGTTCCCTGGGGCTAAATTGTAATTAAAGAAAGTCAGGCCGGAAGTGGTTTGGACTGTCCGAAAGCATTTCAGTCCCAGATTTTACCGGTAGAGAGAGCAAGTGACGCTCGGTAATCTGGCTTAATACAGGAATTTTTGAAGACTCCAGATAGCCAGAAATGGACTGATCGTCCAAAAGTTATAAAAATTCATACCGGATATCCTAGAATTAAGATCTAGGTGAGAAAATACAGGATGATACGTCCTTGTGGGACGGATGTCGGGAAACTGACAGAATACCGATAGGAGGCCTGTAGAAAAAGTTATTCGCATATTAGAAAATCCAGACGGGAGTGTGAGGCCTCCGGGTATCCGATAGGGAGATTTATCGGTATTTAAAAAGGGACTGAATGAGTTCGGATGACCTCGGTCAGATGACTGATATGACTCACAGGGATGCCTGAACACCGCAGGCCAGTGTATCGGACAGAAGAAGCCGGTGTCCGGATATGTGTATAAACGGTGAATAATAGATAAAATATTCAATAATTATTAACGGGAAAGATTCCTCGTAATGCGTGCCATGAGGATATTGGACCCAGAAAGGCCCAATAATGGAACCAACAGAGGCCCAGTAAGACACTTGGACTGATAGGTGGGCCAGTGTCCGGCAGAACCCCGGAAAAGTGCGAAATTACGAAAATGCCCCTATGTTGTACTAAAGAGTAACAGATGAATGGAGGGCATTTTGGTCATTCTGGACAGGCCCAGGAGCCAAGGTACATACAGATAAAGTTACTGAGAGTCAGTATATACCCTGACAGAGTACAGAAGGGTATGAAATGACGATTTTACCCTTAGGGTTAAAATAGTGCAAGAAAGGGCACCCAAGGGTATTTTGGTAATTTGCCAAGGGCTGTTTCTTGGGAATCGAGCCATCAGAGTACTTGAGCTTGATCAGGATCCAAGACAACATTCCCAGAGACCAAAAACGTAGGCCCAGTAATGTGTGGGAAAAAGTGGCATTAAAATACTATTTTAATGCTGTTTCAATAAAGTAAAGTTACTCGTTCGGCACGATAACCGAGGAGACGATCAGATAAAGTCCTAGATTTATCTGGATAGCATTGGAAGGCATCAAAGGTCCCTTCCAGGTGCCACATGGCGCAATCTTAAAGGCAGAAGAAAAAGTTAAGAACACGTATTACGAGGCAAGATACTGGACCGGTGAGTCAGCTGCTGAGGTGTCCAGGATTTCAGGCATGTGATAAATGTGGCGCTGAGGTGTCCTGGTGAGGTGTCCCAATGATGTCATGCATGATGCAGTAAAGGAGGAATTAAGAAAAATAGGAAAATCCAGGAAAAATCAGGACCGCAGGATCAAAGTTCATGGAAATTACGAGATTGCCATTGGAGGAGGTTATAAATACCCCCCTTGCCATTCATATGCCACGGCCAAGAGCCCATTTTAGAGAGAGGAGGAGGTGCTAGGGAGAGAAAGTGAGAGGAAGAAAGAAAGAAAGGAAGTTCTGGCGGAGCTGGAAGCAGAATAGAGATAGTAGAGCTCTGTTGAGCCTTTGAGGTAGTAACTAATCCTAGCTTTTATGTAATGGCTTTGTGATTTATTGTGCTATTGTTTGGTTGGATTGTTGTCTTATATGTTATGTCTGAAGCTCTGCTGTAATGCTATGATCATATGTTATTAAGCATGGAAGCACCCAGCATACTTATCTGTACACAATCACAAGCAAGCACTGTCACTCTGCATTACATATATTGTTATGATTGTTGCTACTGAGATTCCCCCGAATCTCATCCCAATAAGTAAACCATTATAGGGGAGATTATGTCAAAATAAATTCTGGGAATTTTAAGAGACGCCATTATGCTGCCGAAATTATGACAAGATGGCAATAGTAGAGAAAGGAGCTGATACGTACTGTGTACGTAGGTACTGTCTAAGGAGGCTGGAAGTGAGTGGACCTAGCCGGTTCATCCAGTCTTTCCTGGATACTTACATAGAATGGTAGTTCTCACGGGAATTACCGAATCGGTACAAGATCAGTTACTTTCTGAAGATGAAGCGTAGCAGTTATGCTGCCGGATTTCAGGCAGGAAAAGATGTAATAGAGATATGAGAATTTATGTACATGACTGGATGTAAAACAACTTATTAATTAATAATAATTGTTGTTTGGCATGTTTGACTGATATATGATGGATGTATGCCTATGTATGTAATGTTGGTTGCTGAAAATTAACACTATGAACAGTAATCCGTGGGGACATGAGGATGTTTGACCTATAATTAAAAATAGTAAATGGATGAATTAATGTATGAAATTTTTAAGGTAAATAGTAGACATACCAATCTTCGATTTTATATATAGTATGACTCATTTTGATGTCTACACAAGAAGATATAAATTATCAAAGTTGGGACCAGAATGCTGGATTCAGGGAGAAAAACGTGGGATGAACAGTAAAGTTGACACGTTGACTGATGTTGACTTGGTCAACAAATGGTCAACGAGTTATTTTTCCCTGAAATATAATTGAGTTAGATTAATTCAGCAATTGGAACCACTTCATTTCTATTTTTATAGAATTAGTTATGATTTTTCGAAGTCAGGTCACTCATCTGGAATTTTCAAAGTGAACAGTACTCGATAAGAGTAAAATTCCAGATTGGGGAATTGGACCTCAATGACCTTGAAAGTGGTTCTAAATGCTACCAAATGGTCCCTAAGACATATGAAAGTAAGGATGTTTCAAAAATCGAGGAGGTGATCAGATAAGTATGGGACTTATCTGGATAGCATTGGGAAGCGTGCAAGGTCTCTTCCAGGTGCCACATGGCTCTAGTCTGGAGAAAGCAGATAAAGTTGAGTGCACGCATTACGAGGTAGGACTCTGGACCGGTGAGTCAGCCCGGTGAGTCAGCTGCTGTGGTGAAACATCCTCCTTTCTACTCCTCAAAGTACACTTGCGGAAGCAATATTAGCTTAACTTAAGTCCAGAGGTTGAACTTTTAATCTTAAGTTCCTTATTCTGAACCTTTACTTTGAGAACTGATTTCTCACCTTATAAACATCCAAATGAGGCCTAATACCTATCCACGGAATGCCCCAGATGTGTACTATCGGCTCACTAAATCTTGTGTCCAGACTCCTCTGTTTACTAGGTCAAACTGAAGTCAGAGCACTGCTACCTCAGGACCTGCGAATTTTCCCTTAATTTAACATACATAAATTGCATATGCCAAACAATATTTATCAATGAATAACATAACGTCATACAGCAAGGCATACACAACAAGACATATACATAATCTTGCTATCTCTATTACATCTCTTTCTGCCTAAACTCCGGCAGCATAACCGCTACGCTTTATCTGTACAAAGAACTGAATTGTACTGATTCGGTAATCCCCTCATGAGAACTACCATTCTACGTAGTACCCAAGAAAGACTAGATAAACCGGCTAGGTCCACTAACTTCTAGCCTCCTTAGACAGCACTACGTACACAGTACTTATCATCTACTGATGTTCAGTCTTTACCTCGGCAGCATAACGGCGTCTCCTGGCTTTCACAAAATCTACTTCAGCATAACCTCCCTGTAATGGGTTATGTATATATAGGGATGAGATTCGGGGGAATCTCAGTAGCAACAATCATAACAATATATGTAATGCAGAGTGACAGTGCTTGCTTGTGATTGTGTACAGATAAGCATGCTTCGTGCTTTCATGCTTAATAACATATGATCATAGCATTACAGCAGAGCTTCAGACATAACATATAAGACAACAATCCAACCAAACAATAGCACATCAAATCACAAAGCCATTACATAAAAGCTAGGATTAGTTACTACCTGGCTAGCTTAGCAAAACCTTACTATCTCTATTCTGCTTCCAGCTCCGCCAGAACTTCCTTTCTCCCTTTCTCTCTTCCTTTCCTTCTCCCCTTCCTCTTCATGCGTGAATGCCAAATGAAATGGGGGGTATTTATAACCTCCTCTAATGGCATTTTCGAAGTTTCTATGAACTCTGATCCTGCGGTCCTGGTTTTTCCTGGATTTTCCTATTTTCCTTAATTCCTCTTTTACTGCATCATCGGGACACCTCACCGGGACACCTCAGCAGCATATTTTTCACATGTCACAATTCCCTGGACCCCTCAGCAGCTGACTCAGCATGATGACTTACCTGTCCAGTGTCTTGCCTCGTAATGCGTGTCCTCAGCTTTATCTGCTTTATCCAGACTAGAGCCATGTGGCGACTGGAAGAGACCTTGCACCCTTCCCAATGCTATCCAGATAAGTCCCAGACTTATCTGATCACCTCCTCGGTTTTTGTGCCAACCGAGTAACTTTACTCTACTGAAAGGTTACTGAATCATCACTCTAATACCATGTGGCATCTTGTGGGTCCCATGAGGATAACTTATCAGTCCACCTCATGGTTTCCAGATAACCTTTCCTGTATCTGGCCTCCTGCCTCCGGTCTATCTCTAACCGGGTAACTATCTCTTTTGGACCTTCTCAACTCATGGCCCATACGTTTGGCACTACTTTAGTCACTAGTCGCGACCTAGCCATCATCTCATCGCGACTTAACACCTTCTGTGTTCATTAGTCACGACCACAGCATTCTCGAGTCGCGACCACAACATTCTTTAGTCGAGAACATAACAGTCTTTCGTGGCGACCGCATCACTTTTTAGTCGCAACCAGGCTTATTCTACTCATTAGTCGCAACACCACATATATATCCGTCACGACCAAGCCTCTCTGCCAATGTTAGTCGCGACCATAATACACTATCGTCGCGACCAAAGTCTCTATCATCGCCACCTAACTGATCAACTCTTGAACCTTTGACCTTTACATCATCCCCAAATGGTCATTTACCCCTTGGGACTTCCACTGTTTACACATAAGTGCCCGTACCTTTACTCATTCACAGCTCAGTCCCTGAAACTCTTTACGTTCCTCTGGAACTTCTGCTAGAAAGGGGTCTAGTAGCCTCTTAATCTTAGGCTATCTCTGCATCTCTAGGCCTGAAAATTGGGATGTTACATTTCTCCTCCCCTTTAAATAAATTTTGTCCTCGAAATTTAATTAGTACCATAGCCATATTAGCTTAACCTCTGGCAAAGTATTTATCATAAAACTTTACATTTCTTTCATAACATGCTTATCTTTCTCTGGGTCAACTCAATCAGAGCTGAAATCTACTTTTATGGACCACTTACCGCACTTATGAGCAGTGTCCATTTCTTTCATATGAAATTCTCTCGAACATTACTGTATTCGGGAATTTCTTCTAACTACTCATCATATCCCTTTCAGCAACATACTTTAAGCATTTATGTCTTATTACTTCTCTTAATATCTCGTAGACTGCTTTAATATCTGCAACATTTCATCTTTCTTTGCACTTAACTTCATACAGAGAGAGGACTTACGCAGCTATTCTTTCTTTACTTGGCTGCTAAATGAAAGCGCCTACTCTAACATGCATAATGCCTGGCCAACATATTGCAGGATTGCATACCTGCTTATGAATGCAAAGCTCTAATGCTGGAGCTCAAGCATTCCTGTTCTAACTAGGCACAGCTCTAACACTCGGAGCTTGCATAGTTCTAGCATAACATAAGGCCTAGCATCTCATGCAAGGAGTGTAAGCTCTCATTTTCTATTCTCTTTCATAGCATAACATTTAAACATATGATCCCTACCAAACAGGGAGCCTCTCTGTCTGTTCATACAATGCACATCTCTAGGTGCGTGTCATATTACACGTTTACTACCGTGTATCTCATTACATGCCTTTGATACTTTATCATGGCATCTCTAGCCAACTCTGGCTATCTTATGGTGTAATTCACCCTTTCATAACTTATCTCGAGATACCATAAGGCTAACATTCTCTTCCTCATAGAACTGCGTTCTATCTTTGTTTTGCCTTAGACTTTTTTCTCTAGGTCTTCTCTAGCGTTTTAATCTCTTTACCCTCATCTGGGGGAATCTATCTACTCATACTCTTCTGTTCTCATTACACTGAGGATTCTCTTCTCTGCTTCTCAGGCATACTTCTACAAAACTTTGAATCCCAGTACTCAGATTTGAACTTGGACTCCATCTTCGTTTAAGAGAAAGCTAAGTTCAGTCTGTAGAGGCTATCTGAGAAAAACCATTATAAAACAATTTCTCTGGGTGAGTTTATCAACTAGTGAAGCTTCCTCACCTTAACTTTGTCTTTGGCATTCATCTTCCCAAAGAGATACTACATCGTACTCATGTCTCATGGCTCATTACTTTCCTTAGGCTAGGTCTAACTGCGACCTCGGGATCTAACTGCGATCAACCGTTAGCCTCTTCAGAATCTACTGTGACTCTGAATCTGTTAGGATCTAAATGCGACCCTGGAGCCATGTTAGGATCTAACTGCGACCCTCCAGAATCTAACTGCGATTCTGTTGTACTGTATATCTCCCAAAGATCTTAAACCAACAGACTAAGTTATAAGGTTAACTGCTTCCACCTGTTGATAACTCCATAAAAATTTTATACCCTCATATCATTTACCCAGACTTTACTTACTTCCTCTTTTACTCAGGAGTTCCTTCTCATCTTTCTTACTTTACTGTGGCTTACCATTGGCTTGTGCCATTATGGTCTAACCACCTATAATTGCATTCTACGACTATGGCCTCATCATAACTTCTCATTTCAATCTGTGCTCTAACTGCGAGCCATTAGAACTATGCTCTAACTATGAGCATTCTGTATCAGATCCAACTCTTATCTGAAGAGTGATATATACTCATCTGAATCTAGCTCTATCTGAGAGCCATCTATTTCAGATCCAACTCTTATCTGAAGAGTGATCTAGAAACAATCTCTTTACTCTTTTCTGCTTTCTTTCTGTCTACCATTCCTTTCAACACAAATGGCTCTGAGTACTGCATTCACAAGTATGCAGAATTACCCGAGTATCCTCATTCATAAATCATATCTAAATATCATAGTTCATTGTCCCATAAACTGAGACTATCTATCATCCTCAATACATATCTCATGTCATATGGTATGGGAGCAACATACTTTCTCATAACTTTCTTATCTCATATCTGTACTCATATATATATACTCTACCCTGCATGCACTGCAAAAGGGGAGTATTCATTCATCATAGCATACTCTAACATGTATGTCATCATTTGACAACTGCAAGGAGATGCAACTATTCATCATAACTTATGGAATCATAAGCCATATCATCATCATACTTTGCTCAACCATCCATCAGACTAACTAAACCTCAAAACATATTTCCTTTATCATATTATTTGTCAGATCATCATCTGATCATGCTTTCTATTTATCTATTTCACTTAGGCTGCCACACTACCCTCTTACCAGGGTATAGACTCAACCCTTCATCACTCTTTCTTACATAGGGGATAGGGGAGTCACTTTATCTTTCAACTATGGCTACCTCTTTACTATCTCTTTACTTCTTCTGTCTATCTATCAGTCCCAGTCTATTCTTGACCGGACTGTGGTTCCTGATCGGTCTCTCTCTTGATCCTAGCGAACTTCAGTCGCATAGATCTCATTCATCATCTTCTACTATCACTTCTACTTTATAGGGTACTCTACCCTAGGTCTATCACTTCTCTGTGATAGAATCCCTTTGCCTAGGGAATATTAGCTCTTTAGCTATTAACCATCACGTCTCTAGCCTTAGGCCATGTCCTAGGATCATTCCTAGATAAAACTCATTCTAGCTATCTGGCTAGCTCATCTTAACTCATCATCATCATCCTTTACATCATCCTTTACTACTCATCTCGCCTAGCACGGATGACTCGCATAAGGTCTACCTCATTGGAGTTGCCAGCTTTCTCTATGCACAGCTCCTCCACTCAAGCTCTATATTCTTTTCTTATGTTCACCATCTTTTTCCTTTTCAAAAAGAAAAATGAACACACATCTCATCTAGGAGCTTTATCTCCTCTAAGCTTTCTAAACCTCTATGTAAATAACTGTCTGTCGCAACCTGAGTATTGGATAGTCATGACTCACATCCTCTGTGTTCTTTCATCAGTGACCATCATACTCAACTCCCCATAACCTAACATTTCTGTCCTTTCGTCGCGACCTAACTCTTCTCATGTCGCGACCTGGACCTAACTCGTCGCGACCTAGGCATCCTTACGTCGCAACCTTAACTCTTCAGTCGCGACACAAGACCTTTCCCATCGTAACCTGAGCTTTTCGCAATATACCGTCACGACCTAATCTCTCTGTAAATAACAGTCGCGACCTCTCCACATCTTCGTCATGACTAAAACTCTCTTGAGGCTACCTGTCGCGACTTGCAACCACATTAGTCGCGACTCAATGCCATTCTCACGCACTAAAGGGAAAATACTCTATCAGAGCGTCACTAAACCAGAACCTTCTGTTCTGTGCCAGAATCTTATACTCTGAACCAGAGTCCTTTCTGGTCTATGCCAGAACCTCTTGCTCTGATACCAAAATGAAACATCCTCCTTTATACTCCTCAGAGTACACTTGCGGAAGAAATATTAGCTTAACTTAAGTCCAGAGGTTGAACTTTTACTCTTAAGTTCCTTATTCTGAACCTTTACTTTGAGAACTGATTTCTCACCTTATACACATCCAAATGAGGCTTAATACCTATCCACTGAATGCCCCAGATGTGTACTATCGGCTCACTAAATCTTGTGGCCAGACTCCTCTGTTTACTAGGTCAAACTGAAGTCAGAGCACTGTTGCCTCAGGACCTGCGAATTTCCCCTTAATTTAACATACATAAATTGAATATGCCAAACAATATTTATCATTGAATAACATAACGTCATACAGCAAGGCATACACAACAAGACATATACATAATCTTGCTATCTCTATTTTATCTCTTTCTGCCTAAACTCCGGCAGCATAACCGTTACGCTTCATCTGTATAAAGAATTGAACTGTACTGATTCGGTAATCCCCTCATGAAAACTACCATTCTACGTAGTACCCAGGAAAGACTAGATGAACCGGCTAGGTCCACTCACTTCTAGCCTCCTTAGACAACACTACGTACACTGTACTTATCATATACTGATGTTCAGTCTTTACCTCGGCAGCATAACGGCGTCTCCTGGCTTTCACAAAATCTACTTCAGCATAACCTCCCTGTAATGGGTTATGTATATATAGGGATGAGATTCGGGGGAATCTCAGTAGCAACAATCATAACAATATATGTAATGCAGAGTGACAGTGCTTGCTTGTGATTGTGTACAGATAAGCATGCTTCGTGCTTTCATGCTTAATAACATATGATCATAGCATTACAGCAGAGCTTCAGACATAACATATAAGACAATAATCCAACCAAACAATAGCACATCAAATCACAAAGCCATTACATAAAAGCTAGGATTAGTTACTACCTGGCTAGCTTAGCAGAACCTTACTATCTCTATTCTGCTTCCAGCTCCGCCAGAACTTCCTTACTTCCTTTCTCCCTTTCTCTCTTCCTTTCCTTCTCCCCTTCCTCTTCATGCGTGAATGCCAAATGAAATGGGGGGTATTTATAACCTCCTCCAATGGCATTTTTGTAGTTTCTATGAACTCTGATCCTGCGGTCCTGGTTTTTCCTGGATTTTCCTATTTTCCTTAATTCCTCTTTTACTGCATCATCGGGACACCTCAGCAGCATATTTTTCACATGTCACAATTCCCTGGACCCCTCAGCAGCTGACTCAGCATGCTGCCTTACCGGTCTAGTGTCTTGCCTCATAATACGTGTCCTCAGCTTTATCTGCTTTCTCCAGACTAAAGCCATGTGGCGACTGGAAGAGACCTTGCACGCTTCCCAATGTTATCCAGATAAGTCCCAGACTTATCTGATCACCTCCTCAGTTTTCGTGCCAACCGAGTAACTTTACTCTACTGAAAGGTTACTGAATCATCACTCTAATGCCATGTGGCATCTTGTGGGTCCCATGAGGATACCTTATCAGTCCACCTCATGGTTTCCAGATAACCTTTCCTATATCTGGCCTCCTGCCTTCGGTCTATCTCTAACCGGGTAACTATCTCTTTTGGACCTTCTCAACTCATGGCCCATACGTTTGGCACTACTTTAGTCACTAGTCGCGACCTAGCCATCATCTCATCGCGACTTAACACCTTCTGTGTTCATTAGTCGCGACCACAGCATTCTCTAGTCGTGACCACAACATTCTTTAGTCACGACCATAACAGTCTTTCGTCGCGACCACATCACTTTTTAGTCGCAACCAGGCTTATTCTACTCATTAGTCGCGACACCACATATATATCCGTCACGACCAAGCCTCTCTGCCAATGTTAGTCGTTACCATAATACACTATCGTCGCGACCAAAGTCTCTATCATCGCGACCTAACTGATTGACTCTTGAACCTTTGACCTTTACATCATCCCCAAATGGCCATTTAACCCTTGGGACTTCCACTGTTTACACATAAGTCCCCATACCTTTACTCATTCGTAGTTCAGTCCCTGAAACTCTTTACGTTCCTCTAGAACTTCTGCTAGAAAGGGGTCTAGTAGCCTCTTAATCTTAGGCTATCTCTGCATCTCTAGGCCTGAAAATTGGGCTGTTACATTTGGTGTCCTGGAATTTCAGCATGTGGAAAATATGGCAATGAGTCAGCTACTGAGGTATCCCCTGAGGTGGCACTGATGATGCAGTAAGAGGAAATTAAGGAAAATAGGAAAATCCAGGAAAAACCAGGACCGCAGGATCAGAGTTCATAGAAACTATAGAATTGCCATTGAAGGCAATTATAAATACCCCTCCTTGGCTTCATTTCCATTCACGCATAGGCAAGGGAAGGGAGAGAAAGAAGAGAGAGAAGGAGAAGGAAAGGAAGAGAGAAAGGAGAAAAGGAAGTAAGGAAGTTCTGGCGGAGCTAGAAGCAGAATAAGGATAGTAGAGTTCTGCTGAGCTAGCCAGGTAGTAACTAATCCTAGCTTTTATGTAATGGCTTTGTGATTTGATGTGCTATTGTTTGGTTGGATTGTTGTCTTATATGTTATGTCTGAAGCTCTGCTGTAATGCTATGATCATATGTTATTAAGCATGGAAGCACGCAGCATACTTATCTGTACACAATCACAAGCAAGCACTGTCACTCTGCATTACATATATTGTTATGATTGTTGCTACTGAGATTCCCCCGAATCTCATCCCCATACATAACCCATTACAGGGAGGTTATGCTGAAGTGGATTTTGAGTATGCTAAGAGACGCCGTTATGCTGAACATCAGTATATGATAAGTACTGTGTACGTAGTGCTGTCTAAGGAGGCTAAAAGTGAGTGGACCTAGCCAGTTCATCTAGTCTTTCCTGGGTACTACGTAGAATGGTAGTTCTCATGAGGGGATTACCGAATCAGTACGGTTCAGTTCTTTGTACAGATGAAGCGTAGCGGTTGTTCTGCCGGAGTGTAGGCAGAAAGAGATGTAATAAAGATAGAAAGATTATGTATATGTCTTATTGTGTATGCCATGCTGTATGTCATTATGTTATTCAATGATAAATATTGTTTGGCATATTCAATTTATGTATGTTAAATTAAGAGGGAAATTCGCAGGTCCTGAGGCAGCAGTGTTCTGACCTCAGTTTGACCTAGTAAACGGAGGAGTCTGGCCACGAGATTTGGTGAGCCGGTAGTACACATCTGGGGCATTCCGTGGATAGGTATTAAGCCTCATTTGGATGTGTAGAAGGTGAGAAATCAGTTCTCAAAGTAAAGGTTTAGAATAAGGAACTTATGAGTAAAAGTTCAATCTCTGGACTTAAGTACAGCTAATATTGCTTCCGCAAGTGTACTCTGAGGAGTATAAAGGAGGATGTTTCACATACCACATCTCCTATGTTACATACATGGTATCTAGGCCATACATACATTGTTCATTCACATTTACTCTCTTCCATGAGAAGTTCCAGCACCTAGAGCATGATTATATACATATGGAAGGAATGAGATTTCATGAAAATCCCAATAGCAAGATATACAAACTATAAGGTTATGCATGCTTGATGAAATGCTTAACATGTGATCATGCAATGGGATCTAATTCATGATCATCTATAGGCAAACTCTAACATGCATATTGTCATGACATGGGTTGCAAGGAGTTGCACATATTCATAACTCATCATCATCATAAACATTATCACATAACATACTAAGCTCAACCAAACTTCTTGCATAACAAGCAAGCATATCAATCACAACATGACATAAGTTTATAGTAAGGTATTCTTGCTACCTCTTAGATGTCTTTTCCAATTCCTTCTTGTCTTGATCCCTCCTTTCCACAAATGTCAAAACCTAGACATAACAAGACAATTACCAAGTCACAACTCAAATCAAACCATTCTCAAGACTAGGGTTCCATTAAGTCCCTTTCTTTCTCTACTTTGTGACTTAGGTTTACACCTTTTCAAACTAAACTCTCATGGTTCATTCCCATACAATTTTTCATGTATAATCCAAATATGCATTCAAAAATTCCAGAATCCAATTGCTTCCCAATGTTCTGTACAGAAATCGAAACCTCCCTCTTATTTTCCAAAAAATCTCATTTGGTTCCAATGCTTCCAATACTTGTGTTCCTACTATAACCCCACACAATTTTCCATTTTAGACTCATTTGAAGCATCAAAATCATGAAATTCTAACATATGAACAGTGATTCCGTACTGTACAGAACAGAACACAATCTTGGATTCACAAGCACACATGATTCCTAAGACATTATCATGTGATTCAAGCTTGTTTAAGCTTATCTAAACTATCCATAACCTAAAACTCATATTCCTTTCATATGGGTACCGAAATTCCAGCAGCAATTCATCAAGGTTTATGCCTCAAAAACCACTTAAACTCAAGAGCAAATCTACTAGAACATAGTCTAGGATCAAGAGGAGTAGTTACCTTGATGTTTCCTTCCAAGTGCTTGCTTCCTCTTGGCTTGAGTTTTCAATTTGCAAGAGTTTCCCCAAGGGTTCTATGCATGCCTAAATGAAGCTGAAAGTGGGGGTATTTATAGACAATTTTGGGTGGAAATGAAAGGCCAAGATCATTTTGGTTACTATTTGATCTTGTGGCTTAGATTTAATCTTGGAATTTCTTTTCTTTTTCATTTATGACATCATCTTGATGACATCATTCAAGGGGACAACTCATGGGACACCTATTCAGCATGTGGAAAAATTGGAAGAGCCAAGAAGCCTTTGGAAAATTTCCAGTCCAATCCGGTACCGGCCCGGTCCGATTCCTAAAAAACTGGACTGTTTTCTGAATCTAATTTTTCTGAAAATAGATATTATGTCTTCTGACCTTAAATTTAATATCTGGGTCCTTTATATCATTGACATTTTTATACTGGGTCTAAACTTAATTACAGATCCCTTGCGAAATGATCAAAATACCCTTGGTGCCCTTTCTTGCACTATCTTAACCCTAAGGGTAAAATCGTCATTTTACACCTCTCTGTACCCTGTCAGGGCATATACTGATTCTGAGTAACTTTATCTGTATGTGCCTTGGCTTTTGGGCCTATCCAGAATGACCAAAATGCCCTGCATTCATCTATGACTCTTTAGTACAAACAGGGGCATTTTCGTAATTTCGCACTTTTCCGGGGTTCCACCGGACAATGGCCCACCTATCAGTCCAAGGATCTTACTGGGCCTTTGATGGCACCATTCTTGGGTCTTTTAGGGTCCATTACATCTATGGAACGAATCACGAGCAATCTTCCTCGGCAATGTTCATCGGGTATTCTCGCCATTATACACCGTTTCTACACGCCTCCGGACACCGGCTCCTTTTATCAGATACACTGGCCTACTGTATCTAGGCATCCCTTTGGGTCATAATGATCATCTGACCGATGTCATCTGACCTCATTCAATCTTATTTTAAATACCGATAAATCTCCCTATCGGATACCTGGAGGTCAACACTCCCGTCTGAATTTACTAATTTGTGAATAACTTTTCCTACAGACCTCCTATCAGTAGTCTGTCAGTTTCCTGACATCCGTCTCAACAGGACGCATCATCCTATAATTTTCACTTATATCTGAGATCTAGGATATCCGGTAGGACTTTTTTATACTTTTAGACTATCAGATAAATTTCAGCTATCTGGAGTCTTGAGAAAATTCCTGTATTAAGCTGGATTACCCAACATCACTTGCTCTATCTACTGGTGAAATATGGGGCTGATCTGAATACAATCACTATTTTTTCCTATTTTCGGTCCAGGTTTTCACAATTACACCTTTGCCCCGGAAACTTTTCTTCTTTTCAATTCAGTCCCTTTATTAAAAAATTTAGTCCGGTGTCTGTTTTATTAAAAAATTAAATTTTTACACCGGTTTTAAAATTAACCGATTTAAATATAAACACCCAGTACAGCTTCGTCTTATCCGCCTCTTCAGTTTCCTGTCTATGCTTTCCCGCTCGCTTTCTTTATTTGTCAGACCGTTCATTTCACTTCTTGGGTTCCCAACGTTTATAGTCATTATGATAGAAGGTCAATTGCATTCTTCTATATTCTTATTGATCATGAACGTTAACCATATATATATATGTATACCATTCTTCTGTTTTATTTTCTTTTCATCTATCTGACTCCTCCAATGGCCTCTTCCTCAAGCACGCCTCCTTCTCCGCCCAACAAAAGAAACAGAGACGACTTTGAAGACAAACATCCTGATCCTCACCCTTCTGTTCCTTCTCCTCCTCCCCTGGTTGTGACTCTGATGGAGAGACTTGAGGAACTCATACTGCGCTTCAATGGGCTGGAGGACTCCGTGGAAGAACTAAATCGCAAAGTTGACAGACTGAAAGCAAGTTTTAGGGATTTTCGCTCAGAAGTTTGCCGCCATCAACCCCGTGATAGCTTCTTTAATCCCGTTGATCTCACCCAATCTGATGACTCCCAAAACTCCGAGTCTGATGAGTAGTGAAAGATTGCAACTTTTATATATTCTGATGTATATATTTTTTTGTGTAAAAGTTGATGACATGGCTGGTCTCTGGAAGTAGAAAAAAAACTGATATATTTTACACCGGTCCATATATATTGACCGGTGTAAAGTATATTATAAATAAACTGATATATTTTACACCGGTCCATATATAGTGTCCGGTGTAAAATGTACTATAAATACAACTTTTATATTCATATCTACAACGGTGTAACATTTTGTCCGGTGTATATTTTCTTATTTTTTCCCAAATACTCTTTTATTTGGTACATTTCTCGCGCCTTCCATCTCTCATTTTTCCCTGGTTCGCGCGTTGAGACTTCTCGGCGCTTCACGGACGGTGAGTTTTGTTTTGAACTCCTCTCGCGAACTGAAAATTTATTCTCTCCATGCATTAGCTGCATCGTAATGGTTTAATTTCTTGTTTTTTGCTTTTCTAGTTCTTATAGTCTTCCACAAATATGGATCGTAGTTGGATAAATGCTAAACGAACAAGTGTTGAGTATGCTTAGGGGGTGAAGGAGTTTTTGGATTTTGCTAAACGGAATGGTGATGATGACAATGGAAGGTTTTATTGTCCTTGTGTGAGTTGTTTGAATGAGAGGAAACAAAGTCCTGCTGATATTTACACTCATCTAATTTGCGAGGGGTTTTGCAAGAGTTACACGGTATGGGTATGGCATGGTGAACAGGTGGAACAGACCTTTGACGATGACATGGATACTGATGATAGAGTAGAGGACATGATTCGTGATGTTGGAGAAGATGCTTTTATGCGGTCACACGCATATGGTAATATGTGCAATGATGCAGAAAAGCCTCTATACCCAGGGTGCAGAAAATACAACCTGTTGAATGCAGTGTTGAGATTGGTAAGTGTGAAAGCTCGGCATGGGTGGAGTGACAGTAGTTTTTCAGAATTGCTTGACTTGTTACAGGACATATTTTCTGAAGAAAATGCTTTACCCAAACGCTATTATGATGCGAAGAAAATAATAGGTCCTTTAGGCATGCAGTATAGAAAGATTCATGCATGCCCAAATGATTGCATATTGTACAGGAAAGAGTTTGAAGATGAGGAGAAGTGTCCAATATGTAAGACACCAAGGTACAGATCAAACAACTCTCCTGCCAAGTTGTTATGGTATCTTCCAATTTTACCAAGGTTTAAGCGACTTTTTTCTAATGAAGATGATGCAAAGAAATTGTTATGGCATGCAAATGAAAGGATTAATGATGGAAAGATTCGTCATCCTGCTGACTCTTTGCAATGGAAGAAGATTGATGACTTATTTCCCGAGTTCGGCAATGAACCACGAAACCTAAGGCTTGGACTTAGTACGGATGGAATGAACCCTTATAGTAGCCTTAGTAGTATCCATAGTTCATGGCCCGTCCTTCTGGTGATTTACAACCTATCTCCCTTGCTGTGTATGAAACGGAAGTATGTAATGTTGTCCATGCTGATCTCAGGACCAAAACAACCGGGAAATGACATAGACGTTTACCTAACACCCTTGATCGAAGATTTGAAGAAGCTATGGGAAGGTGTGGATGTCTTTGATGCTGTTAAGAAGGAGGTCTTCAATTTGCGGGCCTTGATCTTTTGTACAATTAATGACTTTCCTGCATACGGAAATTTGTCAGGGTATAGTGTTAAGGGCCATAAAGCATGTCCGATTTGTGAGGAAGGGACTTGCTACTATCAACTTCGTCATGGAAGAAAGACGGTCTACCTAGGTCATAGGAGATTTCTAAGACAAGCCCACCCATACCGTCGACTGAAGAAGAAATTTTATGGCGGCCAAGAATTTGAAAATGCTCCAAAGCCATTGACTGGCGAACAAGTTTATGAAAAGGTGAGAGACATCAATGTCACTTTTGGTAAGCTTACCAAGAAAAGTGAGAAAAATGTATGGAAAAATAGATCTGTGTTCTTTGAGCTTCCTTATTGGCGACATCTTCATGTAAGGCACTGTCTTGATGTGATGCATGTGGAGAAAAATGTGTGTGACAGCATTGTTGGAACACTTCTCAACACACAAGACGTATTTGATATCTGTTGGAATTCATTTGATATCAATGGGTATTCCTTTTATACGAAGTCCCTAGATGATAGAAGTAGCGTGCAAAACAGTAGTGTTATGTTAGTGGCTGAAGCTATGCATTTCTCTAGTTCAAAAGACAACAATCCTAAATTAGCAGCCATCCCTTATTATGGCGTTGTTGAAGAGATTTGGGAGGTGGACTACTCCAAATTCAAAGTTCCCGTATTCAAATACAAGTGGGCTAATGTAAACAACGGTGTTATGGTCGATCAGTTAGGATTTACACTGGTGGATTTGAATAATATAAGTTTTGGGGATGAGCCTTTCATTATGGCAGACCAAGCAAAGCAAGTGTTCTTTATCACTGATCCTCAGAATGAAAGATGGTCTGTCGCGCTCCAAGGGAAAAGTGTTGTTGACAATGATGATTCTTTTTATGAGATCCCTTATTTTTCAGTAGGTTTACCACAATTAAATGAAGAAGAAGTGGATTCTGATTAATTTCTATGTGTTTCTTGTTTAGTCTAAACATGCAATTTTAAGTTTCTTGTAATGATTGCGTATATGATTTTGATGTAATAATAACAGAGACAGATTCTTGTTCTGATAAGAATGTTGTGACGCTAAGGATGGGATGATATAAGGTGGTGAAGTTAAAAAAAAACTACAACATTTAACACCGGTCTTAAGTAATATCCGGTGTAAAAAGGCACGTCTGACAATTTGTAAAATAATTTATTGTTCGATTTTACACCGGGTTATACTTTATCCGGTGTTATACTTATCGATGTTTATTTTTTACACCGGTTGTTAAAATTAGCCGGTGTAAAATGTTTCACTTTTACATCGTTTATGTTTTGTCCGGGTTAGAATAATTTACAACCGGTGTTAAATGTTTATATTCATTTTTTTAACCCGCCCCTTGGCGCGATGACCTTCAATCTTCTCCTTTCTCACATACTCTTTTTTATCGCCGCTCGTCGTGCTCTGTGGTTCTCGCGAGGCTTCTCCGTGCTCGATCAGTCGTTCTTCTCTGTCACCTCTCTCGTTCTGCTATTCCGTAAGTGTACATGTTCTCTGCATTTTTTTCCCTGTGTACGTGCGATGCCGTTTTTATGTTCGTTTAATCTAGGTTTTGTATTTTTCCTGATGAATGCTGGCACATCTTTCCATTCATAACTGCTAAAGGAACAAGTTTTGTGTATTCTGACGGGTTGAGGGAAAAAGGGTTAAGTCTGTTTTCAATATTTTTGATGTTGTTATTGCGTACATAGGAATATGGAGGATAGAGTTACTCAGATTGAGGCTGGCGATGCTCCAAGCACCACTAAGCAAAGGAAGGGCAAAAGTGCGATTCGTTTGAAAGACATTACGAAGGACAGGATAGAGGGGAAACTGCTTTCGATAGAGTTTGACAGAAACTGGAACCCAACTGGTGAACACAGGACAAAGTACGTAAGTTTTGTCAGCCTCCTAGCACGCAACAAGCCTAGCATCACCTATTTGACTTGGGATGCTGTGGATGATCGCGTGAAGAATCAAATTTGGGACACTATCTGGGTATAGGAACTATCTAATATTGCATGCAGAGCAATACCAAATACACAACTGTTTGTTGATTACTCTGCTTTCAATGGCAAACATTGCAGCTCACTTACGATTTGCCCAACAATGAGTTCTTGAAGAAGAAGACGTTGTCTTATTGCTGTGAGCGTTGGAGGGCATTCAAGACACAACTAGCTCGTCAGTATCTGCATGGACAGGACAGAAGTGGTCATCCTCAACCTTCTCCATGCAGCAAGTATCAATTCATTGACGAAGCTGCGTGGGAACAATTTGTTAGGAATCGGACCACGCCAGTAGCAATGGTGAGTGTATCCTTTTGTATGTGGTTGCAGAAAACGTATCAGAGTATCATATGTATTGATTTTAAATACTTCATGTCTTGTAGGAAAAAAGAGCAAAAGCGATTGAATACGCCCTCAAGAATGATTGCCCCCACACAATGTCTCGAGGGGGGTACGCGAAGGCAGAAAGAGAGTTGTTGGGGGCCAAGAGGAAGAGGTTAGAAGAAAATGCTGGGTCGGATCCTAGTGTTCTTCTTAACCCCCCCTCTCTGATACGTCGCGAAGAAAAATGGTTGTACGCTCGCCAAAGAAAGAGCGGAGCTTTTACAAGCGACAATGCTCGCATGATTGATGAAAAAATTGTAAGAACTACTTGCATTATTTTGTGATAGTAGACTATATATAATTATATCATTTTCCTTATGTTTGTTCTTTCTATGTTATAGAGTGATCTTAAACAACAAGAGTCCCATGGATCCTTCAAGTCAGATGGTAGGAATGACATCTTGATTGTTGCCACTGGGAAACAAGAACATGGGGGCCGTGTCAGGGGAGTTGGAAGAGGTGTGGGTATAAGAGATTACTTTGGAGCATCTCAAATACGTTCCCCACATGTGGTGCCGAGGGCAGAGTTGGCATCCTTGCTCTCCACCATAAGGGCAGAGGCTAAGGAAGAGGCTTGGATAGAGGCTAGGGCACAAGCAGAAGCTTCAATTGAGGCGCAATTACAAGAGGGGTTCACAAAGATGAAGGAAGAAATGTTGTCCATGATGACATCAAGGCAGCAAGAGCCAACTGATCCCCTCCCTCCCTCAACTGCAGTCCGTCCAAGCACTAAGGGGAGTTGTTGCTTGCCGCTGTCAGAGGATGCAGAACATTGTGATCTATATGTTGAGGATCCTCTTAGACGCTTAGTGGCACGTGGCTCCATCCATAGCCTAGGGGCAACTACTGTTCACCACGTCCAAATTCAGGACGATCAATTAAGGGTGACAGTTGAAGCCGTGCTAATTGGAGATGCTCTTGTCCCAATTCCCACTGATGAGGTGAAGACAGTGAGCCAAGCAAAAGGGACTTTCATATTGTGGCCAAAGCATCTTGTTTCGGATCACGTCGCCTCATCCCCCGACCAACTTCCCACCCCTCCCGCTTTGAATGCCATGCAACGTGTGATCCTAATGGCATATGACAAAACGTTCCATGTGGACGCGTTGCCTATGGATTCAGTTGTGGGCGACATGGGGGCACCGGCCTTCATGGACCATGCGGACGTCAAATCTCTGATCACTCCCAAAGAAGAACTGACCTCCGGCTGCATCCAAGTGTTTTTGATGTAAGTATAATTTAAATGTAAATATATGTAATAACAAAGTTCAAGTCTTACAACTAATGTCGTGCATGCATTGCCTGTAGGTACATGCAAGCTGAGTTGGTTTCCTCCAAGGGCAAACAAAAAAAGTTCGGATTCCTATGCCCAATTCAGATTTATGCTAAAGGGACCTCTCAATCTTCGAGGCTTGCATACATTTCACAGAGGCTCGGTGAAACCGATATTGATTGTTTCTTCGCACCATATATGCATGAGTAAGAATAATAATGTTTCATTTTATTTTATATATACTAGTTTTGTAGTTGCTTAATTATAATACTCGTTCTCTTTTAACTAATCTCTACAGCAATCATTGGCAACTTGTCATCCTATGTAAGCATAGCTATAAAGTTTTCTTCTTATGCTCCCTCCATTACAAGCCCTCGGTGGATGTCAGGAAGATCATGAACACGTACGTGAGTTCTCTTCTATACACAATGATCTGTGTGATAAATGGGTTACTAACTTGTTAACTTTGGTCATAGGGCTATGAGGACATTCGCAGTTGCAAGGGGCCTTAAGCACGCTAATTTGGTGAGGGACCCTGAATGGATCACACCGATGGTAATAAAAGTATATATTAGGTGTTAGCTAGGTTCCCCATTTTGATGATGAGAAATAATTTTTATCTTGTTAACATTACAGAGTCGAAGGCAACCCAGAGAAAGCAACTTGTGCGGCTTCTACAAAGTCAGACACATGGTCAATATTATCTTGGCAAATAGGATTGACCTAACTGGGGAGGTAAAATTGTATTTTGAATGATTTCATATTTCTTAATTGTCAATCTAATCTAAATTAGTAATGCCTTAATTTCTTTGATTTTGATTTCATATTTCAGATGTTTGAACAACCTGATCCATTTCCTGACCAAGATATTGAGGACCTGCGTAATCGGTGGGCAGAGTTTTTTGTTCAAATCCTTCCTTCTCAATAGTATTTGTCTTTCACTGAATACATTTTTCTGTTCAAATTGTAGCATTTTTGTATTGAGTTTTATTCAATGAATAATATAATGAGCAATTGAATTATATATGTCTCTGGCATCTTGAACTGATGATGATCGATGATTGAGTCATATATTACATTTGGGCAGTTTACTTCTGAAGCTTCAGGCCAACGAAATCTATCAAATATAAATTTAATAACATCTACATCGGAGGTATATACCCACCGGTGTAGTAAGAACATATATAAATTAAATTTAATAACATCTACACCGTCCCAATATTCAACCGGTGTTAAAAATTGAACAATCTACACCGTCCCAATATTCCAACCGGTGTAGATGTTAAAACATAATACACCGGATGTAAATGTGAACCGCTTTAACATGAAGACCGGTGTAAAAAAGTATACATTCTACACACCGTCCCATATTTAACCGGTGTTAACATTTGAAAAATCTACACCGTCCCAATATTCAACCGGTGTAGATGTTAAAAATAATACACCGGATGTAAATGTGAACCGATTTAAAATTTAGTCCGGTGTAAAAAATTATACATTCTACACCGGTTACAGGACCGGTGTAAAATGTCTGACTTTTTACACGGTCCGTTTCTACACCGGTTGTGTGTGCGATGTTGAATTCCATTTTCAACTGGTGTTGAAATGCTTTTTTCCAGCTGTGCATATTCAATAACATATGATCATAGCATTGTAATAGAGCTTCAAGCATAACATATAAGACAACAATCAAACCAAACAATAGCACAACAAGTCACAAAGACATTACATAAAAGCTAGGATTAGTTACTACCTTAAAAGCTTAGCAGAACTCTAAAATCTCTGTACTGCTTTCAACTCCGCTAGAACTTCCTTTCTTCTTTCTCCCTTGCTCCTTCTCTCTCAAGAACTTCTTTCCCTCTCTAAAAGTGCTCTAGGCCGTGATGAGTGAAGGCAAGGGGGTATTTATAGTTTTGATAGATGGCATTTTCATAATTTTGAAGCCATCTGAACTTGTGGTCTTGGTTTTTCCAGAATTTCCTATTTTTCTTTATTCCCTTTTACTGCATCATCAAGGGACACCTAAGGGGATACCTCACCCCTCACATTCTTCACATGGCAAAATTTGAGGAAGCCAAGAAGCCTCTGGAAGCTTTCCAATCTAATCCGGTACTGGCCCGGTCCGTTTCCCCAAAAACTGGACTGTTTCTGAATCTAATTTTTCTAAAAATCCATATTATGTCTTCTGACTTTAAATTTAGTATCTGGGTCCTTTATATCATTAACATTTTTATACTGGGTCTAAACTCAATTACAGATCCCCTGCGAAATGACCAAAATACCCTTTGGTGCCCTTTCTTGCACTATCTTAACCCTAAGGGTAAAATTGTCATTTTACACCTTTCTGTACCTTGTTAGGGAATATACTGACTCTGGTTAACCTCACCTATGTATGTCTTGGCTTCTGAGCCTGTCCAGACAGACCAAAATACCCTCCATTCCTCTACTACCCTTTAGTACAACATAGGGACATTTTCGTAATTTTATACTTTTCCGGGGTTCTGCCAGACACTGGCTGTAATACCCCAATTTTCAGGCCCAGAGACTCAGAAAGTGAGCCTGAAATAGATAGACTATCAGACTCCTTTGAACAGAAGTCCTAAAAACATACAGAGGATTTTTAGGGACTAAACTGCAAATAAGTCAAAGATCAAGGACTTATAGGTAAATAGTGAAAGTCCCTAAAGATATAGTGGCTATTTATGCAAGGAAAGGGGTTAAATTACAAAAGAAAGAAAATGTAGGGACTTAGATGTAATTATGAAAAAGTTTAAGGCCAAAAAGAAAAGTAGACAAAAAGGTGGGGTCCTTAAGTGTAATTTTTGCCAAATAAAAAGGGATTTAATTATAAAGAAGAAAAGTTTCCTGGGGCTAAAGTATAATTAAAGAAAGTCAGGCCGGAAGTGGTTTGCACTGCCTGACAGTATTTTAGTCCCAAATTCTACCAGAAGGTAGGGCAGGGGACGCCGGGTAACCCAGCCTAATACTGGAATTTTTGAAGACTCCAGATAGCCAGAAATGGACTGATCGTCCAAAACTTATAAAAATTTCTACCGGATATCCCAGATCTCAGATATAAGTGAGAAAATGCAGGATGATGCGCCTTTATGGGGCGGATGTCAGGAAACTGACAGAATACCGATAGGAGGTATGTAGAAAGATTTATTCACAAAATAGCAAATACAGACGGGAGTGTGAGGCCTCCGGGGATCCGGGTAGGAGATTTATCGGTATTTTTAAAGGGGCTGAATGTGTCACATCCTTATTTTTATACATCTTAGGAACCATTCAGTAGCATTTGGAACCACTTTCAGGGTTATAGAAGTCCAAACTATCAATCTGGAATTCTACTCTTTCGGTACTATTCATTGTGGCAAATTCCAGATGAGCGACTTGACTTTGAAAAATCATAACTAATTCTAGAAAAATCAAAACGAAGTGATTCAAAGTTATACATGAATCTAACTCAATTATATTTCAGGAAAAAATAATTGGTTGACCATTACTTGACCAATTCATCGTGGGTAAACGTTTCAAAGTTACTGTTCATCCAGTGATTTTCTCCTGAATCCAGCATTCTGGTTCCATCTTTGGTAATTTATATCCTTTCGTACAGACATCCAAATGGGGCATTATATATATAAAATTAAAGCTTAGTATATCTAATTTTTACCATAAAAATTTAGTGCATTAATTCAATCATTTACTATTTTTAATGATTTAACAAACATGCATAGGTCCTCACGAGTTACTGTTCACTGAACATATTTTCAGCATTCAATCTTCACATACACATGCATACAACCATCACATATTAGTCATACATGCCAGATAACAATTATTATTAGAAAATCAACTGTTGTATATCAGTGTATGATCAATCCCCTCAAATTTCTATTACATCTTTTCACTGTCTAAAATCCGGCAGCATAACTGCTACAATTCTTCTTTAGAAAGTAACCGATGTTGTACCGATTCGGTAATTCCCTCATGAGAACTACCATTCTACGTAGTACCCAGGAAAGACTGGATGAACCTGCTGGGTCCACTCACTTCCAGCCTCCTTAGACAGCACTACGTACACAGTACGTATCAGTTTCTTTCCCTGTTCCTGCTTTCTTGCCAGAATTTCGGCAGCATAACGGCGTCTCTTAAAATTTCCAAATTTCATTTTGACAGAACCTCCCCTCAAAAGCAGAGCTTCAGAACTTCCCTACTACTTCCAACTTCACCAGAACTTCCTTACTTCTTTCTTTCTCTCACTTTCTCTCTCAAGAACTTCTTTCTTCCTCTCTTTCTTGCTTGCACCGAAATGAAGGTGTAAGGGGGGGTATTTATAGTGTTGAGCAATGGCAATCTTGTAATTAGGAAGACTTATGATCCTGTGGTCCTGGTTTTTCCTGGAATTTCCTATTTTCTTTAATTCTCTTTTACTGCATCACCCTGGACACCTCATGGGACACCTCATAGGACACCTCACCACCCATATGCTTCATGTGACGAAATTTGGAGGTTCTGGAAGCTTTCCGGTCCAATCCTCAAAAAACGGGCCTTTTCTGAATCTGATGTTTCTGAAGATCCTTTTTATGTCTACTGACCTCATATTTAGTATCTAGACCCTTTATATCATTAAATTTTTAATACTGGGTCCAGACTCAGTTATAGATCCCCTGCGAAATGACCAAAATGCCCTTGGTGCCCTATCTTGTCCTATTTTAACCCTAAGGGCAAAATCATCATTTCACACCTTTCTGGACCTGGTCAAAGCTTATACTGGCTCTAGTTAACCTTATTTAGACATGTCTTGACCTCTGGGCCTGTCCAGAATGACCAGAATGCCCTTCATTCATCTACTGCCCTTTTTGTACAACACAGGGGCATTTTCGTAATTTCGCACTTTTCCGGGGTTCTGCTGGACACTGGCCCACCTATCAGTCCAAGAGCCTTATTGGGACTCTAATGTCGCCATTTTTTGGGCTTCCTGGGTCCATTAACTATATGGCACGCATTACGAGAAATCTTCCTCTGTCACAGTTCACCAAATATTTTAATTATTATTTACCGATTATACACCTTTCCGGACACCGGCTCCTTTTCCCAGATACAGTGTCCTACTGTGTTCAGGCATCCTTGTGGGTTATAACGGTCATCTGACCAAAGTCATCTGATCGCATTTAGCCCCTTTAAAAATACCGATAAATCTCCAACCCGGATCCCCGGAGGCCTCATACTCCTGTCTGAATTTGCTATTTTGTGAATAACTCCTTCTACAGACCTCCTATCGGTATTCTGTCAGTTTCCTGACATCCGCCCCATAAAGGCGCATCATCCTGTATTTTCTCACTTATATCTGAGATCTAGGATATCCGGTAGGAATTTTTATAAGTTTTGGACGATCAGTCCATTTCTGGCTATCTGGAGTCTTCAAAAATTTCGGTATTAGGCTGGGTTACCGGGCGTCACCTGCCCTACCTTCTGGTAGAATCTGGGACTGAAATGCTGTCGGGCAGTGCGAACCACTTCCGGCCTAACTTTCTTTAATTACACTTTAGCCCCAGGGAACTTTTCTTCTTTATAATTAAATCCCTTTTTATTTGGCAAAAATTACACTTAAGGACCCCACCTTTTTGTCTACTTTTCTTTTTGCCTTAAACTTTTTCATAATTACATCTAAGTCCCTACATTTTCTTTCTTTTGCAATTTTAACCCCTTTCCTTGCATAAATGGCCACTATATTTCTAGGGACTTTCACTATTTACATATAAGTCCTTGATCTTTGACTTATTTGCAGTTTAATCCCTAAAAACCCTCTGTATGTTTCTGGGACTTCTGCTCAAAGGAGTCTGATAGTCTATCTATTTCAGGCTCACTTTCTGAGTCTTTGGGCCTGAAAATTGGGGTGTTATAGAATGAGATCGGATGACCTCGGTCAGATGACCGTTATGACCCACAGGGATGCCTGAACACAGTAGGACACTGTATCTAGGAAAAGGAGCCGGTGTCCGGAAAGGTGTATAATCGGTAAATAATAATTAAAATATTTGGTGAACTGTGACAGAGGAAGATTCCTCGTAATGCATGCCATATAGTTAATGGACCCAGGAAGCCCAAAAAATGGCGCCATTAGAGTCCCAATAAGGCTCTTGGACTGATAGGTGGGCCAGTGTCCAGTAGAACCCCGGAAAAGTGCGAAATTATGAAAATGCCCCTGTGTTGTACAAAAAGGGCAGTAGATGAATGAAGGGCATTCTGGTCATTCTGGACAGGCCCAGAGGTCAAGACATGTCTAAATAAGGTTGACTAGAGCCAGTATAAGCTTTGACCAGGTCCAGAAAGGTGTGAAATGACGATTTTGCCCTTAGGGTTAAAATAGGACAAGATAGGGCACCAAGGGCATTTTGGTCATTTCGCAGGGGATCTGTAACTGAGTCTGGACCCAGTATTAAAACGTTAATGATATAAAGGGTCTAGATACTAAATGTGAGGTCAGTAGACATAAAAAGGATCTTCAGAAACATCAGATTCAGAAAACGGCACGTTTTTCGAGGCGATGGACCGGGCCGGTACCGGATTGGACCGGAAAGCTTCCAGAACCTCCAAATTTCGTCACATGAAGCATATGGGTGGTGAGGTGTCCCATGAGGTGTCCAGGGTGATGCAGTAAAAGGAAATTAAAGAAAATAGGAAATTCCAGGAAAAACCAGGACCACAGGATCATAAGTCTTCCTAATTACAAGATTGCCATTGCTCAACACTATAAATACCCCCTAGCTATTCATTTTCACGCCAAGAAGCATTCTTAGAGGTAGAAAGAAGTTCTTGAGAGAGAAAGTGTGAGGAAGAAAGAAGTAAGGAAGTTCTGGTGAAGTTGGAAGTAGTAGGGAAGTTCTGAAGCTCTGCTTTTGAGGTAGTAACTAATCTTAGCTCTTATGTAATGTCTTTGTGATGTGTCGTTTTGTTTGGTTGGATTGTTGTCTTATATGTTATGCTTGAAGCTCTATTCCAATGCTATGATCATATGTTATTGAATATGGAAGCATGCAGCATACTTATCTGTACACAATCACAAGCAAGCACCGTCACTCTGCATTACATATATTGTTATGATTGTTGCTACTGGGATTCTTTTGAATCTCATTCCCATACATAACATTACAGGGGAGGTTCTGTCAAAATGAAATTTGGAAATTTTAAGAGACGCCATTATGCTGCCGAAATTCCGGCAAGAAAGCAGGAACCGGGAAAGGAAGTGATACGTACTGTGTACGTAGTGCTGTCTAAGGAGGCTGGAAGTGAGTGGACCCAGCAGGTTCATCCAGTCTTTCCTGGGTACTACGTAGAATGGTAGTTCTCATGAGGGAATTACCGAATCGGTACAATATCGGTTACTTTCTAAAGAAGAATTGTAGCAGTTATGCTGCCGGATTTTAGACAGTGAAAAGATGTAATAGAAATTTGAGGGGATTGATCATACACTGATATACAACAGTTGATTATCTAATAATAATTGTTATCTGGCATGTATTACTAATATGTGATGGTTGTATGCATGTGTATGTGAAGATTGAATGCTGAAAATAGGTTCAGTGAACAGTAACTCGTGAGGACCTATGCAAGTTTGATAAATCATTAAAAATAGTAAATGATTGAATTAATGCACTAAATTTTTATGGTAAAAATGAGATATACTAAGATTTAATTTTATATATATAATGCCCCATTTGGATGTCTGTACGAAAGGATATAAATTACCAAAGATGGAACCAGAATGCTGGATTCAGGAGAAAATCACTGGATGAACAGTAACTTTGAAACGTTTACCCACGATGAATTGGTCAAGTAATGGTCAACCAATGATTTTTCCCTGAAATATAATTGAGTTAGATTCATGTAGCACTTTGAACCACTTCGTTTTGATTTTTCTAGAATTAGTTATGATTTTTCAAAGTCAAGTCGCTCATCTGGAATTTGCCACAGTGAACAGTACCGAAAGAGTAGAATTCCAGATTGATAGTTTGGACTTCTATAACCCTGAAAGTGGTTCCAAATGCTACTGAATGGTTCCTAAGATGTATAAAAATAAGGATGTGACACTGGCCCACCTATCAGTCCAAGGGTCTTACTGGGCCTTTGATGGCGCCATTATTGGGCCTTTCAGGGTCGATTACCTTCATGGAACGCATTACGAGGAATCTTCCCTGTTAATGTTCACCGAGTATTTTAGCTATTATACACCATTTATACACATCTCCGGACACCGGGTCCTTTTACCATATACACTGGCTTGCTATGTTTAGGTATCCCTGTGGGTTATAACAGTCATCTGACTGAGATCATCCGAACTCATTCAGTCCCTTTTTAAATACCGATAAATTTCCTAATCGGATCCCCAGAGGCCTCACACTCCCGTCTGTATTTGCTAATTTGTGAATAACTTTTCCTACAGACCTTCTATCGGTATTCTGCCAGTTTCCTGACATCCGCCCTATTAGGACACATCATCCTGTAATTTCTCACTTATATCTGTAATCTAGGATATCCGTAGGAATTTTTATAACTTTTAGACTATCAGATCAATTTTGGCTATCTGGAGTCTTGAAAAATTCCCGTATTAAGCTGGACTACCCAGCATCACTTGCTCTCTCTACTGGTGAGATCTGGGACTGAAATGCTTTCGGGCAGTTCAAACTACTTCTGGCCTAATTTTCTTTAATTACACTTTAGCCCCAAGGAACTTTTTCTTCTTTGCACTTAAGTCCCTTTATTTGGCTAAAATTACACTTTAAGACCCCACATTTTTGTCTACCTTTCCTTCCTAGCCTTAAACTTTCCATAATTGCAATCAAGTCCTTTCATTTCCTTTCTTTTTCAATTTAATCCATTTCTTTACATAAATAACCACATCTTTTTCTTGAAAAATAATTCATATATTTTATTCAATCTGTACATACAAATCAGTACAGAAAATTAGGGATATTACATTATGCATAATAGTGATAGGCATAGAGCATGAAAGTATGTAAATAAAAATTTAAGAAGGATAAAGGAAACACATATCATACACTTGCATTCATCTTGTATGCATTGAATGGTACCATTTACTACTTAGATTTCCCCAGAAATCTCACCCCTACCTTTTCCAAACATAACAGGGTACTGTTTGGAGAAGATGAAGCTAGGAAATGGAGGATGTTTCAATTTGGTATCAGAGCAAAAGGTTCTGGCATAGACCAGAAAGGGCTCTGGATCAGAGCATAAGATTCTAGCACAGAACAGAAGTTTTGGCTTAGTAATGGTCTGAAGTAGTTAGAAGTGATGTTTAAATGAGTTAAAGATATGAATTAGAAAGGTTATTTCCCCTAGAGTACGAGATAATGACACTCAAGTCGCGACGAATATGGGTAAAGGTCGCGACAAATATTCACTGAGAGATTAGGTCACGAAGAGTATGTTTCAAGGTCGCGACTAGTAGTTACAGAGAACTGAGGTCGCGATGAGAAAGGTCTTATGTCGCGACTAAGATATATAGAAGAGTTAGGGTGCGACGTGAGAAGACCTATGGTTACGACGAGTAATGCTGGAATACGCGATTAGTGTACAAAGGTGTCCAGGTCACGATGGTATAAGAATTAGGTCATGAATAAAGGACACAGAGATGTCAAGTCGAGTAGATGGAGATCATCACGACGAAAGATCATAGAGAATATGAGTCGCGACTAACCAATACTCAGGACGTAACCAGGATGTTCAGAGACCTAATGATGAGAATGAAGGTACCAACCTCAGTGAATCCATCGGCTAGAGGATTGGTATAATACATGATCAAGCCAGACAGTACAAAGTATTAAGATACGAAAGATTAATTTAAGACGATATTTAAAAGTAGATCCTTTATGTGATAACTAGGAGTAGATCTATATTACAAAGGTTTTATTCAGATGCTCTGAATAGAAGACCTAAAAGTAGATTGGAGACTTGCCTAGGAATGATCCTAGCGCGTGGCCTAAAGCTAGAGACGTGATGGTTAATAGATAAAGAGTTAATGTTCCCTAAGCAGAGGGATTCCATCACGAAAAAGTAGAAGACCTAGGGCAGAGTACCCTAGAGAACAGAAGTGATAGTAAGAGATGATAAATGAGATCTATGCGACTCAAGTTCGCTAGAATCAAGAGAAAGACCAATAAGGAACCATAATCCGATCAAGAATAGATTGGGACTGATCGATAGACAGAAGAAGTTAAGAGATAGTAGAGAGGTAGACACAGTTTAAAAGATAAAGTGACTCCCCTATTCCCTATACAAGATAGAATAATGAAGGGTTGAGTCTATACCCTGTTAAGAGGGTAGCGTGGCAGCCTAAGTAAGAAAGATAGATATTTTAGGTTCCTGAATGAATGGTTAGGATATGACAGATGATGTGATAGATAATCTGATCAGAAAATGTGATAAATAATCTGACAGATAAGGGGATAAAGGAAATAATATTTATTGCAATATGCAATGGATGGTTGAGCAAGTTATGATAATGATATGGCTTATGTTGCCATAAGTTATGATGAATAGTTGCATCTTCTTCCAATGGTCATATGATGACACGCATGTTAGAGTATGCTATGATGAATGAATACTCCCTTTTGCAGTACATGCAAGGAAGAGTATATATAAAATGAGGAAGGTATGAGAAAGTTATGTTGCTCCCATATCATACGACACACAATAAGATAATTTAGCTTGGTAATGATACGAAAGCAATAGAAAAGTGATAAACGAGATAATTAGCCAGTCAATCCCTCAAGTTTAGAATGAGAATCTGAGACAGATAATGATAGTTAGTTAGACAGAGAATAAGATTAGAGATAAATGTTGATCACAATCCTATAGACATATGATTACAGTACTCAGGACATACCCCTTTAATGGGGATGAGATATGTTAATGATGTTCCATGAACATGAAGTGAGATGTAATTATGAAAGATGATACAGCTCTGAAAAGGAGCAGAGTCTATGTAATAGAAGTTAACATTCTCGCAATAGAGCTAGATTGCTCTTATGATAGAGTCAAACTGCTCAGGGAATAAAGCTGAAAGCATGGACAGGGAAGCTCATAATAAAGCCATGTCCATCAGACGAGATAGACAGATTATGATAGATATGGGCATGATAGAGCATTTTTAGCTTTCTTCAGTACTAGATATAGTAAAATTATGAAATATGAGAATGATATCAGAAACTCCTGAGTAATAAAGGAAATGAGTAAAGTCTTAATATATAATATTGGCTTCTGTGATCATTTTTGGGAAATTATCTGTTGAATTAGAAACTAGGTGGAAGTAACTAACCTTGTAAATTAGTCCATTAGTTTAATCTTCCAGAAATAAGAATACAGTACAACAGAATCGCAGTAGATTCTGGAGGATCACAGTTAGATCCTAGCATGCCTTACAGAGAAAAGAATTTCAGGGTCGCAGTTAGATCCTAAAGAGGCTTACGGTTGATCACAGTAGATCCCGAGGGTCGCAGTAGACCTAGCCTAGAAAAAGAAAATGAATGAGCCATGAGTACAGTATTTCTTTGGAATGACAATTACCAAGGACAAGGTCAAGGTAGAGAAGCTTCACAAGTTGTTAACTCATAGCAGAGAGAGTACCCACGATGTTAATTCAGATAGCCTTATTATTATTATAGACTAAGCTCAGAATCTTCTTACATGAAAAATGAAGTGAAGTTAATAGAGGTTTTTAAGATGAGGATAAAGAGAATGAGAATGAAAGCTAGATAGATCCTCCAGGTGAGGAGAAAAAGGTTAAAAGGCCAAAGAGATTTATAGAAAATGGTCTAAGATAGTAAAGTACCAGGGTTGGAGCCTATTAGCACTAGTGTTTTAGATTTTTATCAGCACTTTTCAGTTAAAGTGTGCTCAAGCAAGAGTAGGCCAATGATGGGTGACCCTAGGAAATAATGAGGGAAAAATGTAAATACCCCAGAAATTTGGCATAGAGGTGCAGAGTTATGTAAAATGATAAAAAGAGTTATGAAAAGTTATAAAGGGTTATGAACAATAAAGGATTAGAACTCTTTTGTCAAGTCCAAATAGAGTGGATTTGAAATGAAAGATTTAAATCATGACTTTGTTCAGGAGAACGAGAAGCAAAAGAGCAATATTCTCCTGAGAGGCTGATAAAGTTATAAGTTAAAGAGAATGTTTCTGGCATCTCAGAATATGTCATGATAAGGCAAGATAAGTTATAAAAGAGTAAGATATGCCATGATATAGCCAGACTTGGCTAGATATGCCACGATATAGCTTGAGAAGTATGCAATGAGATACATTTTGATAAGCATGTAATGTGGCACGTAATGAGAAATGTGTATTGAAAATGATAGTAAGAAGTAACTTTATGAATAGATGGAGAGGCTTCCTTTTTGAAAGGAATAAGATAATGAATGTTATGCTACAGATGAAGGTGAGAGCTTTTACTCCTTGAATGAAATGCCAGGCACTATGTTATGTTTGTAAAATATACTAAAGCTCTGAATGTAAAGGCAATGCAAGCTCTATATGATAGAGCTATGCAAGCTCCGAGTGTTAGAGCTGTACATACTCATGATAGGAATACTTGAGCTCCTATGTTAGAGCTTTGCATTCATGAGTAGGTATGCAGTCCTGCAATATGTTGGCCAGGCATTATGCATGTTAGAGTATGTGCTCCTACTTAATAGTAAAGCAAAGAAAGAATAGTTACATAAGTCCTCTCTCTATATAATGTTAAGTTATTAAAGATGATGATAACATATGATTATACGAAAAGAGAGATAAAGCTTTGAAAATGCTAAGGAATTCCACGAGATACTAAGAAAAGTAAAAAGTTAAAGTAAGGTAGACCCGGAGTTACACCAAGACTCTGAGGGGTAAGATATGAAAGAAATGGACACTACTTATGAGTGCAGTGAGTTGTCCATAAGAGGGAAAGTATATTTCAACTCTGACTGAGTTGACTCAGAGAAAAAAAAGCATGGTATAAAAGAGATATAAAGTTTTATGATAAAGTACTCTGCCAGATGTTGAGATAATTTGGCTATGGTACTAATTCAATTTTGAGGACGGAATTTATTTAAAGGGGAGGAGAAATGTAATATCCCAATTTTTGGGCCTAGAGAAGTAGAAAATAGCCTAAATTAAGAGGCTACCAGACCCCTTTTTGAGCAGAAGTTCCAAACACATTCAGAGGTTCTCAGGGACTACACTACGAGTAAGCAAAGGTATGGGGATCTATATGGAAATAGTAAAAGTCCTAAGGGGTAGAATGGTCATTTTGGAAAATGTAAAGATTAAAGGTTGCAGAGTTAAAAGTTGACCACTTTGGTCGCAACAAGGAAGTAGTTTGGTCGCGACTATGTTTTACATAAAGGTTTAGACGCGACTGAAAGATGTGTGGGTCACGACTAATAGACAAAATGAGTCTGGTTGCGACTAAAGAGTTATGAGGTCGCGACTAAATGATGTTGAGATTGCGACTAATGAACACAGAAGATGTTAAGTTGCGATGGGAGGATAGTTAAGTCGCGACTATTGTATATAAGAAGTGCTACACGCCAGGAATCAAGTGGGCCAAGAGTTATGAAGGTCCAAGAGAGATTGAAATGATATTTTAATAAAGTATAGTTACCCGGTTGGAGATAGAATTGGGAAAATATCAAATAAAGTAAGGGCTTATCCAGAACCATGAGGTGGCATGAAAAGATGTCCTCATGGGACCCACAAGATGCCATATGGCATTGAGTTAAAGGAAAGAGGCAAAGTAGAAAAAGGTAAAGGACACATGGCAGGATCTCAGCCGCTCATTCCAGGAAAAGACTCTGAAATTCTCTGGAAGCGCTGAGTCAGCATAAGAGGTGTCCCAAGGTCCCCCACCAAGGCGCCACCTAGGCATGTGAGGTGTGAAACATCCTTAATTTCATCCTTACATATACTCAATTGGAAGTATTTTAGAACATTGGAACATCATTTTACCTTAGAAATATGAATTTCCAAAAGTTAGGCTATCGGGGGTACTGTTCACTTACTGTTCACTTGGTAATTCCAATTTGCAGCATGAACTTTGGAAATTCACAATTAAATCTATAAAAATTTAAATGAGGTGATTCCAATTTCTAATGAAAGGTATTTCATGAAAATTTGAAGGAAAAATATGAAAATGAGATTTACTTGTCCAAATGAAATCAGTTTATTCGTTGAAATTCACTATTCATTTGGTAAACTTTGAACTTCCAGATTCTGTCTCATTTTCAAAAATTCATTTCTCTTTGTATACTTATCCAAATGAGTCGTGTTATACATGGATTTAAATCTCCATATGTCTACTTTAAGCTCATAAAATATCGAGGAAAAATTCATTCATTTGCTATATGAAAACCGTGTATGAATATCACTGCCTCTCAGGGCTCATTTTATCTTGATCCAGATTTTAGGTTCAACTTTGAAAAATCATATCAATTCGAGTACTTAACCAAATTAGGATTTCTTGGTTTCAAATTAAAGGTATGGATCTTATCTATGTTCATGCCAAATTTCATCTAAAAAGTCGTCGAATAAGTCACTCAAACAATTGATGGAAACATCCTGCCTCGGATGGCTCCAGTGAGTGTATACCTTTTTACATACCATATAATCTTCCCTAAGTTAAATACATGCCATCTAGGTCATATACACATTATTCATTCACAATTACCCTCTTCCTTGAGAAGTTCCAGCACCTAGCGCATGATTATATACATATGGAAGGAATGAGATTTCATGGAAATCTCAATACCAAGTCATACAAACTATAAGGTTATGCATGCTTGATGAAATGCCTAACATGTTATCATGCAATGGGAGCTAATTCATGATCATACATAAGCAAACTCTAACATGCATATTGTCATGACATAGGTGGCAAGGAGTTGCACATATTCATAACTCATCATCATCATCATAATCATCATCACATAACATATCATGCTCAACCAAACTTCATGCATAACAAGCAAGCATATCAATCAAACAACATAAGTTTATAGTTAAGTATTCTTGCTACCTCTTAGGTATCCTTGTGAGTTCCTTCTTGGCTTGATCCTTCCTTCCCACAAATGTAAAAACCTAGGCATAACCAAACAATCACCAAGTTACAACTCAATTCAAACCATTCTCAAGACTAGGGTTTCATTAAGTCCCTTTCTTTCTCTACTTTGTGACTTAGATTTACATCCTTCCAAACTAAACTCTCATGGTTCATTCCAACATAATTTTTCATGTAGAATCCAAATATGCATTCAAAAATTCCAGAATCCAATTGCATCTTACACTTCTGTACATAACTAAAAAGTGACCTCTTATTTCCTAAAAATTCTCATTTTGGTTCCATTGCTTCCAATACTTGTCTTCCTACTATACCCCCACACAATTTTCCATTTTAGACTTATTGGAAGCATCAAAATCATGAAATTCTAATATATGAACAGTGGTTCTGTACTGTACAGAACAGAACACAATTTGGATTCACAAGCACACATGATTCCTAAGCCATTATCATGTGATTCAAGCTTGTTTAAGCTTATCTAAACTATCCATAACCTAAAAATCATATTCCTTTCATATGGGTACCGAAATTCCAGCAGCAATTCATCAAGGTTTATGCCTCAAAAACCACTTAAACTCAAGAGCAAATCTACTAGAACATAGTCTAGGATCAAGAGGAGTAGTTACCTTGATGTTTCATTCCAAGTGCTTGCTTCCTCTTAGCTTGAGTTTTCAATTTGCAAGAGTTTCCCTAAGGGTTCTATGCATGCCGAAATGAAGCTGAAAGTGGGGGTATTTATAGACAATTTTGGGTGGAAATGATAGGCCAAGATTGAAACATCCTTACTTTCGTATGTATTAGGGACAATTTGGTAGCATTTAGAACCACTTTCAAGGTCATTGAAGTCCAATTTCTCAATCTGGAGTTTTACTCTTATCGAGTATTGTTCACTGTGTAAATTCCAGATGAGTGACCTGACTTCGAAAAATCATAACTAATTTTAGAAAAATCAAAATGAAGTGGTTCCAATTGCTACTTGAAGCTAACTCAATTATATTTCAGGGAAAAATAACTCGTTGACCATTAATTGACCGATTGAACGTCAGTCAACGTCACAACTTTACTGTTCATCCAACGTTTTTCTCCTGAATTCAGCATTCTGGTCCCAACTTTGATAATTCATATCTTCATGTGTAGACATCCAAATGAGACGTTTTATATATCAAATTAAATCTTGGTATGTCTAATATTTACCATAAAAATTTTATACATTTATTCATCTATTTACTATTTTTAATCATTTATCAAACATGATTAGATCACCACGTGTTACTATTCACAGTGGTAAATTTCAGCATTTCTACTTAGCATACATATGCATACATCCATCATATATTAGTCAAACATGCCAAACAATATCTTTATTAAATAATATGTCATTATACAACGTCAGTCAACGTCACAACTTTACTGTTCATCCAACATTTTTCTCCTGAATTCAGCATTCTGGTCCCAACTTTGATAATTCATATCTTCATGTGTAGACATCCAAATGAGACGTTTTATATATCAAATTAAATCTTGGTATGTCTAATATTTACCATAAAAATTTTATACATTTATTCATCTATTTACTATTTTTAATCATTTATCAAACATGATTAGATCACCACGTGTTACTATTTACAGTGGTAAATTTCAGCATTTCTACTTAGCATACATATGCATACATCCATCATATATTAGTCAAACATGCCAAACAATATCTTTATTAAATAATAAGTCATTATACATCAGGGAATATATGAAATCCTCATGTTTCTATTACATCATTTCCTGCCTAAACTCCGATAGCATAACCGCTACACTTCATCTTCAAAAAGTAATTGATCTTGTACCGATTCGGTAATTCCCGTGAGAACTACCATTCTACGTAAGTACCCAGGAAAGACTGGATGAACTGGCTAGGTCCACTCACTTCCAGCCTCCTTAGACAGTACCTACGTACACAGTACGTATCAGCTCCTTTCTCTACTATTGCCATCTTGTCATAATTTCGGCAGCATAACGGCGTCTCTTAAAATTCCCAAAATTCACTTTGACATAACCTCCCCTGTAATGGTTTACTTATTGGGATGAGATTCGGGGGAATCTCAGTAGCAACAATCATAACAATATATGTAATGCAGAGTGACAGTGCTTGCTTGTGATTGTGTGCAGATAAGTATGCCACATGCTTCCATGCTTAATAACATATGATCATAGCAGTATAGTGTAATATCCTTAATTTCTGTACTGATTTCTATGTACAGATTAAATAGAATATATGAGTTCTTTTTCAGGAAAAAGATGTGGTCCTTTATGTAAAGAAAAGGATTAAATTGCAAAAGAAAGGAAATGAAAGGACTTAAATGCAAATATGGAAAGTTTAAGGTTAGGAAGGAAAGGTAGACAAAAATGTGGGGTCTTAAAGTGTAATTTTAGCCAAATAAAGGGACTTAAGTGCAAAGAAGAAAAAGTTCCCTGGGGCTAAAGTATAATTAAAGAAAATTAGGCCAGAAGTGGTTTGGACTGACAGGTGGCATTTCAGTCTCAGATTTTACCAGAAGATAAGGCAAGTGACGCTAGGTAATCCAGCCTAATACTGGAATTTTTGAAGACTCCAGATAGTCAGAAATGGACTGATCGTCCAAAACTTATAAAAATTCATACCGGATACCCTAGATTTCAGATATAAGCAAGAAATTACAGGATGATGCACCTTTATGGGGCGGATGTCAGGAAACTGACAGAATACCGATAGGAGGTCTGTAGGAAAAGTTATTCACAAAATAGCAAATTCAGATGGGAGTGTGAGGCCTCTGGGGATCCGGGTAGGAGATTTATCGGTATTTTTAAAGGGGCTGAATGCTATCGGATGACTTCAGTCAGATGACTGTTATAACCCACAGGGATGCCTAAACATAGTAGGACACTGTATCTGGGAAAAGGAGTCGGTGTCTGGAAAGGTGTATAATCGGTAAATAATAATTAAAATATTCGGTGAACTGGGGCAGAGGAAGATTCCTCGTAATGCGTGCCATACAGGTAATGGACCCAGGAAGCCCAAAAATGGCACTATTAGAGGCCCAATAAGACTCTTGGACTGATAGGTGGGCCAGTGTCCAGCAGAACCCCGGAAAAGTGCGAAATTACAAAAATGCCCCTGTGTTGTACCAAAAGGGCAGCAGATGAATGGAGGGCATTCTGGTCATTCTGGACTGGCCTAGAGGCTAATACATATCTAAATAAGGTTGACTAGAGCCAGTATATGCTTTGACCAGGTTCAGAAAAGTGTAAAATGACGATTTTGCCCTTAGGGTTAAAATAGGATAAGATAGGGCACCAAGGGCATTTTGGTCATTTCGCAGGGGATCTGTAACTGAGTCTGGACCCAGTATTAAAAAGTTAATGATATAAAGGGTCTAGATACTAAATGTGAGGTCAGTAGACATAAAAAGGATTTTTAGAAAAATCAGATTCAGAAAACAACACGTTTTTCGAGGAGGCAGACTGGGCCGGTACCGGATTGGACCGGAAAGCTTCTAGAAGGCTCTAGCTCCCTCTCAATTTCCTCACATGAAGAATGTGGGTGGTGAGGTGTCCCATGAGTTGGCATTGAGTGATGTCATGCATGATGCAGTAAAAGGAATAAAGAAAAATAGGAAATTCAGGAAAAACCTGGACCACAGGATCATAAGTCTTCAAAATTACGAGATTGCCATTGCTAAACACTATAAATACCCCCCCTAGCTCCTCATTTCGTTACAAGCAAGAAATAGAGGAAGAAAGAAGTTCTTGAGAGAGAAAGTGAGAGAAAGAAAGAAGTAAGGAAGTTCTGGTGAAGTTGGAAGTAGTAGAGAAGTTCTGAAGCTCTGCTTTTGAGGTAGCGACTAATCCTAGCTCTTATGTAATGTCTTTGTGATTTGTTGTGCTTTTGTTTGGTTGGATTGTTGTCTTATATGTTATGCTTGAAGCTCTATTCCAATGCTATGATCATATGTTATTGAATATAGAAGCATGCAGCATACTTATCTGTACACAATCACAAGCAAGCACCGTCACTCTGCATTACATATATTGTTATGATTATTGAAACATCCTTACTTTCGTATGTCTTAGGGACCATTCAGTAGCATTTAGAACCACTTTCAAGGTCATTGAAGTCCAATTTCTCAATCTGGAGTTTTACTCTTATCGAGTACTGTTCACTGTGTAAATTCCAGATGAGTGACCCGACTTCGAAAAATCATAACTAATTATAGAAAACTCTAAATGAAGTGGTTCCAATTTCTAAATGAAGCTAACTCAATTATATTTCAGGGAAAAATAATTCGTTGACCATCCATTGACCAAGTCAACGTCAGTCGACGTGTAAACTTTACTGTTCATCCCACGTTTTTCTCCCTGAATCCAGCATTCTGGTCCCAACTTTGATAATTTATATCTCCTTGTGTAGACATCCAAATGATACGTTTTATATATCAAATTAAAGCTTGATATGTCTACTATTTACAATAAAAATTTCATACATTTACTATTTTTAATCATTTATCAAACATGACTAGATTACCACGTGTTACTATTCACAGTGGTAAATTTCAGCATTCAACTTTGCATACATATGCATACATACATCATACATCAGTCATACATGCCAAACAACACTTATTATTAATTAATAAGTTGTTTTACATCCGGTCATGTACATAAATTCTCATATCTCTATTACATCTTTTTCTGCCTGAAATCTGGCAGCATAACCGCTACGCTTCATCTTTAGAAAGTAACTGATCTTGTACCGATTCGGTAATTCCCGTGAGAACTACCATTCTACGTAAGTACCCAGGAAAGACTGGATGAACCGGCTAGGTCCACTCACTTCCAGCCTCCTTAGACAGCACCTACGTACACAGTACGTATCAGTTGCTTTCCTTATCTTGTCATAATTTCGGCAGCATAACGGCGTCTCTTAAAATTTCCAAAATTCATTTCGACATAACCTCCCCTGTAATGGGTTATTTATTGGGATGAGATTCGGGGGAATCTCAGTAGCAACAATCATAACAATATATGTAATGCAGAGTGACAGTGCTTGCTTGTGATTGTGTACAGATAAGTATGCTGCGTGCTTCCATGCTTAATAACATATGATCATAGCATTACAGCAGAGCTTCAGACATAACATATAAGACAACAATCCAACCAAACAATAGCACAACAAATCACAAAGCCATTACATAAAAGCTAAGATTAGTTACTACCTCAAAGGCTCAGCAGAGCTCTACTATCTCTATTCTGCTTCCAGCTCCGCCAGAACTTCCTTTCTTTCTTTCTTCCTCTCACTTTCTCTCTCTAGCACCTCCTCCTCTCTCTAAAATTGCTTGAGCCGTGCTGCATATGAATGAATGGGGGGTATTTATAACCTCCTCCAATGGCATTTCTGTAATTACCATGAACTCTGATCCTGCGGTCCTGATTTTTCCTGGATTTTCCTATTTTCTTTAATTCATCATTTTCTGCATCATGCATGACATCATTGGGACACCTCACCAGGACACCTCAGCGCTACATTTTCCACATGCTGAAATTCCTGGACACCTCAGCAGCTGACTCAGCAGGCCGACTCACCGGTCCAGTGTCCTGCCTCGTAGTACGTGTCCTCAACTTTTTCTTCCTCCTCTGTGATGGCGCCATGTGGCATCTTACTGGCACCTGTCACGCCATCCAATGCTATCCAGATAAATTCAGGACTTTATCTGTTCGCCTCCTCGGTTACCGTGCCGACCGAGTAACTTTACTTTATTGAAACAGCATTAAAATAGTATTTTAATACCATTTTTTCCCACATACTTCATAGGCTACGTTTTTGGGCTCTGGGAATGTTGTCTTGGATCCTGATCAAGCTCAAGTACTCTGATGGCTCGATTCCCAAGAAAGAGCCCTTGGCAAATTACCAAAATACCCTTGGGTGCCCTTTCTTGCACTATTTTAACCCTAAGGGAAAAATCGTCATTTTACACCCTTCTATACTCTGTCAGGGCATATACTGACTCTAAGTAACTTTATCTGTATATACCTTGGCTTCTGGGCCTATCCAGAATGACCAAAATGCCCTTCATTCATCTGTTACCCTTTTGTACAACATAGGGGCATTTTCGTAATTTCGCACTTTTCCGGGGTTCTGCCGGACACTGGCCCACCTATCAGTCCAAGTGTCTTACTGGGCCTCTGTTGGCGCCATTATTGGGCCTTTCTGGGTCCAATATCCTCATGGCACGCATTACGAGGAATCTTCCCCCGTTAATAATTATTGAATATTTTATCTATTATTCACCGTTTATACACATATCCGGACACCAGCTCCTTCTGTCCGATACACTGGCCTGCGGTGTTCAGGCATCCCTGTGAGTCATATCAGTCATCTGACTGAGGTCATCCGAACTCATTCAGTCCCTTTTTAAATACCGATAAATCTCCCTATCGGATACCCGGAGGCCTCACACTCCCGTCTGGATTTTCTAATTTGCGAATAACTTTTTCTACAGGCCTCCTATCGGTATTCTGTCAGTTTCCCGACATCCGTCCCATAAGGACGTATCATCCTGTATTTTCTCACCTAGATCTGAATTCTAGGATATCCGGTATGAATTTTTATAACTTTTGGACGATCAATCCATTTCTGGCTATCTGGAGTCTTCAAAAATTCCTGTATTAAGCCAGATTACCGAGCGTCACTTGCTCTCTCTACCGGTGAAATCTGGGCTGAAATGCTTTAGGACAGTCCAAACCTCTTCCGGCCTGTCTTTCTTTAATTACAATTTAGCCCCAGGGAACTTTTCTTCTTTTCATTTAAGTCCCTTTTTATTTGGCTAAAATTACACTTAAGGACCCCACCTTCTTGTCTACTTTCTTTTTTGGCCTTGAAACTTCCCATAATTGCACTTAAGTCCTTTCATTTCCTTTACTAGGTCTAGGGGCATTATTGTCTTTTCATATTTTACCAGAGTATTCTCTGGCCCTGGTCAACTATCCAGATACCCCTTCTTGACTGTCTAACCCTAGCCAAATGACCAAAATACCCTTTACTCATTCTTCAGTTATTTTATAACATAAGGGCATTTTCGTCATTTTGCACATTTTTCCCGGACACCGGCCCCTCTTACCCCTGAACTGATATTATGGGCTTGGGCCTTCCCTGGTGTCACTCGGGCCTTAGACAACACTGTATGGCCTCTGGCCATAGTCCGATCATCTCTATTCGGACTGCCTTTCCTTTACCGATTATAACTGTAAATTCCTATCTTTAGGAATTTTTACAGAAAAATCGGGACCTTAAATCAAAATTCTGTGACTCCTCATTCAATCCGGAATCCTTTTCTCTATCTCCCGGTATTTTCAGATATTTTATCCGGACCGGGCTGTTTTGGCCTGAAAAAGCACTCACGCGCACACTTTTCCAAAATGACATTTTACCCCTGGTCATATTTCTAATTCTTTCATACACATAGAGACCTCATATGCACATTTCACAGTTCAGTAAAATGATCAGCATAATTTTCTCTATTTTCTGGCAAAATATGGTACTCATCGGCTACCAGCCCGATCTTTCCCATAATTACGATTATGCCCTTGATTTCTCTTTCTGGCATCTCTAGGCCTAAAAATTAGGGTGTTACAATTATTGCTACTGGGATTCTTTTGAATCTCATTCCCAAATATAATATTACAGGGGAGGTTCTGTCAAAATAAAATTTGGAAATCTTAAGAGACGCCGGTAGGCTGCCGAAATTCCGGAAACGAAGACGGGACAAAGAAAGGAACTGATACGTACTGTGTACGTAGGTGCTGTCTAAGGAGGCTGGAAGTGAGTGGACCTAGCAGGTTCATCCAGTCTTTCCTGGGTACTTACGTAGAATGGTAGCTCCTACGGGAATTACCGAATCGGTACAAGATCGGTTACTTTCTACAGACGAAATGTAGCAGTTATGCTGTCAATTTTTAGACAACGGAAAGTGTAGCAGAAATATGAGAATGTTAAACATGCACTGTTATATAACATTAGATTATTTAATAATATTTGTTATCTGGCATGTTTGACTGATATGTGAGGTATGTATGCACTAATATGTAAAGTTGGTTGCTGAAAAATGGCCTTGTGAACAGTAACTCGTGAAGACCTATGGATGTTTGATAAATCTTTAAAAATAGAGAATGGTTGATTAAATGTATGATATTTTTATGGTAAATAGTAAACATACTAAGCTTTAATTTGATATATATAGTGCCTCATTTGGATGGATATACGAAAAGATATAAATTGTTAAAGTTGGGACCAGAATGCTGGATTCAGGAGGAAATCAATGGATGAACAGTAAAGTTGAAAGGTTGACCCACGCTGAATTTGTCAAGAAATGGCAAACCAGTGATTTTTTCCTGAAATATAATTAAGTTATCTTCATGTAGCAATTTGAACCACTTCATTTCTATTTTGCTAGAATTAGTTATGATTTTTCAAAGTCAGGTCACTCATCTGGAATTTGCCACAGTGAACAGTACCCGATATGAATAAAATTCCAGATTAAGAGTTTAGACTTTAATGACCCGAAAAGTGGTTCTAAGTGCTACTGAATGGTCCTTAAGATGTATAAAAATAAGGATGTGACATATAGCAGAGCTTCAGACATAACATATAAGACAACAATCCAACCAAACAATAGCACAACAAATCACAAAGCCATTACATAAAAGCTAGGATTAGTTACTACCTCAAGAGCTTAGCAGAACTCTACTATCTCTGTACTGCTTCCAGCTCCGCCAGAACTTCCTTTCTTTCTTTCTTCCTCTCACTTTCTCTCTCTAGCACTTCCTCCTCTCTCTTATTCTTGCTTGCCCGTGGCATATGAATGAATGGGGGGTTTTATAGTTTCCTTCAATGGCATTCTTGTAATTTTGAAGCCATATGAACTTGTGGTCCTGGTTTTTCCGGAATTTCCTATTTTCTTTTATTCCTTTTACTGCATCGTGCATGACATCATCTCAAGGCCACCTCATGGGACACCTCATATGTCACATGGAGAAATTGCAAGCTCCTGGGACACCTCATCAGCTGACTCAGCAGTTCCAGTCCAATCCAGTATCGGTCTGGTCCGATTTCCCACAACTGGACTCACCGGCTAAGATTATGCCACATGTCCTTAACTTTTTCTTCCTCCTCTATGTTGGTACCATGTGGCATCTTACTTGCACCTGTCACATCATCCAATGCTATCAAGATAAGTCCAGGACTTTATCTGATCATCTCCTCGGTTATCGTGCCGACCAAGTAACTTTACTTTATTGAAACAGCATTAAAATAGTATTTTAATGCCACTTTTTCTAACATATCACTAGGCCTACGTTTTTTGGCTCTGGGAATGTTATCTTGGATCCTGATCAAGCCCAAGTACTCTGATGGCTCGATTCCTAAGAAACATCCGTTGGCAAATTAACAAAATACCCCTGGGTGCCCTTTCTTGCGCTATTTTAACCCTAAGGGTAAAATCATCATTTTACACCTTTTTGTACCCTGTCAGGCCATATACTGACCCTGGTTAACCTTATCTGTGTATATATTGGCTCCTGGGCCTGTCCAGAATGACCAAAATGCGCTTCATACATCTACTACCTCTTAGTACAACACAGGGGTATTTTCGTAATTTCGCACTTTTCCGGGGTTCTGCCGGACACTGGCCCACCTATCAGTCCAAGAGTCTTATTGGGCCTTTGATGGCGCCATTATTGGGCCTTTCAGGGTCTATTACCTTTATGGCACACATTACGAGGAATCTTCCCCCGTCCATGTCCATCGAGTATTTCCGCCGTTATACACCGTTTCTACACATCTCCGGACACCGGGTCCTTTTACCAGATACACTGGCCTGCTGTGTTCTGGCATCCCTGTGGGTCATAACAGTCATCTGACTGAGGTCATCCGAACTCATTCGATCCCTTTTTAAATACCGATAAATCTCCCTATCGAATACCCGGAGGCCTCACACTCCCGTCTGGATTTTCTAATTTGCGAATAACTTTTTCTACAGGCCTCCTATCGGTATTCTGTCAGTTTCCTGACATCCGCCCCATCGGGATGCATCATCATGTATTTTCTCACTTAGATCTGAAATCTAGGATATTCGGTAGGAATTTTTATAACTTTTGGACTATCAGATCAATTCTGGCTATCTGGAGTCTTGAAAAATTCCTGTATTAAGCCAGATTACTGAACATCACTTGCTCTATCTACTGGTGAAATCTGGGACTGAAATGCTTTCGGACAGTCCAAACCACTTCCGGCCTGACTTTCTTTAATTATACTTTAGCCCCAAGGAACTTTTTTTCTTTTCAATTAAGTCCCTTTTTATTTGGCTAAAATTACACTTAAGGACCCCACCTTTTTGTCTACTTTTCCTTTTTGGCTTTATACTTTCCATAATTGCACTTAAGCCCCTCCATTTCCTTTCTTTTGCAATTTAATCCCTTTCTTTGCCTAAATGGCCATCATATTCCTAGGGACTTTCACTATTTATATATAAGTCCCTGGACTTTCACTTATTTGCAGTTTAGTCCCTAAAAACTCTCTGTATGTTTCGGGGACTTCTGCTCAAAGGGATATATCTATTTTAGGCTACTTACTAAGCCTTGGGCCTGAAAATTGGGGTGTTACATAGATCATTTTGGTTACTATTTGATCTTGTGGCTTAGATTTAATCTTGGAATTTTTTTTCTTTTTCATTTATGACATCATCTTGATGACATCACTCAAGGGGACAACTCATGGGACACCTATTCAGCATGTGGCAAAATTGGAAGAGCCAAGAAGCCTCTGGAAAATTTCCAGTCCAATCCGGTACCGGCAGATCTGATTCCTCGAAAACTGGACTATTTTCTGAATCTAATTTTTCTGAGATTCTATATGACTTCTGACCTTAAATTTAGTATCTGGTCCTTTATACCACTGACATTCTTATACTAGCTCTAAACTCAATTACAGATCCACTATGAAATGACCAAAATACCCTTGGTGCCCTTTCTTGCTCTATATTAACCCTAAGGGCAAAATCGACATTTCACACCTCTTTGTACCTTGTCAGAGCATATACTTGTTGGAAATTGTGCCCTAGGGGCCAATCATTGTATCATGTTATCATATTATTTGCATGTTTACTATGATGACAATCCTTGGATAACTAGTGATTTTATCCTAAATGTCCCTGGTCGGTCATCTATGCGGGAGCAGAGATGAAATAAGACCAGTATGACTTTGAAGATATATAGAGATATAAATCAAAGTCATAAGCACATGTAAGAGTACAGGGTGTTGGATCGACCCGCTATGAGAGAGCTGCATGGGTTAAGTCATAAGTTTCTCTCATATACAAGCCATGTCACTATGCCCTTTGACCTGAGATCATCATGGATTCCTACATGACAAACGCTCAGCTTTGACCTAGTCAAAAGTCACTTTTGACCGAGTGATCATAAAGGCTATGCTCGGGCTTAGTGGTTTTTCATGCGGAGGAATGTGAATGGTCAAGATGGAATTTGTCCCTCACATTCGTAGAGAGATATTACTGGGCCCCTCGATGAGTGAGTCTGAGAAATGTATGGCCATACTGGAATGGAAAGGTAGTTCCATTTCTATATTCAGACTACTCAGGGATCGAGAAAGTAACGGTCAGGAACAGGAGGATGACGTTGTCCATGCCTCATCCTTGACCGAAATATCGTGTGACAAAAGGGACGTGATATGGTTGTATGAAAGGTTACATCGTTTATCGATCCTCATATGTTTTGGGTAGTCGTAATGCCTTGCTAGAGACCGCTTACGACTTGTGGGTCAGTATAGTAATTGGGCCACTGCCAACTTCATATGGGCCTACAGGGTCGCACACAAAACAGCCCAATGCGAGCTATGATGTCCAGATTCATTGAATCTAAGAGATGTCTAGATTCAATGAATAATCTAGGGTGGATATATATTTTATATATATATAAATTAGTTTATATATATATTATATATATAATATAAGAGATATTTGTAAGATTTAATTTATAAGGATAAATTAAATCTCTATCAATTTTGAATTTGAATTTAAATGGATATGATCTATTTGAATTTGAAATTCAAATTGATAAGATATCTCAAATTTGATTTGTGAGAATAAATCAAATATAATTCTGTCTTATCTCTATTTTAAATTAAATAAATAGGTGAATTAAATCTGTGGGACGGATTTAATATAAACCATATTTATTTAATCAGTTTCTTATTAAATTATGCAATATATGATATTGTATTAATTCAGAATTAATATAAGATTAATTCTGAAGCCCGGCCTTATTAGAAGCCCGATAGCTTCCTATATATTTGACATTAGGAGCTAGGGTTCTACAGAAAAATACATCTCTACACACACATTCAGACGTGAGAAGAGGGGGCAGGGAGAGTGCAAAAGGTTTGCACATAAGAAACTGCCGAGATAGAGATGGTGAGGACGGAATCTCTAGAAAGCCCTAGAGGGACAAGAGGCGCTAGCACGTCGTTCGCGATTGGAACGCTGTTCGTGTGGATACCGGTAGAGGAAGCCGATCTGAGCTGTCGACTTCTACGATACGACCAGACACGAAGCAAGGTCGCGACCAGAACACGCTGAGGTCGCGACCATACGGGCATCTGAACGTCAGAAATCCGAAAAGAAGAGGCAGGTCGCGACTTGAAGCTGACGAGGTCGCGACTACAAACTCCAGAGACGTCAGGTCGCGACGAGAAGCAGAGGAGGTCGCGACTAAAATGTTCCAGAGGCGAAGAGTCGCGACTAGTGGACACTGAGGTCGCGACCAAAGCTTGAAACCGAAGGTAACACTTCTTTCTCCTTGACTTAAACACATTCGGTAGATCCTGGCTGGGAATGGAAAAAATTTTAAAGTTAATTTCCGCTGCGTGTCTTCCAATTCCCTTCAGTGGTATCAGAGCCATGCCGTTTTGTGTTTAAGTTAGGTTTGATTGTTGATACATATGATGTATGTTAGACTTCTTAGCTGATTATATGATAACATGCGAGATATGTATGACATATATGGAATCTGTTTATGTATGACATATACGGAATCTAAAAGGAAACTGAAATCGGTGGTGTATATCAATTGATTTGATCAATTAATATTGATGGGGTCTAAGGAAAAAGAATTAAGATTCTTGATTATTTATCAAAAAAAATTTCTATTGGGGCGCTGCCCCACACCCCGCCCGCTAATCGGCTAGCGGGACCGCCGTGGCTATTTAATCGTAGCGCAACATAATCGTAATATGTATTGACTTTCCTGATATTTGAATGTTTTGAAACATTTATTGCCCTTCAAATAGCATGAATTTTGAGTCTTGAATGTTTGGGTATGGTGAACAATATGGGTCTAGATTACAAGTGCTGTAATTTTTCTAAATACGGCCTGAGTGTCGTGCCTTCCTCTAATGACTCTCGTTGTACATTCTCTTCTCATCTCACTCCCCTCGAATGTTAAAACGAGGTTTCCTTATGTACTTTTCCTATTCTAATTAGAGAGCTCCTCTCATTGGATTGAGGGGACTTAGGATAGGTGAGCCATATTGTATCACGTTTAAGATTATGCATCTTTTGATTAGATCACTGCATGTATGTTTTATATGCATAATACTTGTATGAGATACAACCGCGATACATGCATCTTATAAACCAGATAATTAATTAAACCCTCTAAAAGAAATCTTAAGTCATATGCCGTCAATTAATGAACACTTGTCAAAACCTCGATCGCTCATTTGTAGGTCCACCAAAGTGGGTGCATTTGAGTTATCTTGGGGAGATAAGCAAGAGTAATGGTGCTACTCTTATGTTTGTTATTGTTTGACTTAATTGAGATTATCAAAACGGTTTTGGGTCTCAAGGCATTAGATGGGATTAAAACATGCCGGATCATATGATGATGGAATCCCATAAACATCTAAGAGTTACATGTGATGTAATTGGTAAAGTTGTTACCTACCTAAATAACTTAAAGTTGAGCGTCCTGCCAAAGCGGACTCAAGTTTAAGCCAAATATGGATCTTAGCCCACTAATTATTACATTGAGGGTTGTTTTATTCAGTGGGAGATTGCTAATTAAATTGCATATTTTAATTGTAGAATCATGACGACTAGTAATACTTCTACATTATCGTTGCGATCTGTCCTTGAGAAGGACAAACTCAATGGGATAAACTTTCTTGACTAGTTCAGGAACTTGAGAATTGTTCTCAAGCAGAAAAGAAAGGTATATGTCCTAGATCAACCCATTCCTGAGGAGCCAGCAGCCAATGCTCCTAGAGCTCAGAGAGATTCTTATGCGAAGCATAAGGAAGACTCTGTTGATGTGGGATGCTTGATGCTTGCCACTATGGTTCTGGAGCTTCAAAGAGATCTGGAACACATGGAGGCTTATGAGATGATTGTGCATCTTAAGGAAATGTTCCAGCAACAGGCAAGGCAAGAGAGGTATGAGACCACTAAGGCCTTACATTCCTGCAAGATGGCTGAAGGTGCATCAGTCAGTACTCATGTCCTAAAGATGAAAGGGTACATTGATCACCTTGAGAGGCTTGGATTTCCCATGAGTCAGGAGTTAGCTACAGATTTGATCTTGAACTCACTCCCGGAAAGTTATGACCAGTTTGTCATGAATTACAACATGAACAACATGGAGAAATCTATTTCTGAACTGCATGGGATGCTTAAAACTGCTGAGCCGACTGTTAAGAAGAAGCCCAGTACTGTTTTGATGGTTCAGAAAGGAAAGGGTATGAAAAAGAAAGGCAAGGGTAAGGGGAAGGGTCACGGCTCATCTGGTAAGACCAAAGAGTCAGGCAAGCCCGAAACCAAGCCTGCACCAAAGAAGGCAAAGCCTCCAAAGGAAGGAGTTTGCTTCTTCTGCAATGAACCGGGTCATTGGAAGAGGAATTGCAAACTCTACCTTGAAGATCTGAGAAAGAACAAGAAGGATAGCGGGGCTATCGCTTCAGGTATTTATGTTATAGACATTCATCTCTCTACTTCCACTACATGGGTATTAGATACTGCATGTGGTTCTCACATTTGTACAAATGTGCAGGGCCTAAAGGACAGTAGAAAGCTGAAGAAGGGCGAAGTTGACCTACGAGTTGGAAATAAAGCAAAGGTTGCTGCTCTAGCTGTAGGCACTTATGAATTAGTTCTGCCCACTGGGCTTTTGTTAGTTTTGAACAATTGCTATTATGTTCCTGCTTTGAGTAGTAACATTGTTTCTCTTTCTTATTTGGATAAGGAAGGTTACACTTCCATTTCTGGGAATGGTAAATGTTCTATTTATCGTAATGATATTTTCTATGCTCATGGTGATTTGCATGTTGATCATTACATATTAAACTTGGAACAACCCAATCATGAAAATATCTATAACATAACCGCCAAAAGGGTCAAACCAAATGATTTGAATCCGACATACCTCTGGCACTGTCGTCTAGGCCATATAAATGAGAAACGCATTTCTAAACTCCATCAAGATGGATTTCTCAACTCATTTGATTTTGAATCATATGATACTTGCGAATCTTGTTTGTTAGGAAAGATGACAAAGTCGCCTTTCACTGGGTACAGTGAGAGGGCCACTGATTTGTTGGGCCTCATACATACAGATGTGTGTGGACCGATGAATACAAATGCCAGAAGAGGTTATTCGTACTTCATTACATTCATAGATGATTTCAGTAGATATGGCTACGTCTATCTAATGAAACATAAATCCGAATCTTTTGAAATGTTCAAGATATTTCAAAATGAAGTACAAAACCAGCTTGGTAAAATAATTAAAGCCCTTCGATCTGATCGAGGTGGTGAATATTTGAGCCAAGAGTTTATCGATCATCTTAGGAATTGTGGAATAGTCTCACAATTGACTCCTCCAGGAACACCACAATGGAATGGGGTTTCTGAACGGAGGAATCGAACACTATTGGATATGGTTCGATCCATGATGAGTCGAACAGATCTTCCACCATCCTTTTGGGGCCAGCCCTAGAGACAGCTGCGTTCACACTGAATCGTGTTCCATCTAAGGCAGTTGAAAAGACTCCGTATGAGATATGGACTGGGAGGAAACCTAGTTTGTCTTTTCTCAAGATTTGGGGATGTGAGGTCTATGTTAAGCAACAAGCCTCAGATAAGTTAGCGCCCAAATCTTCAAAGTGCCTTTTTGTGGGATATCCTAAGGAAACCAAGGGATATTATGTCTACAACCCCACTGATAACAAAGTGTTTGTTGTCAGAAATGGTATCTTTCTAGAACGAGAATTTATCTCTAAAAGAACCACTGGGAGCAAGGTACACCTCGAAGAAGTTCGAGAGCCACAAGACGCCACAGAACTAGAGATGGAAAGTAGAGAAGACTCACAAGAAGTTGTTGAGACTCCTCAAGTCACGCAAGGCCCAAGGTGATATAATAGGGCACGACTTCAGCCTCAGAGATATGGATTTCTGATTTCTAATAGTCATGATGTGTTGCTCATTGAGCATAATGAGCCCACTACCTATCAAGAAGCTATAGTGGGACCAAACTCTGAAAAATGGCTTAATGCCATGAAGTCTGAGATGCAATCCATGTACGACAATAAGGTATGGACCTTAGTCGACCCGCCTGAAGGTGTAAAAATCGTCGGGTGCAAGTGGGTTTTTAAAGAGAAAACCGACATGGATGGCAATGTGAATGTCTTCAAGGCACGACTGGTTGCAAAAGGATTTACTCAAACTCATGGTATGGACTATGATGAGACCTTTTCCCCAGTTGCAATGGCCAAATCAATCAGAATCCTCCTTGCCATTGCAGCATATTATGACTATGAAATATGGCAGATGGACGTCAAGACAGCCTTCCTTAATGGAAAGCTCCTTGAGGATGCGTACATGACACAACCTGAAGGTTTTGTGCGTTCTGAGGACTCTGGTAAGGTGTGCAAGCTTCAAAGGTCCATTTATGGACTGAAGCAAGCATCTCGGAGTTGGAATCATCGTTTTGATGAAGTAGTCAAAGAGTTTGGATTTCTTCAAAACATTGATGAACCTTGTGTGTACAAAAAGGTTAGTGGGAGCACAGTTGTATTTTTGGTACTCTATGTCGATGACATCCTACTCATTGGGAATGACATTCCTACCTTGCAGATTGTCAAGTCTTGGTTAGGAAAATCTTTCTCGATGAAAGACTTGGGTGAAGCCACCTACATCCTAGGAATTAGGATCTATAGAGATAGATCTAAAAGGCTTCTAGGACTGAGTCAGAGCACATATATAGACAAGATACTGCATAGGTTCAGTATGCAGGAATCAAAAAGGGGTTCATACCCAAGTCTCATGGTATTCACCTCAGCAAGGATTTTTGTCCTAGTACACCATATCAGCGAGGTCGCATGAGTAAGATTCCATATGCCTCGGCCATAGGATCTATCATGTACGCCATGTTATGTACTCGACCGGATGTCTCGTTTGCCTTAAGTATGACTAGCAGATATCAACAGGACCCTGGTGAGGGCCATTGGACTGCTGTCAAGAATATCCTTAAGTACTTAGAAGGACTAAGGACTTATTCTTGGTCTATGGTGGATTGGAAGACGAGCTCTATGTAACTGGTTACACAGATGCAAGTTTCCAAACTGACCAGGATGACCAGAAATCATAATCTGGATACATATTCCTCCTGAATAATGGAGCAGTAAGCTGGAAGAGCTCTAAGCAGAGCACTGTAGCAGATTCTGCAACGGAAGCTGAGTACATAGCAGCATCTGATGCAGCTAAGGAGGCCGTTTGGATCAGGAAGTTCATTACAGAACTAGGGGTGGTACTGTCACATCCTTATTTTTATACATCTTAGGGACCATTCAGTAGCACTTAAACCACTTTCAGGGTCATTGAAGTCTAAACACTTAATCTGGAATTTTATTCATATCGAGTACTGTTCACTGTGGCAAATTCCAGATGAGTGACCTGACTTTGAAAATTCATAACTAATTCTAGAAAAATCGAAATGAAGTGGTTCCAATTGATACATGAAGATAACTCAAATATATTTCAGGTAAAAATCATTGGTTGACCAATACTTGACAAAGTTAACGTGGGTAAACGTTCAAATATTACTGTTCATCCAATGACTTTCTCCTGAATCCAGCATTCTGGTCCCAACTTTAACCATTTATATCTTTTCGTGTATACATCCAATTTATACATTATATATATCAAATTAAAGCTTAGTATGTCTAATTTATACCCTAAACATTTCGTACATTAATTCAATCATTTACTATTTTTAATGATTTATCAAACATGAATGGGTCTTCACGAGTTACTGTTCACTGAGCCTATTTTCAGCATTTAGTCTTTACATACCCAAGCATACAACCAACACATATCAGTCATACAGGCCAGATAACAATTAATATCAAATAATCAACTGTTATATATATCCGTGCATGATTAACTCCCTCATACTCTATTACATCCTTCTCTGTCTATAATCCGGCAGCATAACTGCTACAATTCTTTTCTAGAAAGTAACCGATGTTGTACCGATTCGGTAATTCCCTTATGAGAACTACCATTCTACGTAGTACCCAGGAAAGACTGGATGAACCTTCTGGGTCCACTCACTTCCAGCCTCCTTAAACAGCACTACGTACACAGTACGTATCAGTTCCTTTCTTTGTTCCGTCTTCGTTGCCGGAATTTCGGCAGCCTACCGGCGTCTCTTAAGATTTCCAAATTTTATTTTGACAGAACCTCCCCTGTAATGTTATGTTTGGGAATGAGATTCAAAAGAATCCCAGTAACAATAATCATAACAAAATATGTAATGCAGAGTGACGGTGCTTGCTTGTGACTGTGTACAGATAAGTATGCTGCATGCTTCCATATTCAATAACATATGATCATAGCATTGGAATAGAGCTTCAAGCATAACATATAGGACAACAATCAACCAAACAAGACAACACATCACAAAGACATTACATAAGAGCTAGGATTAGTTGTTACCTCAAAAGCAGTGCTTTAGAACTTCCCTACTACTTCCAACTTCACCAGAACTTCCTTACTTCTTTCTTTCTCTCACTTTCTCTCTCAAGAACTTCTTTCTTCCTCTCTTTCTTGCTTGCACCGAAATGAAGGGGTAAGGGGGGGTATTTATAGTGTTGAGCAATGGCAATCTTGTAATTTTGAAGACTTATGATCCTGTGGTCCTGGTTTTTCCTGAATTTCCTATTTTTCTTTATTCCTTTTACTGCATCATGCATGACATCACTCAATGCCAACTCATGGGACACCTCACCTCCCACATTCTTCACATGGCGAAATTGAGAGGGAGCTAGAGCCTTCCGGAAGCTTTCCGGTCCACTCCGGTACCGGCCCGGTCCATCGCCTCGAAAAACGTGCTGTTTTCTGCACCTGATGTTTCTGAAGATCCTTTTTATGTCTACTGACCTCACATTTAGTATCTAGACCCTTTATATCATTAACTTTTTAATACTGGGTCCAGACTCAATTACAGATCCCCTGCGAAATGACCAAAATGCCCTTGGTGCCCTATCTTGTCCTATTTTAACCCTAAGGGCAAAATCGTCATTTCACACCTTTCTGGACTCGGTCAAAGCTTATACTGGCTCTAGTCAACCTTATTTAGACATGTCTTGACCTCTGGGTCTGTCCAAAATGACCAGAATACCCTTTATTCATCTGTTGCCCTTTTTGTACAACATAGGGGCATTTTCGTAATTTCGCACTTTTCCGGGGTTCTGCTGGACACTGGCCCACCTATCAGTCCAAGAGTCTTATTGGGCCTCTAATGGCGCCATTTTTGGGCTTCCTGGGTCCATTACCTGTATGGCACGCATTACGAGAAATCTTCCTTTAACACAGTTCATTGAATATTTAACTATTATGTACCGATTATACACCTTTTTCGGACACCGGCTCTTTTTCCCAGATACAGTGTCCTACTGTGTTCAGGCATCCTTGGGGGTTATAACGGTCATCTGACCGAAGTCATTCGATCGCATTCAGCCCCTTTAAAAATACCGATAAATCTCCAACCCGGATCCCTGGAGGCCTCACACTCCCGTCTGGAATTTTTATTTTGTGAATAACTTTTCCTACAGACCTCCTATCGGTATCCTGTCAGTTTCCCGACATCCGCCCCATAAGGGTGCATCATCCTGTATTTTCTCACTTATATCTGAAACCTAGGGTATCCGGTATTAATTTTTATAACTTTTGGACGATCAGTCCATTTCTGGCTATCTGGAATCTTCAAAAATTCCGGTATTAGGCTTGGTTACCCGGCGTCACCTGCCCTACCTTCTGGTAGAATCTGGGACTGAAATGCTGTCGGGCGGTGGAAACCACTTCTGGCCTATTTTCTTTAATTATACTTTAGCCCCAGGGAACTTTTCCTTCTTTATAATTAAGTCCCTTAATTTGGCTAAAATTACACTTTAAGACCCCACATTTTTGTCTACCTTTCCTTCCTTACCTTAAACTTTCCATATTTGCATTTAAGTCCTTTCTTTTCCTTTCTTTTGCAATTTAATCATTTTCTTTACATAAAGGACCTCATCTTTTTCCTGAAACAGAGCTCATATATTCCGTTTATTCTGTACATAGAAACCAGTACAGAAAATTAAGGATATTACAGGTACCTACCATCTCAGATCCAATAACTTTGTTCTGTGACAATAGTGGTGCCATTGCACAGGCCAAAGAACCTAGGTCACATCAAAGGACCAAGCATATACTCAGGCGATTTCATCTCATCAGAGAAATCAATGATAGAGGTGATATAAAAATATGCAAGGTAACAGGAGAAGACAATGATGCTGATCCTCTAAACCGCTTGTCCAGGCAAAACATGAGCATCATGTTAGGTCAATAGGATTGAGACAAATTAATGATTGTTCCTAGTGCAAGTGGGAGGATGTTGGAAATTGTGCCCTAGGGGCCAATCATTGTATCATGTTATCATATTATTTGCATGTTTACTATGATGACAATCCTTGGATAACTAGTGATTTTATCCTAAATGTCCCTAGTCGGTCATCTATGCGGGAGCAGAGATGAAATAAGACCAGTATGACTTTGAAGATATATAGAGATATAAATCAAAGTCATAAGCACATGTAAGAGTACAGGGTGTTGGATCGACCCGCTATGAGAGAGCTGCATGGGTTAAGTCATAAGTTTCTCTCATATACAAGCCATGTCACTATGCCCTTTGACCTGAGATCATCATGGATTCCTACATGACAAACGCTCAGCTTTGACCTAGTCAATAGTCACTTTTGACCGAGTGATCATAAAGTCTATGCTCGGGCTTAGTGGTTTTTCATGCGGAGGAATGTGAATGGTCAAGATGGAATTTGTCCCTCACATTCGTAGAGAGATATTACTGGGCCCCTCGATGAGTGAGTCTGAGAAATGTATGGCCATACTGGAATGGAAAGGTAGTTCCATTTCTATATTCAGACTACTCAGGGATCGAGAAAGTAACGGTCAGGAACAGGAGGATGACGTTGTCCATGCCTCATCCTTGACCGAAATATCGTGTGACAAAAGGGACGTGATATGGTTGTATGAAAGGTTACATCGTTTATCGATCCTCATATGTTTTGGGTAGTCGTAATGCCTTGCTAGAGACCGCTTACGACTTGTGGGTCAGTATAGTAACTGGCCCACTGCCAACTTCATATGGGCCTACAGGGTCGCACACAAAATAGCCCAATGCGAGCTATGATGTCCAGATTCATTGAATCTAAGAGATGTCTAGATTCAATGAATAATCTAGGGTGGATATATATTTTATATATATATAAATTAGTTTATATATATATTATATATATAATATAAGAGATATTTGTAAGATTTAATTTATAAGGATAAATTAAATCTCTATCAATTTTGAATTTGAATTTAAATGGATATGATCTATTTGAATTTGAAATTCAAATTGATAAGATATCTCAAATTTGATTTGTGAGAATAAATCAAATATAATTCTGTCTTATCTTTATTTTAAATTAAATAAATAGGTGAATTAAATCTGTGGGACGGATTTAATATAAACCATATTTATTTAATCAGTTTCTTATTAAATTATGCAATATATGATATTGTATTAATTCAGAATTAATATAAGATTAATTCTGAAGCCCGGCCTTATTAGAAGCCCGATAGCTTCCTATATATTTGACATTAGGAGCTAGGGTTCGACAGAAAAATACATCTCTACACACACATTCAGACGTGAGAAGAGGGGGCAGGGAGAGTGCAAAAGGTTTGCACATAAGAAACTGCCGAGATAGAGATGGTGAGGACGGAATCTCTAGAAAGCCCTAGAGGGACAAGAGGCGCTAGCACGTCGTTCGCGATTGGAACGCTGTTCGTGTGGATACCGGTAGAGGAAGCCGATTTGAGCTGTCGACTTCTACGATACGACCAGACACGAAGCAAGGTCGCGACCAGAACACGCTGAGGTCGCGACCATACGGGCATCTGAACGTCAGAAATCCGAAAAGAAGAGGCAGGTCGTGACTTGAAGCTGACGAGGTCGCGACTACAAACTCCAGAGACTTCAGGTCACGACGAGAAGCAGAGGAGGTCGCGACTAAAATGTTCCAGAGGCGAAGAGTCGCGACTAGTGGACACTTAGGTCGCCACCAAAGCTTGAAACCGAAGGTAACACTTCTTTCTCCTTGACTTAAACACATTCGGTAGATCCTGGCTGGGAATGGAAAAAATTTTAAAGTTAATTTCCGCTGCGTGTCTTCCAATTCCCTTCAATACTGACTCTGACTAACCTCACCTGTGTATGCCTTGGCATTTTGGCCTGTCCAAAATGACCTCCATTCATCTATTTCTCCCTAAAACAACACAGGGGAATTTTCGTAATTTCACACTTTGCCGGGGTTCTGCTGGACACTGGCCCACCTATCAATCCAGGTGTCTTATTGGGCCTTTGATGGCTCCATTTTTGGGCCTTTTAGGGTCCATCACCTTTCTGGCACATTTCACGAGAAATCTCTCCCGACGATATTTATCGGGTACTTTTGCATACACCGTTTCTAGACGTCTCCGGACACTGGCTCCTTTTATCAGATAGACTAGCATACTGCGTCAAGGCATCCCTTGGGGATCTGACTGATGTCATCTGACCTCATTCAGTCTCTGTTTGAATACCGATAAATCTCCTAATCGGATCCCCGGAGGTCACACACTCCCGTCTGAATTTACTAATTTGTGAATAACTTTTTCTACAGACCTCCTTTCGATATTATGTCAGTTTCCTGACATCCGCCTCATCAGGACGCATCATCCTGTAATTTCTCACTTATATCTGAGATCTAGGATATCCGATAGGAATTTTTTATACTTTTAGACTATCAGATAAATTTCGGCTATCTGGAGTCCTGAGAAAATTCCTGTATTTAGCTGGATTACCCAGCATCACTTGCTCTATCTACTGGTGAAATATGGGGCTGATCTGAATACAATCACTACTTTTGCCTATTTCCGGTCCAGGTTTTCATAATTAGACTTTTGCCCCGAAAACTTTTCTTCTTTTCAATTAAGTCCCTTTATTTGGCTAAAATTACACCTAAAGACCCCACATTTTTGTCTACCTTTCCTTTTTAGCCTTAAACTTTTCATAATTGCATTTAAGTCCTTACATTTTCTTTCTTTTTCAATTTAATCCCTTTCTTTACATAAATGGCCACATCTTTTCCTAAAAAATAACTCATATATTTGATTCAATCTGTACATACAAATCAGTACAGAAAATTAAGGATATTACAAGGTGTCCCTAGGATGATGTCTTAAGTGGTGAGTCATTAAGGATGGTGATATCATCACGATGATGTAGGCAAATCTTCTTTAGGAAGCAAGCGATCTGAGCCATTCATCGAGATTTGATCTGGGCCATCCATTCCACTTTGCGTCCAGTACAAATACCCCCACCCCTTTGCCATTCTATTCCACACCAAGAGCAAGAGGAGAAGTAGAGAGAAGAGTGAGAAAGAGAAAGAGAGAAAGGAAGAGAAAGAAAGAGTTCTGGCTAAGCTAGGAGCAGCTTAAAAAGCTTGGGAATAAGGTAATTTATTCTAGTCCCTTCTCTAATAAATTAGAGTATTATTCTTATGAATTCAGTTTCCAGAATAGAGGAATATCTCTCTCTATAAGGTTAGCCTTAGATAAAAAGAAAGTTAGGGGATGAACAGGATAGGGGTATTATCTCAAGATAAGATTGAGTAAGTGGAGTTATACTGGATAAGATAATAATGAAGTATTGTTATGATATGTATAGGCTTTGACCTATGAGAAGGTGGAACCTCAGATCAAAGGTTAAGGAAAGCTGCATGCCAGGAAGTGAACTTACCCATTCTTGTATGCTTGATATATATACTTTTGTGTTAATATGATTATGATATGTGATGATATCGATGGATGATATATGCTCTGCTTTTATGAGTTGATGGTTATGCATAATAGTGATAGGCATAGAGCATGAAATATGCAAATGAAAATTTAAGAAGGATAAAGGAAACACATATCATACACTTGCATTCATCTTGTATGCATTGAATGGTACAGTTTACTACTGAGATTTCCCCAGAAATCTCACCCCTACCTTTTCCAAATATAACAGGGTACTGGTTTGGAGAAGATGAAGCTAGGAAAGGGAGGATGTTTCATACCCCTACATGGCATATAGAGCTAAGTGAGTTTCTAGAAAATGATCCACCAGCTGATATACAAGGGTGGCATTTCCGTATATAGAAGTATTTGCAGTTTATAATTCCCTAGAAAAGTATGTAAATAGGGATGAAGGGTAATGTAAATATGTAAACAGTGTAAAGTGAAGTAACTACATAAATGTATAATAGTTATGACTGACCCCATATATGTAATTGACATGTATGTAATGTATGTACAAATGTTATGGTGGTACAATGAATTGATAGTTGGTTCAACATCTATGTGAATATGTTCCCTATTTAATTCAATTATAATATATAGATATGGATGAGTTTCAAATGATTCAAACTCATTAAAGTTAAGAACAAGGATCAGCAATGTTGTGTCCAGGTCGCGATATGAAGCAGTTTAGGTCTCGACTAAAAGTTCTAGAGAAGTCATGTCGCGACGAGTACTTACAGAGGTATTGGTCATGATGAGTAAAAACTATTGGTCACGACAGAAAGTTACTGAGCTATTAGGTCGCGACTAAATTTTTCAGAGAATATATGTCGCGACTAGCCAATACTCAGGTCACGACTGGAAAGCATAGAGACCTGATGATGAATGAAGATACCAACCTCGCTGAAGTTTATCAGTTAGAGGTTTAGCACGAGATGCAGGCAAGATAAACAGTATGAGATACTGAGATATAGAAGATCAGTTTAAGAAGATATTCAGAAGTAGACCCTCCATACGACCATCAAGAGTAGATCTACATTACAAAACAAGTTGTTCAGTTAGTCTTTCCTGAATAAAAGAATTAAAAGTTAGAATGAGACTTGCCTAAGAATGAGCCTAACACATGGCTTAAAGTTAGGAATATGATGGTTAACAGTTAGAGAGCTAATCTTCCCAAGGCAGAGAAATTCCATCATAAAGAAACAGTAACTTAGTAGACCTAGGGTAGAGCACCCTAGAGAATAGAAGAAATAGTGCTAATTGATGAATGAGATCTATGCGACTTAAGTTCACTAAGATAAAGAAGATTAGAAAGGAACCATAGTCCGGTCAAGAGCAGACTAGGACTGATATACATACAGAAAAAAAAAATTAGAGATAATTAAGATATGCATAAGTACTCCATATAGATAGGGATTGATCCGCTCAACTAAGAAGTTTTTCCTCAGTAGTTTTACGAGAAGCATTCCTCTCAATTAGATAGAGATGAACGTGAGGATAAGAGTGAGAGCAGGGAAAGGGAAACCCTTTGATGTTTACTTAGACGAGTTCATCCACATGAGTAGTGAGAGTTGAATGACTGAGGAATTAATTCACGGATTGAATTCTGTGTTACGAAGAAAGAATTTTCTCAGGTAGCTATAGAAGTTCAACAGAGCGGTAGATGTATGCAAGATTAGAAAAGAAGTTTATGATGTCTAGTGTAACACCCCAATTTTCAGGCCTAGAGACTTAGAAAGTAAGCCTGAAATAGATAGACTACCAGACCCCTTTGAGCAGAAGTCCTAGAAACATACAAAAGGTTTTTAGGGACTAAACTGCAAATAAGTGAAAGTCCGGGGACTTATATGTAAATAGTGAAGGTCCCCAGAGATATAGTGGCCATTTATGCAAAGAAAGGGGTTAAATTGCAAAAGAAAGAAAATGAAGGGACTTAAGTGCAAATATGAAAAGTATAAGGCTAAAAGGGAAAAGTAGACAAAAAGGTGGGGTCCTTAAGTGTAATTTTAGCCAAATAAAAGGGACTTAATTGAAAAGAAGAAAAGTTCTCTGGGGCTAAATTGTAATTAAAGAAAATTAGGCCAGAAGTGGTTTGGCCTGCCCGAAAGCATTTCAGTCCCAGATTTCACCAGTAGAGAGAGTAAGTGATGCTGGGTAATCCAGCTTAATACATGAATTTTTCAAGACTCCAGATAGCCAAAATTGATCTGATAATCTAAAAGTTATAAAAATTCCTACAGGATATCCTAGATTTTAAATATAAGTGAGAAATTATAGGATGATGCGTCCTGATAGGGCGGATGTCAGGAAACTGACAGAATACCGACAGGACGTCTATAGAAAAAGTTATTCACAAATTAGCAAATATAGACGGGAGTGTGAGGCCTCCGGGGATCCGATTAGGAAATTTAACGGTATTTAAAAAGGGACTGAATGAGTTCGAATGACCTCAATCAGATGACTGTTATGACCCACAGGGATGACTAAACACAGCAGGCGAGTGTATCTGGTAAAAGGACCCGGTGTCCGGGGATGTGTATAAAAGGTGTATAATAGCAAAAATACTCGATGAACATGGACGGGGGAAGATTCCTCGTAATGCAGGCCATGAAGGTAATGGACCCTGAAAGGCCCAATAGTGGTGCCATCAAATGCCCAGTAAGGCCCTTAGACTGATAGGTGGGCCAGTGTCCAGCAGAACCCCGGAACAGTGCGAAATTACGAAAATGTCCCTGTGTTGTACTGAAGGGTAGTAGAGGAATGGAGGGTATTTTGGTCATTCTGGATAGGCCCAGAAGCCAAGACATATACAGGTAAGGTTAACTAGGGTCAGTATATGCCCTGACAGGGTACAGAAAGGTGTAAAATGACGATTTTACCCTTAGGGTTAAGATAGTGCAAGAAAGGGCACCCAGGGGTATTTTGGTCATTTCACAGGGGATCTGTAATTGAGTTTAGACCCAGTATAAGAATGTTAATGATATACAGGACCCAGATAGTTAATTTAAGGTCAGAAAACATAATATGGATTTTCAGAGAAATTAGATTCAGAAAACAGTCCAGTTTTTGAGGATATGGACCGGGCCTGTACCGGATTGGACTGGAAAGCTTCTAGAAGGCTTCTAGCTCTCCCAAATTTTTCCATGTAAAGAATGTGAGGGGTGAGGTGTCCCATGAAGTGTCCCTTGATGATGCAGTAAAAGGGAATAAAGAAAAATAGGAAATTCTGAAAAAATCAGGGCCAGAAGTTTAGAGGGCTTCAAAATTATGAAAATTCCATCCATCAAAACTATAAATACCCCCTTGCCATTCATTCTCATGGCCAAGAGCAAACTTTAGAGAGATAGGAAGTTCTAGTGAGAGAAGGAGCAAGGAAGAAAGAAGAAAGGAAGTTCTGGCGGAGTTGAAAGCAGTATAGAGATTCTAGAGTTCTGCTAAGCTTTTGAGGTGGTAACTAATCCTAGCTTTTAAGTAATGGCTTTGTGATTTGTTGTGCTATTGTTTGGTTGGATTGTTGTCTTATATGTTATGCTTGAAGCTCTGCTACAATGCTATGTTCATATGTTATTGAGTATGGAAGCACGCAGCATACTTATCTGTACACAATCACAAGCAAGCACTGTCACTCTGCATTACATATATTGTTATGATTGTTGCTACTGAGATTCCCCCGAATCTCATCCCAATAAATAACCCATTACAGGGGAGGTTATGTCGAAGTAAATTTTGAAAATTTTAAGAGACGCCGTTATGCTGCCAAAATTATGACAAGATGAGGAAAGCAGCTGATACGTACCGTGTACGTAGGTACTGTCTAAAGAGGCTGGAAGTGAGTGGACCTAGCCTGTTCATCCCGTCTTTCCTGGGTACTTACGTAGAATGGTAGTTCTCACAGGAATTATCGAATCGGTATAAGATCAGTTACTTTCTAAAGACAAAGCGTAGCGGTTATGCTACCGGATTTCGGGCAGAAAAAGATGTAATAGAAATATGAGGATTTTGTACATGTTCTGATGTATAAGAACTTATTATTTAATAATGGGTATTGTTTGGCATGTTTGACTGATACGTGATGGATGTATGCATATGTATGCAAAGTTGAGTGCTGGAATTTACCACTATGAACAGTAACACATGGTGACCTGATGATGTTTGATCCATAATTAAAAATGGTAAATGGATGAATAAATGTATGATATTTTTAAGTTAAATAGTAGACATACCAAGCTTCGATTTTATATATAGAATGCCTCATTTGGATGTCTACACATGGAGATATAAATTATCAAAGTTGGGACCAGAATGCTTGATTCAGGAGAAAAACGCTGGATGAACAGTAAAGTTATGATGTTGACTAATATTGACTCGGTCAATGCATGGTCAACGAGTTATTTTTCCCTGAAAGATAATTGAGTTAGCTTCAAGTATCAATTTGAAACACTTCATTTTGATTTTTCTAGAATTATTTATGATTTTTCAAAGTCAGGTCACTCATCTGGAATTTTCATAATGAACAGTACTCAATAAGAGTAAAACTCCAGATTGAGAAATTGGACTTCAATGACCTTAAAAGTGGTTCTAAATGCTACCAAATGGTCCCTAAGACGTATGAAAGTAAGGATGTTTCATCTAGAGAGAGAAAGGTAGCCACACTTTTAAAGATAGAGTGACTCCCCTACCTTTATGTAAGAAAGAGTAGTGAAGGGTTGAGTTTGTACCCTAGAAAGAGGGTAACGTGGCAGCCTTAGTAAATGAATATTCATCTCAAGTTCATGAATGAATGATCAAGATTTGGTGGAGAATGTGATAAAGGGACAAAATGCTTAAAAAGGTTACCTAGCAAATGGTTTAATTGCAGTGTGCTTATAATGGATGGTTGAGCAAATTATATGATGATGATATGGCTTTTGTTGCCATAAGTTATGATAATCAGTTGCATCTCCTTGCAGTTGCATATGATGACATGCATGTTAGAGAATGAGTAAATAATTGCATCTCCTTGCATATTATGCATGTTAGAGTATGCTATGATGAATGAGTACTCTCCTTCATAGTACATGTGAGGTAGAGTATATATGATAAGAAAGTTATGTTGCTCCCATACCATACAACACGCAATAAGATAATTTAACTTGGTAATGATAATAAAACAATAGAAAAGTGATAAATGTAACATCCCAATTTTCTGGCCTAGAGATGCAGAGATAGCCTAAGATTAAGAGGCTACTAGACCCCTTTTTAGCAGAAGTCCTAGAGGAACGCAAAGAGTTTCAGGGACTAAGCTGCGAATAAGCAGAGGTACGGGGACTTTGTGTAAACAGTGGAAGTCCCAAGGGGTAAATGGCCATTTGGGGATGATGTAAAGGTCAAAGGTTCAAGAGTTGACCACTTAGGTCGCGATGATAGAGACGTTGGTCGCACGAGAGTGTTTTATGGTCGCGACTAATATTGGCAGAGAGGATTGGTCGTGATGGATATGTATGTGGTGTCTCGACTAATGAGTAGAATGAGCCTGGTTACGACTAAACAGTGATGTGGTCGCGACGAAAGACTGTTATGGTCATGACTAAAGGATGTTGTGGTCGCGACTAATGAACCAACAGATGTTATGTCGCGATAAGGTGATGATGAGGTCGCGACTAGTGGCTAAAGTGGTGCCAAGCGTATGGGCCAAGAGTGGTGAAGGTCCAAAAGAGATAGTTACCCGGTTAGAGATAGACCAGAGGCAAGAGGTCAGATACAGGAAGGGTTATCTGGAGACCATGAGATGGACTGATAAGGTATCCTCATGGGACCCACAAGATGCCACATGGCATTAGAGTAATGATTCAGTAACCTTTCAGTAGAGTAAAGTTACTCGGTTGGCACGAGAATCGAGGAGGGGATCAGATAAGTCTGGGACTTATCTGGATAGCATTGGGAAGCATGCAAGGTCTCTTCCAGGCCCCACATGACACTGATCTGGAGGAAGCAGATAAAGCTGAGGACACGTATTACGAGGTAGGACTCTGGACCGGTGAGTCAGCCTGATGAGTCAGCATGCTGAGGTGTCCAGGATTTTCAGCATGTGATAAATGTGCTGCTGAGGTGTCCAGGTGAGGTGTCCCGATGATGCAGTAAAGGAGGAATAAAAGAAAATAGGAAATTCCAGGAAAAACCAGGACCGCAGGATCAGATGGCATGAAAATTACATAAATGCCATTGGAGGAGGTTATAAATACCCCCCCTTGCCTTCATTTCCATTCACGCATGGGCAAGGGAAGGGAGAGAAAGAAGAGAGAGAAGGAGAAGGAAGGAAGAGAGAAAGGAGAAAAGGAAGAAAGAAAGTTCTGGAGGAGCTGGAAGCAGAATAAGGATAGTGGAGTTCTGCTAAGCTAGCCAGGTAGTAACTAATCCTAGCTTTTATGTAATGGGTTTGTGATTTGTTGTGCTATTGTTTGGTTGGATTACTGTCTTATATGTTATGTCTGAAGCTCTGCTATAATGCTATGATCATATGTTATTAAGCATGGAAGCACGCAGCATACTTATCTGTACACAATCACAAGCAAGCACTGTGACACTGCATTACATATATTGTTATGATTGTTGCTACTGAGATTCCCCCGAATCTCATCCCCATACATAACCCATTACAGGGAGGTTATGCTGAAGTGGATTTTGAGAATGCTAAGAGACGCCGTTATGCTGCCGAAGTAAAGACTGAACATCAGTATATGATAAGTACTGTGTACGTAGTGCTGTCTAAGGGGGCTAGAAGTGAGTGGACCTAGCCGGTTTATCTAGTCTTTCCTGGGTACTACGTAGAATGGTAGTTCTCATGAGGGGATTACCAAATCAGTACAGTTCAGTTCTTTGTACAGATGAAGCGTAGCGGTTATGCTGCCGGAGTTTAGGCAGAAAGAAATGTAATAGAGATAGAAAGATTATGTATATGTCTTGTTGTGTATGCCTTGCTGTATGACATTACGATATTTAATGATAAACATTGTTTGGCATATTCAATTTATGTATGGTAAATTAAGGGGAAATTCGCAGGTCCTGAGGCAGCAGTGTTCTGACCTCAATTTGACCTAGTAAACGGAGGAGTCTGGCCACGAGATTTAGTGAGCCGGTAGTACACATCTGGGGCATTCCGTGAATAGGTAATAAGCCTCATTTGGATGTGTAGAAGGTGAGAAACCAGTTCTCAAAGTAAAGGTTTAGAATAAGGAACTTAAGAGTTAAAAGTTCAATCTCTGGACTTAAGCTAAGCTAAAATTGTTTCCGCAAGTGTACTCTGAGGAGTTTAAAGGAGGATGTTTCAATAAACGAGATAGTTAGCCAGTCAATTCCTAAAGTTTAGAATGAGAATCTAAGACAAACAGTGATAGCCAATTTGACAGAGAACGGCCTAGAGATGAATGTTGATGACAATCCTATAGACATATGATTACAATACTCAGGACATAGCCCTTCAGTAGGGGATGAGATATGTAAATGGTGTTCCTTGAACATGAAATGAGACACGGTTATGAAAGATGATGCAGCTCTGAGAGGGAACAATGTCTATGTAATAGAAGTTAACGTTCTCGCAATAGAGCTAAATTGCTCTTGCGATAGAATTAGATTGCTCAATAAATAGAGCCAAGAGAGTGAATAGTGCAGCTCATGATAAAGTCATGTCCATCAGATGGGATGTATAAACTATGATAGTTATGTGCATGGTAGAGCCTATGTAGCTTCCTGTAGTAATAGATATAGCAAGGATATGAAAAATAAGAGTGATATGAGAAATTCCTGAGTACTAGAGAAAATGAGTAAAGTCTTAATATATTGGCTTCTGTGATCATTTTTGGGGAATTATCTGTTGAGTTAGTAACTAACCTTGTAACTTAGTTCGTTGGTTTAAGTCTTCCAAAGATAAGAATACAGTACAATGGGATAGCAGTAGATTCCAGAGGATCACAGTTAGATCCTAGCTGGGCTCACAGAGAACAGAATTCCAGGGTCGCAGTTAGATCCTGAAGAGGCTTACGGTTGATCGTAATAGATCCCGAGGGTCGCATTAGACCTAGCCTAAAAAAAGAAAATGAATGAGCCATAAGTACAGTATTTCTTTGGAAAGATAAATACCAAGGACAAGCTGAAGCTAAAGAAGCTTCACAAGTTGTAACTCATAGCAGAGAGAGTACCCACGATGTTAGTTTCAGATAGCCTTATTATTATTATAGAATGAACTCAGAATCTTCTTACATGAAAAATGAAGTGAAGTTAGTAGAGGTTCCTAAGATTAGGATAAAGAGAATGAGAATGAAAGCTAGATAGATCCTCTAGGTGAGGACAAAAAGGTTAAAAAGTCAAAGAGATGTATAGAAAAGTGTCTAAGATAGTAAAGTACCAAGGTTGGAGCCTGTTAGCACCAGTGTTACAGATTTTTATCAGCACTTTCCAGTTTAATGTGCTCAAGCAAGAGTAGCCCAATGATGGGTGACCCTTGGAAGTAATGAGAAAAGAGTGCAAATGCCACAGAAGTTTGGCATAGATGTGCAGAGTTATGTAAAATGATAAAAAAAGTTATGAAAAGTTAGAAAGGGTTATGAATAGTAAAGGATTAGAACCCTTCTGTCAAGTCCAAATAGAGTGGATTTGAAATGAAAGATTTAAATTATAACTTTGTTCAGGAGAAAGAGAAGCAAAAGAACCATATTCTCCTAAGAGGCTGACAAAGTTATAAGTTAAAGAGAATGTTAGACTTATGATATCTCAGGATATGTGATGATAAGGCAAGATAAGTCATTAAAGAGTAAGATACACCATGATATAGCCAGATTTGGCTAGATATGCCATGATGCAGCATGAGAAGTATCTAATGAGATACATAATGAGAAATATGTGTTAAGAACTAACTTTATAAACAGATGGAGAGGCTCCCTTTTTGATAGGGATAAGATGTTTAAATGTTATGTTACAGAGGAAAGAGTAAGTGAAAGCTTTCACTCCTTGCATAAAATGCCAGTCATTATGTTATGTTTGTGAAATATGCTAAAACTCCGAATGTTAGAGCTATACAAGCTGTGAGTGTTAGAGCGGTGCATATTCAAGAAAGAAATGCTTGAGCTCCGATGTTAGAGCTTTACATTCATAAGCAGGCATACAGTCCTGCAATATGTTGGCCAGGTATTATGCATGTTAGAGTATGTGCTCCTACTTAATAATAAAGTAAAGAAAATAATAACTGCATAAGTCCTCTCTCTGTATGATGCTGAATTATTAAAGATGTTAAGAGAAATATGATTATACGAAAAGAGAGATGAAGCATTACGGATGCTAAGGAATTCCACGAGATGCTAAGAGAAGTAATAAGAGATAAGGCTAGAAAGTATGATGAGTAATTGATGGAAACTCCCGAATACAGTAATATTTGAGAGAGTTTGATATGAAAGAAATGGACACTACTCACAAGTCTAGTACAATGAGTTGTCCATAAGCAAAAAGATGCATAGCAAGTGAGCAAGAACTGAAATGAAGTAAAGTTCAACTCTAATTGAGTTGATTCAGGAAAGAAAAGTAATGATAGTGAAGATATACAAATATTGAAAGCACTCCGCTAAGATGTCAAGATAGAAGATACTAGATAGATACCCCAATCCTTAGTCATAAGATAGAAAGAGATACAAAGAAGATATATATCCAAGATAGTTCACTAAGGTACCAAGAAAATTTTGAGGACGAAATTTATTTTAAGGGGGGTAGAAATGTCACATCCTAATTTTTCCCTATCTGTATAATACTGATGGAGGAAAGAGGTTTAGAAAGGATTGTGACGATGAATGGAAAAGAAAAGAATGATTAGATGAAGGTTTAAAGAAGAGAGACTAAATTGAAAAGTATAAAAGTTCCTTGGTGAAAAATGTAAAGTAGACATAACTTTGGGCCATTAAGTGTAATTATGAAAAGTTGAGGGCCTAAAGTATAATTTTCAAAAGTTTAAGGACCTAAATATGATTTATCAAAAGTTCAAGGGGCAAAAGTGTAATTATAAGAAAGTTGAGCTGGAAAAGGCCCAAAAATGCCCGGAATCATATCAGACCCAAATTTTACCAGTAGATAGAGAAAATTATTCTGGTTAGTTTGACGCAACACAGAATTTCGATTTGAGGTCCCGAAAAATTGATATAAATTTCTGAAGTTAGGATAAATTATTACAGTATTTTTTAGACCTCAGAATCAGATGAAACTTTACAGTAAATTCCTACAATCAATATGAGAATTTATAAAACTAACAGGATTAGAAAATGAATCTTGTAGAATTTATAGTAGAATAAAATACCCGATAAATACCTTCAAGAGAGGTTTCTTGGGAATTGTGCCTTAAAGGTAGTGGACCTATACAAAGGCCCAAAATGGCGTCCCAGAGGCCCAATAAGGTACTTGAGCAGTATGTGGGCCAGTGTCCAGAGGAACCCCAGAAAAATGCGAAATTACAAAAATGCCCTGTGTTACAATAATGTATAAGATATGATTGGAGGGTATTTTGGTCATTCAGGACAGGACAAAACCCCAAGGCAAGTACAGGAATGATTCCTCAGAGTCAATATATGCCCTGATAAGCTGTAAAGAGGTGTGAAATGACCATTATGCCCTTAGGGTTAATATAGTGCAAGAAAGGGCACTAAGGGTATTTTGGTAATTTACCAAGGGATCTGTAATTAAGTTTAGACCCAGTATAAGAATGTCAATGGTAGAAAGAATCCGGATACTGGATTTAAGGTTAGAAAACATATTATGGAACCTCAGAAAAATTAGATTCAGAAAATAGTCTGGTTTTTGAGAAATCGGACTGAGCCAGTATCGGATTGGACTAGAATTTTTTCAGAAGCTTCCTGCCTTAGGAATTTTGCCACATGTCTTGTGAGGTGTCCCCTTGATGATGTCATGGATGATGATGTCATAATTATCTTTTAAGAAAAGTTAAATCCAAGAATAAATGTGAGTCATTAGATCAAATAGTGCACAAAGTAATCTTGGCCATCCATTTTCCCTTGGATTTTTCTATAAATACCCCCAAAATCTGATGCAAAACCGTGGCTCATGAACCCTTGGGGAACCTCTTGCAAAATGAAAACTCAAGCCAAGACAAAGAAGAATTCAAAGTCGAAAGTTCAAGCAAGCTAGAGATTAAAGGTAAGCAATGTATCCTAGCTTATTTTCCTTTGATTTGGGAGCTTGAACTTAGGGTTTCCATGGAAGAAAGATGAGTTTTTACCAAGGTGTATATGCTGTCCAAAATCTTAGATGAAAGGAGAAAGAAGAAATTAAAGTTAGAGTTATGAGATTAAAGCTTAAACAAGCTAGTTAGATGATTGGTTGTTGAATCAAGCTGATATTCTTGATTTGCCATGGATGAAACAATTCAGTTTGCACTGTTCATGCACTGTTCATTATAGAAGGAGATGGAATTTCAATGATCTAATACTTCCATTGAATTTATATGATGATTTTGTGTAGAATAGGTTTTGAACATTGGAAGCATTAGAATTAAAAGTTGTAATTCTTGGAATTCTTCTCTGTACTGTTCACTCGTATAAATAGTGATTGGATTTTCATGATTTTGATACTTCCAATGGTTTTAAAATGAAAAGTTGTGTAGGGTAAAGTAGAGAAACAAGTATGGGAAGCATTGGAATCAAAATGAGAATTTTTGGAAGAATTGTGCATGTTTTTCAAATCTGTACAGAACAGTGCATAGGAGCTGGAATTTCATGATTCTAAGCTCATAAATGGATTTAAAAGGAAAAATTGTGTAGGGTAAGGTCAAGACATCAATTGATTCAAAGGCCAAGAAATCATGGTCCTAATAAATTATGTGATGAATATGAATGTGTTTAGGACCTTGAAACATCCAAGAAGATGTTGAGAAGGGTTGACAGAAAGGTTTCATGGTTGGAAAGCTTAGGGAGCAAGTGCAAGAATAAGGAAGAAAGCTTAAGTTCATTGTCATGGACTTACCTCTTTATGTGCTTGATGTGGTATGCTTATGTGTTGATATGTATATGATGATTGAATGATGTTGTGACATGATGAATGATGTTGAATATGTTATGAATATCATGTTTCCATGGCCATGCATTTTATACAAAGCTTATAGCATGATAGTGAAACATCCTTACTTTCGTATGTTTTAGGGACCATTTAGTAGCATTTAGAACCATTTTCAAGGTCATTGAAGTCCAATTTCTCAATCTGGAGTTTTACTCTTATCGAGTACTGTTCACTATGCAAATTCCAGATGAGTGACCTGAATTCGAAAAATCATAACTAATTATATAAAAATCTAAATGGAGTGGTTCCAATTGATACTTGAAGCTAACTCAATTATCTTTCAGGGAAAAATAACACGTTGGCCATTCATTGACCGAGTCAACGTCAGTCAACGTCACAACATTACTGTTCATCCAACGTTTTTCTCCTGAATCTGGCATTCTGGTCCCAACTTTGATAATTTATATCTCCTTATGTAGACATCCAAATAAGTCATACTATATATCACAACGAAGCTTGGTATGTCTACTATTTACCTTAAAAATATCATACATTTATTCATCCATTTACTATTTTTAATCATTTATCAAATATGATTACGTCACCACGTGTTACTGTTCATAGTGGTAAATTTCAGCATTTGTACTTTGCAAACATATGCATACATTCATCATATATCAGTCAAACATGCCAAACAACACTTATTATTAATTAATAAGTTGTTTTACATCTGGGTATGTACAAAATTTTACATCTTTTCCTGCCTGAAATCCGGCAGCATAACCGCTACGCTTCATCTTCAGAAAGTAACTGATCTTGTACCGATTCGGTAATTCCCATGAGAACTACCATTCTACGTAAGTACCCAGGAAAGACTGGATGAACCGGCTAGGTCCACTCACTTCCAGCCTCCTTAGACAGTACCTACGTACATAGTACGTATCAGCTGCTCTCTTTATCTCATCATAATTTCGGCAGCATAACGGCTTCTCTTAAAATTCCCAAAATTCACTTTGACATAACCTCCCCTGTAATGGGTTATTTATTGGGATGAGATTCGGGGAAATCTCAATAGCAACAATCATAACAATATATGTAATGCAGAGTGACAGTGCTTGCTTGTGATTGTGTACAGATAAGTATGCTGCGTGCTTCCATGCTTAATAACATATGATCATAGCATTACAGCAGAGCTTCAGACATAACATATAAGACAACAATCCAACCAAACAATAGCACAACAAATCACAAAGCCATTACATAAAAGCTAGGATTAGTTACTACCTCAAGAGCTCAGCAGAACTGTACTATCTCTATTCTGCTTCCAGCTCCGCCAGAACTTCCTTTCTTTCTTTCTTCCTCTTACTTTCTCTCTCTAGAACCTCCTCCTCTCTCTAAAAGGCCCTTGGCCATGCAGCATATGAAGCAAAGGGGGTATTTATAGTTTTGGTCAATGGCATTCTTGTAATTTTGAAGCCATCTGATCCTGTGGTCCTGGTTTTTCCAGAATTTCCTATTTTTCTTTATTCCTTTTACTGCATCATGCATGACATCATCTCCATGCCACCTCGTGGGACACCTCATATGTCATGTAACATCCCTAATTTCTGTACTAAGTTGTATGTACAGATTGAATAAAATATATGAGATGTTTAGGAAAATATGTGGCCATATTTATGTAAAGAAAAGGATTAATTGGAAGAGGAAGAAAGTCTAAGAGCCAAAGTGCAAAATTACGAAAATGCCACTGTGATGCCCTAAGAATCCAGAAGTAAATGGAGGGCATTTTGGTCATTTCACAAAATGGATGGATATCAGAGGAAATTTGATAGTAAATTATTATAATTAATATGAGAATTTATGGAGTTGACAGAAGTCAAAAAGGAGTCCTGTAGAATTAATTATGGAATTTACGGTGAAAAAGGACACCGATAAAGGGTTAAAGGAAACATATGTAATTTTTAACAGGACTTCTGGGTCTCAGAAAATTATGAAACTTTGTAGAGAATTCATTTTATATTAGAATGAATTTCTAAAAATGTTAGAACAATTAAAAGAGGTGTTTAGCATTTATGCTAAGATCAGGGTAAGTTACGGATATCGGTATGAGGAAAGTACATTGGGATTTGGGCCAGTTAGCTATTGGACCTAAAAGAGGCCCAATATTTCGTCCTAGGCCATCCCAATAAGGCACAAAAGTTATCTTGGAGCCCAAGTCCAAATAATAAATAATTTATGGATTTTTGAAAAGAAAGAAAAAGAGAATAAAGTAAGAATTAGGTGTTGCACATGGTGGGACCCACAAGGACACAAGAATGGCACCCAAAAAGAGGAAGGGTTAGGTGTACCAAGGGAGGCCATGCTAGTGATGTCATGGTGGTAAGGTCTTGAGTGAAAAGTGAAAAGACATTCCAAGATCAAACCTTTAACCATTAGATCAAATAGTTTCCAAAGTGATCTTGGCCTTCAAATGGCACATGACTTTTGCTATAAATACCCCCCTTTTCCATTCATTCTTCACACCCAAGAGCTCCTTTAGAAAGAGAAGTGAGTTCTAGAGAAAGAAAGTGGAAGAAAGCAAGGAAGAAGCAAGGGTCTTGAAGGAGCAAGTAAGGTAAGTTATCTCATTGCTTCTACCTTTTGTTCTTATGGTTTGTGCTTGAGTTTAAGTGATTTTTTAGGCTTAAATATTGGGGAAATGCTGCTGGAATTTCTATGTATATGTGAGAGGAACATGAGTTTTATGTCATAGATAGTTTAGACAAGCTTAAACAAGCTAGTTGCATGGTTGGTTGTTGGATTAAGTTGATGTTCTTGACTTTACCATGGAAGAACATTTCGGTTTGCACTGTTCATGCACTGTTCATGATAGAAGGAAATGGAATTTCAATGATTTAATGCTTCCATTGAGTTTATATGATGATTTTGTGTAGGATTGGAAAGGTTTTGAGCCTTGGAAACCATTGGAATTAAAGGTTATAATGTTGAAAATTCCTCACGGTTACTGTTCACTCGCGTGAACAGTGATTTGAATTCATGATTTTGATACTTCCAATGGTCTTAAAATGAGATTTTGTGTGGGGGAAAGTGGAGGAACAAGTATGGGAAGCATTGGAATCAAAATGAGAATTTTTGAAAGAATTATGCATGTTTTTCAAATCTGTCCGGAACAGTGCATAGTTGCTGGAATTTGGTTGTTTTGAGTTCATAAATGGATTCAAAAGGCCAAATTGTGTAGGGTAAGGTCAAGACATCAATTGATTCAAAGGTCAAGTCAATTGGTAAAGATTAAAGGATGTTATGTTACTTAAAGTAAGCTTAGTGTTCAAGAGAAGTTAGGTTGTAATGGTTGGATGGTAATGTGATGTTAGGATTTGCTTGGTGTGCTCAAAAGAGGGAAGCCACATAGCAAGGAAAAGTAAGAAGGAAGAAGCAAAGTTAAAGTGGAAAGAAGTAAAGCAATAAGGTAGTAAACTTACCCTAAACTTGTATGTATTGAATGTTATGCTTGATTGTGCTATGACTTTGTTGAATTGTGTGCATATGTGTATATGATTGAAGCTCTGTTTCTATGATTACCTTGGCCAATTGTATTTCATATGTTACATGGAAGCATGCACTTTACACAATGTTTACACTTTCACAAGCAAGCACAAGTAATTACTTTAATGCATGCATTGTTTAGTACCGTTTGCTACTGAGATTTCCCCAGAAATCTCACCCCATCCATGTAATCCCAAACCCACAGGTTTACGAATGAGTAAAGAAGATAAAGAGGCATGAAGAGAGGTTGGGAATTGGAAGATTTGAATATTATGTAATAAATGTGCGAATTGTTGCATGTAATGTTGTTATATGACAAGTTGAGCAATAATGTTCATGATGAAAAGGTATAATAGTAAATGATAAAATAAATGTATCAAATAATTATGGCATAACCCCATAATGTATATGAATGTATGAAAGGCCAAAGAGATTGGTTATGTGTTCTGGAACAATTAATGGAAAATTCATGTTTTTGAGGTTGAGGTTAAGGTTAAGGTTAAGATTCAAAGATATTTTCTAGAAAATGCCGTTGTGCTTGTAGACTATACAAAGTACTGTGTACGTAAGTGCTGTCTAAGGAGGCTGAAAGTGAGTGGACCTAGCCGGTTCATCCAGTCTTTCCTGGGTACTTACGTAGAATGGTAGTTCTCATGGGACTTACCGAATCAGTACAGTTATTTTCTACTAGAATTTTTGGCAGAGAGAGATATAATAAAGTTAAGATTACTTCTGTAAGTGTACTCTGAGATGTTTAAAGGAGGATGTTTCATTTAGATATAATAAAGTTAAGATTACTTCTGTAAGTGTACTCTGAGATGTTTAAAGGAGGATGTTTCATTTTGGTATCGGAGCAAAGGATTTTGGCTTAGGAAATGCTCTGAACACATGATTTCTAGCGTTAGTACAGAATAAAGTTAGCACAGAACAAAGGGTTCTGGCTTAGAGCATAAGATTCTGGCACAGAACAGAAGGTTCTGGCTCAGTGATGCTCTGGTTTAGTTAGACTGATCCCTTAGACAAATGAGAAATTTGAATGGTTCTCTCCCTAGAGTATGATATAGGGATGGTGTTCACTACTTGGAAAGGTTTAGATAGAAAACAGTGACACCCAGATGAATGAGACTGTACCCTGAGCTTTACAGTCTTACAAAAGATATAATTATGATGGGCTAATCTTAGTCAGCCGATACAGCTGAGGTCTCATGTTTATTAACACAATGTGGCTGGACTAAGCAGAATATATTTAAGAAGCAATTTTCTTTATGGATAGAGACAGAAGCTGATCAGTTCATGACTAAGGAAGCTATAAAAGTAGCTCGAAATATCATGTTGTGACCAGATACTATAGTAAGGATGCCAGATATCCAAGTTGCGACAAGTTAAGTCATAAGTCACGATGAAAGAAGACTTTTGGTCGCAACGACAGAACACAGAGTAAATGTTGCAGCAGTAGACATGGGGATTCATAAAGTTAAGCTTGAAACATCAGTTAATCAGTGAGACCCCCAACCTGTAATGCTATATAAAGATGAGGTACACCTAGACTTTGACTCTTTAGGTAGTGAAGAGAGTTCAGATGACAGCATAAGGGACTCAATCAGGAAGGTTTATAGTAAAGTACCCATGCATATTTTTGTAGACTCAGATTTATAGTCTGGAAATTATGAGAAATTCACTCAGATGTTGTGTATGCATCAGATAATGCTGCACTAGATAATGATGGGTCTAGTAATTATGTACAGGATGAGTTTGATAGAGTGCTCTCTAACCTGATATAAGCTCTATTCCTCCGATGAGAGGACAGATTTCAGCTGAGGAAGCTGAGTACTGATACTGGATTATAGGTAGGCCAGATATTATTCCTCCTTTACTAGAGTTTGAGGATAAGTTTGATATGAGTAGCCTAAGAACCACTTACAATCTGTGATATCCCTTCCTATTATCCCAGTCTAGGAATATACGAGGGTATAGATAAAGATTAAAGGGATATTTCTAGCCCTAATCCACTCCAGCTTCTTTATGAAAGATAGACAATGTGACTATACTAGTCTCAAGAAGGCTGTGGGAAGTGAACTACTTAGTTTAGGTCAAGGGATGGAAAGAAGTAGAAAACAAGAGCAGTCAGTTTAGCTGCAGTTCCTCAATGCCATAGAAGGGATGATAAACAGAGATATGATAGAGGGCATTGACCTAGATTAAGTTTTCATGTTAGTAGCATGATATGAGATGGCCATAAGCCAGATATTGCCATATACCCTACATGGCATGTAAAGCAAAGTGAGCTTTTGGCAACTGGTTCACAACTGATTTGTAAGGATCGACAATTGCTAGGGTAAAGACTGGACAAGAACATTATAAAGGAATATTTAAAGCAAGTTAGATCCAGGTAGGATGTAAAACAGTTTAGGACACAGCTAGAAGTCCCCGAGAAGTTAGGTCATGACGAAAGGTGACCCGAGGTCGTGACTAAAGAATGTAGAGCTGTCTAGTCATGACAAGTAGAAGGAGATGGTCAATCATGTCACGATGAAGATATGCAGGGACCTGATGATGAATAAAGATGACAGCCTCATTGAAGTTTATCAGTTAGAGGTTTAGCACATGATGTAGGCAAGCGGAACAGTATGAGAAATAGAGATACATGCTAGTCTAAGATGATGTTTAGAAGTAGATCCTCTATGTGACTATCAAGAGTAGATCTACATTTGGAAAGATTTGGTTCAGTTAATCTTTGATGAATAAAAGAATCAAAAGTTAGGATAAGGCTTGGGCAAGAAATGAGCTTAACATATGGCTTCAAGTTCTCGAAAGTCAAAGTTCCTGAAACAGGATATTAGTCCCACATCGGTTGGGGAGGTGAACGAAGCATGCCTTATAAGGGTGTAGATACCTCTCCCTCAAGGACGCGTTTCCGGTACTCACCAAGCGCCTCTCGTCACCAAGCGCCCCGAAGGGGTAGGCAGGCACGAGTGGGTAGGCAGGCAGTGCTGGGAAACAAAACCCTGACCTCGTGTGGGCCCAGAGGTGCCTGCCTAAGGGGAGAAGGGATAATATCATTCGCTGCGTAGCTCTGATACCCAGAGGACGCATTTTCGGGTGCCTAAGGGGTTAAAGTCCTCATGTGCCTAGAGAACAAAATCGTGCTCTCGTGTGGCCTAAAGGCTGCTTAAGGGGAAAGCGGATAATATCTATGTGGAAGGGTGCTGGGCTGTTAGAGAACACAAGTAATGGTGGTAGATGATGAATGAGATTTATATGATCTAAGTGGGTCAGGATCAAGGAAAAGACTAGGAAGGAACCATAGTCCGGTCAAGAGTAGACTGAGACTGATGTATACGCGCGAAAAGAGTTAAGAGATAGTAGAAAGACACCAATGTTACTCCAGAGAAATGGAGACTATTTCGCTCACCTGAGAAGTAATTCTTGAGTAAGATTATGAAAAGTATTCCTCTCAGTTAAATAGAGATGAGCGTGAGGCTAAGGGTTAAAAAGAGAAAGAGGAACCCTTTTATGAAATATGTAGCCAAGTTCATCCACATGAGCATTGAGAGTTGAATGACGAAGAAGTCAGTTAATGGGTTGAATTCTGTGTTATAAAGAAAAAGTTTTTCTCAGGTAGTCACAGAAGTTCAATAGAGCGGTAGCGGTAAGCAAGATTAGAAAAAGAAAGATAGCCACGGTTCTAAAGATAAAGTAACTCCCCTATTCGATAGAAGGATCGAGTCTATACCCTGATAAGAGGGTAGCATGGCAGCCTAAGTGAAATAGATAGATGTTTCAGGATAAATGATCAAGATATGATAGGCAATATGATAAAGGAAATACGTTTTGAGGCTTACTTAGTTTATTACAATGTCTGATAGATGGTTGAGCAAATTATGATGATGAATAGTTGCATCTCCTTGCAGTTGTCATATAATGACATGCATGTTAGAGTATGCCATGATGAATACTCCCATTTCACAGTATATGCAGGGTAGAGTATATATGGTGAGGAAGTTATGAGAAAATTATGTTGCTCCCATACCATATGATATGCAATAAGGAATGTGTTAAGGATGATATATAGTCTCAGTTTATGGGACGATAAGTTATGATATGATATTATGATATAATTTATGATTGGGGTCATTCAGGTTTTTCTATAGGCTTGCGAATGCAGTACTCAGAGCCATTTCTATTGAAAGGAATGGTATACATAAAGAGTTAGATTTGAAACAGATGACTCTGAGGTAGAGACTAGATTCAGATGAGTACATATCACTCTTCAGATAAGAGTTGGATCTGATACAGTCTGCTCGCAGTTAGAGCACAGATTTACATGAGAAGTTATAGCAGTAAAATACAATCGCAGGTGGTTAAACCATGATTGCACAAGGCATGGTAAGCCACAGTAAGAGAAAGATGAGAAGGAACTCCTGAGTAAGAGAGGAAATAAGTAAAGTCTTGGGAAATAATATGGGCTACTGAACGTAATATTTTTAAATTTTTATTGAGTTATCAACAAGTAGAAGCGGTGAACCCTATAACTTAGTTTGTTGGTTTAAGATCTTCGGGAGATATACAGAATCGCAATTAGATTATGGAGGGTCACAATTAGATCCTAGCATGGCTCCAGGGTCGCAGTTAGATCCTAATAGTTCCAGAGTCGCAGTCAGATTCTGAAGAGGCTGTCGGTTGATCGCAGTTAGATCCCGAGGTCGCAGTTAGACCTAGCCTAAGGAAAGTAATGACCCATGAGAATGAGTACAATGTAGTATCTCTTTGGGAAGATGAATGCCAAAGACGAAGTTAAGGTAAGGAAGCTTCACTAGTTGATAAACTCATCCAGAAAAATTATTTATAATGATTTTCCTCAGATAGCCTATATTATACAGACTGAACTTAGTTTCTTTAAACAAAGACGGAGTCCAAGTTAAAGTCTGAGTGCTGATATTCAAAAGTTTTATAGAAGTATGCCTGAGGAACAAAGAAGAGAACCCCATATATTTTGAGAACAAAAAAAAAGTATGAGCAGATAAATCCTCCAGATGAGGATAAAAGATTAAAAGGCTAGAGAGACCTAGAGAAGAAGGTCTAAAGTAAAGATAGAACCCAGTAGTTATATGAGATAGAGAATGCTAAGGCTTAGAAGAGTAAGGTAGCCTTCATCTAGAAAGATGTTAAGGCAAGAGTAGTCTAAGAAAGAGTAATGAAAAAGGGTCCAGTTGTCACAAAAGTTGGTATAGATGGACAAGGTAAGAAAAGTGAAAAGTTAAAGTAAGATAGACCCTAGAGTTACGCCAAGATGTTAAGGGGTAAGATATGAAAGAGTGTAAATGCCATAGAAGTTTGGCATATATATGATGAATGATAAACAAAGTTATGAAAAGTTAGAAAGGTTATGAACATTAAAGGATTAAAACCCTTCTGCCAAGTCCAAATAAGAGTGGATTTGAAATGAAAGATTTAAATTATGACTTTAGTACAACACAATGCCCTCCATTCATCTATTACTCTTTAGTACAACACAAGGGCATTTTCGTAATTTTGCACTTTTTCGGGGTTCTGCGGGACACTGGCCCACCTATCAGTCCAAGGGTCTTACTGGGCCTTTGTTGGCGCCATTATTGGGCCTCTCAGGGTCCATTACCTTCATGGCACGCATTACGAGGAATCATCCCTTGTCAATGATTATTGAATATTTTATCTATTATTCACCGTTTATACACATATCCGGACACCGGCTCCTGCTGTCCGATACACTGGCCTGCGGTGTTCAGGCATCCCTGTGAGTCGTATCAGTCATCTAACTGAGGTCATCCGAACTCATTCAGTCCCTTTTCAAATACCGATAAATCTCCCTATCGGATACCCGGAGACCACATACTCCCGTCTGGATTTTCTGATTTGTGAATAACTTTTTCTACAGGCCTCCTATCGATATTCTATCAGTTTCCTGACATCCTCCCCATAAGGACGCATCATCCTGTATTTTCTCACTTATATATGAAATCTAGGATATCCGGTATGAATTTTTATAACTTTTGGACGATCAGTCCATTTCTGGCTATCTGGAGTCTTGAAAAATTCCTGTATTAAGCCAGATTACCGAGCGTCACTTGCTCTCTCTACCGGTGAAATATGGGACTGAAATGCTTTCGGGCAGTCCAAACCACTTCCGCCCTGACTTTCTTTAATTACAGTTTAGCCCCAGGGAACTTTTCTTCTTTTCATTTAAGTCCCTTTTTACTGGGCTAAAATTACACTTAAGGACCCCACATTTTTGTCTACTTTTCTTTTTGGCCTTGCACTTTTTCATAATTGCATCTAAGTCCTTTCATTTCCTTTCTAGGTCTAGGGGCATTATTGTCTTTTTATAATTTATCAGAGTATTCTCTGACCCTGGTCAACTATCCAGATACCCTTTCTTGACTGTCTAACCTTAGCCAAATGACCAAAATACCCTTTACTCATTCTTCAGTTGTTCTATAGCATAAGGGCATTTTCGTCATTTTGCACATTTTTCCCGGACACGGGCCCCTCTTACCACTGAACTAATATTATGGGCCTGGGCCTTCCCTGGTGTCACTACGGGCCTTAGACAACACTGTATGGCCTCTGGCCATAGTCCGATCATCTCTATTCGGACTGCTCTTCCTTTACCGATTATAACTGTAAATTCCCATCTTCAGGAATTTTGTGTTGCGTCATTCAACTCGGAATCCTTTTCTCTATGGTATTTTCAAATATTTTATCCGGACCGGGCTATTTTTGCCTGAAAGTATGCTCCCGCGCACACTTTTCAAAAATGACCATTTTACCCTTGGTCACATTTCTAATTCTTTCATACACATAGAGACCTCATATGCACATTTCACAGTTCAGTGAAATGATCAGCATAATTTTCTCTATTTTCTGGCAAAATATGGTACTCATCGGCTACCAGCCCAATCTTTCCCATAATTACGATTATGCCCTTGAATTTTCTTTCTGGCATCTCTAGGCCTAAAACTTGGGGTGTTACAGATAGCATGTCACTAAATGAAGAAAATTTAATGAAATTACATATCATGTATTAGCATCCATCTTGAATAATTAAGTGGTAATATTTACTACTGAGATTCTCTATAATCTCACCCTCCCACAACCAACCGATTTAGGTCAAGCATGATGGGAAATGTATGCATGGAGAAGAGCTAAAGAATGGAGGAAAGAAAGTGAACAATTTGATACTTTTCACCTATGATGTTTGGTTTTTCCTAATTATGTAAAGTGTATAATCATGTGATGGAAATGTATGAAATAATTATAGAATATGTCCATGATGTATAAGAATGTATGAGAGTCCAAAGAGATGGTTTATGCATGTTGGAGCTGTAATATCCTTAATTTTCTGTACTGATTTCTATGTACAGATTAAATGGAATATATGAGTTCTTTTTCAGGAAAAAGATGTGGTCCTTTATGGAAAGAAAAGGATTAAATTGCAAAAGAAAGGAAATGAAATGACTTAAATGCAATTATGGAAAGTTTAAGATTATGAAAGAAAGGTAGACAAAAATGTGGGGTCTCAAAGTGTAATTTTAGCCAAATTTAAGGGACTTAATTGCAAAGAGGAAAAGTTTCCCTGGGGCTAAAGTATAATTAAAGAAAAATAGGCCAGAAGTGGTTTGGACCGCCCGACAGCATTTCAGTCCCAGATTTCACCAGAAGATAGGGCAAGTGACGCTGGGTAATCCAGCTTAATACCGGAATTTTTGAAGACTTCAGATAGTCAAAAATGGACTGATCGTCTAAAAGTTATAAAAATTCCTACCGGATACCCTATATTTCAAATATAAGTAGGAAATTACAGGATGATGCACCCTTATGGGGCGGATGTCAGGAAACTGACAGAATACCGATAGGAGGTCTGTAGAAAAAGTAATTCACAAATTAGAAAATCCAGACGGGAGTATGAGGCCTCCAGGGATCCGATAGGGAGATTTATCGGTATTTAAACTAAGACTGAATGAGGTCGGGTAACAACAGTCAGATGCCCGTTATGACCCAAATGGCTGCCCAGATACAGTAGGGCAGTGTATCTGACAGAAGGAGCCGGTGTCCGGATATGTGTGTAAACGGTGCATAATAAGCTAAAATATTCGGTGAACTTGGACAGGGGAGGATTCCTCGTAATACGTGCCATGAAGGTGTTGGACCCAGAAAGGCAAAAAAATGGCGCCATCAAAGGCCCAATAAGACATGTGGACTGATAGGTGGGCCAGTGTCCAGCAGAACCCCGGAAAAGTGCGAAATTACGAAAATGCCCCTGTGTTGTACTAGAGGGGTAGTAGATGTATAAGGGCATTTTGGTCATTCTGGACAGGCCTAGAGGCCAAGACATATACAAATAAAGTTACTTAGAGTCAGTATATGCCCTGACAGAGTACAGAAGGGTGTAAAATGACGATTTTACCCTTAGGATTAAAATAGTGCAAGAAAGGGCACCCAGGGGTATTTTGGTAATTTGCCAAGGGATGTTTCTTGGGAATTGAGCCATCCGAGTATTTGAGCTTGATCAGGATCAAAGATAACATTCCCAGACCCCAAAAACGTAGGCCCAGTGATATGTGGGAAAAAGTGGCATTAAAATACTATTTTAATGTTGTTTCAATAAAGTAAAGTTACTCGGTCGACACGATAACCGAGGAGGTGATCAGATAAAGTCCTGGACTTATCTGGATAGCATTGGATGGCATGACAGGTGAAACATCCTGCCTTAGACTCCTCAGAGCACACCTGCGGAAGCTATACTAGCTGTACTGATTCGGTAATTCTCTCATTAGAACTACCATTCTACGTAAGTACCCAGGAAAGACTGGATGAACCGGCTAGGTCCACTCACTACCAGCCTCCTTAGACAGTACCTACGTACACAGTACACATCATATCCTTCCTCCACTACTGCTATCTCTGCCGAAATTTTAGCATCATAACGGCATCTCTCAAAATTCTCAAAATCTACCTTGACATAACCTCCCTGAAATGGTTATACAAGGGGGATGAGATTCGGGGGAATCTCAGTAGTAATAATCATAACAGTATATGTAATGCAGTGTGATAGTGCTTGCTTGTGATTGTGTACAGATAAGTATGCCGCGTGCTTCCATACTCAATAACATATGATCATAGAATTGCAGTAGAGCTTCAGACATAACATATAAGACAACAATCCAACCAAACAATAGCACATCAATGACAAAGCCATTACATAAAAGTTAGGATTAGTTACTACCTGGCTAGCTCAGCAGAACTCTACTATCCTTATTCTGCTTCCAGCTCCGCCAGAACTTCCTTACTTCCTTTTCTCCTTTCTCTCTTCCCTTCCTTCTCCTTCTCTCTCTTCTTTCTCTCCCTTCCCTTGCCCATGCGTGAATGGAAATGAAGCAAGGGGGTATTTATATACTTCCTCAATGGCAATTTCGTAATTTCCATGCCATCTGATCCTGCGGTCCTGGTTTTTCCTGGAATTTCCTATTTTCCTTAATTTCCTTTTACTGCATCATCAGTGCCACCTCAGGGGACACCTCAGCAGCTGACTCATCGCCACATTTTCCACATGCCTAAATTCCCTGGACACCTCAGCAGCTGACTCAGCATGCTGACTCACCGGTCCAGAGTCTTGCCTCGTAATGCGTGCCCTCAGCTTTATCTGCTTTCTCCAGACTAGAGCCATGTGGCAACTGGAAGAGACCTTGCATGCTTCCCAATGCTATCTAGATAAGTCCTAGACTTATCTGATCACCTCCTCGGTTTTCGTACCAACCGAGTAACTTTACTCTACTAAAAGGTTACTGAACCATCACTCTAATGCGATGTGGCATCTTGTGGGTCCCATGAGGATACCTTATCAGTCTACCTCATGGTTTTCAGATAACCTTTACTGTATCTGACCCTCATGCCTCCGGTCTATCTCTAACCGGGTATCTATCTCTTTTGGACCTTCTCAACTCATGGCCCATACGCTTGGCACTACTTTAGCCACTAGTCGCGACCTAGCCATCATCTCATCGCAACTTAACATCTTTTGGTTCATTAGTCGCGACCACAGCATTCTCTAGTCGCGACCACAACATTCTTTAGTGGCGACCATAACAGTGTTTCGTCGCGACCACATCACTTTTTAGTTGCAACCAGACTTATTCTACTCATTAGTCGCGACACCACATACATATCCGTCACGACCAAGCCTCTCTGCCAATATTAGTCGCGACCAATATACTTCCTCGTCGCGACCAAAAGTCACTTTACATCTTTCCCATGGACAACTCTACTTCTCTCATAAGTAGTGTCCATTTCTTTCATATCTTTCCACACACAATCTTAGCATAATTCTGGGGTCTTCTATCTCACTTTCTTCTTATCCTTTATCCTAAGTTCTAGAAATTCTCTTTCAATAACTCATCCCCTACTCTTCGGGAGTCCTTGTTAATTGAAAGGCTCGACAACCCTCTGTATCAGGTTATCTTACACAGGAGCCAGCCCATATCAAGCTACCTGCAGAATTCCTAGGCTTAAGACTTAGGACATTCCTCCTATTCCTCATTTTGAACCTAGGTAAACTGTCCCGATTCTGTAGGTTAAAGACTTAACTCATCTTTAAATCCTGAAGGACTTAGCTCATCCCTCGGATTCCTACAAAATACAGGTAAATAATCTGCCCATATCAGATTACTACCCTAGGACTACGGGTTTAGCAGCCTGCCCATATCAGACTACCTCCCAGTTCAACTAGACCCAAAAATTGGGATGTTACAAATCTCCTCCCCTTTAAGAAATTTCGTCCTCGAAATTTCAAGGGACACCTCATCTTTCCTGAAGAGAACTTTTTACTGATCTATACAACTATGTGATTCTTATAATGCAGTCATATCTATAACCAGTAAGATCATCCCTCTCTGTCTTATCCTCACTCCAGTGATAGTCTAGAGGAGCAACAGCTTGGTCCCAGACCTTCCACATGGATTCTTAGCAACTAACATCTCTCATTATAGTTGCTTACAGCTATCCATGTCCTAACCCCTCATACAGCAACCTCATCACTGAGCTAAGACAGATTTATTATCTTACTAATTATTTCTCATAACTCGTTATAATAACCACATCCTCTAGATCAGAAAAGAACTCTTCATCATCCACATCATTATCTAGGCATATAGTTCCTTACAGCTCAGTCGCCCTTACAGCTATGGTTCCTCTTAACCATTCTTAGGGTCGAGCTCAGGGAAATTGGAGATTCTGTCTGTGGTAGCAAACACCTTTCCTAGGGATGTCAGCATTCGTAGGCAACTCTCGCCAAGTGGCCTTTCTCTCACCACTGTATTGCCCTGCTAGACACTCCTATGTGCCATAGCTCACCACTTTGACATCTCTGCTCCCCTAACCTGATCTTCACCTTGATCAGACCCCTGCCTGAACTATTGCCTCTTGCTCTTGCTATTGGCTTCACAACTTGAGCTACCTCCCAGAGTGCTCTTAGCCAATACTTCTTTATCTGAATATCATAACTTATCGTCCCATAACTAAGACTATCTATCATCCTCAATCATATCATTTCTGTTCTCTAGGGTACTCTACCCTGGGTTACTACTTCTTCGTGATGGAATCCCTCTGCCTAGAGAACATTAGCCCATCACATCTCTAGCCTTAGGCCATGTCCTTGGCTCATTCCTGGACAAACCTCATGCTAGCTATCTCATTCTAGCTCTTAGGTCTTCTATTCAGCCCAGCTGAATAAGACCTTTACAATGTAGATCTACTCCTAGGTATCACATGGAGGATCTACCTCATTCTAACTAGCTCATCATTAGATCTAAGTCCTTTAGTCGCGACCTAAATCCTCTCACGTCGCGACCTGAACCTAACTCGTCGCGACCTAGGTCTCCTTACGTCATAACCTGAGCTTCCTGTGATATACCGTCGTGACCCTAGAACATACTCGTCGCGACCAACATTCTATCGTCGTGACTTCACTCACATTAGTCGCGACCAGAGTGCCATTCTCTCCCACTTAAGAAAATACTCTTTCTAAATCAGAGCATCACTGAGCCAGAACCTTCTGTTATGTGCCAGAATCTTATGCTCTGAGCCAGAATCCTTTCTGGTCTATACCAGAACCTATTGCTCTGATACCAAAATGAAACATCCTGCCTTAGACTCCTCAGAGCACACCTGCGGAAGCTATACTAGCTGTACTGATTCGATAATTCTCTCATTAGAACTACCATTCTACGTAAGTACCCAGGAAAGACTGGATGAACCGGCTAGGTCCACTCACTACCAGCCTCCTTAGACAGTACCTACGTACACAGTACGCATCATATCCTTCCTCCACTACTGCTATCTCCGCCGAAATTTCAGCATCATAACGGCGTCTCTCAAAATTCTCAAAATCTACCTTGACATAACCTCCCTGAAATGGTTATACAAGGGGATGAGATTCGGGAGAATCTCAGTAGTAATAATCATAACAGTATATGTAATGCAGTGTGACAGTGCTTGCTTGTGATTGTGTACAGATAAGTATGCCGCGTGCTTCCATACTCAATAACATATGATCATAGCATTAAGTAGAGCTTCAGACATAACATATAAGACAACAATCCAACCAAACAATAGCACATCAATGACAAAGCCATTACATAAAAGTTAGGATTAGTTACTACCTGGCTAGCTCAGCAGAACTCTACTATCCTTATTCTGCTTCCAGCTCCGCCAGAACTTCCTTACTTCCTTTTCTCCTTTCTCTCTTCCCTTCCTTCTCCTTCTCTCTCTTCTTTCTCTCCCTTCCCTTGCCCATGCGTGAATGGAAATGAAGCAAGGGGGTATTTATATACTTCCTCAATGGCAATTTCGTAATTTCCATGCCATTTGATCCTGCGGTCCTGGTTTTTCCTGGAATTTCCTATTTTCCTTAGTTTCCTTTTACTGCATCATCAGTGCCACCTCAGGGGACACCTCAGCAGCTGACTCATCGCCACATTTTCCACATGCCTAAATTCCCTGGACACCTCAGCAGCTGACTCAGCATGCTGACTCACCGGTCCAGAGTCTTGCCTCGTAATGCGTGCCCTCAGCTTTATCTGCTTTCTCCAGACTAGAGCCCTGTGGCGACTGGAAGAGACCTTGCACGCTTCCCAATGTTATCCAGATAAGTCCTAGACTTATCTGATCACCTCCTCGATTTTTGTACCAACCGAGTAACTTTACTCTACTGAAAGGTTACTGAACCATCACTCTAATGCCATGTGGCATCTTGTGGGTCCCATGAGGATACCTTATCAGTCTACCTCATGGTTTTCAGATAACCTTTACTGTATCTGGCCCTCATGCCTCCGGTCTATCTCTAACTGGGTATCTATCTCTTTTAGACCTTCTCAACTCATGGCCCATACGCTTGGCACTACTTTAGCCACTAGTCGCGACCTAGCCATCATCTCATCGCGACTTAACATCTTTTGGTTCATTAGTCGCGACCACAACATTCTTTAGTGGCGACCATAACAGTGTTTCGTCGCGACCACATCACTTTTTAGTCGCAACCAGACTTATTCTACTCATTAGTCGAGACACCACATACATATCCGTCACGACCAAGCCTCTCTGCCAATATTAGTCGCGACCAATATACTTCCTCGTCACGACAAAAGTCACTTTACATCTTTCCCATGGACAACTCTACTTCTCTCATAAGTAGTGTCCATTTCTTTCATATCTTTCCACACACAATCTTAGCATAATTCTGGGGTCTTCTATCTCACTTTCTTCTTATCCTTTATCCTAAGTTCTAGAAATTCTCTTTCAATAACTCATCCCCTACTCTTCGGGAGTCCTTGTTAATTGAAAGGCTTGACAACCCTCTGTATCAGGTTATCTTACAAAGGAGCCAGCCCATATCAAGCTACCTGCAGAATTCCTAGGCTTAAGACTTAGGACATTCCTCCCATTCCTCATTTTGAACCTAGGTGAACTGTCCCGATTCTGTAGGTTAAAGACTTAACTCATCTTTAAATCCTGAAGGACTTAGCTCATCCCTCGGATTCCTACAAAATACAGGTAAATAATCTGTCCATATCAGATTACTACCCTAGGACTACGGGTTTAGCAGCCTGCCCATATCAGACTACCTCCCAGTTCAACTAGACCCAAAAATTGGGATGTTACAACAGGTGCCAGCAAGATGACACATGGTGCCAACAAAGAGGAGAAAGAAAAAGTTAAGGACATGTGGCATAATCTTAGCCGGTGAGTCCAGTTTGTGGGAAATTGGACCGGACCGGTACTGGATTGGACTGGAACTGCTGAGTCAGCTGATGAGGTGTCCCAAGAGCTTGCAATTTTTCCATGTGACATATTAGGTGTCCCATGAGGTGGCTTTGAGGTGATGTCATGCATGATGCAGTAAAAGGAATAAAAGAAAATAGGAAATTCCGGAAAAACCAGGACCACAGGATCAGATGGCTTCAAAATTACAAGAATACCATTGAAAGAAAGTATAAATACCCCCCTTGCCTTCATTTTTCATGCCAAGAAACAAGCTTAGAGAGATAAGGAAGTGCTTGAGAGAGAAAGTGAGAAAAAGAAAGAAGAAAGGAAGTTCTGGTGAAGTTGGAAGCAGTAGAGAAATTCTAGAGTTCTGCTTTTGAGGTAGTAACTAATCCTAGCTTTTATGTAATGTCTTTGTGAATTGTTGTGCTATTGTTTGGTTGGATTGTTGTCTTATATGTTATGCTTGAAGCTCTATTACAATGCTATGATCATATGTTATTGAATATTGAAGCATGCAGCATACTTATCTGTACACAACCACAAGGAAGCACCGTCACTCTGCATTACATAAATTGTTATGATTGTTGCTACTGAGATTCTTTTGAATCTCATTCCCATATATAACATTACAAGGGAGGTTCTGTCAAAATAAAATTTGGAAATTTTAAGAGACGCCGGTAGGCTGCCAAAATTCTGGCAACGAAGCAGGAACGAAGAAAGGAACTGATACGTACTGTGTACGTAGGTGCTGTCTAAGGAGGCTGGAAGTGAGTGGACCTAGCAGGTTCATCCAGTCTTTCCTGGGTACTTATGTAGAATGGTAGTTCCTACGGGAGTTACCGAATCGGTACAAGATCGGTTACTTTCTACAGAAGGAAATGTAGCAGTTATGCTGCCGGATTTTAGACAACGAAAAATGTGATAGAAATATGAGGATATTAATCATGCAGTACTGATGTATAACAGTTGATTGTTTAATAATGATTGTTATCTGGCATGTTTAACTGATATATGATGTATGTATGCATTAATATGTAAGGTTAGTTGCTGAAAAATGGCTCTGTGAACAGTAATCCGTGGAGACCAATTGATGTTTGGTAAATCATTAAAAATAGTAAATGGTTGAATAAATGTATGAAATTTTTATGGTAAATAGTATACATACTAATATTTAATATCATATATAGAATGCTTCATTTGGATGTATACACGAAAAGATATAAATTGTTAAAGTTGGGACCAGAATGCTGGATTCAGGAGAAAGTCATTGGATGAACAGTAAAGTTGAAACGTTGACCCACGTTGAATTTGTCAAGGAATGGTCAACCAATAATTTTTCCCTGGAATATAATTAAGTTATCTTAATGTATCAATTTGAACCACTTCATTTTGATTTTTCTATAATTAGTTATGAATTTTCAAAGTCAGGTCACTCATCTGGAATTTGCCACAGTGAACAGTACCCGATATGAATAAAATTCCAGATTAAGAGTTTAGACTTCAATGACCCTGAAAGTGGTTCTAAGTGCTACTGAATGGTCCTTAAGATATGTAAAAATAAGGATGTGACAGGAGCAATTATTGAGAATTAAAGAAAGGAAGCTGAAATGGTAAAAACGTAGGTCTTGAAGCAGTTTTGTTGTGGCTTCAGTTTGACCTAGTAAATGAAATAATTAACTCACAAAATTTTATGATCTTAAAGTAAACACATGGAGATTTAAATCCATATGTAATACGTCTCATTTGGAGAAGGGAATCAAAAGAACAAATTTTCCAAATATGGGGACCAGAATCTGTTTTCAGGATTTTTGACCAAATGAGCAGTAAAATTTGACGAATAAACTGTATCAATTAGCTAAGAAATTGGTCAGAAAATTATTTTTCCATTAAATTTCATGATGTTAGCTTCGAGTAGAATTTTGAACCACATTCCGACATTTCTAGAATTAATTATGATTTTTCAAAGTTTGTTACCCAATCTGGAATACCATATAAACAGTAATTCATCAAGAGTAAAAATTCCAGATTTAGCTAATGGACTTCAAAGGTCATCTAAGTGGTTCTAAATACTACCAAATGGTCCCTAATATATATGAAAGTAAGGATGTTTCAACGTTGGCTATCTTACTCGAATACGTGGACGATATGATCTTGACCCAGGATGATTTAGTTGAACTTGAAGAGATGAAGAAATGGTTGAATACCAAATTTGAGGTGAAAGATTAGGGCAAAGTAAAACACTTTCTCGGGATTGAAGTAACACAATCCGATCACGGAATATTTCTCTGAGGTAAGAAGTACACACAATATCTCCTTCGTGAAATAGGGATGAGGAAATGTAGAGTGGCGAGTCACTGATAAACTCATATTTCTACTAATTTTAGTGTGGCTAAAGAGAGTTTATTATTGATTTCTATTCCCAATTATCAATATAATTGAGCAATTAATAAATATAATAGAATTGGAACAGTTGGGAATTAATTAATGAGATTTTAATGATTAATTAAACAAATAATCTGTTTATTCTAATTTTCTATCACAAGCCAATGAAGTCGCGACCTGATGTACCTACCGTCGTGACCAACCTTTAATGCAGAAATCAATCAACGAATGACTTAAAGGAGAGGACAGCTGGACAAGAGGAGATGGAAGCATGTGTTGCTGAAGAAGTGTAACATCCCGATTTTTGGGTCTAGGAGAACTGGGAGGTAGTCTGATATGGGCAGGCTATTAAACCCGTAGTCCCAGGGTAGTAATCTGATATGGGCAGATCACTTACCTATATTTTGTAGGAATCCAAGGGATGAGCTAAGTTCCTCAGGATTTAAAGATGAGTTAAGTCTTTGACCTACAGAATAGGGAAGTTCACCTAGGTTCAAAAAGAGGAATGTAAGGAATATCCTAAGTCTTAAGCCTTGGAATTCTGCGGGTAGCTAGATATGGGCTGGCTCCTGAGTAAGATAACCTGATATGGGCGGGTTGTCTAACCTTTCAATTAACAATGACTCCCGAAGAGTTCAGGGGATGAGTTGTTGAAAGACAATTTTGAGAACTTAAGATGAAGGATAAGAAGATAAGTAAAGATGCCAGAAAGAGAATTCAGGGGCATAATCGTAATTATGGGAAAGATCGGGCTGGTGGCCGATGAGTACCAGACTTTACCAGAAAATAGAGAAAATTATGCTGATCATTTCACTGAACTGTGAAATATGCATATGAGGTCTCTATGAGTATGTAAGAATTATGGAAAGTTAAGGGACTTAATTGAAAAGAAGAAAAGTTTTCAGGGGCAAAATGGTAATTATGGAAAGTTGAGCCAGAAGTGGCTTAGAACTGCCCGGAAGCATTTTAGTCCCAAATTTCACCGGTAGATAGAGGAAATGATGCTGGATAATCCATCTTAATACATGAATTTTATCAGGACTTCAGATAGCCGAAATTTCTTTGATAATGAAAAAGTTATAAAAATTATTATCGGATATCCTAGACTTCAGATATACATGAAGAATTACAAGATGATGCGTCCTGCTGAGGCGGATGTCAGGGAACTGACAGAATACCGAAAGGAGGTCTGTAGAAAAAGTTATTCATAAATTAGTAAATTTAGACAAGAGTGTGTGACCTCCGGGGATCCGATTAGGAGATTTATCGGTATTCAAACTGAGACTGAATGAGCTCAGATGACATCGGTCAGATGCCTGTTATGACCCAAAGGGATGCCTAGACTCAGTATGTCAGTTTATCTGATAAAAGGAGTCGGTGTCCTAAAAAAGGTGTAAAATGACAAAAATGCTCTTATGTTATAAAATAGTGAAAGAATGAGAAAAGGGTATTTTGGTCATTTGGATAGTTGACCAGGGTTAGAGAATACTCTGGTAAGATATGAAAAGACAATAATGCCCCTAGACTCGTTAAAGTAAATAAAGAGAACCAAGGGCATTTTGGTAATTTACCAAGGGATGTTTCTTGGGAATCGAGCCCTCAGAGTACTTGAGCTTGATCAGAGATCCAAGATGACATTCCAAAGCCCAAAAACGTAGCCCATGAACAATGTAAGAAAAAGTGGTATTAAAATAATGTTTTAATTAGTGACTTTTCAATAAAGTAAAGTTACTCGGTTGGCGTGATGACCGGGGAGGTGATCAGATAAAGTCCTAGACTTATCTAAATAGCATTAGATGGTGTGAAAGGTCCCAGCAAGATGCCACATGGCGCCAACATAGAGGAAGAAGAAAAAGGTGAAGGACACGTGGCACAATCTCAGCCGTGTATTCCGGTGCAAGACTCTGGAATTCTTTGGAAGCGCTGAGTCAGCTGGTGAGGTGTCCTGTGGGCCCCACCATTGTGCCACCTAGCCCATGAGGTGTCCCCTGAGGTGTCCCTTGGATGATGTCATAAATGGAAAAGAAAATAGGAAATTCCAGGAAAAACGGTGGCCACAAGTTCAGAGTTCTTAAGAATTACAAGAATGCCATTCATGAAAAGTATAAATACCCCCTCCCCCTCCCATTTTCATCATCCCATGGTTTTGCAAGGGAAAGAGAGAGAAAGAAGAGAGAGAAGGAGAAAGATAGAAAGGAAGAAAGAAAGAAAGGAAGTTCTAGCGGAGATGGAAGCAGTATAGATATTCTAGAGTTCTGCTAAGCTAGCTAGGTAGTAACTAATCCTAACTTTTATGTAATGGCTTTGTGATTTGATGTGCTATTGTTTGGTTGGATTGTTGTCTTATATGTTATGTCTGAAGCTCTGCTATAATGCTATGATCATATGTTATTAAGTATGGAAGCACGCGGCATACTTATCTGTACACAATCACAAGCAAGCACTATCACACTGCATTACATATATTGTTATGATTATTACTACTGAGATTCCCCCAAATCTCATCCCCAATATATAACCCATTACAGGGAGGTTATGTCGAAGTAAATTTTGAGAATTTTAAGAGACGCCGTTATGCTGCCAAAATTATGACAAGATGGAAGTAGTGAAGAAAGGAGCTGATACGTACTGTGTACGTAGGTACTATCTAAGGAGGCTGGAAGTGAGTGGACCTAACCGGTTCATCCAGTCTTTCCTGGGTACTTACGTAGAATGGTAGTTCTCACGGGAATTACCGAATCAGTACAAGATCAGTTACTTTGTAAAGATGAAGCCTAGAGGTTATACTGCCGAATTTCTGGCAGGGAAAGATGTAATAGAGTTACGAGGATTTTATGAATGCTCTGTTGTATAACAATTTAATAATAAATGTTGTTTGGCATGTTCAATTTGTGTGAGAAATTAAGAGAGAGAAATTCGCAGGTCTTGAGGTAGCAGTGTTTTGACCTCAGTTTGACCTAGTAAATGAAGGAATTTGGCCACAAAATTTGGTGAGCCAGTAGTACACATATGGGGCATTATGTGGATAGGTAATAGGCCTCATATGGATGTGTAGAATGAGATTAATCAGTACCCAAAGTAAAGGTTCAGAATAAGGAACTTAAGAGTGAAATTTTAATTTTGAGGCTTAAGTTAAGATATAATCAAGCTAATATCACTTCCGTAAGTGTACTATGAGGGGTTTAAGGGAGGATGTTTCAAGAAGAGCATTCACGTGGGAAATATGGCTGAGAAGAATAGATTCAGTCATTCATGTGCTGGATCTAGGAGTTAATAACAGAAGCAATTGGGTTGACGCTAGAACATGTGCTGCAACAGATTGAACATGTGTTGGATCCAAATCTAATAACAGATTGGAAGTGGGAGATCAAGCATGTGCTGTAACAGAATAGAACTCTACACATCTGGCACTGTTCACGTACACAACATCCTCTTACACCATTCACATTACCTCCAAATCAATCATGCAGAGAGCACATATCCATACCAACACCTGAGATTCAGTCATCACCCATCCCACACTTCTGCTATATATCACGCAGACTACACAGCATGAATGATCTATTTATAACAAACATCATTCTATCACACTCGAGACATTCACGCTCACACTCTAGAGATCACTCTTCTTCTCCATCTCCATTTTCTCTCACACCACCTGCGCTTCTGCTTTATTTTAAGCAGGAGAAATAGAGACCATTCCATCTTCATCTTCTCCTTCTTCTTCCATCATGACTGCTACTATGCTTTCTGTTGCTTCTGGAGTTCAGAAGACAATGCAAGGCTAAGCTATTGTGCTCTCTTGGAGATGACACTAAACCAGAATCCTTGAGCTGAGCAAGGAGTTCATTGTGTTTTAATTCAGATTTGATTGTATCGAGTTGATGTAATTGATTCTGTGATTACTAATGCAATTAGAGTAGTAGATGACAAAGAAGTAGGGAACCAAGTTGGATTTCTTATTTCTGCATAAATGATCCTTTGATTTATTCTCATCTTTGATCGAGTTGAACATAGCTGTGATTAATTGAAGTGATTTTGTTTAATTCATATTCTACTTCCTCTGAGTTGAATGATTCATTATTCTAATCATTGTCTGCGAGTTGTAGCTTGATATAGATTTAGCTAGCGAGTTGTTAACTAACATATTCTAATTCAACTAATTAACTTCTCATATTCTGTGGATAATGAAGGTAAGGTAACCTCCAAGGGAACACACTTGTTGTTGATTCATTTCATCATCATAAAAACATAAAAGCATAAACAATAGCATAGGATTTACTTTCAGAATTTGGTCAATATCTCATCTCACAAATCATATGTTTAATTTGTTAATTTATGGCTCATTAGATTAATTAGGAACTTAGCATCCATTTAGGCTCCTTGTGAATCGACCTAGGTTAGCCTCCACTTTACTATTGGTTAGCTTAGTTTTGTTTGATAATTAGAAATGATAGTTATCAAAATGGAGCCGTTGCCGGGGAGCCTTACTTGTTAAAGTTTCCTAAGCAATCTCTTGGGCCTAAAAAACATAAAGAGTAGGTAGTTGTTTTAGTTTTTCTGCCAATTTTGTGTTTTATATCTGTTTATCCACGACCATTTAGGTTCTTAGTCGCGACTAAAGTGCTCTGTGATTTCTACATTTGGTTGCAACCTGAAATCAGTTTTCAACTCAGATTTGCTGTCTGTAACTTTTAGTCGTGACCGGAGTGCTTTATGGTCACAACCAAAAACATATTTTTCATCAGTTTTCATCTCTGTAATTTCTAGTTGCAACCTAATTGACACTTAGTTACGACTAAAACTCTCTGTGGTTTTTGGTCGTGACTGAAGTTCAGTTTGGTCGCAACCAGAAATTTCTAACTTCAAAATTTGCTCTCTATGATTTTTAGTCGCAACCAAAGTGACATTTGGTCACAACCAAAAATCCTGATTTAAATTTTTTTCTCTCTGTGACTATTACTCGTGACTTGAAGTTCATTTTTTCATGATTTTTGCTCTCTGTACTTTTTAGTCGCAACCTAGAATCCTTTTAGTCGTGACCTTAGATTTTTGAACTACGATTACTTCATCATAATTGCTGAAATTGCTGCATTGCTGATATATTTGATCTTGTGCATTATTGTTGAGTGTGATTTGCATAAACAAAAGCTCTGAATTCTTTCCATTGGATAGAGAAATCAATAGAACACTTAGGCAAATTAAGAAGGCTAAAATCTTAAATCAAGCTAGTGTTACATCTGAGCTTAGTTCTTCTAGTCAATCTGTTGCTGCTGAGATTGAACCTGCATTTGGTAACATCCTAGATAATCATCTTGTCATGGAGCATGTTAATTTAGGTGAAGCTCATACTCATAATCAGAATAATCAACATGAGAAGCATGTAGAGAATAACATGGACAATAGAAGGCAACATAGGAGCATAAGAGATCTCACTTCTTCTGATGCAAACCATGATCCTTTTCACACTTGTCCTACTTTAGATGTTAATTTTGAGCTGAAAGGTCCTTTGTTAAGTAACTTACAAAAGTTTTATGGATTGGGAGGTGAGGATTCTTTCAAGCATTTAAATACTATACAGTGGGTTTGTTCATCTATGAAGCCTGTAGGAGTTGACATGGATACTTTGCAAAGACAAGTCTTTCATTTCACACTGGAAGGAAAAGCAAAGGAATGGTTTTATATGCTGCCACATCACACACCTCAAGCCTTGGACTCCTAGAATACATTGAGGAATGCTTTCTTGGAAAGATACTTCCCTATATCAAAGATTGCTACATTGAGAAAGGAGATCTTTGCTGCAAAACAATATGCTAAAGAGTCTTTCTATGAGTTTTGGGGAAGGTTTCAAGAGTTGCTAGCCAGATGTCCATACCATCAGATTCCAATGGAGTATTTGGTGTAGTATTTTTATTCAAGATTATGCTTTGCATGCAAAAAGAATTTGGATGTAGCTGCTGGAGGTTCCATTGATGATTTAACACCTGATGAAGCATGGAGCTTGATTGAGAAGATAGCAAACAATGACCAGTAGTATGGAGGTTATCATGCTAGACAAGTGCATAATATTTCTGCAAGGTCTTCTCAAGATCATGTTGGAAATTGTGCCCTAGGGGCCAATCATTGTATTTTGAACATTGTTGATTTATGAATTTCGTAATTGTGTTATCATATTATTTGCATGTTTACTGTGATGACCATCCTTGGATAACTCATGATCTTATCCTAAATGTCCCTGGTCGGTCATCTATGCAGGAGTAGAGATGAAATAAGACCAGTATGACTTTAAAGATGTATAGAGATATAAATCAAAGTCATAGGCACATGTAAGAGTACAAGGTGTTGGACCGATCCGCTTTGAGAGAGCTGCATGGGTTAAGTCATAAGCTTCTCTCATATACAAACCATGTAACTATGCCCTTTGACTTGAGATCATCATGGATTCCTACATGACAAAGCTCAGCTTTGACCTAGTCAAAAGTCACTTTTGACCGAGTGATCATAAAGACTATGTTCGGGCTTAGTGTTTTTTCATGCGGAGGAATGTGAATGGTCAAGATGGAATTTGTCCCTCACATTCGTAGAGAGATATTACTGGGCCCCTCGATGAGTGAGTCTGAGAAATGTATGGCCATACCGTAATGGAAAGGTAGTTCCATTTCTATAGTCAGACTACTCAGGGATCGAGAAAGTAAGGGTCAGGAAGAGGAGGATGACGTTCTCCATGCCTCATCCATGACCAAAATATCGTGTAACAAAAGGGACGTGATATGGTTGTATGAAAGGTTACATCGTTCATCGATCCTCATATGATTTGGGTAGTCGTGATATTTTGCTAGAGACCGCTCACGACTTATGGGTCAGTATAGTAACTGGCCCACTGCCAACTTCATATGGGCCTACAGGGTCGCACACAAAATAGCCCAACACGAGATATGATGTCCAAATTCATTGAATCTAAGACATGTCCAGATTCAATGAATAATCTAGGGTGGATGTGTATATATATTTATATATATAAATTCGTATATATATGTATTATATAATATAAGAGATATTTATAAGATTTAATTTATAAGGATAAATTAAATCTCTATCACTTTTGAATTTGAAATTCAAATTGATATGATATCTCAAATTTGATTTATGAGAATAAATCAAATATAATTCTATCTTATCTTTATTTTAAATTAAATAAATAGGTGAATTAAATCTGTGGGATGGATTTAATATAAACCATATTTATTTAATTAGTTTCTTATCAAATTATGCAATATATGATATTGTATTAATTTTGGAATTAATAAGATTAATTCTAAAATCCAACTCAGTCAGAACAACGATAGCATCTTATATATTTGGCATTAGGGGCTAGGGTTTTTGATGAGTGACAAGGAGAGTGCAAAAGGTTTGCAGATAAGAAACAGCCAAAATAGAGACGGTGAGGACGAATTCTTGAGAATGCCCTAGAGGGATAAGGCGCTAGCACGTCGTTCGTGATTGGAACACTGTTCCTATGGATACCGGTAAAGGAAGCCGATATGAGTCATCGACTTCTCGCGATCGAAAAGAGACTACCAGCATCTTCAAAGTCGGAGGATCGAAAAGAGACTTCTAGTCGCGATGAGAAGCTGAGGACGTCGCGACTGAAAACTCCAGAGACGATAAGTCACGACGAGAAGCTGAGGATGTCATGACTGACAACTCCAGAGATGACTAGTCGCGACGCAAATATACTGAGGTCGCGACCATAGTTCGAATACCGAAGGTAACATTTATTTCTAGTTGACTTAAACACATTTGGTAGATCCTAGCAGGAAAGGGAAAAATTTTTAAAGTTAATTTCTGTCACATCCTTATTTTTATATATATTAAGGACCATTCAGTAGCACTTAGAACCACTTTCAGGGTCATTGAAGTCTAAACTCTTAATCTGGAATTTTATTCTTCTCGGGTACTGTTCACTGTGGCAAATTTCAGATGAGTGACCTGACTTCAAAAAATCATAACTAATTCTAGAAAAATTGAAAGGAAGTGGTTCAAATTGCTACATAAAGATAACTTAATTGTATTTCAGGGAAAAATCATTGGTTGACCATTCCTTGACAAATTCAACGTGGGTCAATGTTTCAACTTTATTGTTCATCCAATGACTTTCTCCTGAATCCAGTATTCTGGTCCCAACTTTAACATCCTCATATTTCTATTACATTTTTCGATGTCTAAAATCCGGCAGCATAACTGTTACATTCCTTCTGTAGAAAGTAACCGATCTTGTACGGATTCGGTAATTCCTGAAGGAACTACCATTCTACGTAAGAACCCAGGAAAGACTGGATGAACCTGCTAGGTCCACTCACTTCCAGCCTCCTTAGACAGCACCTACGTACACAGTACGTATCAGTTCCTTTCTTTGTTCCTGCTTCGTTGCTAGAATTTCGGCAGCCTAACGGCATCTCTTAAAATTTCCAAATTTTATTTTGACAGAACCTCCCCTGTAATGTTATATATGGGAATGAGATTCAAAAGAATCTCAGTAGCAACAATCATAACAATATATGTAATGCAGTGTGACAGTGCTTGGTTGTGATTGTGTACAGATAAGTATGCTGCATGCTTCAATATTCAATAACATATGATCATAGCATTGTAATAGAGCTTCAAGCATAACATATAAGACAACAATCCAACCAAACAATAGCACAACAATTCACAAAGACATTACATAAAAGCTAGGATTAGTTACTACCTTAAAAGCAGAACTCTAGAATTTCTCTACTGCTTCCAACTTCACCAGAACTTCCTTTCTTCTTTCTTTTTCTCACTTTCTTTATTTCCTATTTTCTTTTATTCCTTTTACTGCATCATGCATGACATCACCTCAAGGCCACCTCATGGGACACGTCATATGTCACATGGAGAAATTGCAAGCTCCTGGGACACCTCATCAGCTGACTCAGCAGTTCCAGTCCAATCTAGTACCGATCCGGTCCGATTTCCCACAAACTGGACTCACCGGCTAAGATTATGCCACATGTCCTTAACTTTTCCTTTCTCCTCTATGTTGGCGCCATGTGTCATCTTGCTGGCACCTGTCACGCCATCCAATGCTATCCAGATAAGTACAGGACTTTATCTGATCTTCTCCTCAGTTATCGTGCCGACCGAGTAACTTTACTTTATTGAAACAGCATTAAAATAGTATTTTAATGCCACCTTTTCCCACATATCATTGGGCCTACGTTTTTGGGCTCTGGGAATGTTATCTTGGATCCTGATCAAGCTCAAGTACTCTGATGGCTCGATTCCCAAGAAAACATCCCTTGGCAAATTACCAAAATACCCCTGGGTGCCCTTTCTTGCACTATTTTAACCCTAAGGGTAAAATCGTCATTTTACACCCTTCTGTACTCTGTCAGGGCATATACTGACTCTGAGTAACTTTATTTGTATGAGCCTTATCTCCTGGGCCTGTCCAGAAGGACTAAAATGCCCTTATACATTTACTACCCCTTTAGTACAACACAGGGGCATTTTCATAATTTCGCACTTTTTCCGGGTTCTGCTGGACACTGGCCCACCTATCAGTCCACGTATCTTATTGGGCCTTTGATGGCGCCATTTTTTTGCCTTTTTGGGTCCAACACCTTCATGGCACGTAATACGAGGAATCCTCCCCTGTCTAGGTTCACCGAATATTTTAGCTATTATGTACCGTTTACACACATATCCGGACACCGGCTCCTTCTGTCAGAGACACTGCCCTACTGTGTCTGGGCATCCATTTGGGTCATAACGGGCATCTGACTGTTGTTACCCGACCTCATTCAGTCTTAGTTTAAATACCAATAAATCTCCCTATCGGATCCCTGGAGGCCTCATACTCCCGTCTGGATTTGCTATTTTGTGAATAACTTTTTCTACAGACCTCCTATCGGTATTCTGTCCATTTCCTGACATCCGCCCCATAAGGGTACATCATCCTGTAATTTCTTACTTATATCTGAAATCTAGGGTATCCGGTAGGAATTTTTATAACTTTTGGATGATCAGTCCATTTTTGACTATCTGGAGTCTTCAAAAGTTCCGGTCTTAAGCTAGATTACCCAGCCTCACTAGATCTATCTTCTGGTAAAATCTGGGACTAAAATGCTGTCGGGCGGTCCAAACCACTTCTGGCCTATTTTTCTTGAATTATACTTTAGCCCCAGGAAACTTTTCTTCTTTGCAATTAAGTCCCTTAAATTTGGCTAAAATTACACTTTGAGACCCCACATTTTTGTCTACCTTTCTTTACTAACCTTAAACTTTCCATAATTATATTTAAGTCCTTTCATTTCCTTTCTTTTGCAATTTAATCATTTTCTTTACATAAAGGACCATATCTTTTTCCTGAAAAAGAACTCATAGTCCATCTAATCTGTACATAGAAATCAGTACAGAAAATTAAGGATATTACATTTCTCTCCCCCTTAAAATAAATTTTGTCCTCGAAATTTACATTACATCTATCCTATAGAAATAATTCAGGATACTTCTCTCTCATCTTTTCTTCTGTTTCCCATGTAGCTTCTTGTTCAATCAAGCCTTTCTAGATCACTTTAACTAAAGGAATTTGTTTATTTCGTAACTGCTTGACTTTTCTATCAGCAATTCGCACCGGTCCAACCTCATAGGTCAAGTCATCTCGCAGTGCGACCTCATCTTGCTCAATCACATGAGATGGATTTGGAACATACTTCTTTAATTGGGAAACATGGAACACATCATGTATCTGGCTGAGATTCGGAGGAAGAGCCAACTTGTAGGCTACTGTTCCTACCTTTGAGAGAATCTGGAATGGTCCGATGTATCTTGGATGCAATTTTTTCACTTTGATCGATCGTCCGACTCCAGTAGTTGGAGTTAACTTAAGGAATACATGTCCTCCTTCTTCAAACTCCAACGGCTTCCTTCTGACATCTGCATAGCTTTTCTATCTGCTTTGAGCCGTCAACAGTCGTTTTCTAATTATCGCAACTTATTCTGCAGTTTGATCCACTATATCCGGACCAAGCATTCTTCTCTCACTCAACTCTAGCCAGCATAAGGGGGATCTACATTTACGTCCATAGAGTGCTTCAAAAGGTGCCATCTAAATACTGGCCTGATAACATAACTATTGTTATAAGAAAATTCTATAAGGGGTAAATGGATATCCCAGCTGCCTTTGAAATCTAAGACACATGCTCTCAGCATATCCTTTAACGTTTGTATTGTTCTTTCAGATTGACCATCTGTTTGAGGATGATAAGCTGTACTAAATATGAGAGTAGTGCCCATTTCTTCCTGTAAAGCCCTCCAGAAATTTGAACTAAATCGAGGGTCTCTATCAGACACAATGCTGCTCGAGATACCATGAAGCCTAACGATCTCCTTTATATACAGCTTTGCCATTTTTTCAAGAGAATCTCTCTTATTGATTGCCAGAAAATGTGCTGACTTTGTTAGTCGATCAATTACTACCCACACTGCATCATGTCTACTTGGAGTCAGGGGTAGTCCTTCCACAAAGTCCATGGCAATCCCATCCCATTTCCACTCAGGGATTTCTAGAGGTTGCAATGTTCCTGCTGGCTTTTGATGTTCAACTTTCAATTTTTGGCAGGTCAAGCACTTAGATACGTAAGTCACAACATCTTTCTTCAATCCAGGCCACCAAAATAACCTTTTAACATCATGGTACATCTTGGTCATACCTGGATGTACAGTATACCGACTTTTATGTGCTTCCTCTAGAATCCTTTCCCTTAATCCCATAACATTAGGGATATAGGGTCTTCCCCGAAACTGTACTAATCCGTCTGGGGACATCTCAAAATTTCTTGTCTTCCCCTTCTCCAGCTTGTCTTTGAATATTGCTGCGAGCTTATCCTGCTTTTGAGCCTCTTTTATCTCATCTTCTATGCAAGCTCTGACATGAACTCCTCCAAAAGGATTCTCCGTCAGTTGCATTTGATATAGAGGGCTCCAATCGCGCATATCTTCTATCAATTCCAACTCCTTGATCATCATGTATGCAACCTGCACCACCTTTCTACTCAGGACATCAGCTACCACATTGGCTTTTCCTGGATGGTATTTAATCTGGAAGTCATAATCTTTCAACAACTCCATCCATCGCCGTTGCCTCATATTCATCTTTTTTTGATCCTGTAGATACTTTAGGCTTTTGTGGTCGTAAAACAACTCTATCGTTGCTCCATATAAATAGTACCTCCATATCTTCAGGGCATAAACCACCGCCGTAAGCTCCAGATCATGAGTGGGATAATTTTCTTCATGTGGCTTCAACTGCCGAGAGGCGTAGGCTACTACTCGACCTTGCTGCATCAGCACACATCCTAACCCCTGCTTGCTAGCATCAGTGTAGACTATGTAAGTCTGAGTTGAGTCTGGAATAATCAGCACGGGAGTAGTGGTTAATCTCTGCTTTAACTCTTAGAAGCTAGCCTCGCACTTCTCATCCCACTTAAACTGCTGATTCTTTCTGGTCATCTTGGTAAGTGGTAAGGCAATTTGAGAAAAGTCTTGAATAAATCTTCTGTAGTACCCTGCTAGGTCGAGAAAACTTCTGATCTCCGTCACTGTCCTTGGCTGATCCCAGCTCAAAACTGCTTCAACTTTGCTAGGATCCACAGCTACCCCGTCTCGGGATATGACATGACCGAGAAATTTGTCTTTTGACAGCCAAAACTCGTATTTACTCAGCTTAGCATAGAGCTTCTTTTCTTTAAGGGTACCAAGAACAATCCTCAAATGCCTTTCATGCTCCTCTGGAGATTTGGAGTACACCAGAATATCATCAATGAAGACCACAATGAACTGATCTAGATAAGGCCTGAAGATCCGATTCATGTAGTCCATGAAAATAGCAGGTGCATTGGTTAGTCCAAAAGGCATCACAAGGAATTCAAAATGCCCGTAGCGCATTCTGAATGCCGTCTTTGGAATATTATCTGGCTTGACCCTTAGTTGATGATAGCCAGATCTCAAGTCAATCTTGGAGAATAAGCTCGCTCCTGCCAACTGGTCTAGCAGGTCATCAATTATGGGGAGAGGATACTTATTCTTAACCGTAAGCTTATTTAATTCCCTGTAGTCAATGCATAGCCTTAAACTGCCATCTTTCTTCTTGACGAATAGTACTGGAGCACCCCATGGCGATACACTGGATCGTATGAAACCCTTCTCCAATAGCTCCTCAATTTGCTTTTTTAGTTCTATCATTTCATTGGGAGCCATCCTATATGGGGCTTTTGACACTGGTCCAGCTCCAGGTATAATGTCGATCGCAAACTCCACTTCCCGTTCTGAAGGCAATCCCTGAATCTCCTTTGGGAAGACTTCAGGAAATTCATTGACTACTGGAATCTCCTCGATGCCTTCTTCCACTTCTGTTTGAACATAAAAGAATACCACGTACCCTTGACATCCTTTCCTTAGACATTTTTCTGCCTGAGCCTCTGTCATGAAGTTCAGTCGTACTTCTGAGCTCCGATCAGTGATCTTTGGACCAAGAACCAGGGTCTTGTTTCTGCAGTCCAACATCACATTATTAGAGGATAACCAATTTAAACCGAGGATGACATCAATCTCTCAGAAAGGCATACAGATTAGGTCTAGGGTGGTACTGCAGTGCTCATAACGCACAACACTATTTAGACAGGCATCAGACGTAATTACTCTAGCGTTGTGGGGGTTTTCACCTGTATATCATAACGCAATTTGCTGATCAGAAGGCCTAGGCATTTAGCGTATTCATAAGATATAAAGCAATGACTTGCACCCGAATCAAATAGAGCAGTCACAGCATGATCATTGAGATAGATTGTACCTTGGATCATCTCAGGTGATCGCTGCGCGTCCTCTCTAGTGAGTGCAAACACTCATCCTGCCGTCCTTGGCCTTGGATCAGTTATGGCTTGAGGACATTCTTTGGAAAAATGTCTGGGCTTTCCGCAGGTGTAACAAATATTCTGGCCTATTAAACATGGTATATCCCCATAATTCTTTCCACACTTTTCACATACTGGGACCTTTGAATCCCTGTTGTTGGACCTGCCACAGAAATTTCCTCTATTTGGCTTTTTGTTCTGCCACGGTCGCTTCCTCTTCTTATAACCGCTCCCACCTGCAGCTTCTTGACTTCGACTGGCGTCGCCTGATCCCTATTTCCGAATCTGAACAGCATTCGATGATTCATGCTATTTTCTACAATTAGACATGCTTCCACAGCCTTATTAAACTGGTTGTATTGTTGCGGAGTTAACTTCTCCTTTAGCATGGAATTCAATCCCCAAATCATCCTTTCTGTCATCCAGCGTTCGTCATCTACTTGACGTAGAAATGTAGTATACTGGGATAGCCGGATGAACTTAGCCAGATATTCGTCAAAAGCTTCTTTTTCTCCTTGTCTCAGTACAAGGAATTCGGCCTCCCTTTCATCTCTGATGGATTGAGGGAAATATTTCTCGTAAAACTGCTCAAGAAATACTTCCCAGGTAACTGGAATATCTCTTGCTTGGAGAAGTAACTCTGTATTCTTCCACCATCTATCCGTATCCTTTTCTAATTGATAGATGGCCATTTGGGCCTTGGTTTCAGTTGGGTAGTCGAGGACCTTAAAGATCTTCTCTAATCTACTGACCCAATTTTCTGCTATCTGTACTTCAAATGTTCCTTCGAACACTGGAGGATTGTGTTTACAAAATCGAACCATCCATTGTTGGATACCTACTACCTCCTCCCTCGATTTAACCCGTCTCTGGGGCTGAACTGCCTGCTGTTGTACTCCTTCAGGTTCTCTATCAGCCACTCCTGAAGGCTCTGGCGGTCTTAAATTACTTACAGCTGCTGCCACTGCTGCGGCTATGGCAGCATCTCTTTCCTGCTTATTTCGTGCCTGAGCTGCTCTCATTTCTTCTATCATCTTTTGTTGTTGTTCTAACCGTTCTAAAATTAGTTGATTAAGATTTCCAGCTTCTAGTGGTTCCTCTGCTGGAATTGTTCTTCTTGTTCGAACCATTTTGTTATGCTATAACATAGAAAGGAATGCGATAAACAACATTTCTCATTTCATTTCAAACATAGCATACAAGGTGCATGTCACAGTCATACATATGCTACTGTACTGATCTTTGTACATTGGAAATATTACCCTAATTTTTCTTAAACGTTATTCTAATATATTCTCCTACTAGGTAGATCCAGTCGGATACAGTACAATATGGTTCTTTATCAAAATATTGATCCAACTCCGATCTCCAGGTAGGAGTAGTCGGCAATACATCATTCATAATTTCTAGCCAAAGCCCCATGGTTAACACGTTTGGATCCCAGGCTTGATATATGGCTTTCACCCTTGTGATGAAATTCTGATAAACCATATAGCCTTGATCTACATCTCTGATCAGGGTCTGTCTCAGCCCATATAGCTGTCGGGCTAATGCTACCGAGCTCTCAAATTGTTCTCTACTCAGGTTCCTCCCTGGGATCATTCTTACGATTAAACTTCCCAAAAGAACTATCCACTTCTGAGTCACTCACTACTGGAGATATCCAAGGATCATTGCTCATTATCTCCTCTCCTAAACTATCCGAACTAGAGACCTCCGGTCTTAACTCCCATTGGTTTACTGTAGTTTCAGACCCGGATCTATGTCTAGCCATCCTGCAAACACTAACTTAGTGTTAATTATTTCCCGTTTATTAGGATATATTTATCTATTAAGAGCATTTCCTAAGCCAGAATCCTTTGCTCTGATACCAAAATATCACATCCTTATTTTTATATCTTAAGGACCATTCAGTAGCACTTAGAACCACTTTCAGGGTCATTGAAGTCTAAACTCTTAATCTGGAATTTTATTCTTCTCGGGTACTGTTCACTGTGGCAAATTTCAGATGAGTGACCTAACTTCAAAAAATCATAACTAATTCTAGAAAAATTGAAAGGAAGTGGTTCAAATTGCTAAATAAAGATAACTTAATTGTATTTCAGGGAAAAATCATTGGTTGACCATTCCTTGACAAATTCAACGTGGGTCAATGTTTCAACTTTACTGTTCATCCAATGACTTTCTCCTGAATCCAGCATTCTGGTCCCAACTTTAACATCCTCATATTTGTATTACATTTTTCGATGTCTAAAATTCGGCAGCATAACTGTTACATTCCTTCTGTAGAAAGTAACCGATCTTGTACGGATTCGGTAATTCCTGAAGGAACTACCATTCTACGTAAGTACCCAGGAAAGACTGGATGAACCTGCTAGGTCCACTCACTTCCAGCCTCCTTAGACAGCACCTACGTACACAGTACGTATCAGTTCCTTTCTTTGTTCCTGCTTTGTTGCCAGAATTTCGGCAGCCTAATGGCGTCTCTTAAAATTTCCAAATTTTATTTTGACAGAACCTCCCCTGTAATATTATATATGGGAATGAGATTCAAAAGAATCTCAGTAGCAACAATTATAACAATATATGTAATGCAGTGTGACAGTGCTTGCTTGTGATTGTGTACAGATAAGTATGCTGCATGCTTCAATATTTAATAACATATGATCATAGCATTGTAATAGAGCTTCAAGCATAACATATAAGACAACAATCCAACCAAACAATAGCACAACAATTCACAAAGACATTACATAAAAGCTAGGATTAGTTACTGAAACATCCTTATTTTCGTACGTCTTAGGGACCAATTGGTAGTATTTAGAACCACTTTCAAGGTCATTGAAGTCCAATTTCTCAATCTGGAGTTTTACTCTTATCGAGTACTGTTCACTATGTAAATTCCAGATGAGTGACCTGACTTCGAAAAATCATAACTAATTCTAGAAAAATCAGAATGCAGTGGTTCAAATTGCTATATGAAGCTAACTCAATACTATTTCAAGGAAAATAACTCGTTGACCATTCCTTGTCCAAGTCAACGTCAGTCAAAGTTACAACTTTACTGTTTATCCAGCGTTTTTCTCCTGAATCTAGCATTTTGGTCCCAACTTTGATAATTTATATCTCCATGTGTAGACATCGAAATGAGACATTCTATATATCAAATCGAAGCTTGGTATGTCTACTATTTATCATAAACATATCATACATTTATTTAATCATTTACTATTTTTAATTATAGATCAAACATCACTATATCACCACGAGTTACTGTTCATGGTGGCAAATTCCAGCAAGCAACTTTACATACATATGCATACATTAATCACATATCAAACAAACATGCCAAACAATACTTATCATTAAATAATAAATCTTTATACAATAGGGCATGAACAAGATCCTCGTATCTCTATTACATCTTTCCTGCCTGAAATCCGGCAGTATAACTACTATACTTCATCTGTAAAAATAACTGATCTTGTACTGATTCGGTAATTCCCGTGAGAATTACCACTCTACGTAAGTACCCAGGAAAGACTGGATGAACCGACTAGGTCCACTCACTTCCAGACTCCTTAGACAGTACCTACGTACACAGTACGCATCATCTCCTTATGTTCAGTCTAAAAATCGGCAGCATAACGGCGTCTTACAGCATTCTCAAAATTCACTTCGACATAACCTCTCTGTAATGGGTTATAAATAGGGGATGAGATTCGGGGGAATCTCAGTAGCAAACGGTACTAAACAATGCATGCATTAAAGTAAATACTTGTGCTTGCTTGTGAAAGTGTAAACATTGTGTAATGTGCATGCTTCCATGTAACATATGAAATACAATTGGCCAAGGAAATCATAGAAACAGAGCTTCAATCATATACACATATGCACACAATTCAACAAAGTCATAGCACAATCAAGCATAACATTCAATACATACAAGTTTAGGGTAAGTTTACTACCTTGGATTTAAGCTTTCTTTCTTATGCTTGCACTTGCTTCCCAACCTTTCCAATCATGAAGCTTTTTGGTCAATCATTCCCCAACACCTTCTTAGAGGTTTCAAGGTCCTAAATACATTCATATTCATTACATAATCCATTAAGACCATGAACTCAAACACTACTCAAGACTACCTCTCTTGAACCTTTAACTTGCTTTAACTAACATAACTTTCTTTAATCTTTGCCAATTAACTTGGCCTTTGAACCAATTGATGTCTTGACCTTACCCTACACAATTTCACCTTTTGAATCCATTTATGAACTCAAAATAACCAAATTCTAGCAACAATACACTGTTCTGTACAGATTTGGAAAAGCATACATAAATCTTCCAAAAATTCTCATTTTGATTCCAATGCTTCCCATACTTGTTCCTCCACTTTTCCCCCACACAAAATCTCATTTTAAGACCATTGGAAGCATCAAAATCATGAAATTCAAATCACTGTTCACGCGAGTGAACAGTACCCGTGAGGAATTTTCAACATTATAATTTTAATTCCAATGGTTTTCCAAGGTTCAAAACCTTTCCAATCCTACACAAAATCATCATATAAACTCAATGGAAGCATTAAATCATTGAAATTCCATTTCCTTCTATCATGAACAGTGTATGAACAGTGCAAACCGAAATGGTAAAGTCAAGAACATCAACTTACTTCACAACCAAGCATGTAACTAACTTGTTTAAGCTTGTCTTAACTATCTATGAGTTAAAACTCATATTCCTTTCACATATACACAAAAATTCCAGCAGCATTTCCCCAAGATTTAAGCCTAAAAGATCACTTAAACTCAAGCACAAACCATAAGAACAAAAGGTAGAAGCAACGAGACAACTTACCTTACTTGCTCCTTCAAGACCCTTGCTTTCTTCCACATTCTTTCTCTAGAACTCACTTCTCTTTCTAAAGGAGCTCTTGGGTGTGAAGAATGAATGGAAAGGGGGGGTATTTATAGCAAAAGTCATGTGCCATTTGAAGGCTAAGATCACTTTGGAAACTATTTGATCTAATGGTTAAAGGTTTGATCTTGGAATGTCTTTTCACTTTTCACTCATAACCTTACCACCATGACATCACTAGCATGTCCTCTCTTGGTACACCTAACCCTTCCTCTTTTTGGGTGCCATTTTGAAGTCCTTGTGGGTCCCACCATGTGCAACACCTAATTCTTACTTTATTCTCTTTTTCTTTCTTTTCAAAAATCCATAAATTATTTATTATTTGGACTTGGGCTCCAAGATAACTTTTGGGCCTTATTGGGCTGGCCTAGGAAGAAATGTTGGGCCTCTTTTAGGTCCAATAGTTAATTGGCATAAATCCCAATGTACTTTCCTTATACCGATATATTTAAATTATCCCGATCTCAGAATAAATTCTAAACACCTCCTTTAATTGTTCTAACATTTTTAGAAATTCATTCTAATATAAAATAAATTCTCTACAAAGTTTCATAATTTTCTGAGACCCAGAAGTCCTGTTAAAAATTACATATGTTTCCTTTAACCCTTTATCGGTGTCCTTTTTCACCGTAAATTCCATAATTAATTCTACAGGACTCTTTTTTGACTTCTGTCAACTCCATAAATTCTCATATTAATTATAATAATTTACTATCAAATTTCCTCTGATATCCATCCATTGTGTGAAATGACCAAAATACCCTCCATTTACTTCTGGTTTCTTAGGGCATCACAGTGGCATTTTCGTAATTTTGCACTTTGGCTCTTAGACTTTCTTCCTCTTCCAATTAATCCTTTTATTTACATAAACATGGCCACATATTTTCCTAAACATCTCATATATTTTATTCAATCTGTACATACAACTTAGTACAGAAATTAGGGATGTTACAGTTACTACCTTAAAAGCAGAACTCTAGAATTTCTCTACTGCTTCCAACTTCACCAGAACTTCCTTTCTTCTTTCTTTTTCTCACTTTCTCTCTCAAGAACTTCCTTATCTCTCTAAAAGCTCCTTAGGCCGTGGGAATGAAGAGCAAGGGGTATTTATAGTTTCCTTCAATGGCATTCTTGTAATTTTGAAGCCATCTGATCCTGTGGTCCTGGTTTTTCCGAAATTTCCTATTTTCTTTTATTCCTTTTACTGCATCATGCATGACATCACCTCAAGGCCACCTCATGGGACACCTCATATGTCACATGGAGAAATTGCAAGCTCCTAGGACACCTCATCAGCTGACTCAGCAGTTCCAGTCCAATCTAGTACCGGTCCGTTCCGATTTCCCACAAACTGGACTCACCGGCTAAGATTATGCCACATGTCCTTAACTTTTTCTTTCTCCTCTATGTTGGCACCATGTGTCATCTTACTGGCACCTGTCACGCCATCCAATGCTATCCAGATAAGTCCAGGACTTTATCTGATCATCTCCTCGGTTATCGTGCCGACCGAGTAACTTTACTTTATTGAAACAACATTAAAATAGTATTTTAATGCCACCTTTTCCCACATATCATTGGGCCTACGTTTTTGAGCTCTGGGAATGTTATCTTGGATCCTGATCAAGCTCAAGTACTCTGATGGCTCGATTCCCAAGAAAATATCCCTTGGCAAATTACCAAAATACCCCTGGGTGCCCTTTCTTGCACTATTTTAACCCTAAGGGTAAAATCGTCATTTTACACCCTTCTGTACTCTGTCAGGGCATATACTGACTCTGAGTAACTTTATTTGTATGTGCCTTGTCTCCTGGGCCTGTCCAGAATGACCAAAATGCCCTTATACATTTACTACCCCTTTAGTACAACACAGGGGCATTTTCATAATTTCGCTTTTTCGGGGTTCTGTTGGACACTGGCCCACCTATCAGTCCACGTATCTTATTGGGCCTTTGATGGCGCCATTTTTTTGCCTTTTTGGGTCCAACACCTTCATGGCACACATTACGAGGAATCCTCCCCTGTCCAGGTTCACCGAATATTTTAGCTATTATGTACCGTTTACACACATATCCGGACACCGGCTCTTTCTGTCAGATACATTGCCCTACTGTGTCTGGGCATCCATTTGGGTCATAACGGGCATCTAACTGTTGTTACCCGACCTCATTCAGTCGTAGTTTAAATACCGATAAATCTCCCTATCGGATCCCTGGAGGCCTCATACTCTCGTCTGGATTTGCTATTTTGTGAATAACTTTTTCTACAGACCTCCTATCGGTATTCTATCCGTTTCCTGACAACAGCCCCATAAGGGTGCATCATCTTGTAATTTCTTACTTGTATCTGAAATCTAGGGTATCCGGTAGGAATTTTTATAACTTTTGGACGATCAGTCCATTTTTGACTATCTGGAGTCTTCAAAAATTCCGGTATTAAGATGGATTACCCAGCGTCACTAGCCCTATCTTCTGGTAAAATCTGGGGCTGAAATGCTGTGGGGCGGTCCAAACCACTTCTGGCCTATTTTTCTTGAATTATACTTTAGCCCCAGGGAACTTTTCTTCTTTGCAATTAAGTCCCTTAAATTTGGCTAAAATTACACTTTGAGACCCCACATTTTTGTCTACCTTTCTTTCCTAACCTTAAACTTTCCATAATTGCATTTAAGTCCTTTCATTTTCTTTCTTTTGCAATTTAATCCTTTTCTTTACATAAAGGACCACATCTTTTTCCTGAAAAAGAACTCATATATTCCATCTAATCTGTACATAGAAATCAGTACAAAAAATTAAGGATATTACAATTTTAGCTGTGTGTCTTCTAATTCCCTTCAGATCATAATACTCTATCTTCTCAAGTTGCTACTATGAATGCTCAGATCAACAACTTAGCTACTCAATGGAGAAATACACATGTTCAGAGCCCATACTCTTAAGCTCTAGTTGCTCCTAGTTGTCAGCTTTATGCTCAGGTCAAACCACTGCTACCTCAGGACCTGTGAATTTCTCTTTTAATTTATCATTCACAAATTTAACATGCCCAACAATATTTATTATTTAATAACATAATGTCATACAGCATGGCATACACAACAAGACATATACATAATCTTGCTATCTCTATTACATCTCTTTCTGCCTAAACTCCGGCAGCATAACCGCTACGCTTTATCTGTACAAAGAACTGAACTGTACTGATTCGGTAATCCCCTCATGAGAACTACCATTCTACGTAGTACCCAGGAAAGACTAGATGAACCTGCTAGGTCCACTCACTTCTAGCCTCCTTAGACAGCACTACGTACACAGTACTTATCATATACTGATGTTCAGTCTTTACTTCGGCAGCATAACGGCGTCTCTCTAAATTCTTAAAATTCTCTTCAACATAATCTCCCTGTAATGGGTTAGACATGGGGAATGAGATTCGGGGGAATCTCAGTAGTAATAATCATAACAATATATGTAATGCAGAGTGACGGTGCTTGCTTGTGATTGTGTACAGATAAGTATGCTGCGTGCTTCCATATTCAATAACATATGATCATAGCATTGCAGTAGAGCTTCAAGCATAACATATAAGACAACAATCCAACCAAACAATAGCACAACCAATCACAAAGACATTACATAAGAGCTAGGATTAGTTACTACCTCAAAGGCAGAGCTTCAGAACTTCTCTACTACTTCCAACTTCACCAGAACTTCCTTACTTCTTTCTTTCTCCTTCTCTCTCTTCTTTCTCTTGCCAAAACCGTGCATAATGAAGGCAAAGGGGGGGTATTTATAGTTTTGGTCAATGGCATTCTTGTAATTACCATGAACTTTGATCCTGCGGTCCTGGTTTTTCCTGGATTTTCCTATTTTCTTTAATTTCCTTTTACTGCATCATCAGTGCCACCTCAGGGGACACCTCAGCAGCTGACTCATCGCCACATTTTCCGCATGCCTAAATTCCCTGGACACCTCAGCAGCTGACTCAGCATGCTGACTCACCGGTCCAGTCTCCTGCCTCGTAATGCGTGCCCTCAACTTTATCTGCTTTCTGCAGACTAATGCCATGTGGCGACTGGAAGAGACCTTGCACGCTTCCCAATGCCACCCAGATAAGTCCCTGACTTTATCTGATCACCTCCTCGGTTTTCGTGCCAACCGAGTAACTTTACTTTACTGAAAAGTCATTAAATCATTATTTTAATGCCACTTTTCCCCCTGAATCACCGGGCCTGCGTTTTTTGGCCTGGGAATATCATCTTGGGTCTCTGATCCAGCCCAAGTACTCTGATGGCACGATTCCCAAGAAACACCCCTTGGCAAATTACCAAAATGCCCTTAGTATCTCTTTCTTTACTTTATTAGGTCTAGGGGCATTATTGTCTTTTTCCATCTTACCAGAGTATTCTTTGACCCTGGTCAACTATCCAGATAACTTCCCTGGACTGTCTAACCTTAGGCAAATGACCAAAATACCCTTTACTCATTCTTCAGCTGTTATATAACATAGGGGCATTTTCGTCATTTTGCACCTTTTTCCCGGACACCGGCCCCTTTTACCACTGGACTGATATAATGGGCCTGGGCCTTCCCTGGTGTCACTAAAGGCCTTAGAAATACTATACGCCCCTGGCCATAGTCCGATCATCCCTATCGGAACTGCCTTTCCTTTACCGATTATAACTGTAAATTCCCATCTTCCGGAATTTTTACAGAAAAATCGGGACCTCAAATCAAAATTCTGTGACTCCTCATTCAACCCGGAATCCTTTTCTCTATCTCCCGGTATTTTCAGATATTTTATCCGGACCGGGCTGTTTTGGCCTGAAAAAGCACTCACGCGCACACTTTTCCAAAATGACCATTTTACCCCTGGTCATATTTCTAATTCTTTCATACACATAGAGACCTCATATGCACATTTCACAGTTCAGTGAAATGATCAGCATAATTTTCTCTATTTTCTGGCAAAATATGGTACTCATCGGCTACCAGCCCGATCTTTCCCATAATTACGATTTTGCCCCTGCATTCTCTTTCTGGCCTCATTGCTCATCTTCTCATCCTTTATCTTAAGTTCTAGAAATTCTCTTTCAATAACTCATCCCTTAAACTCTTCGGGAGTCATCATTACTTGAAAGGCTCGACAACCCGCCCATATCAGGTTATCTTACACAGGAGCCAGCCCATATCAAGCTACCTGCAGAATTCCTAGGCTTAAGACTTAGGATATTCCTCACATTCCTCATTTTGAACCTAGGTGAACTAGACCCAAAAATTGGGATGTTACAAGTTGCAACCATAGGAAAAGAGACAAACTTAATGAACTAGTGCAAGTGGGACCTAAAGCTTCTGTACTTTTCAAAGCTCAATTTCCAGTGAAGTGTCAAGATCCAGGTGCATTTTCCATTCCCTGTACAATTGGTAAGATAACTATTTCTAGAGCATTATTAGACTTAGGTGCTGCTATTAATGTGATGCCTATTTCAGTTTATCATGCTTTAAATGTGAATTTGATTAAACCAACTAAGGTATTAGCTCAATTGGCTGACAAGAGTATTATAAATCCTAAGAGAATCTTAGAAGACAATCTAGTTCAAGTTAAGGATCTTGTTTTCCTTGTGGACTTTTATGTTTTTGATATGACAAATAAATCTCTTAATAATAATACTCTTATTCTAGGGAGGCCATTCTTGAAGACAGCTAACACCACGATTTGCATGAAATAGGGAATTATTAAAATGGAATTTGGTGGGCTCATAATTCAGTTTAACATGTATAGACACCCACATCAGGATCACTTACTATTAGGCTTAAGTGAAATTAATGCATATAAAGAAGAGGCTAAAAAGGAACATAAATTATTGCTGCAAAATTCCGATAAGCTTAAAGGTGATATGCTTGAATTTGAAATGTCTTTTTCTTCTACTAACCCTTTGAATGAAGTCTTTGGAAAGAACCAACATGATAAATTTGCAGAAAAAGACATAGTTGTTGAAAATTTCACTGCAGGGATAGAACTGGATAATATAGCAGTTATATCAAGAAGACCATTTCCACTATCTGTTGGCTATGCCTATATTTTGCTAGCTATGGATTATCTTTTAAGATGGGTAAAAGCTACACTAACAAGGCAGGATAAAGCAGATGGTACATTATTTCAGGTTAATGGCCACCTAATGAAGCTGTACAAGGAGAACTTCAAACCTCCATGATATTCAGGTTGTCTCCTTCCTTGTTTTCCCACTTACAATAGTCTGTTTTAAATCATTTTTCTTATACTTGAGCTGTTATTTGTTGATTAAGTATGGGGGAGGAGACCAAGTCAGTAGGGGTAACAATAAAAGCTAATATATTCATCTTAGATTTTGGTATAGTGTTGTCATGATTACTGCTGCTTTGCATGTGTTTCATCACTTATTCACATTGAGGACATCGTAGAATTTAAGTGTGGGGGAGGATGAGCTTTATTGAGTGAGATGGGTGAATGGAAATAAGATATTTGCTATGATTTTATCTTCCAGTCGTGACCTCATGTTGTTTTTGTTGTGACTAATATGTGCAAATTGTCAAAATTTCTTCTCTATGAAGATTAGTCGCGACTGTTGCTTATTTTTGTCCAAAAGTTCATATTTTCTGATATTTACCTATCTGTGATGATTAGTCGTGGTTTGTGTTTAACTCTGTCACGACTGTAACTTTAAGAATTTTGGTCGCAACTGTATTGTCATTTGGTCCCAACTAGAACATGTGTGTTTAACAAGTTTACTCTCGGTGATTTTGAGTCACGACAATGTCCATTTCTGTCGCGACCAATATTCCTTGTTTTCCAAAAAATTCTTCTCTGTGTAAAATAGTCGCGACTAATACTGATCCTTTTCTGAAAAATCTTTCTATTTCATTCTGATTGTTGCTTGGTGTACTAGAATTTACTGTCATGGATTAAAAATTGAACTTCGAACATATAATTTTGAACATTGGCAAGCTTGATAAAGTGTTAGTTGCTTGTTTCATTGATTCACTACTAAAAATTGTGCATCATGAATAATTAGTCTCATGTATTTTGTTTAAAATTCATGTAAATTAGTCATGTGAGCTGATTAGGGTGAGTAAGCTAGATGGAAGCATTTTGACAACATATACTCCTTTACATTGTGTGACACCATCTAGTTTAGTAACTTTGCAGAACTTGTCTCAATCCTTGATTTAAAACCATATTAGCTCCATGGAATTGTGAAAATGATAAGGGCATTCCTTTCAGAACCCTCTTGACCAAACAAAAACCACATAAATATTAAATCCTTTGCTTTACCCCTTTGAGACCTTTATTTTCTTTAAAAATCCCATCCTTGATTAATGAATATTGTGCAAGATAGTTGCTACTGTAGTAAGTATTTAATTGTGAATGATTGCTAAGTTGCAATTACTTGTTGGATGTCTGAACCTCAATATATTTGCTATCTAGTTCAAAAAAAATGAAAACAAAGGAAAAATACAGAGAAAAGAAAAAGGAAAAGTACAAAGAAAAGAGAAAGAAAGAAGAAAGAAAAGAAACCAGATGCAAAAAGTGTTATTCAACTTGTATAAAAGGAAGATAGTTTGTGACTTGTTATTTTCTACAGCCGCATGATTGGAACTTTGATTGTGTGCAATATTTCATTAATCATTGACATGCATTTCCATTTCATCATTTAGCCTTTCCAACATTACAACCCTAATGAAGTCCCTTTGATTCATAAACCTTGTGGCATTATAGTGGTGGAGGTGTAGGATGGTTACAAGCCTATGGGAAGCCTAAGCTAAATGGTTGAGTGAAATTACCTTTATAAGAGAGGGAGTAAAACACTACACCTTATGAGGATATCTCAACCTAGTTGCTTACTATGATTAAATTGCATGAGTTTGATGCTTTTATTGATATGAGATTAATATAGATTGTTGCCAATTGAAGGGAAAAGATTGATGACTACAAGTGCTTATGCTAAATCTGTTTTGCCAAATTTGCTGAACAAGTGTGTTCAAAATTCAATTTTAATCCATAATTTTGCTCGGAGTGCAAAATCTAAGTGTGAAGGAGTTGATAAACTCATATTTATACTGATTTTAGTGTGGCTAAAGAGAGTTTATTATTGATTTTTGTCCCCATTTATCAATATAATTGAGCAATTAATAAATATAATAGAATTGGAACAGTTGGGAATTAATTAATGAGATTTTAATGACTAATTGAACAAATAATCTGTTTATTCTAATTTTCCATTATAGGCCAAACAAGTTGCGACCAAACTTCAATGCAGAAATCAATCAACGAATGACTTAAAGGATATGATAGTTGGACAAGAGGAGATGGAAGCATGTACTGCTGAAGAAGAGCATTCACGTGGGAAATATGGCTGAGAAGAATAGATTCAGTCATGCATGTGCTGGATCTAGGAGCTAATAACAGAAGCAATTGGGTTGACAGCTGGAACATGTGCTGCAACAGATTGAACATGTGTTGGATCCAGATCGATAACAGATTGTAAGTGGGAGATCAAGCATGTGTTGTAACAGAACATAACTCCACACATCTGGCACTGTTCACACATACAACATCCTCTCACGCCATTCACATTACCTCTAAATCAATCATGCAGAGAGCATATATCTATACCAACACCTGAGATTCAGTCATCACCCATCCCACACTTCTGCTATATATTACGCATACTACACAACAGGAATGATCCATTCATAACACACATCATTTTATCACACCCGAGACATTCACGCTCACTCTAGAGATCACTCTTCTTCTCCATCTCCATTTTCTCTCACACCACCTGCACTTCTGCTCTGTTTTGAGCAGGAGAAATAGAGACCATTCCATCTTCATCTTCTCCTTCTTTTTCCATCATGACTGCTGCTATGTTCTCTGTTGCTGCTGGAGTTCAGAAGACAATGCAAGGCTAAGTTGTTGTGCTTTCTTGAAGATGACACTAAACCAGAATCCTTGAGCTAAACAGGGAGTTCATTGTGCTTTTAATTCATATTTGATTGTATCGAGTTGATTTAATTGATTCTGTGATTACTAATGCAATTAGAGTAGCAGATGACAAAGAAGTAGGGAACCGAGTTGGATTTCTTATTTCTGCATAAATGATCCTTTGATTGATTCTCATCTTTGATCAAGTTGAACATAGCTGTGATTAATTGAAGTGATTCTGTTTAATTCATATTCTACTATCTCTGAATTTAATGATTCATATTCTCTATTCAATGTCTGTGAGTTGTAGCTTTAATTGAGATTTAGCTAGCAAGTTGTTAACTAACATATTCTAATTCAACTGATTAACTTCTCATATTCTGTGGATAATGAAGGTAAGGTAACCTCCAAGGGAACACACTTGTCATTGATTCATTTCATCATCATAAACACATAAAAGCATAAACAATAGCATAAGATTTACTTTCAAATTTTAGTCAATATCTCATCTCACAAATCATATGCTTAATTTGTTAATTTATGGCTCATTAGATTAATTAGGTACTTAGCATTCATTTAGGCTCCTTGTGAATTGACCTAGGTTAGCCTCCGCTTTTCTATTGGTTAGCTTAGTTTTGTTTGATAATTAGAAATGACAGTTATCAGTCACTAATAGAAATGAATCATAATTTGAGCATTTATCCAGGCCAGGCACCTACAAATGAGGAGAAGGGGCTAATGGATGTAAATGGGTCTTTACCCTGATGGTCAATTGTAATGGTAGGTCAAACATGTAAACAGCGAGGTTAGTGGCTAAAAGCCATACTATAAATATGGTGTGGACTATGATGAAACGTTCACCTTAGTAGCCTAGATTAATAATATTGATATACTACTCTTCCCGGCTGTAAATGAAAATTGGGCACTAATGCAAATGGACATGAAAAACACTTTTCTCAACAGAGATTTGGAAGTGGAGGTGTCTACGGATATAGGACAAGCAGTAGGGTACGAGTCTGTGAATGGGACTTAAGTATGTGAGTTGGGAAAATCACTGTATGGGCTAAAGCAATCGCCATATTCCTAGTTTGGAAAACTTACTTCAACTATAGACAATTTATTTACAAATAAAGCAACTCCAATCCCACTTTATTCATCAAGCGAAGGAAGGGGACATTCGCTATCTTACTCAAATATGTGGATGATATGATCTTGACCCAGGATGATTTAGCTAAACTTATAGAGCTGAAGAAGTGGTTGAATTCCAAATTTGAGGTGAAAGATTAGGGTAAAGTAAAACACATTCTCAAGATTAAAGTAAAAGAATCCGATCACGAAATATTTCTCTGACGTAAGAGTACACACGATATCTCCTTCGTGAAACAGGGATGAGGAAATGTTGAGTGGCAAGTCACTAATGGAAATGAATCATAATTTGAGCATTTATCTAGGCGAGGTGAAACATCCTTACTCTCCTAGCTCCATCTTCTCCAAACCAGCACCCTGTTATAGTTGGAAAAGGTAGGGGTGAGATTTCTGGGGAAATCTCAGTAGTAAACGGTACTATTCAATGCATACAAGATGAATGCAAGTGCATGATATGTGTTTCCTTTATCCTTCTTAAATTTTCATTTGCATACTTTCATGCTCCATGCCTATCACTATTATGCATAACCATAAACTCATAAAAAGGGCAGAGCATACATCATCATCACCATCACATATCGTAACCATATTAACACACAAGCATATACATCAAGCATACAAGAATGGGTATGCCCACTACCTGGCATGCAGCTTTCCTTAACCTTTGATCTGAGGTTCCACCTTCTCATAGGTCAAAGCCTATACATATCATAACAATATTTTATTATTATCTTATCCAGTATAACTCTACTTACTTAATCTTATCTTGAGATAATACCCCTATCCTGTTCATCCCTTAACTTTCTTTCTATCAACGGCTAACCTTATAGAGAGAGATATTCCTCTATTCTGGATACTGAATTCATAAGAATAATACTCTAATTTATTAGAGCAGGGACTAGAATAAATTACCTTATTCCCAAACTCTTTAAGCTGCTCCTAGCTTAGCCAGAACTCTCTCTTTCTCTTCCTTTCTCTCTTTCTCTTCCTTTCTCTCTTTCTCTTTCTCTCTCTTCTCTCTACTTCTCCTCTTGCTCTTGGCGTGGAATGGAATGGCAAGGGGGTGGGGTATTTATAGTGGAGGCAAAGTGGAATGGATGGCCCAGATTAAATCTCGATCAATGGCTCAGATTGCTTGCTTCATCAAGAAGCTTTGATTACCTCATCATGATGACATCATCATCCCCAAATGACTCATCACTTATGACATCATCAAGGGACACCTCACATGCTTAGGTGACGCCTTGGTGGGGCCCTTGGGACACCTCGCACGCTGACTTAGTGAAACATCCTCCCTTAGACTCCTCAGAGTACACTTGCGGAAGCAATATTAGCTCGATTATATCTTAACTTAAGCCCAGAAATTAAAATTTATACGTTTAAGTTCCTTATTCTGAACCTTTAATTTGAGAACTGATTAATCTCATTCTACACATCCAAACAAGGCTTATTACCTATCCACGTAATGCCCCAGATGTGTACAACCAGCTCACCAAATTTCGTGGCCAAACTCTTTCGTTTACTAGGTCAAACTTAGGTCAGAACCCTGCTACCTCAGAACCTGCGAATTTCTCTTTTCATTTCTCGTTCGCAAATTGAACATGCCAAACAATATTTATTATTAAATAATAAAATATCATACAACAAGTCATACACAAATTCTCATATTTCTATTACATCTTTTCCTGCCCGAACTTCGGCAGTATAACCGCTAGGCTTCATCTGTACAAAGAACTGAACCGTACTGATTCGGTGATTCCCTCATGAGAACTACCATTCTACGTAAGTACCCAGGAAAGACTGGATGAACCGGCTAGGTCCACTCACTTCCAGCCTCCTTAGACAGCACCTACGTACACAGTACTTATCATATACTGATGTTCCGTCTTAGATTCGGCAGCATAACGGCGTTTCTCAAAATTCTTAGAATTCACTTCAACATAATCTCCCTGTAATGGGTTAGATATGGGGAATGAGATTCGGGGGAATCTCAGTAGTAATAATCATAACAATATATGTAATGCAGAGTGACAGTGCTTGCTTGTGATTGTGTACAGATAAGTATGCTGCGTGCTTCCATATTCAATAACATATGATCATAGCATTGTAATAGAGCTTCAAGCATAACATATAAGACAACAATCCAACCAAACAATAGCACAACAAATCACAAAGCCATTACATAAAAGCCAGGATTAGTTACTACCTCAAAAGCTTAGCAGAACTCTAGAATCTCTATACTGCTTCCGGCTCTGCCAGAACTTCCTTTCTCCTTCTCTCTCTTCTTTCTCTCTCTTTCTCTTGCCAAAACCGTGATGCAAATGAATGGGGAGGGGGTATTTATAGTTTCCTTCGATGGCATTCCTGTAATTTTGAAGCCATCTGAACATGTGGTCCTGGTTTTTCCTGGATTTTCCTATTTTCTTTTATTCCTTTTTACTGCATCATCCAGGACACCTCAGTGGACACCTCAGCGGACACCTCAGCAGCACATTTCTCACATGTCTAAAACCCGGGACACCTCATCAGCTGACTCAGCCTGCTGACTCACCGATCCAAAGTCTTGCACCGTAATACGTGTCCTTAACTTTTCTTCTACCTCTAAGATGACATCATGTGGCATCTGGAAGGGACCTTTCACGCCTTCCAATGCTATCCAGATAAGTCCCAGACTTTATCTGATCACCTACTCGGTTATCGTGCCAACCGAGTAACTTTACTTTATTGAAAAGTCATTAAATCATTATTTTAATGTCACTTTTCCCCCTGAATCACTGGGCCTGCGTTTTTGGGCCTGGGAATATCATCTTGGGTCTCTGATCCAGCCCAAGTACTCTGATGACACGATTCCCAAGAAATACCCCTTGGCAAATTACCAAAATGCCCTTAGTCTCTCTTTCTTTACTTTATTAGGTCTAGGGGCGTTATTGTCTTTTCCCATCTTACCAGAGTATTCTCTGACCCTGGTCAATTATCCAGATAACTTCCCTGGACTGTCTAACCTTAGGCAAATAACCAAAATACCCTTTACTCATTCTTCAGCTGTTCTATAACATAGGGGTATCTTTGTCATTTCGCACCTTTTTCCCGGACACTGGCCCCTTTTACCACTGGACTGATCTAATGGGCCTGGGCCCCTTTTTCCTTTACCGATTATAACTGTAAATTCCCATCTTCCGGAATTTTTACAGAAAAATTGGGACCTCAAAACAAAATTCTGTGAACCCGGAATCCTTTTCTCTATCTCCCGGTATTTTCAGATATTTTATCCGGACCGGGCTATTTTGGCCTGAAAAAGCGCTCACGCGCACACTTTTCCAAAATGACCATTTTACCCCTGGTCACATTCCTAATTCTTTCATACACATAGAGACCTCATATGCACATTTCACAGTTCAGTGAAATGATCAGCATAATTTTCTCTATTTTCTGGCAAAATATGGTACTCATCGGCTACCAGCCCGATCTTTCCCAAAATTACGATTTTGCCCCTGCATTCTCTCTCTTAAGTTCTAGAAATTCTCTTTCAATAACTCATCCCCTAAACTCTTCGGGAGTCATTGTTAATTGAAAGGCTCGACAACCCTCCCATATCAGGTTATCTTACACAGGAACCAGCCCATATCAAGCTACCTGCAGAATTCCTAGGTTTAAGACTTAGGATATTCCTCACATTCCTCATTTTGAACCTAGGTGAACTGTCCCGATTCTGTCGGTTAAAGACTTAACTCATCTTTAAATCCTGAAGGACTTAGCTCATCCCTCGGATTCCTACAAAATATAGGTAAGTGATCCGCCCATATCAGATTACTATCCTAGGACTACAGGTTTAGCAGCCTGCCCATATCAGACTACTTCCCAGTTCTTCTAGACCAAAAATTGGGATGTTACACTTAGTGCTTCCAGAGAATTCCAGAGTCTTTTCCTGGAATGTGCGACAGAGATCGTGCCACTTTTCCTTTACCTTTTTCTACTTTTCCTCTTTCCTTTAACTCAATGCCATGTGGCATCTTGTGGGTCCCATGAGGACACCTTTTCATGCCACCTCATGGTTCTGGATAAGCCTTTACTTTATCTGATCTTTTCCCAGTTCTATTCTTTAACCGGGTAAATATCATTCCAATCTCTCTTAGACCTTCATAACTCTTGGCCCACTTGGTTCCATACGTCTCAACATCTTTATACTCCATAGTCGCGACCTAACTATCCTTCTGTTGCAATATTATGCCTTCTGTGTCCATTAGTCACGACCCTCAACATCATTTAATTGCTACCTAATAACTCTTTAGTCGCAACCAGACTCATTTTGTCTATTAGTCACAACCCATATATCTTCCAGTCGTGTCTTGAAATTTCTGTAAAACTTAGTCGCGACCACACTACTTTCACGTCGCGACCAAACTGGTTAACTCTTAACTCTGCAACCTTTGACCTTCATATTTCTCAAAATGACCATTCTACCCCTTGGGACTTTTACATATTTACACATAAATCCATGTACCTTCGTTTACTCGTAGCTTAGTCCCTGAAAACTCTGTGTGTCTTTGGGACTTCTGCTCAAAGGGGGTCTGGTAGCCTCTCAATGTTAGGCTATTTCTGCGTCTCTAGGCCTGAAAATTGGGATGTTACACGAGGCACCTACAGATTAGGAGAAAGGGCTAATGGATGTAAATGGGTCTTTACCCTGATGGTCAATGAAACATCCTCCCTTAGACCCCTCAGAGTACACTTGCGGAAGCGATATTAGCTTGATTATATCTCAACTTAAGCCCATAAATTAAAATTTTACTCTTAAGTTCCTTATTCTGAACCTTTACTTTGGGTACTGATTAATCTCATTCTACACATCCAAATGACGCTTATTACCTATCCACGTAATTCCCCAAATGTGTACTACTGGCTCACCATCTTTTGTGGCCAAATTTCTTCATTTACTAGGTCAAACTTAGGTCAAAACACTGCTACCTCAAGACCTACGAATTTCTCTCTCTTAATTTCTCACACAAATTGAACATGCCAAACAATATTTGTTACTAAATAATAAATTTTCATACAACAGAGCATTCATAAAATCCTCGTAACTCTATTACATCTTTCCCTACAAGAAATTCGACAGTATAACCGCTAGGCTTCATCTTTACAAAGTAACTAATCTTGTACTGATTCGGTAATTCCCGTTAGAACTACCATTCTACGTAAGTACCCAGGAAAAATTGGATGAACCGGCTAGGTCCACTCACTTCCAGACTCCTTAGACAGTACCCACGTACACAGTACGTATCAGCTCATTTCTTCACTACTGCTATCTTGTCATAGTTTTGGCAGCATAACGGCGTCTCTTAAAATTCTCAAAATTTACTTCGACATAACCTCCCTGTAATGGGTTATTTATTGGGATGAGATTCAGGAAAATCTTAGTAGTAACAACCATAACAATATATGTAATGCAGTGTGATAGTGCTTGCTTGTGATTGTGTACAGATAAGTATGCTGCGTGCTTCCATACTCAATAACATATGATCATAGCATTGTAGTAGAGCTTCAAACATAACATATAAGACAACAATCCAACCAAACAATAGCACATCAAATCACAAAGCCATTACATAAAAGCTAGGGTTAGTTACTACCTGGTTAGCTTAGCAGAACTCTACTATCTCTATACTGCTTCCAGCTCCGCCAAAACTTCCTTCTTTCTTTCTTTCTCTCACTTTCTCTCTCTAGAACTTCCTTCTCTCTCTAAAATGGCTCTTGGCCTTGAATGAGAAGGCAAGGGGAGGGGGTATTTATAGTGGAAGCAAAGGAGAATGAGTGGTCCAGATTAATTCTCAACGAGTGGCTCAGATTGCTTTGCGTGCCCACCAAGTTTTGCATATGTCATCGTGATGACATCATCATCCTTATGACTCATCACTTTATGACATCATCAAGGGACACCTCATAGGCTAGGTGGCGCAATGGTGGGGCCCACAGGACACCTCACCAGTTGACTCAGCACTTTCAGAGAATTCCAGAGTCTTGCACCGGAATACACGGCTGAGATCGTGCCACGTGTCCTCAGCTTTTTCTTCCTCCTCTATGTTGGTTCCATGTGGCATCTTGCTGGAACCTTTCATGCCATCCAATGCTATCCAGATAAGTCCAGAACTTTATCCGATCACTTTCTCGGTTATCGTGCCGACCGAGTAACTCTACTTTATTGAAAAGTCACTAAAACATTATTTTAATGCCACTTTTTCCCACACATATGTTGGGCTACGTTTTTTGGCTTTGGAATGCCATCTTGGATCTCTGATCAAGCTCAAGTACTCTGATGGCTCGATTCCCAAGAACCATCCCTTGGCAAATTACCAAAATGCCCTTGGTTCCTCTTTCTTTACTTTAATGAATCTAGGGGCATTATTGTCTTTTCATATCTTACCAGAGTATTCTTTGACCCTGGTCAACTATCCAGATAACCTTGCTTGACTGTCTCATCTTAGCCAAATGACCAAAATACCCTTTTCTGATTCTTTCACTATTTTATAACATAAGGGCATTTTTGTCATTTTACACCTTTTTCTGGACACCGACTCCTTTTATAAGATAAACTGACATACTGAGTCTAGGCATCCCTTTGGGTCATAACAGGCATCTGACCAATGTCATCTGACCTCATTCAGTCTCAGTTTGAATACCGATAAATCCCCTAATCGAATCCCCGGAGGTCACACACTCCCGTCTGAATTCACTAATTTGTGAATAACTTTTTCTACAGACCTCCCTTCGGTATTCTATCAGTTCCCTGACATCCGCCTCATCAGGACACATCATCCTGTAATTTCTCACGTATATCTGAAGTCTAGGATATCCGGTAAGATTTTTTTATACTTTTAGACTATCAGATAAATTTCGGCTATCTGGAGTCCTAATAAAATTCCTGTATTAAGCTGGATTATCCAGCATCATTTCCTCTATCTACCGGTGAAATTTGGGACTGAAATGCTTCCGGACAGTTCTAAGCCACTTCTGGCTCAACTTTCCATAATTACCATTTTGCCCCTGGAAACTTTTCTTCTTTTCAATTAAGTCCCATAATTCTTTCCATAATTCTTTCATACTCATAGAGACCTCATATGCATATTTCACAGTTCAGTGAAATGATCAGCATAATTTTCTCTATTTTCTGGTAAAATATGGTACTCATCGGCTACCAGCCTGATCTTTCCCATAATTACGATTATGCCCCTGAATTCTCTTTCTGGCATCTTTACTTATCTTCTTATCCTTCATCTTAAGTTCTCGAAATTCTCTTTCAACAACTCATCCCCTGAACTCTTCAGGAATCATTGTTAATTGAAAGGTTAGACAACCCGCCCATATCAGGTTATCTTACTCAGGAGCCAGCCCATACCTAGCTACCTGCAGAATTCCAAGGCTTAAGACTTAGGATATTCCTTACATTCCTCTTTTTGAACCTAGGTGAACTATCCCTATTTTGTAGGTCAAAGACTTAACTCATCTTTAAATCCTGAGGAACTTAGCTCATCCCTCGGATTCCTACAAAATATAGGTAAGTGATCTATCCATATCAGATTACTACACTGGGACTACGGGTTTAGCAGCCTGCCCATATCAGACTACTTCCCAGTTCTCCTAGACCCAAAAATTGGGATGTTACAGTCAACGGTAATGGTAGGTCAAACATGTATAAGGCGAGGTTAGTGGGTACAAGCCATACTATAAATATGGTAAGTACTACGATGAGACGTTCGCCCTAATAGCCTAGATTAATAATATTGATATACTACTCTTCTTGGCTGTAAATTAAAATTGGGCACTAATGCAAATGGACATGAAAAACACTTTTCTTAACAGAGATTTAGAAGTAGAGGTGTCTATGGATATACCACAAGCAGTAGGGTATGAGTCTGTGAATAGGACGCAAGTATGTGAGATGGGAAAATTACTGTATGGGCTAAAGCAATCGCCACATTCCTGGTTTGGAAAACTTACTGCAACTATAGACAATTTAGTTACAAATAAAATAACTCTGATCCCACTCTGCTCATCAAGCAAAGGAAGGGGACGTTTGCTATCTTACTCGAATACGTGGATGATATGATCTTAGCCCAGGATGATTTAGTTGAACTTGAAGAGCTGAAGAAACGGTTGAATACCAAATTTGAGGTGAAAGATTAAGGTAAAGTAAAACACTATCTCGGGATTGAAGTAACACAATCCGATTACAAAATATTTCTCTGATTTAAGAAGTACACACAATATCTCCTTCGTGATACAGGGATGAGAAAATGTAGAGTGACGAGTCCCTAATAGAAATGAATCATAATTTGAGCATTTATCTAGGCCAGGCACCTACAAATGAGGAGAAGGGGCTAATGGATGTAAATGGGTCTTTACCCTGATGGTCAACGATAATGGTAGGTCGAACATGTACAAGGCGAGGTAGTAGCTAGTAGTTGTACTATAAATATAATGTTGACTATGATGAGACGTTCACCCTAGTAGCCTAGATTAATAATATTGATATACTACTCTTCCTGGCTATAAATGAAAATGGGCACTAATGCAAGTGGACATGAAAAACACTTTTCTCAACAGAGATTTGGAAGTGGAGGTGTATACGGATATACCACAAGCAGTAGGGTACGAGTCTGTGAATGGGATGTAGGTATGTAAGCTGCAAAAATCACTGTATGGGCTAAATGATAAACTCTTATTTGTATTAATTTTAGTGTGTTTAAAGAGAGTTTTATAGCCATTTATAAATATGTTGAGCAATGAATTAATAATATACAATGAGAACAATGGGGAATTAATTGATATAATTTTGGTCATATATTGAAATATTATCTTGTTAGATAAATAATTTGTATCTTTTAAATCCCCATTGTAGGAACTACTCATAAAAGTACCAAGTCAACCTACTGCTATAACAAAATGAGAAGGATAATCAGTTAGATGGGTTTTGACAACTGGACAAAAGGAGATTAAGCATGTGCTGGACTGAAGAAGCTGATAACAGATTAAGCACATGGCTAATAGGAACAAGTGGACTGCAGTTGGTTGAATACATGTGTGGCACATGGAGGAGTGTAACATCCTTACTTTCGTACGTCTTAGGGACCATTCGGTAGCATTTAGAACCACTTACATGACCCTTGAAGTCCATTAGCCAAATCTGGAATTTTTACTCTTGGTGAGTTACTGTTCATATGGTATTCCAGATTGTGCGATAAACTTTGAAAAATCATAATTAATTATAGAAAAATCAAAATGAAGTGGTTCAAAATTATACTTGAAGCTAACATCTTTAAGTTTAAGGGAAAACTAATTTACTGACCAAATGCTTAGTCAATTGATACAGTTTATTCGTTAAAGTTTACTGTTCATTTGGTCAAAAATCCTGAAAACAGATTCTGGTCCCTGACTTTGGAAATTCATTTCTCTTTGTTCCTTTATCCAAATGAGATGAATTACATATGGATTTAAATATCCATATGTTTACTTTAATCTCATAAAATTTTGTGAGTTAATCCTTTCATTTGCTAGGTCAAACTGAAGCCACAATAAAACTGCTTCAGGACCTACGTTTTTACCATTTCAGTTTCCTTTCTTTAATTCCCAATAATTGTTCCAACATACATAAACCATCTCTTTGGTCTCTCATACATTTATATACATCATGGACATATTCTATAATTATTTCATACATTTTCATCACATGATTACACACTTTACATAATTGGAACAAACCATGCAACATAGGTGAATGCATCAAATTGTTCACTTTCTTTCCTCCATTCTTTAGCTCTTCTCCATGCATACAATTTCCCATCATGCTTGACCTAAATTGGTTGGTTGTGGGAGGGAGATATTCTAGGGAATCTCAGTAGCAAACATTACCACTTAAATATGCAAGATGGATGCTAATGCATGATATGTAATTTCATTAAACTTTTTTTAATTAGTGACATGACATCATGCTATATACTTTGCATAGAAAATTCATGGCCATGGGAAACATGTTCTTCATAACATATTCAACATCTTTTCTCATGTCACAACATCATTAAAATATCATATACATGTCAACACATAAGCATACCACATCAAGCACAAAAAGAGGTAAGTCCACTACCTTGAACTTAAGCTTTCTTCCTTATTCTTGCACTTGCTCCCTAAGCTTTCCAACGATGAAACCTTTCGGTCAACCACTTCTCAACATCTTCTTGGATGTTACAAGGTCCTAAGCTCATTCATATTCATCACATAATTCATTAGGACCATGAACTCAAGCATTATTCAAGACTATCTCTCTTGAACATTTAACTAACATAACTTCCTCTAACCTTTACCAATTGCCTTGGCCTTTAAATCAATTGATGTCTTGACCTTACCCTACACAATTTCACCTTTTGAATCCATTTATGAGCTTAGAATAATAAAATTCCAGCTCCTATGCACTGTTCTGTATAGATTTGGAAAACATGCACAATTCTTCCAAAAATTCTCATCTTGATTCCAATGCTTCCCATACTTGTTTCTCTACTTTATCCCACACAACTTTTCATTTTAAAACCATCGGAAGCATCAAAATCATGATATTCCAATCACTGTTTATGGGAGTGAACAGTAACAGAGAATAATTCCAAACATAACAACTTTCAATTCCAATGCTTCCAAGGCTGAAAACCTATCCAATCCTACACAAAATCATCATATAAACTCAATGGAAGCATTAGATCATTGAAATTCCATCTCCTTCTATTATGAACAGTGCACGAACAGTGCAAATCGAAATGGTTCATCCATGGCAAAGTCAAGAACATCAGCTTGATTCAACAACCAATCATCTAAATAGCTTGTTTAAACTTTAATCTCATAATTCTAACTTTAATTTCTTCTTTCTCCTTTCATCTAAGGTTTTAGACAGCATATACAACTTAGAGAAAACTCAACTTTCTTCCATGAAAACCCTAAGTTCAAGCTCCCAAATCAAAGGATAATAAGCTAGGATAGATTGCTTACCTTTAATCTCTAACTTGCTTGAACTTCGGCCTTTGAATTCTTCTTTGTCTTGGCTTGAGTTTTCATTTTGCAAGAGGTTCCCCAAGCATTCTTCATTCACGGTTTTGCATCAGAAAAATGGGGGTATTAATAGAAAAATCCAATGGAAAATGAAAGGCTAAGATCATTTTGTGCCCTATTTGATCTAATGGCTTAGATTTAATCTTGAATTTCCTTTTCTCTAATAATTATGACATCATCACCATGACATCATCAAAGGGGACACCTCACAAGACATGTGGTAAAATTCCAAGGGCATAAAACTTCTGGAAAAATTCCAGTCTAATCCGTTACAGGCTCAGTTCGATCCCCCAAAAACTAGGCTGTTTTCTGAATCTAATTCTTTTGAGATTCCATAATATGTTTTCTGACCTTAAATCCAGTATCCGAATTCTTTCTATCATTGACATTCTTATACTGGGTCTCAACTTAATTACAGATCCCTTAGAAAATGACCAAAATACCCTTGGTGCCCTTCCTTGCACTACGTTGACCCTAAAGGCATAATTATCATTTCACACCTCTTTATACCTTATCAGAGCATATACTGACTCTGAATAACCCTTCCTGTACCTGCCTTGGCATTTTGGCCTGTCTAAAATGACCAAAATACCCTCCATTCATCTCTTGCTCCTTGGTACAACACAGGGGCATTTTCGTAATTTCATACTTTTCCGGGGTTCCTCTGGACACTGGCCCACATACTTCTCAGGTACCTTAGTGGGCCTCTGGGACACCATTTTGGGCCTTTGTCTAGGTCCATTACTTATATGGCATAAATCCCAAGAAACCTCTCCCGAAGGTATTTATCAGGTATTTTATTCTACTGTAAATTCCATTAAAAATTCTACGGGATTCCTTTTCTGATCCTGTCAGTTTTATAAATTCTCATATTAATTGTAGGAATTTACTGTAAAGATTCATCTGATTCTGAGGTCTAAAAAATACTACAATAATTTTATCTGACTTTCAAAATTTATATCAATTTTTCAGGACCCCAAATCAAAATTCTGTTATGCGTCAAACTAACCGGAATAATTTTCTCCATCTACTGGTAAAATTTGGGTCTGATCTGACTCCAAATATTTTTGGCCTATTTTCGGTCCAAATTCTTCATAATTACACTTTTGCCCCGTGACTTTTCATAAATTGCACTTATGTCCTCACATTTGGCTAAAATTACGCTTAAAGACCCCATATTTTTGTCTACTTTCTCTTTTGGCCTTAAAACTTTTATAATTTCACTTAAGTCCTTGCATTTTCTTCCTTTTTCAATTCAATCCATTTCTTCACATAAATGGCCATATATTTCCTTAGAAAATCTCACATATATTACGTACAAACTGTACATACAAATCAGTATAGAAAATTAGGGATATTACAAGGAGCATTGTTCACACACAGCATACCGTTCACATATCATTCATTCACGCCATACATCTGATACACGAACCATTGAGAGAGAGATCAATGACTCTATTCTACTCTATCACGCCATTCCTCACCTCAAATCCATCTTCCTTTCATCTCTGCACTTCTGTTCTGTTCTGTACAGGAGAACTAGAGCAACTTCAGTCTTCATTTTCATCTTCTCCTTTTACTTTCACCGTGACTGCTGCTAGTTTTTCTATTGCTATTGAAGTTTTGATGGCAATGCAAGGCTAAGTTGTTGTGTTCTCTTGGAGATGATGCTGAACCATAATTCTTGAGCTGAAACAGGGAGTTTCAATTGTGTCTTTAATTTTGATTTAATTGTATCGAGTTGATGTAGTGACTTCTGGTTTATTGATTCAATTATAGTTAGTATATGATGAACATTAGGAAACTAAGTTAGATTTCCTGATGATGCTTAATTGAGCTTTGATTATCCTCTTCCTTGAACTAGTTGGACATGGTTGTGGTTAATTAGAGTAATCCAATAACAGAGTATAGTTGTATCTGTTTGATTCATCTTCTTCTATCTTTGAGTTGAATGATTCATATTTCTCTATTCAATATCTGTGAGTTGTAGCTTTGATTGAGATTTAGCTGGCAAGTTGTTAGCTAACATATTCTAATTCAACTAATTAACTCCTCATATTCTGTGGATAATGAAGGTAGGTAATCTCCAAGGGAACACACTTGTTATTGATACATTTCATCATCATTACAACTTAAAATCATAAACAATAGTATAGGATTTACTTTTAGAAGTTAGTCAATACCTCATCACACAATTCATCTGATTAATTTATTAATTTGTGGTTCATTAGATTAATTAGAAACTTTAGCATCCATTTAGGCTCCTTAAGAATTGACTTAGGTTAGCCTCCACTTCACTATTGGTTAGCTTAGGTTTGTTCTATAATTAAAATGACAGTTATCAAAATAGCGCCGTTGCCAGGAGCCTTACTTGTTAAGGTTTCCTAAGCAATCTGCTGGGCCTAAAAAATATAAAGAGTAGATAGGTGTTTAGTTTTTTCCTGCGAATTGAGTGTTTTATCTTTTTGAGTCACAACCAATTGCCTCTTTAGTTGTGGCTATAGTGCAAAATTGATTTCTGAGCGTCTCTGTGACTTTTAGTCGCGACCATAGTTCTTTTTGGTTGCAACCTGAAATTTGTTTCTAACTCAGATTTGCTCTCTGTGAATTCTAGCCGTGACCGAAGTGCTTTGTGGTTGCAACTAACAACTTTTTATCCATCAGTTTTCTTCTTTGTGATTTCCAGTCGTAACCAAATTGACACTTAGTCACGACCAAAAATTCGTGTTCAATTCAGATTTACTCTCTGTGATTTTTAGTCACAATGTGAGTGATATTTGGTCTTAACCAGAAATTTCAAATTTTAAGCATTTTCTCTCTGTGATTTTTAGTTACAACCAAAGTGACATTTAGACACGACCAAAAATCCTGATTCAAAAATTTTGATCTCTGTGACTAACAGTTGTGACTTGAAGTTTATTTTTGTCACGAAATCTGCTCTCTGTACTTTGTAGAAACGAATGATTATCCTTTGCGTCGCGACCTGATATTTTTGAACTGAGATTACTTAATCTCATCTTTTGAAGTTGCTGCATTATTGATGTACTTGATGTCCTACTGATATTGTCATTTTAATTATCAATCAAAACTAAACTAACCAATAGCAAGTGGAGGCTAACCTAGGTCGATTCACAAGGAGCTTAAATGGATGCTAAGGTACCTAATTAATCTAATGAGCCATAAATTAACAAGTTAATTAGATGAATTGTGTGATGAGATGTTTGAACTAAAACTAAACGTAAATCCTATACTACTGTTTATGATTTATGTGTTTATGATGAGGAAATGAATCAATGACAAGTGTGTTCCCTTAGAGATTACCTTACCTTCATTATCCACAGAATATGAGAAGTTAATCAGTTGAATTAGAATATGTTAGCTAACAACTCGCTAGCTAAATCTCAATCAAAGCTACAACTCATAGACATTGAATAGAGAATATGAATCATTCAACTTAGAGATAGAAGAATATGAATTAACAAATACAACTGTACTATGTTATAGAATCACTTCAATTAATCACAACTATGTTCAACTCGATCAAAGATAATAATCAATTAAAGGTCAATTATGCAGAAATAAGAAATCCAACTCGGTTCCCTACTTCTTTGTCCTCTACTAACTCTAATTGCATTAGTAATTATAGAATTAAGTACATTAACTCGATACATTTCACTCTAAATTAAAGACACAATGACAGTCCCTGTTTCAGCTCAAAGATTCTGGTTCAGCATCATCTCCAAGAGAGCACACAACAACTTAGCCTTGCATTGCCATCTGAACTCCAGTAGCAACAGAAAGCAAAATAGTAGTCATGTGGAAATGGAAGGAGAAGATGAAGATGGAATGGTCTCTGTTTCTCCTGCTCAAAACAAAGCAGAAGTGCAGGTGGTGAGAGAAAATGGAGATGGAGAAGAAGAGTGGTCTACATCTGGTGTCCCAGTGTATGAATTTCTCCCTCTGTATGCTGCATGATATATATAGTTGCAGATGCAATGGAAGAGTGATGCCTGGAGGGCTGATAAAATCATATTTGTATGGATTTTTAATATGTTAAAAGAGAGTTTATTATTGATTTTATCCGCATTTACTACTATATTGAGCAAATTAGTTAATAATATGAAATTAGACAAGTGGGAATTTAAATGATGTGATTTTAGTGCTTAATTGGATAAATAATCTATTGAATATCTATTTCAGGTCAATACAATAATCAGTCAGCAAAGTTAGCCAACCTATTCTAATTCAACTGATTAACTCTTGATATTCTGTGAAAAATGAAGGTAAGGTAATCTCCAAGGGAACACACTTGTCATTCATTCATTTCATCATCATAAACACATAAAATCATAAACAATAGCATAGCATTTATTTTTAGAAGTTAGATAATATCTCATCACACCAATCATCTGCTTAATTTGTTAATTTGTGACCCAATAGATTGATTAGGTACCTTAGCATCCATCTAGGCTCCTTGTGAATCGACCTAAGTTAGCCTCCACTTTATATTGGTTAGCTTAGTTTTATTTGATAATTAAAATGACAGTTATCAAAATGGCGCCGTTGTCGGGAAGCCTTACTTGTTAAGGTTTCCTAAGTAATCTCTTGGGCCTAAAAAACATAAAGAATAGGTAGTTATTTTAGTTTTTCTGCGAATTTTGTGTTTTATATCTGTTAAGTCGCGACCATTTGGCTTTTAAGTCTTGACTAAAGTGCTCTGTGATGTTTAGTCACAACCAAATACACATTTGGTCGCAACCAGAAATTAGTTTTCAACTCAGATTTGTTTTCTGTAACTTTTAGTCGCGACCGGAGTGCTTTTTGGTTGCAACCGAAAAAATATTTTTCAAAAACTTTTCATCTCTGTGATTTCTAGTCGTAACCAAATCGACTGGAGTGGATTTTGGTCGCAACCAGAAATTTCTTACCTAAAAAATTTGCTCTTTGTGATTTTTAGTCGCAACCAAAGTGACATTTGGTCGCGATATCTGCTTTGTGTGATTTTTAATCGCGACCTAGAGTCCTTTTAGTCACGACTTGAGCTTTCTAAACTGTGAATAACTGATCTCAATTTTTGAATTTGCTGCATTGCTGATATATTTGATCTTCTGCATTATTGTTGAGCATGATTTGCATGAACAAAAGCTCTGAATTCTTTCCTTTGGATAGAGAAATCAATAGAACACTTAGGCAAATCAAGAGGACTAAAATCTTAAATCAAGCTAGTGTTGCATTTGAGCTTAGTTTTTCTAGTCAATCTGTTGTTGCTAAGATTGAGTAATATCCTGGATAATCATCTTGTCATGGAGCATGTTAATGTAGGTGAAGCTCATACTCATAATCAGAATAATCAATATGAGCAGTATGCAGAAAATAACATGAACAATAGAAGGCCACGTAGGAGCATAAGAGATCTCACTTCTTCTAATGCAAACTATGATCATTTTCACACTCGTCTTGCTTTAGATGTTAATTTTGAGCTAAAAGGTCCTTTGTTAAGTAACTTACCAAAGTTTTATGGATTGGCAGGTGAGGATCCTTTCAAACATTTAAAGACTATGCAGTGGGTTTGTTCATCTATGAAGCCTGTAAGAGCTGACATAGATGCTGTGCAGAGATAAGTCTTTCATTTCACACTGGAAGGAAAGGAAAAAGAATGGTTCTATATGAAACATCCTTACTTTCATATGTTTTAGGGACCATTTGGTAGCATTTAGAACCATTTTCAAGGTCAATGAAGTCCAAATTCTCAATCTGGAGTTTCACTCTTATCGAGTACTGTTCACTGTGTAAATTCCAGATGAGTGACCCGACTTCCAAAAATCATAACTAATTCTAGAAAAATCAAAATGAAGTGGTTCAAATTGATACATGAATCTAACTCAATTATATTTTATTTAAAAATCATTCATTGACCACTCTTTGACCAAGTCAACATAGGTCAATGTTACAATGTTACTATTCATCCAGCGTTTTCCCCCTGAATCCAGCATTTTGGTCCCAACTTTGATAATTTAGATCTCCATGTGTAGACATCCTAATGAGGCATTCTTTATATCAAATAGAAGCTTGGTATGTCTACTATTTTCCATAAAAATATCATACATTTATTCATCCATTTACTATTTTTAATTATGGATCAAACATCATCAAGTCACCACGTGTTACTGTTCATAATGGTAAATTCCAGCACTCAACTTTGCATACATATGCATACATCCATCACATATCAGTCAAACATGCCAAACAATACCCATTATTAAATAATAAGTTGTTATACATCAGAACATGTACAAAATCCTCATATTTTTATTACATTTTTTCCTGCCCGAAATCCGGCAGCATAACTGCTACGCTTTGTCTTTAGAAAGTAACTGATCTTGTACCGATTCGGTAATTCCTGTGAGAACTACCATTCTACCTAAGTACCCAGGAAAGACTGGATGAACCGGCTAGGTCCACTCACTTCCAGCCTCTTTAGACAGTACCTACGTACATAGTACATATCAGTTCCTTTCTTTGTTACTGCCATTTTGTCATAATTTCGGCAGCATAACGGCGTCTCTTAAAATTCCTAAAATTTACTTCGACATAGCCTCCCCTGTAATGGGTTATTTATTGGGATGAGATTCTGGAGAATCTCAGTAGTAATAATCATAACAATATATGTAATGCAGAGTGACAGTGCTTGCTTGTGATTGTGTACAGATAAGTATGCTGCGTGCTTCCATACTCAATAACATATGATCATAGCATTGTAATAGAGCTTCAAGCATAACATATAAGATAACAATCGAACCAAACAATAGCACAACAAATCACAAAGCCATTACATAAAAGCTAGGATTAATTACAACCTCAAGAGCTTAGCAGAATTCTAGAATCTCTATACTGCTTTCAACTCCGCCAGAACTTCCTTTCTTCTTTCTTCCTTGAACCTTCTCTCTCAAGAACTCACTTCTCTCTCTATTTCTTGCTCTTGGCCTTGATGCAAATGAAGGCAAGTGGGGTATTTATAGTTTTGATGGATAGCATTTCCGTAATTTCCAAGAGCTTTGAACTTGTGGCCACCGTTTTTCTGAAATTTCTTATTTTCTTTATTCCCTTTACTACATCATCATGACATCATCCCAAGGGACACCTCATGGAAAACCTCATCCCTCACATTTCTCACATGGCAAAATTGAGAGAGCCAAGAAGCCTCTGGAAAATTTCCAGTCCAATCCGATACCGGCCCGGTCTGTTTCCTCGAAAACTGGACTGTTTTCTGAATCCAATTTTTCTGAAAATCCATATTATATCTTTTGACCTTAAATTTAGTATCTGAGTCCTTTATATCATTAACATTTTTATACTGGGTCTAAACTCAATTACAGATCCCCTGTCAAAATGACTAAAATACCCCTGGGTGCCCTTTCTTGCAATATCTTAACCCTAAGGGTAAAATTATTATTTTACACCTCTCTGTACCCTGTCAGGGCATATACTGACTCTGGTTAACCTCTTGGCATTTTGGCCTATCCAGAATGACCAAAATGCCCTCCATTAATCTATTACTCTTTAGTACAACACAGGGGCATTTTCGTAATTTCGTACTTTTCCGTGGTTCTGCTGGTCACTGGCCCACCTATCAGTCCAAGGGTCTTATTGGACCTTTGATGGCACCATTATTGGGCCTCCTAGGGTCCATTACCTTTATGGCACGTATTACGAGGAATCTTCCCCTGGCAATGTTCATTGAGTCTTTTAGCTATTATACACATCTCCGGATACTGACTCCTTTTATCAGATACATTGGCCTACTGTGTCTAGGCATCCATTTGGGTCATAACAGGCATCTGACTGATGTCATCTGACCTCATTCAGTCTCAGTTCAAATACCGATAAATCTCCCTATCGGATACTTGGAGGCCTCACACTCCCGTCTGTATTTGCTAATTTATAAATAACTTTTTCTACAGACCTCCTATTGGTATTCTGTCAATTTCCTAACATCCGCCCCATCAGGACGCATCATCCTGTAATTTCTCACATATATCTGAAATTTAGAATATCCGGTAGAATTTTTTTTATACTTTTAGACTATCAGATCAATTTTGGCTATCTGGAGTCATGAAAAATTCCTGTATTAAGCTGATTACCCAGTGTCACTTGCTCTATCTACTGGTGAAATATGGGGCTGATTTGAATACGATCACTATTTTTGCCTATTTCTGGTCCAGGTTTTCATAATTACACTTTTGCCCCTGGAACTTTTCTTCTTTTCAATTAAGTCCCTTTATTTGGTTAAAATTACACTTAAGGACCCCACATTTTCGTCTACTTTTCCTTTTTAGCCTTAAACTTTTCATAATTACACTTAAGTCCTTACATTTTCTTCATTTTTCAATTTAATCCCTTTTTTTCATAAATGGACATTATATCCTTAGGGACTTTCACTATTTACACATAAGTCCCTGAACTTTTACTTATTTACAGTTTAGTTCCTAAAAACCCTCTGTATATTTCTGGGACTTCTGCTCAAAGAGATATATCTATTTTAGGCTACTTTCTAAGTCTCTGGCCTGAAAAATTGGATGTTACACTATATGCTGCTATATCATGCACCTCAAGCTCTACACTCCTGGAATAACTTAAGAAGTGCCTTCTTGGAGAGACATTTTCCTTCATCAAAGACTGCTACATTAAGGAAGGAAACCTTTGCTGTAAAATAGTATGCTGAAGAATCTTTCTATGAGTTTTTGGGCAGATTTCAAGAATTACTGGCTAGATGTCCATATCATCAAATTCCAATGTAACATTTGGTGCAGTACTTTCATTTAGGATTACGCTTTGCATGCAGAAAGAATTTGGATGCAGTAGCTGGGGGTTCCATTGATGATCTAACTCCTGATGAAGCATGGAACTTAATTGAGAAGTTAATAAATAATGACCAGCAGTATGGGGGATATGATGTTAAACAAGTGCATGAGGTTTCTGCAAGGTCTTCTCAAGATCATAATACTCTATCCTCTCAAGTTGCTACTATGAATGCTCAGATCAACAACTTAGTTGCTCAATTGACCAATACACATGTTCAGAGCCCATACTCTCAAGCTCTAGTTGCTCCTAGTTGTCAGCTTTGTTCATCTCCAATGCACACCAGTGCTAATTGTCCTTCACACTATGAGGAAGTCTCATCCATTTATCAAGGAAGACCAAACCAGTATCCATAAAGGAATCCATACTCGAACACATACAATGAAGGATAGAGAGATCATCCTAACTTTAGATGGAGGGATGGAGGTGGAGACAGGAATTTTGGGCAGAACAAGTTCAACAATGACAAGTAAGTGGCTGAATCTTCTACAGCTATAAAAGTGTCTACTGCTGAAAAGGATGATGGAATTTTTGAGATACTCAAGAGCATTACTGTGATGAATTCAAAAATAAATTCCAGCAACACAAACTTTAGCTCTAACTTCAAGGACTTGAGATTTACAGTCGAGAACAACCTAGCAAAGACAAATTCTAAATTTGCTGCTTTGGAGAATAGAATTGAACAGTGGGAAACTAACACATCAAATATGAATAGCTATGTATCACAGCTAGCTAATTTAGTAAGTGATATTCAGGCAAGGATTAGTGGAGATCTACCTTCAAATACAGTTATTAACCCCAAAACTATGAATGCTATAAATCTGCAAAGTGAGGAGCAAGTTACAGAAGTTAAAAATGAAGATGAAGGTAGATACTAGCAGTCTTTGAAGAATAGTATTGAGAAGCCTGAAGGCAAGAAGGAAGCACAATCCCTTGAGAAGGAAAAAGTTAAAGAAAATCAAATTAATTCTGCACAAGATTCTGAGGGTTATGGACTGTTGAAAAGCAATGAAATTAAGCCGCTAGAAACTAGTAAGGATACAACTAAAGCAACAATATCAGCAGTAAGTTTAGAGCTCAAGCAGGAAGAAACTCATACTGATTCAGCTAAGAAAGAAGTGAATCTCAAAGACTTACTTGTTCCAAAGCAACTCATGAGTAGCAAGAAAGTCTAAGAGCAACAGAACAAGGAAATCATTGATTGCTTCAGCAAGATTGAAGTAAATATGCCTATACTGGAGAGGATGTAGAGAGTACCAGAATATGCAAAATGTTTGAAGGAGAGTTGCAACCACAGGAAAAGAGACAAAACTAATGAACTGGTGCAATTGGGACCTAAAGCTTCTACACTTTTCAAAGCTCAATTTCCAGAAAAGTGTAAAGATCCAGGTGCATTCTCTATTCCTTGTTCAATTGGCAAGAAAACTATTCCTAGAGCATTATTAGATTTAGGTGCTGCTATTAATGTAATGCCTAGTGCGGTTTATCAAGCTTTAGGAATGAATTTGATTAAGCCAACTAAAGTGTTAGCTCAATTGGCTGATAAGAGTATTATAAATCCTAAGGAAATCTTAGAAGACATTCTAGTTGAAGTTAAGGACCTTGTTTTTCTTTTGGACTTTTATGTTTTTGATATGACAAATAAATCTCTTGATGATAATACTCTTATTCTAGGTAGGCCATTCTTGAAGACAGCTAACACCATGATTTGCATGAATGAGGGACCTATTAAAATGGAATTTGGTGGGCATATGATTCAGTTTAACATGTATAGACACCCACATTAACATAATTCTCTCATAGGACTTAATATGATTGATGCATTACTTGAAAATAAGTGTGTTGATATTTGTGAGCTTGAAAATAATGATGTAGATGAAGAACCTTCCATTCCTTACTCCTCCACTAATTTCTTTTCTTTTTCTTCATCCAATAGTGTTGTGTTATGCATTAATTCTAAACTTGTTGGCTGGCTTTCCACTATGGGTGATTTTTCTTCTTCATCATCTACTATTTCTTTCTTTGGAACTAACCACACTTTTTCAAGTGATACACAATATCCAGGAAGGTTTATGGCAGATATTCAGGGCAATATCATTACAATAGAGTTTGAGAGACAAGAAGTCAGAATTCATGGGTTAAGGAAAATTTCATTTAATATCCTATATTCTAACCCTGTTCATTTGAGCTTCAAATTTTTAGTCGTCTCAGGGCTACAGAAATTAAAGGATGTTCTTCAACGTCAACAGAATTGCACTGCTGGAACTTCAAAGAGAGTTGCTACTGGATATGATGCTGAATTGGTGCAGGAATCAGAGAGCAATGAATCTGGAGTATAGTCTAAGAAGTTGAGTCCATTTGTTATTCGACCTCTAGACAATGAGCTTGAATAACTTCCAAAGAGTTTAGAGTATCCAAGACAATTCAAGATAAATGGACATCTATGGAAGCTGTTCAAGGAGAATTTCAAGCCCCCATGATATTCAAGTTGTCTCCTTCCTTGTTTCCCCACTTACAATAGTCTGCTTTCATCAGTTTTATTATATACTTGAGCTATATTTGTTGATTAAGTGTGGGGGAAGATGTAATATCCCTAATTTTCTAGTCTAGTTTGTATGTACAGTTGGTACATAATATATGTGAGATTTTCTAAGAAAAGTGTGGCCATTTAAGTAAGGAAAGGGATTGAATTGAAAAGGATAGAAAGTTTAGGGACCTAAGTGAAATTTATAAAAGTTTTAGGGCCAAAGTATAAGGTAGACATAAATGTTAGGCCATTAAGTGTAATTTCAAAAAGTTTAAGGACTTCAATGTAATTTATCAAAAGTTCAAGGGGCAAAAGTGTAATTATGAAGAAATTCAGCTGGAAAATGCCCAAAAATGTCTGGGAACAGATTAGTCCCAAATTTTACCAGTAACTATAGAAAATTATTCCGGTTAATTTGACGCAACACAGAATTTCGATTTGAGGTCCCGATAAATTGATATAAATTTATGAAGTTTAGGAAAAATTATTACAGTCTTTCTTGGACCTCAGAATCAGATAAAGCTTTACAGTAAATTCTTATAATTAATATGAGAATTTATAAAACTGACAGGGTCAGAAATGGAATCTTGTAGAATTTTTAATGGAATTTACAGTAGAATAAAATATCCGATAAATACCTTCGGGAGAGGTTTCTCGGGATTTATGCCATAAAGGTAGTGGACCCATATAAAGGCCCAAAATGGCGTCACAAAGGCCCAATAAGTAACTGAACAGTTATGTGGGCCAGTGTCCAGAGGAACCCCAGAAAAGTGCGAAATTACGAAAATGCCCCTGTGTTGTAATAATGTACAAGAGTTGAATGGAGGGCATTTTGGTCATTTTGGACAGGCCAAAACACCAAGGTAAGGACAGGAATGATTACTCAGAGTCAGTATAGGCCCTGATAAGGTATAAAGAGGTGTGAAATGATAATTATACCCTTAGGGTTAATATAGTGCAAGAAAGGGCACCAAGGGTATTTTGGTAATTTCTCAATGGATGGATAGTAGATAAATAATCAGTATAACAATGTCAATGGTAGGAGAAACCTAAACACTAGTTTTCCTGACAGAATACATATTATGGAATATTACAAAAATTAGGAACATAAAACAGTCTGGTTTTTGTGAAACTGGACTGGACTGGAATTTTTCCTATCAGTATTTTCCAATTTATTGCGCCAAACGTAGCCTTCATGATGTCATGGATGATGTCATTAATGAGGCTTCTAGGGCAAGCTTCTTACAAGGTGAATTTTGGACCATTAGATCAAATAGTAACCAAAGTAATCTTGGCCTTCCATTTTCACCAAATTTTTCTATAAATACCCCCCAAAATTAGACTTGTTTGGCAGCTTAGACACCTTGGGGAACCTCTTGCAAAATTTTTATTGAAGCTAGAAGGAAGCAAGCAACTTGGAAGAACAAGTAAGGTAACTAGTCCCCTTGATCTTAGACTTTATTCTAGCAAGTTTGCTCTTGGTTTTAAGAGATTTTTGGGACATATTTCTCTTGGTGGTGCTGCTGGATATTCTGTTTTGATGTGAAAAGAATATAAGATTTATGTTATAGATAGTTTAGATAAGCTTAAACAAGCTAGAATCAAGTGGTACTAGCTTGGAAATCCAAGTATGCATGTGAATGGAAGATTGTGTTCTTTTCTGGTACAGTATGAATCACTGTTCATATGCTGGAATTTCATGATTTTAAGGCTTCCAATAGGTTTAAAATGGAAAATTGTGTGGGGATAAAGTAGAAAAACAAGTATTGGAAGCATTGAAATCAAAATGAGAATTTTTGGAAAATGTAAGGGACATTTCGGTTCTGTATAGCAGCCAAGGATCTGAATTGATTTTGGAAATTCTGATTTCATATTTGAATTCTACATGAAAAATTATATGGAAATGAACCATGAGAATTTATTTTGTAAAGATGTAAGCATAAGTTATAGGTTAGACAAAGAAAGGAATATAGTAGGAACCTAGTCTTGGAATTTGTTTTGGAGTTGAATGGTAACTTGATGTTACTTTGTAATGGCTAGGTTTTGACATTTGTCAAAGGAGAAGATCATTCCAAGAAGGCTGTAACAAGGATATCTAAGAGGTAGCAAGAATACCTAACTATAATCTTATGTTTGTTTGATTGTATGCTTGCTTGTTAGTTATGATTCTTGGTTGAGCTTGAGTTGATACTTTGATGATTATGATAAAGTATGAATGGTTGCAACTCCTTGCAATGAATGTCATGACAATATGCATGTTAGAGTTTGCTTATGTATGTTCACAAAGTAGCTCCCATATCATGATAACATGTTAGGCATTTAATCAAGCATGCATGTTATTATAGTTTGTATGACTTGCTATTGAGATTTCCATAAAATCTCATTCTTTCCATACACATAACCATGTTATAGGTGCTGGAACTTCTCAAGGAAAAAGGGTAAATATGGATGGTTGAATTTGTATATGAATTAAAGTTAAGTACTTGACCTTAGAAGATGATATTATGATATGCATGATGTATGATACTATGAATCTGATCCGAGGTAGTGCACTTTTAACGGTAGTTTTCACAACTTATCCAACGTATTTTCACGTAAAATTTGGTATGAAAATAGTTAAGATCCAGAGCTTTAAATGGACACCAAGAATTCCTCAATTGGTTAAGTATACGATTTGTTATGATTTTTCAAAGTTTCAAATAAAATCTGGAACAAGATAAAATGAGCAACCAGAGGCAGTAAGGTTCATGCGTGAATTTCAAATAGTAAATGAATGATTTTTTGACAAAATTTTATGAGGCTAAAGTAAACATATGGAGATTTAAATCCATATCTAACACGTCTCATTTGGATAAGTGAACAAAGAGAAATGAATTTTTGAAAATAAGGTAAAGAAGCTGGAACTTCCAAACTTACCAAATGAATAGTGTTTTTCAACGAAAAAAATGATTTCATTTGGGCAAGAAAACACCGATTTCATATTTTTCCTTCAAAGTTCAATGAAATAGATTTCATCAAAAATTGGAACCACCTGATTTTGATTTTTCTACATTTAAATATGAATTTTCAAAGTTTAGGCTGTATTCTGGATTACCAAATGAACAGTAGCCGTGAACAGTCCCGATGCCTTTTTTTTTTTTGAAAATTCATGTTTCTAAACTAAAGGGGTAATCAATTGGTATAAGTTACCTCTAATTGAGTATATCTAAGGGTAAAATTAAGGATACGATAGAAGAGACCAAGTCAGTAGGGTAGATAAATACTTCCATGAATAAATCAAAGATTCTGGTGTAGTGTTATCATGATTACTGCTGCCATTGCATGTGTTTCATTGCTTATTCCCATTGAGGACAATGTAGAAATTAAGTGTGGGGGACGATGAATTTGAGTGAGTAAAATGAGTGAATAAAAATCAGACAAATGCTGTGATTTTGTGAATTTTGGTCACGACCTCATGTTATTTTTGTCACGACTAATGTGTTCAAATTGTCAAAATTTCTTCTCTGTGAAGATTAGTCGCAACCGTTACTTATTTTTGTCTCGACCAAAAGTTCATATTGATATTTACCCATCTATGATGTTTAGTCTGGTATGTACTTTATCTATGTCACGACTATAACTCTGTGAATTTTGGTCGCGACTGGATTGTCATTTGGTCGCGACGAGAACATATGTGTTTAACAGGTTTACTCTTGGTGATTTTGAGTCGCGACCAATATTCCCTGTTTTCTGAAAATTCCTTCTTTGTGTAAAACAGTCACGACCGGATGTCCATTTTGTCGCAACTAACATTGATCCTCTGCTAAAAATTCCTTCTATTTCATTCTGATTGGCACTTGGTTTTTGGAATTTACTGTCATGGATTCAAAATTGAACTTTGAACATATACTTTTGACATTGACAAGCTTGATGAAGTGTTAGTTGCTTGTTTCATTAATTCACTACTGGAAATTGTGCATCACGAATGATTAATCTCATGTATTTTGTTTAAAATTCATGCAATCTAGTCATGTGAGCTGATTAGGGTGAGTAAGCCAGATGGAAGCATTTTGAGCCTTCAACATATACTCCTTTACATTGTGTGGCACCATCTAGTTTGGTAACTTTGTAGAACTTGTCTCAATCCTTGATTCAAAACCACATTAGCTCCATGGAAGTGTGAAAATGATAAGGGCATTCCTTTCAAAATCCTCTTGACCAAACAGAAACCACATAAATAGTAAATACCCTTTGAGACCTTCATTTTCTTTAAAAATTCCATCCTGGATTAATGAATATTGTACAAATAGTTGCTGCTGCAGTGATTCTTTAATTGTGTATAATGGTCGAGTTGCAACCAATTGTTGAATGTCTGTACCTTAATAAATTGTTATCTGGTTCAATAGTGAAAACAAAGGAAAAATACAGAGAAAAGAAAAAGAAAAGTACAAAGGAAAGAGGAAGCACTACTATAAAAAAGGCTTTCTAAATCGGTTTAAAATGGCATTCTACACCAGATAAATAACCGGTGTAGAAACAGACCGTGTAGTAAGTGAGACATTCTAAACCGGTCAGATATCCAGTGTAGAAAGTGAGACATTCTAAGCTGGATTCAAGAAAAACTGGTATAGATGAACAGATTTTCTATACTGTTATGTCAACGTCAGTTGTAGATTAACGAATTTTTTACATCTGGCGTGTTTATATGGGCATTGTATATAAATATATTAGGTTATTTTTTCTACACCGGTTGTGGTAATGACCGGTGTAGATTATGCTATTTTCTACACCGGCTATTTTAATGACCGGTGTAGATTATCCTATTTTCTACATCGGTTATTTTAATGATCGGTGTAGAGTATGCTATTTTCTACACATTACAATTAGTACAACCGATAATTTTTGTCCTGTTTAAATGTATGATTAAAAAATAGCCAGTTCATCGTTTCATTACCCTATCCCCTGAAGCTTCCAAAAATACAAGTCAAAGAGATAAAAGTGGAGAAATAATTCAATAAATATAGTATTCATTTAATAAAGTTGAATACAAAAATTGAACAATTTGAATATAAAAATAAAAGAAGGTATTCCTTGAAACACAAATACTATTGAGAAGGAATGAATTGAACAAAAACTTAGCCCAAAGATTGCGCAGCTCCTCAATATCTTCTATAGGAAATGGGTCAGATTGATCAAACATCTGAAATATCAAATTAAGGCATTACTAGTATATGTTAAATTAACAAGAAATATGAAATCATTAGGAAACACGATTGTACCTGAAATATCCTCCCTTAACCCCTCAATGTACACTTGCGGAAGCGATATTAGCTCGATTATATCATAACTTAAGCCCAGAAATTAAAATTTCACTCTTAAGTTCCTTATTCTGAACCTTTACTTTGACAACTTATTTATCTCATTCTACACATCCAAATGAGGCTTATTACCTATCCATGTAAAGCCCCAGATGTGTGCTACTAGCTCACCAAATTTCATGGCCAAACTCTTTCATTTACTAGGTCAAACTGAGGTCGGAACACGGCTGTCTCAGGACCTGCGAATTTCTCTCTTAATTTCTTAACTTTTCAATTACTCTCATAATTACTTTTCTTATGTATAACCCATTATTCTAGATACTTATACACAAGCTGAACATGCCAAACAATATTTATTATTAAATAATAAATTGTTATACAACAGGACATGAACAAATCCTCATATCTCTATTACATCTTTCCTGCCGAAAATTTGGCAGTATAACTACTTTTTCATCTTTAAAAATAATTGAACTATAATGATTTGGTAATTCCTATAAGAACTACCATTCTACTGAACTAGGTCCACTCACTTCTAGACTCCTTAGACAGTACCTACGTACACAATACTCATCATATCCTATCTTCATTATGGACATTCTGCCATAATTTTGGCAGCATAACGGCGTCTTTAACATTCTCAAAATTCACTTCGACGTAACCTCTCTGTAATGGGTTATACATAGGGGATGAGATTCGGGGGAATCTCAGTAGTAACAATCATAACAATATATGTAATGCAGTGTGATAGTGCCTACTTGTGATTGTGTACAGTTATGATGCGTGCTTCCATACTTAATAATAACATATGATCATAGCATTATGTAATAGAGCTTCAGACATAATATATAAGACAACAATCCAACCAAACAATAGCACATCAAATCACAAAGCCATTACATAAAAGCTAAGATTAGTTACTATCTCACTAGCTTAGCAGAACTCTAATATCTCTATACTGCTTCCAGCTTCGACAGGACTTCCTTCTTTCTTTCTTCTCTTCCTTCCTCTCACTTTCTCTCTCTATAACTTACTTCTCTCTCTAACTTGGTGCTCTTGGACGTGCTCCTTATGAAGGGAAGGGATATTTATAGGTTTCAAGAATGGCATTTTGGTAATTCTTAAAAACTTTAATCCTGTGGCCACGATTTTTCTTGGAATTTTCTATTTTCTTTAATCCATTTTATTGCATCATCATGGTGATGTCCTCATGATAACTCATGGCCCTTCATAAGTACCTGCTGACTCAGCATGCTGACTCAAAAGTTATAATTATTACTTTTATTTTATTTTTATTTTTTATTACTTTTTTTTTCTTGGCTTAATCACCAAGTAATATTAAAAGCATGTGGGAACCACCTTTGGCAGCACACATGGCGAAATTGGGAGTATTGGGAGCCTTCCAGAAGCTTTCAGAAGCATTCCGATCCAAACCGGAACCGATTCGGTCATATTTTGAAAAAATACCTAATAAATATTTTCTAGGATATTTTCATCTTTACCCTTCACAAAAGTTCCTCAAAATAATATTTCCTATTTTTTGGAATTTTTGGGAATTTTATGCACATATTCGAAAATCACTACCTTTTGGCCAGAAAATTACGATTTTGCCCTTGATCTAGTCCGGCCTCATCCAGACATCTTGGGCTTCCCCTGGGCCTACCATGACTTAGTCTAACTTATATTTGGGCCTTAAAAATACTATATGGCTTCTGGCCACAGTCCGATCATCTCTATTCGGACTGCTTTTTCTTTACCGATTATAACTGTAAATTCCCATCTTTAGAAATTTTTACAGAAAAATCGGGACCTCAAATCAAAATTCTGTTTTGCGTCATTCAATCCGGAATCCTTTTCTCTATCTCCCAGTATTTTCAGATATTTTATTCGGACCGGGCTATTTTGGCCTGAAAGTACGCTCACGCGTAGTTTTCAAAATGACCATTTTACCCTTAGTCACTTTTCTAATTCTTACATACTCATAGGGACCTCATATGCATATTTCACAGTTCATTGAAATGATCAGCATAATTTACTCTATTTTATGGCAAAATATGGTACTCATCGGCTACTAGCCCGATCTTTCTCATAATTATGATTATGCCCCCATACTCTCTCTCTGACCTCTTTACTTATCTTCTTATCATTCATCTTAAGTTTTCAAAATTCTCTTTCAACTACTCATCCCCTGAACTCTTCGGGAGTCATTATTAATTAAAAGGCTCGACAACCAGCCCATATCAGGTTATCTTACTAAGGAGCCAGCCCATATCTAGCTACCTGCAGAATTCCTAGGCTTAAGACTTAGGATATTTCTTACATTCCTCTTTTTGAACCTAGGTGAACTGTCCCTATTTTGTAGGTTAAAGACTTAACTCATCTTTAAATCCTGAGGGACTTAGCTCATTCCTCAGATTCCTACAAAATATAGGTAAGTGATCTGCCCATATCAGATTACTATCCTGGGACTACGGGTTTAGTATCCTGCCCATATCAGACTATCTCCCATTCTCCTAGACCCAAAAATCAGGATGTTACAGTACCTCCTCAATTAGGTCAGTCCTATTTGACAAGATATGTGTCTAATGATGTAGAAGCTGCACAAGTTGCTTTCTCTAGGCTACCTTCGACTCTGTAATATTAACATGATAAATATTATTTTTTAAGAGCAAAACGTAGAGCATAAGACTTAATAGTTTAATTACCTGCGGTATGATCCATTCAGGGTCCCTCACCGAGTTGGCTTACTTAAGACCCCTAGCAAATTTGAACGTCCTCATAGCCCTGTGACCAAAGTTATAAGGTTAGTAACCCATTTATTACAAAGACCATATATATATTACAAAGACTATTATTCTGTATAGAAGAAAACTCGCAAGTTCATAATCTTCTTGACACTAGCCCCTAGTTTGTAATGGAGGGAGCACAAGAAGAAAAATTTATAACTGTGCTTACATAGGACGACCAATTGCCAATGATTGCTATAGAAATTAATTAAAAAAGAATGAGTATTATTATTAATCAAATATAAAACTTGTATGAAATAAAATGAAATATTATTATTCTTACTCTTGCATATATGGTGCGAAGAAACAATCAATTTTGGTTTGACCGAGCCTCCTTGTTATGTATTGAAGTTGCAAAGGTTAAGAGGTCCCTTTTGCATAAATTTGAATTGGGCATAGAAATCCAAACTTATCTTGTTTGTCCTTGGAAACTAACTTAGCTTGCATATACCTACAGTTAATGCAAACACTTGTTAATTAGTTGTAAGAGTTGAATTTTGTTATTACATGTATTTACATTTAAGTTAGACTTACATCAAAAACACTTGGATGCACCCGGAGGTTAGTTCATCCTGAGGAGTAAGGAGAGATTTCACATCGGTATGGTTAAGAAAGGCCGAAGACCAAGTGTCTTCCATAACTGAATCCATAGGCAATGTGTAACACCCCAATTTTTAGGCCTAGAGATGCCATAAGGAGAATTCAAGGGCATAATCGTAATTATGGGAAAAATCGGGCTGGTAGCCGATGAGTACCATATTTTGCCAGAAAATAGAGAAAATTATGCTGATCATTTCACTGAACTGTGAAATGTGCATATGAGGTCTCTATGTGTATGAAAGAATTAGAAATATGACCAGGGGTAAAATGGTCATTTGGAAAAGTGTGCGCGTGAGTGCTTTTTCAGGCCAAAACAGCCCGGTCCGGATAAAATATCTGAAAATACCGGGAGATAGAGAAAAGGATTCCGGATTGAATGAGGAGTCACAGAATTTTGATTTGAGGTCCCGATTTTTCTGTAAAAATTCCTGAAGATGGGAATTTACAGTTATAATCGGTAAAGGAAAGGCAGTCCGAACAGAAATGATCGGACAATGGCTAGAGGCCATATAGTGTTGTCTAAGGCCCGTAGTGACACCAGGGAAGGCCCAAGCCCATAATACCAGTTCAGGGGTAAGAGGGGCCGGTGTCCGGGAAAAATGTGCAAAATGACGAAAATGCCCTTATGTTATAAAATAACTGAAGAATGAGTAAAGGGTATTTTGGTCATTTGGCTAAGGTTAGACAGTCAAGAAGGGGTATCTGGATAGTTGACCAGGGCCAGAGAATACTCTGGTAAAATATGAAAAGACAATAATGCCCCTAGACCTAGTAAAGGAAATGAAAGGACTTAAGGGCAATTATGGAAAGTTTCAAGGCCAAAAAGGAAAGTAGACAAAAATGTGGGGTCCTTAAGTATAATTTTAGCCAAGTAAAAAGGGACTTAAATGAAAAGAAGAAAAGTTCCCTGGGGCTAAATTGTAATTAAAGAAAGTCAGGCCGGAAGTGGTTTGGACTGTCCGAAAGCATTTCAGTCCCAGATTTCACCGGTAGAGAGAGCAAGTGACGCTCGGTAATCTGGCTTAATACAGGAATTTTTGAAGACTCCAGATAGCCAGAAATGGACTGATCATCCAAAAGTTATAAAAATTCCTACCGGATATCCTAGATTTCAGATCTAGGTGAGAAAATACAGGATGATACGTCATTATGGGACGGATGTCGGGAAACTGACAGAATACCGATAGGAGGTCTGTAGGAAAAGTTATTCGCAAATCAGAAAATCCAGACGGGAGTGTGAGGCCTCCAGGTATCCGATAGGGAGATTTATCGGTATTTAAAAAGGGACTGAATGAGTTCGGATGATCTCGGTCAGATAACTGATATGACTCATAGGGATGCCTGAACACCGCAGGCCAGTGTATCGGACAGAAGGAGCCGGTGTCTGGATATGTGTATAAACGGTGAATAATAGATAAAATATTCAATAATTATTAACGGAGGAAGATTCCTCGTAATGCGTGCCATGAAGGTATTGGACCCGGAAAGGCCCAATAATGGCGCCAACAGAGGCCCAATGAGACACTTGGACTGATAGGTGGGCCAGTGTCCGGCAGAACCCCGGAAAAGTGCGAAATTACGAAAATGCCCCTGTGTTGTACAAAAGTGTAACAGATGAATGGAAGGCATTTTGGTCATTCTGGACAGGCCCAGAAGCCAAGGTATATACAGATAAAGCTACTTAGAGTCAATATATGCCCTGACAGAGTACAGAAGGGTGTAAAATGACAATTTTACCCTTAGGGTTAAAATAGTGCAAGAAAGGGCACCCAAGGGTATTTTGGTAATTTGCCAAGGGCTGTTTCTTGGGAATCGAGCCATCAGAGTACTTGGGCTTGATCAGGATCCAAGACAACATTCCCAAAGCCCAAAAACGTAGCCCATGAAGTATGCGGGAAAAAGTGGCATTAAAATACTATTTTAATGCTGTTTCAATAAAGTAAAGTTACTCGGTCGGCACGATAACCGAGGAGGCGATCAGATAAAGTCCTGGATTTATCTGGATAGCATTGGAAGGCGTGACAGGTGCCAGTAAGATGACACATGGCGCTAACATAAAGGCAGAAGAAAAAATTGAGGACACGTATTACGAGGCAAGAGACTGGACCGGTGAGTCAGCATGCTGAGTCAGCTGCTGAGGTGTCCAGGATTTTAGACATGTGATAAATGTGGCGCTGAGGTGTCCTGGTGAGGTGTCCCAATGATGTCATGCATGATGCAGTAAAGGAGGAATTAAAGAAAATAGAAAAATCCAGGAAAAACCAGGACCGCAGGATCAAAGTTCATAGAAACTACAGAATTGCCATTGAAGGCAATTATATATACCCCCCCTCCATTCCATTTTCATTCACGCAAGGCAAGGGAGAAGGGAGAGAAAGAAGAGAGAGAAGGAGAAGGAAAGGAAGAGAGAAAGGAGAAAAGGAGGTAAGGAAGTTCTGGCGGAGCTGGAAGCAGAATAAGGATAGTGGAGTTCTGCTAAGCTAGCCAGGTAGTAACTAATCCTAGCTTTTATGTAATGGCTTTGTGATTTATTGTGCTATTGTTTGGTTGGATTGTTGTCTTATATGTTATGTCTGAAGCTCTGCTGTAATGCTACGATCATATGTTATTAAGCATGGAAGCACGCAGCATACTTATCTGTACACAATCACAAGCAAGCACTGTCACTCTGCATTACATATATTGTTATGATTGTTGCTACTGAGATTCCCCCGAATCTCATCCCAATAAGTAAACCATTACAGGGGAGGTTATGGCAAAATGAATTCTGGGAATTTTAAGAGACGCCGTTATGCTGCCGAAATTATGACAAGATAAGGGAAGCAACTGATACGTACTGTGTACGTAGGTACTGTGTACGTAGGTACTGTCTAAGGAGGCTGGAAGTGAGTGGACCTAGCCGGTTCATCCAGTCTTTCCTGGGTACTTACGTAGAATGGTAGTTCTCACGGGAATTACCGAATCGGTACAAAATCAGTTACTTTCTGAAGATGAAGCGTGGCGGTTATGCTGCCGGATTTCAGGCAGAAAAAGATGTAATAGCAGTATGAGAGTTTATGTACATACCCTGATGTAAAACAACTTATTAATTAATAATAATTGTTGTTTGGCATGTTTGACTGATATATGATGGATGTATGCCTATGTATGTAATGTTGGTTGCTGAAAATTAACGCTATGAACAGTAACCCGTGGGGACATGAGGATGTTTGACCCATAATTAAAAATAGTAAATGGATGAATTAATGTATGAAATTTTTATGGTAGATAGTATACATACCAAGCTTCGATTTTATATATAGTATGACTCATTTGGATGTCTACACAAGGAGATATAAATTATCAAAGTTGGGACCAGAATGCTGGATTCAGGGAGAAAAACTTGGGATGAACAGTAAAGTTGACACGTTGACTGACGTTGACTTGGTCAATGAATGGTCAACTAGTTATTTTTTCCTGAAATATAATTGAGTTAGCTTAATTTATCAATTGGAACCACTTCATTTATATTTTTCTAGAATTAGTTATGATTTTTCGAAGTCGGGTCACTCATCTGGAATTTACCCAGTGAACAGTACTCGATAAGAGTAAAACTCCAGATTGAGAAATTGGACTTCAATGACCTTGAAAGTGGTTCTAAATGCTACTGAATGGTCCCTAAGACATACGAAAGTAAGGATGTTTCATTTTGGTATCAGAGCAAAGGATTCTGGCTTAGGAAATGCTCTGAACAGATAATTTATGGTGTTAGTACAGAATAAGGATAACACAGAACAAAGGGTTCTGGCTTAGAGCATAAGATTCTGGCACAGAACAGAAGGTTCTGGCTCAGTGATGCTCTGGTTTAGTTAGTTTGATTCCTTAAACAAATGAGAAGTTTGAGTGGTCCTCTCCCTAGAGTAGGATATAGGGATGGTGTTCACTGCTTGGAAAGGTTTAGACAGAAGACAGTGACACCCAGATGTATGAGGCTGGACTCCGAGCTTTATAGTCTTACGAAGGATATGATTATGATGGGCTAATCTTAGTCAGCCGATACAGTCGAGGTCTCATGTTTATTAACACAATATGGCTAGACTAAGCAGAACAATGTTTAAGAAGCAGTTTCCTCTATGGATAGAGGCAGAAGCTGATCAATTTACGACTAAGGAAGCTGCAAAGAGTAGCTTGAGGTATCGTGTTGTAACCAGATACTGTAGTGAGGATGCCAGATATCCAAGTTACAACAAGTTCAGTCATAAGTCACGATGAGATGTGGGCAACCCAGGCTCGCCAAGATCAAGAGCGAGATTCTGCTATCACTACGGCGGTTGCTGCTGCGGTTGCAAGATTACAGCAGTCTGGGAAGGAGGTAGTACCAGAGAATGATATAGAACCTGAACCTCAACCAGATCATGAGCAGACTGGAATGAATAGACATCAGGGGTCTATAAGAAATAATAATGACCAGGAAAGTCTGCAAACATGGATGGAATGATTCCATAAATTTGATCCGCCTATGTTGAAGGGACTTTTGACACTCAAACAGCTGAGGATTGGGTAAACTAGTTAGAGAAAATCTTTAAGGTTTTAGAATGTTCCATTGAAAGAAAGACCCAGCTGGCAGTATACAAGCTAGAAACGAATGTGCAATAACCAGAAAAGAGTAAGTTTACTCCATCAGTACCACTGAAAGTGATGCCACCAGGTTCCTTGAAAAGGAACAGTAAGAAGAGAAATGAGCCAGCATATGGGTCAAAAGTTAATAAGAAGCAAGGAAGTAGGCCAGGTAGTGGACCAAGAGAAGTTAGTAGGCAACCAAGGCCTAATGAAGGTAGGAACTGTGGTCGAGACCATGGTATGAGGCCTTGTCCAATAGGTCAAGGGTTACGCTATAGGTGTGGAAAGTATGGACATTATGCCAGGGAGTGTCCACAGAACACAACAGGCGAAAGATACTCGACTTAGGGAAGAATATATACCCTGACTGGCAACGAGATAAGAAAGTCTCCTGTGCCAAACTAAGGTACGAGTTTATTTGTGTTCTGTTTCCACTGGCTAATGAACGGATAAATCCTGTATGTGATTGGATTGTATTGTCCAGTATGCACACTATTGAGCTACCCTATACCTAGTATGTTGCCGCTGTATGAGGATGAGTATGACTACATGTTTTAAAAGTAGGAAGTAGAGAAGAGGGGTCTTATGTTGCGACTAATATGTACAGATAAGTTGATGTTGCGACATGAGAAGACCTCAGGTCGCGATGAGTAATATTGCAGTACGCGACCAGTGTACAAAGGAGTTCAGGTAGTGATGTTATAGGTTGCGACTAAAGGACGCAGAGATGCCAGGTCGTGACGAGTAGTGTGCGACGGTTGCGACTAAAAGTCGCAGAGCATGTGAGTTGTGACTATGCAGTTCTCATGTCACAACAAAAGATACTAGAGGCCATATGAATGACAGTACCAAACTCGCTGAAGTCCACCAGCTAGAGGATTGGTATAGCATATGGTAAGCCAGACAATACAAAGGTACTGAGGTACGAAAGATCAGTTTAAGACAATGTGAAAAAGTAGATCCTCTATGTGGTAACTAAGAGTAGATCTACATTACAGGGGTTTTATTCAGCTAATCTGAATAGAAGACCTAAAAGCTGGGATAAGATTTGCCCAGGAATGATCCTAGCACATGGCCTAAGGTGAGAGACGTGATGGGTAATAGATAAAGAGCTAAATGTTCTCTGAGGAGAGAGATTCCATCACGGAGAAGTAAAAGACCTAGGGGAGAATACCCTAGAGAATAGAAGTAATAGTAAAAGATGATGAATGAGATCCATGAGGATTAAGGATCAAAGGAAAGACCAATAAGTAATCATAGTTCGGTCAAGAATAGACCAGGACTGATAGGGAGTGATGGAAAGATAGAAGAAGTTGAGAGATAGTAAAGAGGTAGCCACAGTTAAGAGATAAAGTGACTCCCCTATTCCTTATGTAAGATAAAGTAATGAAGGGTTGAGTCTATACCCTGGTAAGAGGGTAGTGTGGCAGCCTAAGTAAGATAGACAGATGTGCCTGTCAGATCCTGATCATGTGATTGATAATCTGACAGATAATGCGATAGATAGTATGATTAGATGATGATCTGACAAATAATGTGATAAAGGAAATATGTTTGAGGCTTACTTAGATTATTATGATGTCTAATGGATGGTTGAGCAAGATATGATGATGATATGGCTTATGTTGCCATAAGTTATGATAGTTGCATCTCATTGCAGTTGTCATATGATGACATACATGTTAGAGTATGCTATGATGAATGGATACTCTCCTTTTGCAGTGCATGCAGGGTAGAGTATATATGAGTACAAATATGAGATGATAAAGTTATGAGAAAGTATGTTGCTCCCATACCATATGATAGGAGGATGATATGAATACATTAAGGATGATAGATAGTCTCAGTTTATGGGACGATAAGTTATGATATGATACTTAGACATGATGTATGATTGAGATTACTCAGATATGATTGAGGTTACTCAGGTATTTCTATAGGCTTGTGAATACAGTACTCAGGGCCATTTCTATTAAGCGGAATGGTATACAGATAACGGTAAAGGGATTGTTTCTAGATCACTCTTCAGATAAGAGTTGGATCTGAAATAGATGGCTCTCAGATAGAGCTAGATTCAGATAAGTATAGATCACTCTTCAGATAAGAGTTGGATCTGGTACAGATGCTCGCAGATAAAGTACAGGTTGAAAGATGTGAAGGAACTCCTGAGTAAGAAAGGAAGTAAGTAAAGTCTGGGTAAATGATTTGGAGGCTATAAAATTTTAAAATTTTTTATGGAGTTATCAACAGGTGGAAGCAGTTAACCTTATAACTTAGTCTGTTGGTTTAAAATCTCCGGGAGATATACAGTACAACAGAATCGTAGTTAGATTCTGGAGGGTCACAGAAAGATCCTAGCATGGCTCCAGGGTCGCAGTTAGATCCTAATAGCTTCAGAGTCGCAGTTAGATTCTGAAGAGGCTAGCGGTTGATCGCAGTTAGATCCCGAGGTCGCAGTTAGACCTAGCCTAAGGAAAGTAATGAGCCATGATATATGAGTACAATGTAGTATCTCTTTGGGAAGATGAATGCCAAAGACGAAGTTAAGGAAGCTTCACTAGTTGATAAACTCACCCAGAGAAATTATTTTATAATGGTTTTCTCAGATAGCCTCTAGTATACAGACTAAACTTAGCTTTCCCTTAGCAAAGACGGAGTTCAAGTCCAAAGCTGAGTACTGATATTCAAAGTTTTATAGAAGTATGCCTGAGAAGTAAAGAACAGAATCCTCTATGTGTTGAGAATAGAAAAGCATTGGCTAAGAGCACTCTGGGAGGTAGCTCAAGTTGTAAAGCCAATAGCAAGAGATAGAGGCAATAGTTCAGGCAAGGGACTGATCAAGGTAATGATCAGATTGGAGAGCAGAGATGTCAATGTGGTGGAAAGAGCCATGGCACATGGGAGTGTCAAGCAGGGCAAAGCAGTTGTGGTAAGAAAGGCCACTTTGCAAAAGGTTGCCTAAGAATGCGGACATCCCTAGGAAAGGTATTTGCTCTTACCCCAGACACAGTCTTCAATATTTCCTAAGGTCGACCCTAAGAATGGTTAAGAAGAACCATAGCTGTAAGGGCGACTAAGCTGTAAGGAACTATATGCCTAGATGATGATATGGATAATGAAGAGTTCTTTTCGGATCTAAAGAAAGTGGTCATGATAATAAGTCATGAGAGATTAAAAGGCCAGAGAGACCTAGAGAAGAGGATCTAAGGCAAAGCAAAGATAGAACGTAGTTCTATAAGAAAGAGATTGCTAGGGCCTAAAGCTATATAAAGAGTAATCTAGCCCTAACCCAGTGGCACGAAAGGTGCTAAGGCAAGAGTAGCCTAATGATAGATAAGCCCTAAGAAGGGATAAGAAGAAGTGCAAATGCCACAAAGGTTTGGCATAGATGCATGAAGTTATGAGAATAGTTAAGAAAAGTCAGAGAAGTTATATGGGTTATGATCTCGTATCAGGAGAAAGAAAGTCAGAAGAACAATATTTCTCCTGAGAGATTAGCAAAGTGTAAGAGGGGTGATGTAGATCCCAGAATACATCAAAATTCTAAGGGATAAGATATGAAAGAAATGGACACTACTCACAAGTGTAATGAGTTGTCCATAAGTGTAAGAGGATGAATGCCCCAAGCCTTAGTCATAAACCAGGAAAGGATATACAGAAGAGCTATATCCAGGATCGTTGACTAAGATGCCAAGTAAATTTCAAGGACGAAATTTATTTTAAGGGGGGTAGAAATGTAACACCCTAATTTTTAGGCCTAGAGATGCCATAAGGAGAATTCAAGGGCATAATCGTAATTATGGGAAAAATCGGGCTGGTAGCCGATGAGTACCATATTTTGCCAGAAAATAGAGAAAATTATGCTGATCATTTCACTGAACTGTGAAATGTGCATATGAGGTCTCTATGTGTATGAAAGAATTAGAAATATGACCAGGGGTAAAATGGTCATTTGGAAAAGTGTGCGCGTGAGTGCTTTTTCAGGCCAAAACAGCCCGGTCCGGATAAAATATCTGAAAATACCGGGAGATAGAGAAAAGGATTCCGGATTGAATGAGGAGTCACAGAATTTTGATTTGAGGTCCCGATTTTTCTGTAAAAATTCCTGAAGATGGGAATTTACAGTTATAATCGGTAAAGGAAAGGCAGTCCGAACAGAAATGATCGGACAATGGCTAGAGGCCATATAGTGTTGTCTAAGGCCCGTAGTGACACCAGGGAAGGCCCAAGCCCATAATACCAGTTCAGGGGTAAGAGGGGCCGGTGTCCGGGAAAAATGTACAAAATGACGAAAATGCCCTTATGTTATAAAATAACTGAAGAATGAGTAAAGGGTATTTTGGTCATTTGGCTAAGGTTAGACAGTCAAGAAGGGGTATCTGGATAGTTGACCAGGGCCAGAGAATACTCTGGTAAAATATGAAAAGACAATAATGCCCCTAGACCTAGTAAAGGAAATGAAAGGACTTAAGGGCAATTATGGAAAGTTTCAAGGCCAAAAAGGAAAGTAGACAAAAATGTGGGGTCCTTAAGTGTAATTTTAGCCAAGTAAAAAGGGACTTAAATGAAAAGAAGAAAAGTTCCCTGGGGCTAAATTGTAATTAAAGAAAGTCAGGCCGGAAGTGGTTTGGACTGTCCGAAAGCATTTCAGTCCCAGATTTCACCGGTAGAGAGAGCAAGTGACGCTCGGTAATCTGGCTTAATACAGGAATTTTTGAAGACTCCAGATAGCCAGAAATGGACTGATCATCCAAAAGTTATAAAAATTCCTACCGGATATCCTAGATTTCAGATCTAGGTGAGAAAATACAGGATGATACGTCCTTATGGGACGGATGTCGGGAAACTGACAGAATACCGATAGGAGGTCTGTAGTAAAAGTTATTCGCAAATCAGAAAATCCAGACGGGAGTGTGAGGCCTCCAGGTATCCGATAGGGAGATTTATCGGTATTTAAAAAGGGACTGAATGAGTTCGGATGATCTCGGTCAGATGACTGATATGACTCACAGGGATGCCTGAACACCGCAGGCGAGTGTATCGGACAGAAGGAGCCGGTGTCCGGATATGTGTATAAACGGTGAATAATAGATAAAATATTCAATAATTATTAACGGGGGAAGATTCCTCGTAATGCATGCCATGAAGGTATTGGACCCGGAAAGGCCCAATAATGGCGCCAACAGAGGCCCAATGAGACACTTGGACTGATAGGTGGGCCAGTGTCAGGCAGAACCCCGAAAATGCCCCTGTGTTGTACAAAAGTGTAACAGATGAATGGAGGGCATTTTGGTCATTCTGGACAGGCCCAGAAGCCAAGGTATATACAGATAAAGCTACTTAGAGTCAATATATGCCCTGACAGAGTACAGAAGGGTGTAAAATGACAATTTTACCCTTAGGGTTAAAATAGTGCAAGAAAGGGCACCCAAGGGTATTTTGGTAATTTGCCAAGGGCTGTTTCTTGGGAATCGAGCCATCAGAGTACTTGGGCTTGATCAGGATCCAAGACAACATTCCCAAAGCCCAAAAACGTAGCCCATGAAGTATGCGGGAAAAAGTGGCATTAAAATACTATTTTAATGCTGTTTCAATAAAGTAAAGTTACTCGGTCGGCACGATAACCGAGGAGGCGATCAGATAAAGTCCTGGATTTATCTGGATAGCATTGGAAGGCGTGACAGGTGCCAGTAAGATGACACATGGCGCCAACATAAAGGCAGAAGAAAAAGTTGAGGACACGTATTACGAGGCAAGAGACTGGACCGGTGAGTCAGCATGCTGAGTCAGCTGCTGAGGTGTCCAGGATTTCAGACATGTGATAAATGTGACGCTGAGGTGTCCTGGTGAGGTGTCCCAATGATGTCATGCATGATGCAGTAAAGGAGGAATTAAAGAAAATAGAAAAATCCAGGAAAAACCAGGACCGCAGGATCAAAGTTCATAGAAACTACAGAATTGCCATTGAAGGCAATTATAAATACCCCCCCTCCATTCCATTTTCATTCACGCAAGGCAAGGGAGAAGGGAGAGAAAGAAGAGAGAGAAGGAGAAGGAAAGGAAGAGAGAAAGGAGAAAAGGAATTAAGGAAGTTCTGGCGGAGCTGGAAGCAGAATAAGGATAGTGGAGTTCTGCTAAGCTAGCCAGGTAGTAACTAATCCTAGCTTTTATGTAATGGCTTTGTGATTTATTGTGCTATTGTTTGGTTGGATTGTTGTCTTATATGTTATGTCTGAAGCTCTGCTGTAATGCTACGATCATATGTTATTAAGCATGGAAGCACGCAGCATACTTATCTGTACACAATCACAAGCAAGCACTGTCACTCTGCATTACATATATTGTTATGATTGTTGCTACTGAGATTCCCCCGAATCTCATCCCAATAAGTAAACCATTACAGGGGAGGTTATGGCAAAATGAATTCTGGGAATTTTAAGAGATGCCGTTATGCTGCCAAAATTATGACAAGATAAGGGAAGCAACTGATACGTACTGTGTACGTAGGTACTGTGTACGTAGGTACTGTCTAAGGAGGCTGGAAGTGAGTGGACCTAGCCGGTTCATCCAGTCTTTCCTGGGTACTTACGTAGAATGGTAGTTCTCACGGGAATTACCGAATCGGTACAAAATCAGTTACTTTCTGAAGATGAAGCATGGCGGTTATGCTGCCGGATTTCATGCAGAAAAAGATGTAATAGCAGTATGAGAGTTTATGTACATACCCTGATGTAAAACAACTTATTAATTAATAATAATTGTTGTTTGGCATGTTTGACTGATATATGATGGATGTATGCCTATGTATGTAATGTTGGTTGCTGAAAATTAACGCTATGAACAGTAACCCGTGGGGACATGAGGATGTTTGACCCATAATTAAAAATAGTAAATGGATGAATTAATGTATGAAATTTTTATGGTAGATAGTATACATACCAAGCTTCGATTTTATATATAGTATGACTCATTTGGATGTCTACACAAGGAGATATAAATTATCAAAGTTGGGACCAGAATGCTGGATTCAGGGAGAAAAACTTGGGATGAACAGTAAAGTTGACACGTTGACTTACGTTGACTTGGTCAATTAATGGTCAACTAGTTATTTTTCCCTGAAATATAATTGAGTTATCTTAATTTATCAATTTGAACCACTTCATTTCGATTTTTCTAGAATTAGTTATGATTTTTCGAAGTTGGGTCACTCATCTGGAATTTACCCAGTGAACAGTACTCGATAAGAGTAAAACTCTAGATTGAGAAATTGGACTTCAATGACCTTGAAAGTGGTTCTAAATGCTACTGAATGGTCCCTAAGACATACGAAAGTAAGGATGTTTCACAATGCATCCATATTAAACATTTTGTCATCTGCCAATCGGATGACATGTTGCATGGCACTCAAATTGGGAGGTGTGCGAAGGTGGCTAGGGGAAGACGCGACATTCTCCAAAATAAGATACTTTGGCCATAGTATGAAAGTCCCCTCTGCTTGCATCACTGTCTTCACCTTATCAGTGGGAATTGGGACAAGAGCATCTTCAACTATCACGTCTTCAACTGTCACCCTCAATTGATCTTCCTGAATTTGGATGTGGTGGATAGTTGCTCCTAAACTGTGGAAGGAACTATGTGCCACTAACTGTCTAATTGGATCCTCCATATATAGGTCACACGGTTCAGCATTCTTAGACACTGGCGCGGTGATGCAACAACTCCCTTTAGTGCTATGAAGTGGTGTATGTGAGAGCGTTTGGGGGGCACTTGCCTCCTGTTGCCTTGTTGTCATCATGGACAACATTTCTTCCTTGTGCTTTGCTAAGCCTTCTTGTAATCGTGCCTCAAATGAAGCTTCTGCCAGTGCCCTAGCCTTTGCCCAAATCTCTGCCTTAGCCTCTGACTTAATGGTGGATAACAACGATTCCAACTTTGCCCTCGACACTAAATGTGTGGAATGTCGTTGAGATGCTCCAAAGTAATCTCTTATGCCCACACCTCCGCCAAATCCTCTAACATGGCCCCCATGCTCTTGTTTGCCAGTAGCAACAATCAAGATGTTATTCCTAGCATCCAACTTGAAGGATCCTTGGGCCTCTTGTTCATTAAGACATGACTACAACATAGAATGAACAAAACATAAAAAATAATATAATTATTCTACTAAAACAAAATAATAGATATTGGTCTTACAATTTTTTAGCAATTGTGCGAGCATGATCGTTTGTATATGTTTTGTTCCTTGTTTGGTGAGCATATAACCATTTATCTTCTCAATGTATTGGAGATGGGGAGTAAGACTAACACTAGGATCCTCGGAATTTTCTTCTAGTCTCTTCCTCTTGGCCCCAACAAGTCTCTTTCAGCCTTCGCGTATCCTCCTCGAGATATTGTGTGCGGGCAATCATTCTTGAGAGCATGTTCAATAGCTTTGCCCTTTTTTCCTACAAATCAAGTCAAATGATAATCTGATACATTTGCATTTGGTGCCAACACATACACAAGGAAGAAACATGGGAAATGCATTTGCAGGACATTTGCACATCAACTTACCATAGCTTCTGGCGTGGTCTGAATCCTAACAAATTCTTCCCAAGTAGCTTCATCTATGAATTGATACTTGCTGCATGGAGAAGGATAAGGCCGACCATCTTTGTCTCGCCATACACATAAATATGAGCTAGTTGTGTCTTGAATGCCCTCCAACGCTGACCACAGTAAGACAACGTCTTCTTCTTCAAGGCTTTATTGTTGGGAACATCATAAGTGAGCTGCAATAATTGCCATTGAAAACAGAGTTATCCACAAAGAGTTGTGTTTTTCGATATTGCTCTGAATACAATATAAACTAAGTAGTTTCTATACCTGGATAGTGTCCCAAATTTGGTTCTTCACGCGATCATCAACAGCATCCCAAGTTTGTATCGTGATGCTAGGCTTGTTGCGTGCTAGGAGGCTGATATAACTAATGTACTTGGTCCTGTGTTCACCAACTGGGCTCCAATATGAGTCAAACTCAATCGGTAGCAATTTCCCTTCCTTTATGTCTTTTGCAATATTTTTCAATTGCGTCGCACTTCTACTACTCCTTTGCGTAGAGTCGCTTAGAGCAGTGCTACTCTCATTCTGATTAACACTACCCTCCATATTCCTACATACGCAATAACAAAATCAAAATACACAAAAAAGATAGTTCCTTTAGCATTTATCTATGGAAAGAAGTGCAAGCATTTATCACAGGAAAAGTATAAAACCTAGATTAAACCAACCCATATACGGAATTTATGCACGATAAAATGGAACACGTACACGGCAAAGCATAACGAGACCTGGAACAGGGAAGAATGAATGAGCACGGCGAAATGAGAAGAACGACTGAGCACAGCATAGGACGACAAATAAGCACGATTGAGCACAATGCTGAAGAAAACCTGAGAAATGAGAAGTGAGAAATGAGAAATAAGAGAGCGCCAAGGGGAGTCTTCAAAATTTATTTTCCATAGATATTTTACACCGGTCAGAATAAAAAACTAGTGTAAAATTTTAATTTAATTTTTTACATCGGTTATCTTTAAAATCCGGTGTAAAAACGATGTCTTCATATCATATTTTACACCAGATAAAAAATAACCTGTGTAAATTGTTAACTACTTATTAACAAAAATGTCACTGCGAGGTTTTTACACCTTACTAACATTTGCGACCAGTTTAAATATTGACGTTTGTGTTTTTTTAACTCTTATAATATCACCCTATCCCTTAAAGTTACAACAGATTTATATGCAATCAAATCAAGAGACTTGTGTTATTATTACATTAAAAATATATATGCAATCATAACAAATAGGATCATCATACAAATCAATCAATAACCTAAAATACTCACATCCAAATCAATCAGAATCCACTTCTTCTTCATTCAATTTTTCTAAACCCACTGAAAAAGAAGGGGTCTCCCAAATAGAATCATCGCGGTCAACAATCTTTTTCCTTAGAGAGCGATAGACCATCTTTTATTTTCCAGATCAGTGACGTAGAAAACTTGCTTTGCTTGGTTTGCCATAATAAAAGGCTCATCCCCCAAACTTGTACTATTCAAATCAATCAATGTAAATCCTAACCGATCTACCAGAACACCATTGTTTACAATAGCCCACTTGCATTTGAACATGGGAACTGTGAATTTGGAGTAGTCTACCTCCCAAATCTCTTTAACAACACTGTAATAAGGGATGACTACTAATTTAGGGTTGTTGTCTTTTAAACTAGAGAAATGCATAGCCTCTGCCACTAACATAACCCCGCTATTTTGCATGCTACTTTTTTCATCAAGGGTCTTTGTGTAAAAGGAATACCCATTGATATCAAATGAATTCCAACATATCACATGAAATTTAGGACCATATTACACAATCCTTAGTTTCAACCTTCTGTTTGAACCAGTGTACAAAAGATTTATTGTGTTCTCTAATAAGCTTTTGCTTTGTCATTCTATTACTTTTTTTGAGACAAGCTCTTTATGAACAGCTATATAGTCTTGAACTTTATCAATGTTATTCAAGATGTGTAAGTGTATTTACTGCAATTTATTATGATCAATACTCTTCACCGACATTCCGCATTGACCCCCTATTTGGCACAGGGTTTAGGGAGACCAGTCAGTCTTATTTTAGACAGGTAGTGTTGACAAAAATCCATAACTTCTTCAGAAACATATTTTTGAACAATGGATGCTTCAGGTCGATTTAGATTCTTTATATACCCTTTAAGGATTTTCATGTATCTTTCAAATGGGTACATCCATCATAAGTATACAGGGTCACACAGTTTTATCTCTCGAACTAAATGAACGATGAGGTGTACCATGATGTCAAAAAAGCCAGGAAGAAACAGTTTTTCAAGATGGCACAAAATAACATAACCCTCGTGCTCCAATTCATCCAACTTTTTAGTCTCAAAGACTTTGCCACATATAGCATTGAAGAAGAAGCAAAGTCGGGTTACAATGTGTCTTAAATTATTTGAAAGGATTCCTTGAACAGTCACTGGGAGTAATTATTGCATCAAGACATGACAATCATGAGACTTTTGGCCTACTAATTTCAAATCCTTAATAGACATAATCTTCTTAAGATTAGATGAGTACCCAGAGGAAACTTTGATTCCTTGCAAATATTCACAAATACTTCTTCTATCATCCTTGGACAAAATATTAGTCTCTTCAACACAGTAACTCCCCTCACCGTCTGGCCTTGGATGTAAATCCTCACGTATTCCCATTTCTTTCAAATCTAATCTTGCCTTCAAACCATCTTGGAAACTACCATGTGTGTTAAGAAGTGTTCCAACAATGCTGTCACACACATTTTTCTCCACATGCAGGACATCAACATAGTGCCTTACATGAAGATGTTGTCAATACGGAAGCTCAAAGAAGACAGATCTTTTTTTTTCATATATTTTTCTCACTTCTCTTGGCAGTCTTACCAAAGGTAACATTGATGTCTTTGACCCTTTCGTAGACTTGTTCTCTAGTCAATGGCTCCGGAGAATTTTCAAATTCTTGGCCGCCAAAAAATTGTTTCTTCATTCGATAGTATGGGTGGCTTGTCTTAGAAATCTCCTATAACCTAGGTACACTGTCTTTCTTCCATGACGAAGTTGATAGTAGCAAGTCCCTTCCTCACAAATTGGACATGCTTTATGGCCCTTAACACTATACCCTGACAAATTTATGTATGCAGGAAAGTTATTAATTGTACAAAAGATCATGGCCCGCATATTGAAGACATCCTTCTTAATCGCATCAAAAACATCCACACCCTCCCATAGCTTCTTCAAATCTTTGATCAAGGGTCTTAGGTAAACTTCTATGTCATTTCCCAATTGTTTCGTGTAACATCCCAAATTTTCTGTACTAAGTTGTATGTACAGATTGAATAAAATATATGAGATTTTTCAGGAAAAGATGTGGCCATATTTATGTAAAGAAAGGGATTAATTGGAAGAGGAAGAAAGTGTAAGAGCCAAAGTGCAAAATTACAAAACTGCCCCTGTGATGCCCTAAGAAACCGAAGTGAATGGAGGGCATTTTAGTCATTTTAGATAGGCTAAAATGCCAAGGTAGGTACAAGAAGGATTATTCAGAGATAGTATATGCTCTGATAAGGTACAAAGAGGTGTGAAATGACAATTTTGCCCTTAGGATCAATATAGTGAAAGAAAGGGCACCAAGGGTATTTTGGTCATTTCACAATGGATGGATATCAGATGAAATTTGATAGTAAATTATTATAATTAATATGAGAATTTATGGAGTTGACAGAAGTCAAAAAGGAGTCCTGTAGAATTAATTATGGAATTTACGGTGAAAAAGGACACCGATAAAGGGTTAAAGGAAATGTATGTAATTTTTATCAGGACTTTTGGGTCTCAGAAAATTATAAAACTTTGTAAAGAATTTATTTTATATTAGACTGAATTTCTAAAAATGTTAGAACAATTAAAAGAGGTGTTTAGCATTTATTCTAAGATCAGGGTAATTTAAGGATATCGGTATAAGGAAAGTACATTGGGATTTGTGCCAATTAGCTATTGGACCTAAAAGAGGCCCAACATTTTGTCCTAGGCCAGCCCAATAAGTCCCAAAAATTATCTTGGAGCCCAAGTCCAATAATGAATAATTTATGGATTTTTGAAAAAAAAGAGAATAAAGTAAAAATTAGGGTTTGCACATGGTGGGACCCACAATGACCTCAAAATGGCTCCAAAAAGGATCTTAGGTGTCCCAAGTGATGTCATTGTGGTGATGTCATGAGTGAGAAGAGAAAAGACATTCCAAAATCAAACCTTTAACCATTAGATCAAATAGTTCCCAAGGTAATCTTAACCTTCAATTTTCCCAAGATTTTGCTATAAATACCCCCTCATTCTAAGCCAAAACCATGGAGGAGAAAGTGTAGGGAACCTCTTGCAAAATATTTTCTCAAGCAAGGAAGAAGCAAGGATCTTGAAGAAGCTAGTAAGGTAAGTTGCTCCTTTGCTTCTAGACTTTGTTCTTATGACTTCTTCTTGAGTTTAAGTTGGTTTTTAGGCTTGAATCTTGGGGAAATGCTGCTGGAATTTATATGTATATATGAGAGGAACATGAGTTTTATGTCATAGATAGTTTAGACAAGCTTAAACAAGCTAGTTGCATGATTGGTTGTTGGATTAAGTTGATGTTCTTGACTTTACCATGGAAGAACATTTCGGTTTGCACTGTTCATGCACTGTTCATGATAGAAAGGGATGGAGTTTCAATGATTTAATGCTTCCATTGAGTTTATATGATGATTTTGTGTAGGATTGGATAGGTTTTGAACCTTGAAAACCATTGGAATTAAAGGTTGTAATGTTGAAAATTCCTTTCGGTTATAGTTCACTCGCATAAACAGTGATTTGAATTTCATGATTTTGATGCTTCCAATGGTCTTAAAATGAGATTTTGTGTAGGGGAAAAGTGGAGGAACAAGTATGGGAAGCATTGGAATCAAAATGAGAATTTTTGGAAGAATTATGTATGCTTTTCCAAATCTGTACAAAACTTTGGGAAGCAATTGGATTCTAGAATTTTTGAATACATATTTGGATTCTGCATGAAAAATTATGTGGAAATGAACCATGAGAGTTTAGTTTAGAAAGATATAAACATATGTCACAAAGTAGAGAAAGAAAGAGGCATATTGAAGCCTAGACTTGAAATTTGTTTGGAATGGAGTTGTAATCTGGTAATTGTCTTGTAATGTCTAGGTTTTGACATTTGTGGCAAGGAAAGATCACTTCAAGAAGGGAAGGACAAGGATCCATAAGAGGTAGCAAGAATACCCAACTATAAACTTATGTGCTTTGATTGATTTGCTTACTTGTTATGCATGAAGGTTTGGTTGAGCATGGAATATTGTGCGATGATGTTTATGATGATGATGATGTGCTATGAATATGTGCCACTCCTTGCAATATATGTCATGATAATATGCATGTTAGAGTTTGCTTATGTATAAGTATGAATTAGCTCCCATTGCATTATAACATGTTAGGCATTTAATCAAACATGCATAACCTTATAGTTTGTATTACTTGCTATTAAGATTTCAATGAAATCTCATTCCTTCCATATCAATAAATATTGCTCTAGGTGCTGGAACTTCACAAGGAGGAAGGTAATGGGAATGAACAATGTGTATATGACTTGAAAAGCATGCCTTTAACTTAGATGAAGATGTATTGGTATGTATAATGTATGCATGAACTGGATCAGAGTTGAGGGAGTGACCTTCCAGCGATAATTTGAGTGACTTATCCATTTCTGTTTCATGTGAAATTTGGTATGAACATAGCTAAGATCCATAGATTTAATTGGACACTAAGAACGTGTAATTTGGTTAAGTTTTCAAATTGATATTATTTTTCAAAGTTGGACGTAAACTCTAGATCAAGATAAAACAAGTCATCTGATACAGTAAGGTTCCAACGCGGTTTTCATATAGAAAATGAATGTTTTTCCGTGATTTTTGGTGAGCTTAAAGTACACATTCTTATATTTAAATCCATAGGTAATTAGACTCAACTGGATAAGTATACAAGGAGAAATGAATTTTTGACAATGGGCCAAAGAAACTGGAACTTCCAGATTTACCAAATGAACAGTAAAGTTCAAAGAATAAACTGATTTGATCTGGACAAGAAAACCTCATTTTAATATTTTTCTCTCAAATTTAAATGAAATATAATTCAATAGAAATTGGAATCACCTTAATATGATTTTTCTAGATTTAATTATAAATTTCTAAAGTTCAGGATGTAATCTGGAATTACCCAGTGAACAGTGACAGTGAACAGTACCGAAAGCCTAACTCTTGGAAATTCATGTTTTTAAGGTTAAGAGGTATTCCAATGATCTAATATAATTCCAATTGAGTATATTTAAGGTTAAGGTTAAGGTCAAGTTTTAAGGTGGAGATTTAAGGATAATTCCTAGAAAATGCTGTTGTATTGGCAGAATATAGAAAATACTGTGTATGTAGGTGCTGTATAAGGAGGCTGGAAGTGAGTGGACCTAGCCAGTTCATCCAGTCTTTCCTGGGTACTTACGTAGAATGGTAGTTCTCACGGGAATTATCGAATCAGTACAGTTATATTTCTGCCAGGATTCTCGGCAGGAGAGAATTAATAAAGTTAAGATTGCTTCCATAAGTGTACTCTGAAGGGTCTAAGGAAGGATGTTTCATTTCGGTCCTAAGATTAACATAGATGACATTACATACTTGCATTTTCATACACAACAAGGGAGATAGGTTATAAATCACTAAGAGGACGGGCCATGAACTATGTATACTACTAAGGCTACCATATGGGTTCATACCATCTGTACTAAGTCCAAGCCTTAGGTTTCGTGGTTCATTCCCGAACTCAGGAAATAATTCATCAATCTTCTTCCACATCAAAGAATCGGCAAGATAAAGAAGCTTTCCATCACAAATCCTTTCAGTTGCATGCCATAACATTTTCTTTGCATCATCTTCATTACCAAAGAGGCGCTTAAACCTTGGTATAATTGGAAGATACCATAACACCTTTGCAAGAGACTTGTTTGATCTATACCTAGGTGTCTTACATATTGGACACTTCTCCTCATCTTCAAAATCTTTCCTGTACAATATGCAATCATTTGGGCATGTATGAATCTTTTTATACTGCATGCCTAAAGGACATATTATTTTCTTAGCATCATAGTAACGTTTGGGTAATACATTTGGTTATGGAAACATGTCTTTCAACAACTCAAGCAATTCTGAAAAACCTCTATCACTCCACCCATGTCATGCTTTCACACTTACCAATCTCAACACCATTTTTAACAGGTTGTATTTTCTGCATATAGAGGTTTTTCTGCATCATTGCACATATTACCATATGCATGTGACTGCATAAAAGCATATTCTTCAACATCACGAATCAATCCTCTACCCGATCATCGGTATCCATGCCATCATCAAAGGTATGTTCTAACTGTTCAGATGCACTCGACCTTTCCACCGGTTCACCATGCCATACCCATACTGTGTAACTCTTACAAAATCCCTCACAAATTAGATGAGCGTACATTTCTGTAGGACTTTGTTTCCTCTCATTCAAACAACTCACACAAGGACAATAAATCCTTCCACTGTCATCATCACCATTTAGTGTAGCAAAATCCAAAAACTCCTTCACCCCTTCAGCATACTCAACACTTGTTCGTTTAGTATTATCCAACAACGATCCATATTTATGGAAGACTAAAAACTAAAAAAATAGAAAATGAGAAAAGCTAGTGAAAGAAGTCACCAAGTGAAACAAGTAAATGAATGAATCTAGCAAGTAACAGCAAAAACTACTGCCAGTCATGCATAAATTTTTAGTTCTCGAGACAAGGAGTATAAAACAAAACTCCCTGGCTGTGAAGGGGCAAGAAGACTTAAACGTGAGAACCAATGAAAAATGAGAGATGGGAGGTGCGAAGGGGGTTTACGTTAAATTAAAGTGCAAATCTACACTAGTTAAACTGGAACACCGGTGTAGAAATAACTTTTATAAACCAGACCTTATATTCTACACCGGTGTAAAATAAAGTCTTAATCAGAAAAAGAAACTTCATTCATTCAACTTTACTAATAACGTAACTTTACATCGAAAGTTTGAAATATCCAAAAAAAAATCTATCAGAATATATAATATATTCTCTCTTTTTCTACACTATTTAAACTTTTCACTCCTCATCAGAGTCAAAGTTTTCAGATTCATCAAAGTGCGTAGGACCAAGAGGATTATTGAACCTGTCATTCTGTTGATGGCACAGACTTATGAGCAGAAAGCTCTGAAACTGGCTTTCAATCTGTTAACTTTCTCAGTCAGTTCTTCCACGGAGTCCTCCAGGCCATTGAAACGCATGATGAGTTCCTCCAGGCGCTCCATCAGAGTCACAACCAAGGGAGGAGGAGAAGGAACTCTAGGCTGAGAGTCAGGATGTTTGTCTTCAAATTTGTCTCTGTTTCTTTTTTGGGGCAGAGAAGGAGGCGTGCATGAGGAAGAAGCCATTGGAGGGTTCAGATAGAAGAGGTGTAAATAAAATAGAGATCAAGTAGTGATGAGACAAAAATTACTAATCATAGGAATGGTATACATATGGTTAAGGGATAAGAACGGTTTCAGAAAAGCACATCGAAGAAAGCAATTGACTTTCTATCATAATGATGACTACAAATATTGGGAACCGAAGAAGTGAAATGAACGGTCTAAAGAAGGTATATACAGAAAACACGCGGGAAAGTATAGAGGAGAAACTGAAGAGTCAGAAAAGAACTAGATTTTCTACATCGGTTACTTGAAAATACGGTGTAAATATTTCATCTTATTTACAAAAATACCAACGCTAATTTATTTTACACCGGTCATGTGTACATTCGGTGTAAATATTGTACCCTTATTTACAAAAATGCTGATGAGGCTCTCGGATTGTCGCAGTCCGAACCATCAAAATAAAGTTAATTGCACCCAATAATATAGTATAAGGCACAACCCTATCGTTCTTCTCAAGGAGTCTTTCTTAAGGAAACCTAGCAAATTGGATGTCAAAAATAATAAAAACCTGAGTAGAGATAAAATGGTTTTGGGGTTTGATTTACAATAAAATAAGGGTGCAGAAAAGTAGTTTTTTTTCGAGTTTTGATTAAGATGAAAATTGGTTGGTTTGTTGAAAGAATATGTTATGAAAGACTCTTGATGATGAAAATGTATCTATCCTTGCTCTTAAGTTTAAATTGGAGTTTTAAATCACTAAGTCTCGAATAAAACCTCAATCGATTGATTGAGTCCAGAACTTTAATATTCCTTAAACTCCTTTGATCAAAGCTAGTTTAAAGACTATTAGCGAACTGTTAGAAACCACTTAGCGTGCAATTAACCCTAGATGATGAGAACGCCCTTGAATGGTCGTCAATCAAAAACCCTAGATTTCAAGCAATTGAATTGATTTGCAACAATCGTTGAAAATAACCCAACTTTCTTAAAATAAAAACTGAAATATTAAATTAACATCCAATGTTTAAACATCCAGAATCAAATTACAATAGTCTAATCAGAGAATAATCAATCAATATTCAAAACTTGTTCATATGAAGAAAACCCTTGATCTAGCAGCAATCATAACATGACAAGATGCAAATTAGAAAAGAAGAAACTCCCCGGTTTGGTCCATGAGCTCAAGATGTCAGATCCCATCACCAAGAGACTAAGGGTTTAGCCTCTCATGACTTTTGCTGCACTGCAATCACTGTTCAAGTGTGATGCCATAAGGAAACAATGGATAGATGGTAGATTGATGGTGTAGAATGTGTAGAAATCTGTGGAAAGGTGTAGAAGGATGGAATATGTGGAGAAGGTGATCAGAGAGTGCTCGAGTACTGCTTCCTAGCCTAATTAGGTCTAAAACTAGCCTCCCCCTTTGACGACAGCTTGCCTCGCCTTGTAAAAGCAGCTTGACCTAACCAGAAACACGCAGCTTCACGACTGTCTTCTCTAGTCGTGACCAAGTCCTTGTTTTGGTCGTGACCTGTAAACGTAGAGAAGCTTCTAGAATCAAGGTCGCGATGGGATGACACTTTGGTAGCGACGAAAAAGTGTAGAAACATGATTTGTCTTTCGTTAACTTGTGATTTCTTTCTTGGTCCTTGCTCTCTTCCAAAATACTTGCAATTCAACATAAAAGCACGCTGTAAAAGTCCAAATCAGTAAATAACAGTATATGTATAGTTTGGAATAGTTATTTTACCATTTTACCCTTTAATTAGCACATTGCCACGCACAATCCTGTAATACACAAAAGTACAATTTAAGGCATGAAATGAATGGTAAAGTTACAATAAAACTCTTAAAAATTTCGTGAAAACTGTAATACCCCAATTTTCAGGCCCAGAGACTCAGAAAGTGAGCTTGAAATAGATAGACTATCAGACTCCTTTGAACAGAAGTCCTAAAAACATACAGAGGGTTTTTAGGGACTAAACTGCAAATAAGTCAAAGATCAAGGACTTATAGGTAAATAGTGAAAGTCCCTAAAGATATAGTGGCTATTTATGCAAGGAAAGGGGTTAAATTACAAAAGAAAGAAAATGTAGGGACTTAGATGTAATTATGAAAAAGTTTAAGGCCAAAAAGAAAAGTAGACAAAAAGGTGGGGTCCTTAAGTGTAATTTTTGCCAAATAAAAAGGGATTTAATTATAAAGAAGAAAAGTTTCCTGGGGCTAAAGTATAATTAAAGAAAGTCAGGCCGGAAGTGGTTTGCACTGCCCGACAGTATTTCAGTCCCAAATTCTACCAGAAGGTAGGGCAGGGGACGCCGGGTAACCCAGCCTAATACCGGAATTTTTGAAGACTCAAGATAGCCAGAAATGGACTGATCGTCCAAAACTTATAAAAATTCCTACCGGATATCCTAGATCTCAGATATAAGTGAGAAAATACTGGATGATGCGCCTTTATGGGGCGGATGTCAGGAAACTGACAGAATATCGATAGGAGGTCTGTAGAAAGATTTATTCACAAAATAGCAAATACAGACGGGAGTGTGAGGCCTCCGGGGATCCGGGTAGGAGATTTATCGGTATTTTTAAAGGGGCTGAATGAGATCGGATGACCTCGGTCAGATGACCGTTATGACCCACAGGGATGCCTGAACACAGTAGGACACTGTATCTAGGAAAAGGAGCCGGTGTCCGGAAAGGTGTATAATCGGTAAATAATAATTAAAATATTTGGTGAACTGTGACAGAGGAAGATTCCTCGTAATGCGTGCCATATAGTTAATGGACCTAGGAAGCCCAAAAAATGGCGCCATTAGAGTCCCAATAAGGCTCTTGGACTGATAGGTGGGCCAGTGTCCAGCAGAACCCCGGAAAAGTGCGAAATTACGAAAATGCCCTTGTGTTGTACAAAAAGGGCAGTAGATGAATGAAGGGCATTCTGGTCATTCTGGACAGGCCCAGAGGTCAAGACATGTCTAAATAAGGTTGACTAGAGCCAGTATAAGCTTTGACCAGGTCCAGAAAGGTGTGAAATGATGATTTTTCCCTTAGGGTTAAAATAGGACAAGATAGGGCACCAAGGGCATTTTGGTCATTTCGCAGGGGATCTGTAACTGAGTCTGGACCCAGTATTAAAACGTTAATGATATAAAGGGTCTAGATACTAAATGTGAGGTCAGTAGACATAAAAAGGATCTTCAGAAACATCAGATTCAGAAAACGGCACGTTTTTCGAGGCGATGGACCGGGCCGGTACCGGATTGGACCGAAAAGCTTCCAGAACCTCCAAATTTCGTTACATGAAGCATATGGGTGGTTAGGTGTCCTATGAGGTGTCCCATGAGGTGTCCAGGGTGATGCAGTAAAAGGAAATTAAAGAAAATAGGAAATTCCAGGAAAAACCAGGACCACAGGATCATAAATCTTCCTAATTACAAGATTGCCATTGCTCAACACTATAAATACCCCCTAGCTCTTCATTTTCATGCCAAGAAGCATTCTTAGAGGTAGAAAGAAGTTCTTGAGAGAGAAAGTGTGAGGAAGAAAGAAGTAAGGAAGTTCTGGTGAAGTTGGAAGTAGTAGGGAAGTTCTGAAGCTCTGCTTTTGAGGTAGTAACTAATCTTAGCTCTTATGTAATGTCTTTGTGATGTGTTGTTTTGTTTGGTTGGATTGTTGTCTTATATGTTATGCTTGAAGCTCTATTCCAATGCTATGATCATATGTTATTGAATATGGAAGCATGCAGCATACTTATCTGTACACAATCACAAGCAAGCACCGTCACTCTGCATTACATATATTGTTATGATTGTTGCTACTGGGATTCTTTTGAATCTCATTCCCATACATAACATTACAGGGGAGGTTCTGTCAAAATGAAATTTGGAAATTTTAAGAGACGCCGTTATGCTGCCGAAATTCCGGCAAGAAAGCAGGAACAGGGAAAGGAAGTGATACGTACTGTGTACGTAGTGCTGTCTAAGGAGGCTGGAAGTGAGTGGACCCAGCAGGTTCATCCAGTCTTTCCTGGGTACTACGTAGAATGGTAGTTCTCATGAGGGAATTACCGAATCGGTACAACATCGGTTACTTTCTAAAGAAGAATTGTAACAGTTATGCTGTAGGATTTTAGACAGTGAAAAGATGTAATAGAAATTTGAGGGGATTGATCATACACTGATATACAACAGTTGATTATCTAATAATAATTGTTATCTGGAATGTATGACTAATATGTGATGGTTGTATGCATGTGTATGTGAAGATTGAATGCTGAAAATAGGTTCAGTGAACAGTAACTCGTGAGGACCTATGCATGTTTGATAAATCATTAAAAATAGTAAATGATTGAATTAATGCACTAACTTTTTATGGTAAAAATTAGATATACTAAGCTTTAATTAATGCCCCATTTGGATGTCTGTACGAAAGGATATAAATTACCAAAGATGAAACCAGAATGCTGGATTCAGGAGAAAATCACTGGATGAACAGTAACTTTGAAACGTTTACCCACGATGAATTGGTCAAGTAATGGTCAACCAATGATTTTTCCCTGAAATATAATTGAGTTATATTCATGTAGCACTTTGAACCACTTCGTTTTTATTTTTCTAGAATTAGTTATGATTTTTCAAAGTCAAGTCGCTCATCTGGAATTTGCCACAGTGAACAGTACCGAAAGAGTATAATTCCAGATTGATAGTTTGGATTTCTATAACCCTGAAAGTGGTTCCAAATGCTACTGAATGATTCCTAAGATGTATAAAAATAAAGATGTGACAAAAATCATATACAAAATATGTCTTATCAATTCCCCTACACTTGAATCTTTGTACTCCTGGACAAAGAAATGAATCACACCTAGAACAACACTATTAAATCTAAGATAACAACATAATCCATAGTGTGACCTGAAAATAATTAATCCATCATCTTTTGGGAATGCAATAGTGATAATGTGAGCAATGCCAAGTAATCGACTACTAAACAAAATCAACCTCAACTGTATGAGCGCAATAGATCCTCTCAAAAGACGTAAGTGTTTAGCTCTCTATTTCCTCTCAGTGTTAGGTTCTTTCACTCAGATTCAAATTGGAAAACATCCTACCATAAGCCTGTAATGGCTCTAAATCTCAGTAACTATATAGCACTTATGCAAAGAATTAAGAGTTCTTTTAGGGTTGTAAAGATGGAGATAGTCCACGTGGAATGGACTATGAAGGATAGAAAGTTTTATATGCATTCAACAATGAGTATATAGCTTTAATTCATGTCTCTAGAGATGCATAAATGATGATTGTGCTAATTGGAGTTGATAATGGTGCCTTCCTCATTTCTCTTTTCTTTTCTTTTTATTTTCTTTTCTTCAATCTTTTCTTGCACTCTCTTTTTTTTCAGTGCAATATGCTTTTTCTCTTTTTCTTTTATCTGGCACCTCATGCACAAAAGCTGTAGCACAACATCACGACAGTAATGAATTTTTTTGACATGCATGAATGAACATTTATTTCGAAATGATGTTTATGCATATATGACTTTCTATATAAAAAAATGATGAAAAGAAAAAGTGATGGGCTCAAAGGGGGTGACTAAGGTTACAATATGTAGTGGGCTTGTGTTTGGGATAAAAGGGTTTAGAAATGAATTCCTCTATCATGTTCAATTCAGAAATGCACAAGTAATTCTCAACTCAGAACCAAGACAAGTTCTAGAGGATATAAACCAATTGAATAATCACTCAATATAGAATTTAAGGCCGAGAATCCTTCCAACAAGGGTTTTTATCTAAATTGCTCATAAGCTAAAGTCTCAAATACTGTTCATCATTCACTAGGCATTAAAACGGTTATCACAACTGAAAACCTTCTAAACGATGATTTAAAAGTTTCAAGGTAATTACTTAGAACCATGTGATAATCCCAAATTTAAAGCAAGAGCTTAGGTGTTTCAAATTCAATATCCAAGATTTTCAAAGAAAAATTCAAGTGTGGCAATGGTTTCTAGGGGCTAAAAAGGTTTTGAAATAAGGGGCAATGAAACATTTGTAAGAGCATTTTAGTAGTTTAAAAAGGAACCTTCTATACAGTATTGCACAAGGCAAAGGGAGGGTAAATGACATTTGTGTACTCAGGTCGCGACCCAAAACAATAAAAGTCGTGATCAAATTTCACAGTGCGTGCAGTCTCTAAGCTTCCATAACTTGTCGCGACCATTACATGTTCCTATCGCGACGTAAAATCACAGAGAGGTTTAGTCGGTACCTAAAGACACTAGAGTCACGATTGAATAACACAGAGAGCATATTAAGTCTAATGTTTCGTTATGGGTCACGACTGAAAGCAGTGAAGTCACGACCAATGTTCACAGAGACTACCATGTGATAGTTTTCAAAGTCCCAAAACATTTCATACTAACACCTTTTTAGTAAATAACAAATCAGTTTCAAGTGAGGATCCAATTTTCAGCAATTCATCACACATTAAGATCAAAAATCAAAAGTTTTGTGATGAAAGATTGGATTATAGAAGAATTTTTACATTATTAGCACAAAAACAAGGACATCCTCCCCCACACTTAAACTTGACAGTGTCCTCACTGTCAACAGAACTTTAGAAATCATAGCACTTTATAAGGTCAATCAAATCTAACTCCAACTCAGTAAGTAATCTCATCACTCAATGCAAATTTTCCAGTTAGGCATGCAATCATATTCAAGTCATATAAAGCAATACAAGTAAAGGGAAGATGACAGGATGTGTAACCTAAAGTCATGCATGTGAGTGTGTAGGTGTCTTAGAGAAAAATCAATGAGTATGCAGCACATGGATAGTAACGGGGTGTTATTCAATTTAGAAAGAAACCTAGAATAAATAGAAATAAACTGAAAATAAAAATTATCCTACTGAATCATCCCTTTCTAATCATCAAACCACAATATCAAGCATATAGCATTAGGAAAACTTGTAAAAGGTAAGAGATAGGAAAGGGACAACCTGGCTATCAAGGTGGCGGTGGAAACTCATAAAGCTTTGAGAGATGGATGTTTGATTGGGAAGTTATCCCTATTGTCTTCTCTCTCCACTCTGGATTCCCAGGATCATGCACTCTGCTTACATCATGAAGCCCATCCAAGCTCATCTTGAATGTTTCCTCTCTAAACTTGAACTTGCCCAACTATGGTTGGCAAGTAGCAGCAACAAGCTTAGGAGATGTTTCCTTCGCATCCTTTGTATATCCCTCGAAGTTGCCTTTATCCAACTTGTGTGGGGTTCCCAATTTGTCATCTACTTCCTCAAGCATTGCACCAAGCTGAGGTTGGTCTTCAACTACAACGTGCTTGGGGGCACTCTCTTTCATACCTGCACTATTAGTACAGATCAAATTATTTAAAAATCTTAAGGTATGAGAGGTAATTTTTGACTTTGAGTGAGGAGAAGTAGGGTTAGAATGTATTGGCCCTTTAACCGAAATAATGGAGCAAGGGTGAAACATCCTTACTTTCGTATGTCTTAGGGACCATTTGGTAGCATTTAGAACCACTTTCAAGGTCATTGAAGTCCAATTTCTCAATCTGGAGTTTTACTCTTGTCGAGTACTGTTCGCTATGAAAATTCCAGATGAGTGACCTGACTTTGAAAAATCATAACTAATTCTAGAAAAATCGAAATGAAGTGGTTCCAATTTATAATTGAAGCTAACTCAATTATTTTTCAGGAAAAAAGAACTCGTTGACCATTCATTGACCGAGTCAACATCAGTCAACGTCAAAACTTTACTGTTCATCCAACATTTTTCTCCTGAATCCAGCATTCTGGTCCCAACTTTGATAATTCATATCTTCATGTGTAGACATCCAAATTATAGGTTTTATATATCAAATTAAATCTTGGTATGTATAATATTTACCATAAAAATTTCATACATTTATTCAACCATTTACTATTTTTAATCATTTATCAAACATGACCTTGTCACCACGTGTTACTGTTCACAGTGGTAATTTCCAGCAATCAACTTTGCATGCATATGCATACACCCATCATATATCAGTCAAACATGCCAAACAATATGTTTATTAAATAATAAGTCATTATACATCAGGGCATGCATGAAATCCTCATATTTCTATTACATCATTTCCTGCCTGAAATCCGGCAGCATAACCGCTACGTTTCATATTCAGAAAGTAACTGATCTTGTACCGATTCGGTAATTCCCGTGAGAACTACCATTCTACGTAAGTACCCAGGAAAGACTGGATGAACTGGCTAGGTCTACTCACTTCCAGCCTCCTTAGACAGTACCTACATACACAGTACGTATCAGCTCCTTTCTTTACTATTGCCATCTTGTCATAATTTCGGCAGCATAACGGCGTCTCTTAAAATTTTCAGAATTCATTTTGACATAACCTCCCCCTGTAATGGTTTACTTATTGGGATGAGATTCGGGGGAATCTCAGTAGCAACAATCATAACAATATATGTATTGCAGAGTGACAGTGCTTGCTTGTGATTGTGTACAGATAAGTATGCTGAATGCTTCCATGCTTAATAACATATGATCATAGCATTATAGCAGAGCTTCAGACATAACATATAAGACAACAATCCAACCAAACAATAGCACAACAAATCACAAAGCCATTACATAAAAGCTAGGATTAGTTACTACCTCAAGAGCTTAGCAGAGCTCTACTATCTCTATACTGCTTCCAGCTCCGCCAGAACTTCCTTTCTTTCTTTCTTCCTCTCACTTTCTCTCTCTAGCACTTCCCCCTCTCTCTTAAAGGCTCCTTGGCTGTGGCATATGAATGAATGGGGGGGTATTTATAGTTTTGGTCAATGGCATTTCCGTAATTTTGAAGCCATCTGATCCTGTGGTCCTGGTTTTTTCGGAATTTCCTATTTTTCTTTATTCCTTTTACTGCATCATGCATGACATCATCTCAAGGCCACCTCATGGGACACCTCATCGCCACATTCTTCACATGTCACAATTCCTGGACACCTCATCAGCTGACTCATCATTTCCAGTCCAATCCAGTAGCGATCCGGTCCGATTTCCCACAAACTAGACTCACCGGCTAAGATTATGCCACGTGTCCTTAACTTTTCTTCTCCGTCTAAGATGATGCCATGTGGCATCTGGAAAGGACCTTTCACGCCTTCCAATGCTATCCAGATAAGTCCAGGACTTTATCTGATCACCTCCTCGGTTATCGTGCCTACCGAGTAACTTTACTTTATTGAAACAGCTTTAAAATAGTATTTTAATGCCACTTTTCCCCACATATCACTGGGCCTACATTTTTGGGCTCTGGGAATGTTATCTTGGATCCTGATCAAGCTCAAGTACTCTGATGGCTCGATTCCCAAGAAACATCCCTTGACAAATTACCAAAATGCCCTTGGGTGCCCTTTCTTGCACTATTTTAACCCTAAGGGTAAAATCATCATTTTACAACTTTCTGTACCCTGTCAGGGCATATACTGACTCTGAGTAACTTTATCTATTTGTGCCTTGGCTCCTGGGCCTGTCCAGAATGACCAAAATGCCCTCCATTCCTCTATTACCCTTTAATACAACGCAGGGGCATTTTCGTAATTTTACACTTTTTCGGGGTTCTGCCGGACACTGGCCCACCTATCAGTCCAAGTGTCTTATTGGGCCTTTGATGGCGCCATTATTGGGCCTTGCAGGGTTCATTACCTCTATGGCATGTATTACGAGGAATCCTCCCTTGTCAATGATTATTGAATATTTTATCTATTATTCACCGTTTATACACATATCCGGACACCGGCTCCTTCTGTCCGATACACTGGCCTGCGGTGTTCAGGCATCCCTGTGAGTCATATCAGTCATCTGACTGCGGTCATCCGAACTCATTCAGTCCCTTTTCAAATACCGATAAATCTCCCTATCGGATACCCGGAGGCCTCACACTCCCGTCTGGATTTTCTAATTTGCGAATAACTTTTTCTATAGGCCTCCTATCGGTATTCTGTTAGTTTCCCGACATCCGCCCCATAAGGACGCATCATCCTGTATTTTCTCACTTAGATCTGAAATCTAGGATATCCGGTAAGAATTTTTATAACTTTTGGACTATCAGATCAATTCTGGCTATCTGGAGTCTTGAAAAATTCCTGTATTAAGCCAGATTACCGAGCGTCACTTGCTCTCTCTACCAGTGAAATCTGGGACTGAAATGCTTTCAGGCAGTCCAAACCACTTCCGGCCTGATTTTCTTTAATTACAATTTAGCTCCAGGGAACTTTTCTTCTTTTCATTTAAGTCCCTTTTTACTTGGCTAAAATTACACTTAAGGACCCCACATTTTTGTCTACTTTTCCTTTTTGGCTTTAAACTTTTCATAATTGCACTTAAGTCCTTCCATTTCCTTTCTTTACTTTACTAGGTCTAGGGGCATTATTGTCTTTTCATATCTTACCAGAGTATTCTCTGGTCCTGGTCAGCTATCCAGATACCCTTTCTTGACTGTCTAACCTTAGCCAAATGACCAAAATACCCTTTACTCATTCTTCAGTTATTCTATAACATAAGGGCATTTTCGTCATTTTGCACATTTTTCCCGGACACCGGCCCCTCTTACCACTGAACTGATATTATGCGCCTGGGCCTTCCCTGGTGTCACTATGGGCCTTAGAAAAATACTGTATGGCCTTTGGCCATAGTCCGATCATCTCTATTCGGACTACTCTTCCTTTACCGATTATAACTGTAAATTCCCATCTTCGAGAATTTTTACAGAAAAATCGGGACCTCAAATCAAAATTCTGTTTTGCGTCATTCAATCCGGAATCCTTTTCTCTATCTCCCAGTATTTTCAGATATTTTATCCGGACCGGGCTATTTTTACCTGAAAGTATGCTCCCGCGCACACTTTTTAAAAATGACCATTTTACCCTTGGTCACATTTCTAATTCTTTCATACACATAGAGACCTCATATGCACATTTCATAGTTTAGTGAAATGATCAGCATAATTTTCTCTATTTTCTGCCAAAATATGGTACTCATCGGCTTCCAGCCCGATCTTTCCCATAATTACGATTATGCCCTTGAATTCTCCTTCTGGCATCTCTAGGCCTACAAATTGGGGTGTTACAAAGGGGCTGGAGGTCTGGAGAAGTCACTGGTTACTTCTGCTATTTCTGGTCGCGTCCTATAAGGTTTATCTTCATCTGCTCATCGCGACTCTAGTTCACAAAGACTGCCTCTGGAATATTTGGTCACGACCTCCTCATTCACCTGTCGTGACTGGACGTCTCTAGAGTTGTTAGTCACGATCCGTGTGTCTTCTAGTCGCGACTCCTTTTCAAAGAGAGACTCCCCTTCAACTGACTGATATCTGGTCGTGACCTCTTCAACATCACGTCGCGACTTTTTGTCTCTGGAGTTTATAGTTGTGACCATAAAGTTTTCTTATCGCGACCTGGTTTCACAAAGAGGCTCCCTTCCAGCATTTGTTCCACTTCTAACTTCCAGAACATCTTGGGACTCTGCAAAATCACTCAACAACTCTTTTGCAAACACATTATCATTGTCATGCAAACTCAGTTCATGCTCATCCCTAGTCTCTTCAACAGTATAATCAATGGCATTCAAAGCAGTAAAAGCAGAATTATCAAAAGGGAATTTCATTGCTTCGTTCATGTTAAAAGCTACCACATGTTCTCTAACTTCCATTGTGATGGAACTATGCTTCATACTAATAATGGTCCTATGCTTCATACTAATGATGGTCTTGGAAGTTTGGAGGAAAGGTTTGCCTAGGATCAAAGTGCTGTCATTCACTAACTCATTGGACATGTCCAAAACATAAAAGTCAGCTGGGAATACTAAGTCTTTGACCTGCACTAGAATATCCTCAAGGATTCCCTTAGGATACCTAATTGACCTATCAGCCAATTGGAGCACTACATTTGTGTCTCTAAGATTGTTAATACCTAAGGCTTTGTATATCGACCAAGGCATTACATTAATGGCTTCCTCTAGATCTAGCAACGCTCCCTTAATAGGAACATTTCCTATAGTGCATGGGATTGTGTAAGAGCCTGGGTCTTGGCATTTAACTGGTAGTTTAGCCTTAAAAAGTGATGACACATTAGTACTCACTTGAATTCTCTCAAGAGGCCTAAACTTTTTTTTATCAGCACACAACTCTTTTAAAAATTTAGCATACTTAGGGTTTCTCTTAAGAAATTCAACCATAGGGATATTTATTTCTAACTTATTGAATAGAGTGTAAGCATCTTTAGCATAATCGGGGTCAATCTGTAACATCCTAATTTTTGGGTCTAGGAGAACTGGGAGGTAGTCTGATATGGGCAGGCTGCTAAACCCGTACTCCTAGGATAGTAATCTGATATGGGCGGACTACTTACCTATATTTTGTAGGAATCCCAGGGATGAGCTAAGTCCTTCAGGATTTAAAGATGAGTTAAGTCTTTAACCTACAGAATCAGGACAGTTCACCTAGGTTCAAAATGAGGAATGTGAGGAATATCCTAAGTCTTAAGCCTAGGAATTCTGCAGGTAGCTTGATATGGGCTGGCTCCTATGTAAGATAATCTGATATGGGCGGGTTGTCGAGCCTTTCAATTAACAATGACTCCCGAAGAGTTTAGGCGATGAGTTATTGAAAGAGAATTTCTAGACCTTAAGATGAGGGATGAGAAGATGAGGTTAAGATGCCAGAAAGAGAATGCAGGGGCATAATTGTAATTATGGGAAAGATCGGGCTGATAGCTGATGAGTACCATATTTTGCCGGAAAATAGAGAAAATTATGCTGATCATTTCACTGAACTGTGAAATGTGCATATGAGGTCTCTATAAGTATGAAAGAATTAGAAATATGACCAAGGGTAAAATGGTCATTTTTGAAAATTGTGTTCGGGAGCATACTTTCAGGCAAAAATAGCCCGGTCCGGATTAAATATCTGAAAATACCGGGAGATAGAGAAAAGGATTCCGGGTTGAATGACGCAACACAGAATTTTGATTTGAGGTCCCAATTTTTCTGTAAAAATTCCCGAAGATGAGAATTTACAGTTATAATCGGTAAAGGAAAAGCAGTCCAAATAGAGATGATCAGACTGTGGCCAGAGGCCATACAGTGTTTTCAAGACCCATAGTGACACCAGGGAAGGCCCAGGCCCATAATATCAGTTCAGTGGTAAGAGGGGCCGGTGTCCGGGAAGAAGGTGCAAAATGACGAAAATGCCCTTATGTTATAGAATAACTGAAGAATGAGTAAAGGATATTTTGGTCATTTGGCTAAGGTTAGTCAGTCCATACAGGGTATCTGGATAGTTGACCAGGGTCAGAGAGTACTCTGGTAAGATGTGAAACGACAATAATGCCCCTAGACTCATTAAAGTAAAGAAAGAGAGACTAAGGGCATTTTGGTAATTTGCCAAGGGGTGCTTCTTGGGAATCGGGCCATCAGAGTACTTGGGCTGGATCAGAGACCCAAGATGATATTCCCAGGCCCAAAAACGTAGCCCAACATAAATGTGAGAAAAAGTGGCATTAAAATAATGATTTAGTGACTTTTCAGTAAAGTGAAGTTACTCTGTTGGCACGATAATCGAGGAGGTGATCAGATAAAGTCCGAGACTTATCTGTATAGCATTGGATGGCGTGAAAGGTGCCCGCAAGATGCCACATGGCGCCAACATAGAGGAGGAAGAAAAGTTGATGACACGTGGCACGATCTCAGCCGTGTATTCCGGTGCAAGACTCTGGAACTATCTGGAAATGCTGAGTCAGCTGATGAGATGTCCCAGGAGCTTGCAATTTCGCCATGTGACATATGAGGTGTCCCATGAGGTGTCTCTTGGGATGATGTCATGATGATACAGTAAAGGGAATAAAGAAAAATAGAAAATTCCGGAAAAACTAGGGCCACAAGTTCAGAAGGCTTCAAAATTACTAAAATATCATTCACCAAAACTATAAATACCCCCTTGCTCTTCATTATGCACGGCCAAGAGCCCTTTTAGAGAGATAAGGAAGTTCTAGAGAGAGAAAGTGAGAGAAAGAAAGAAAGAAAGGAAGTTCTGGCGGAGCCGGAAGCAGTATAGAGATTCTAGAGTTCTGCTAAGCTTTTGAGGTAGTAACTAATCCTGGCTTTTATGTAATGGCTTTGTGATTTGTTGTGCTATTGTTTGGTTGGATTGTTGTCTTATATGTTATGCTTGAAGCTCTATTAAAATGCTATGATCATATGTTATTGAGTATGGAAGCACGCAGCATACTTATCTGTACACAATCACAAGCAAGCACTGTCACTCTGTATTACATATATCGTTATGATTATTACTACTGAGATTCCTCCGAATCTCATTCCCCATATCTAACCCATTACAGGGAGATTATGTTGAAGTGAATCTTAAGAATTTTGAGAGATGCCGTTATGCTGCCGAATTTAAGACTGAACATCAGAACATGATAAGTACTATGTACGTAGGTGCTGTCTAAGGAGGCTGGAAGTAAGTGGACCTAGCCGGTTCATCCAGTCTTTCCTGGGTACTTACGTAGAATGGTAGTTCTCATGAGGGAATTACCGAATCAGTACAGTTCAGTTCTTTATACAGATGAAGCCTAGCGGTTATACTGCCGAAATTCGGGCAGAAAAAGATGTAATAGAAATATGAGAATTTTTTGTATATTTTGTTGTATGACATTTTATTATTTAATAATAAATATTGTTTGGCATGTTCAATTTGTGGATGACGAATTAAAAGAGAAATTCGCAGGTCTTGAGGTAGCAGTGTTCTGACCTCAGTTTAACCTAGTAAATGAAAGAATTTGGCCACGAAATTTTTTGAGTCAGTTGTACACATCTAGGGCAGTACGTGGATAGGTAATAAGCCTCATTTGGATGTGTAGAACGAGATAAATTAGTTTTCAAAGTAAAGGTTCAGAATAAGGAACTTAAGAGTAAAATTTTAAATTTCTGGGCTTAAGTTAAGATATAATCTCTGAGGAGTCTAAGGGAGGATGTTTCATTTTGATATCAGAGCAATAGGTTCTGGCATAAACCAGACAGGATTCTGGCACAGAGCATAAGATTCTGGCACAGAACAGAAGGTTCTGGCTTAGTGATGCTCTGATTTAGAAAGGTTATTTCCCTAGAGTACATAGAGGTTTCGAAAAGCCCAGTGGAAGTAAAGCCCCTAAATGAGTAAGTAGTACGATGTTATGTGTTCACTTTTCTTTTTCTGATTGACAAGGAACAAGATGGTGAAGATGAGATGAGGACACAGAACTCAAGTGGAGGAGCCACACATAGAGGAAGCTGGCAACTCCAATGAGGTAGATCCTATGCAAGTCATCTTTGCTAGGCTAGATCAGCAGTAAAGGATGATGGAAGAAATGAGGGTGGAACAAGTTCGCCGAGATCAGGAAAGAGAGGCCACTATAGCTACTCTTAGAGCTATAGTTAATTAATTGCAGACCCCTGATAGACCAGCAGAAGGAATATCAGGAATTCCTCAGAATAATGAGCAGTCAAGAATAGAGGATCCATTGGCAGATCCTAACAGTATTCAGCAATGGATGGAGCGGTTCCAAAAGTACAATCCTCCGGCGTTTGAGGGGACATTTGATGTCCAAGTAGCTGAAGATTGGATAGATCAGCTTGAGAAGATTTTTGAGGTGCTAGACTGTCCATCAGGAAGAAAAGCCTGGCTGGCCATTTTCAAGCTAGAGAAGGATGCGCGAAGATGGTGGAAGAACACCGAGCTTATTCTTAAGGGGAAAGGAATCCCAGTTACATGGGAGGTGTTTCTGGGATAGTTTAGGGAAAAATACTTTCCCCAGTCAGTGAGAGACGCAAACGAAGTTGAGTTCCTTACTCTAAAGCAGGGAGAGAAAGAGCCATTCGATGAGTATTTGGCTAAGTATCTCCGATTGTCATGCTATTCTACGTACCTTAGAAGAATGAAGGATGAAGAATGGTCGACAAAGAGATTAGTGGAGGGTCTGAGCAGTGCCCTAAAGGAAAGGATAATTCCTCAGCAACTTATGCAGTTCAATAGAGCGGTAGAAGTCTGCAGATTGACAGAAAGAAGTATTAACAATCATGCAGCAACCGGGAACAACGTAAGGAGCAAGGAAGTGGCTAAGTCGGAGGTAAGAGGAAAAGAAACATTGGCTAGGAGCACTCTAGGAGGTAGCTCAAGTTATGAAGCCAATAATAATAATAATAACAAGAGAAAGAGGCAACAGTTTAGGCAGGGGACTGATCAAGGTGAGGATCAGGTTGGAGGACAAAGATGTCAAAGATGTGGAAAGAACCATGGCACAAGGGAATGTCGAGCAGGGCAAGATAGTTGTTTTAAGTGTGGTGAGAAGGGCCACTTTGCAAGAGTTTGCCCTACGAATGCTGACATCCCTAAGCCAAAGACAACAAGAAGAGTGTTTTCCCTTTTTACGAACAGAGTCTCCAAATCCCCTGATGTCGACAATAAGAATGGTTAAGAAGAACCATAGCTGTAAGGGCGACTTAGTTGTAAGAACTGTATGCCTAGATGTAAATTGAAACATCCTCCCTTGGACCACTCAGAGTACACTTACGGAAGCAATGTTAGCTTGATAATATCTTAACTTAAGCCCAGAAATTAAAATTTCTACTTTTAAATTCCTTATTCTGAACCTTTAATTTGAGAACTTATTAATCTCATTCTACTCATCCAAACAAGGTTTATTACCTATCCACATAATGCCCCAGATGTGTACAACCGGCTCACCAAATTTCGTGGCCAAACTCCTTCGTTTACTAGGTCAAACTTAGGTTAGAACCCTGCTACCTCAGAACCTGCGAATTTCTCTTTTCATTTCTCATTCGCAAATTGAACATGCCAAACAATATTTATTATTAAATAATAAAATGTCATACAACAAGTCATACACAAAATTCTCATATTTCTATTACATCTTTTTTTGCCCGAATTTCGGCAGTATAACCGCTAGGCTTCATCTGTACAAAGAACTGAACCGTACTGATTCGATAATTCTCTCATGAGAACTACCATTCTACTTAAGTACCCAGGAAAGACTGGATGAACCTGCTAGGTCCACTCACTTCCAGCCTCCTTAGACAGCACCTACGTACATAGTACTTATCATATTCTGATGTTCAGTCTTAAATTCGGCAGCATAACGGTGTCTCTCAATATTCTTAAAATTCACTTCAACATAATCTCCCTGTAATGGGTTAGATATGGGGAATGAGATTCAGGGGAATCTCAGTAGTAATAATCATAACAATATATGTAATGCAGAGTGACAGTGCTTGCTTGTGATTGTGTACAGATAAGTATGTTGCGTGCTTCCATACTCAATAACATATGATCATAGCATTGTAATAGAGCTTCAAGCATAACATATAAGATAACAATCCAACCAAACAATAGCACAACAAATCACAAAGCCATTACATAAAAGCTAGGATTAGTTACTACCTCAAAAGCAGAACTTCAGAACTTCTCTACTGCTTCCAACTTCACCAGAACTTCCTTTCTTCTTTCTTTCTCTCACTTTCTCTCTCAAGAACTTCCTTCTCTCTCTAATATTGCTCTTGGCCTTGCATAATGAAGGCAAGGGGGTATTTATAGTTTTGGTCAATGGCATTTTCGTAATTTTGAAGCCATCTGATCCTGTGGTCCTGGTTTTTCCGGAATTTCCTATTTTTCTTTATTCCTTTTACTGCATCATGCATGACATCATCTTGAGGCCACCTCATGGGACATCTCATCATGCACATTTCTCACATGGCGAAATTGAAGCCTTCTTGGACACCTCATCAGCTGACTCAGCTGTTCCAGTCCAATCCAGTACCGGTCCGGTCCGATTTCCTACAAACTGGATCACCGGCTAAGATTGTGCCACATGTCCTTAACTTATCTTCTCCCTATAAGATGTCACCATGTGGCATCTGGAAGGGACCTTTCATGCCTTCCAATGCTATCCAGTTAAGTCTAGGACTTTATCTGATCACCTCCTCGGTTATCGTGCCGACCGAGTAACTTTACTTTATTGAAACAGCATTAAAATAGTATTTTAATGCCACTTTTTCCCACATATCACTGGGCCTACGTTTTTGGGCTCTGGGAATGTTATCTTGGATCCTGATCAAGCTCAAGCACTCTGATGGCTTGATTCCCAAGAAACATCCCTCGGCAAATTACCAAAATACCCCTGGGTGCCCTTTCTTGCACTATTTTAATCCTAAGGGTAAAATCATCATTTTACACCTTTCTGTACCCTGTCAGGGTATATACTAACTCTAGGTAACTTTATCTGTATGTGCCTTGGCTCCTGGGCCTGTCCAGAATGACCAATAAGCCCTTCATTCATCTGTTACCCTTTAGTACAACCCAGGGGCATTTTCGTAATTTCACACCTTTCCGGGGTTCTGCCTGACACTGGCCCACCTATCAGTCCAAGGGTCTTACTGGGCCTTTGATGGCGCCATTATTGGGCCTTTCAGGGTCCATTACCCTCATGGCACACATTACGAGGAATCTTCCACTGACCAGGGTTATTGAATATTTTATCTACTATTCACCATTTATACACATATCAGGACACCGGCTCCTTCTGTCGGATACACTGGCCTGCGGTGTTCAGGCATCCCTGTGAGTCATATCAGTCATCTGACTGAGGTCATCCGAACTCATTCAGTCCCTTTTCAAATACCGATAAATCTCCCTATCGGATACCCGGAAGCCTCACACTCCCGTCTGGATTTTCTGTTTTGTGAATAACTTTTTCTACAGGCCTCCTATCGGTATTCTGTCAGTTTCCTGACATCCGTCCCATAAGGACGCATCATCCTGTATTTTCTCACCTAGATCTGAAATCTAGGATATCCGGTATGAATTTTTATAACTTTTGGATGATCAGTCCAATTCTGGCTATCTGGAGTCTTCAAAAATTCCTATATCAAGCCAGATTACCGAGCGTCACGTGCTCTCTCTACCAGTGAAATCTGGGACTGAAATGCTTTCAGACAGTCCAAACCACTTCCGGCCTGACTTTCTTTAATTATACTTTAGCCCAAGGAACTTTTCTTCTTTTCAATTAAGTCCTTTTTTATTTGGCTAAAATTACACTTAAGGACCCCACCTTTTTGTCTACTTTTCCTTTTTGGCTTTATACTTTCCATAATTGCACTTAAGCCCCTTCATTTTCTTCTTTTGCAATTTAATCCCTTTCTCTGCACAAATGACCATTATATCCCTAGGGACTTTCACTATTTACATATAAGTCCCCGGACTTTCGCTTATTTGCAGAATTCCTAGGCTTAAGACTTAGGATATTCCTCACATTCCTCATTTTGAACCTAGGTGAACGGTCCCGATTCTGTAGGTTAAAGACTTAACTTATCTTTAAATCCTGAAGGACTTAGCTCATCCTTCGGATTCCTACAAAATACAGGTAAGTGATCCGCCCATATCAGATTACTACCTTGGGACTACGGGTTTAGCAGCCTGCCCATATCAGACTACTTCCCAGTTCCCCTAGACCAAAAATTGGGATGTTACATAAATAATATGATTAATGAAGATTTCTTTTCTGATCTAAAGAAAGTGGTCATTATAATGGGTCATGAGATAATTAGTAAGATAATAAATCTGTCTTAACTCAGTGATGAGGTTGCTGTATGAGGAGTTAGAACATGGATAGCTGTAAGCAACTATAATGAGAGATGTTAGTTGCTAAGAATCCATGTGGAGGTCTGGGACCAAGCTGTTGCTCCTCTAGACCATCACTGGAGTGAGGATAAGACAGAGAGGGATGATCTTACTGGTTATATATATGACTGCGTTATAAGAATCACATAGCTGTATAGATCAGTAAGAAGTTCTCTTCAGGAAAGATGAGGTATCCCTTAAAATTTTGAGGACGAAATTTTTAAAAGGGGAGGAGAATTGTAACATCCCGATTTTTGGGTCTAGGAGAACTGGGAGGTAGTCTGATATGGACAGGCTACTAAACCCGTAGTCCCAGGGTAGTAATCTGATATGTGCAGACTACTTACCTGTATTTTGTAGGAATCCGAGGGATGAGCTAAGTCCTTTAGGATTTAAAGATGAGTTAAGTCTTTAACCTACAGAATCGGGACCGTTCACCTAGGTTCAAAATGAGGAATGTGAGGAATATCCTAAGTCTTAAGCCTAGGAATTCTGCAGGTAGCTTGATATGGGCTGGCTCCTGTGTAAGATAACCTGATATGGGCGGGTTGTCGAGCCTTTCAATTAACAATGACTCCCGAAGAGTTTAGGGGATGAGTTATTGAAAGAGAATTTCTAGACCTTAAGATGAGGGATTAGAAGATGAGGTTAAGATGCCAGAAAGAGAATGCAGGGGCATAATCGTAATTATGGGAAAGATTGGGCTGGTAGCCGATGAGTACCATATTTTGCCAGAAAATAGAGAAAATTATGCTGATCATTTCACTGAACTGTGAAATGTGGATATGAGGTCTCTATAATAAAATGGTCATTTTTGAAAATTGTGCGCGGGAGCGTACTTTCAGGCAAAAATAGCCCGGTCCGGATTAAGTATCTAAAAATACCGGGAGATAGAGAAAAGGATTCCGGGTTGAATGACGCAACACAGAATTTTGATTTGAGGTCCCAATTTTTCTGTAAAAATTCCCGAAGATGGGAATTTACAGTTATAATCGGTAAAGGAAAAGCAGTCCAAATAGAGATGATCAGACTGTGGCCAGAGGCCATACAGTGTTTTCAAGACCCATAGTGACACCAGGGAAGGCCCAGGCCCATAATATCAGTTCAGTGGTAAGAGGGGCCGGTGTCCGGGAAGAAGGTGCAAAATGACAAAAATGCCCTTATGTTATAGAATAACTGAAGAATGAGTAAAGGATATTTTGGTCATTTGGCTAAGGTTAGTCAGTCCATACAGGGTATCTGGATAGTTGACCAGGGTCAGCGAGTACTCTGGTAAGATGTGAAACGACAATAATGCCCCTAGACTCATTAAAGTAAAGAAAGAGAGACTAAGGGCATTTTGGTAATTTGCCAAGGGGTGCTTCTTGGGAATCGGGCCATCAGAGTACTTGGGCTGGATCAGAGACCCAAGATGATATTCCCAGGCCCAAAAACGTAGCCCAACATAAATGTGAGAAAGTGGCATTAAAATAATGATTTAGTGACTTTTCAGTAAAGTGAAGTTACTCTGTTGGCACGATAATCGAGGAGGTGATCAGATAAAGTCCGAGACTTATCTGTATAGCATTGGATGGCGTGAAAGGTGCCAGCAAGATGCCACATGGCGCCAACATAGAGGAGGAAGAAAAGTTGATGACACGTGGCACGATCTCAGTCGTGTATTCCGGTGCAAGACTCTGGAACTATCTGGAAATGCTGAGTCAGCTGATGAGGTGTCCCAGGAGCTTGCAATTTCACCATGTGACATATGAGGTGTCCCATGAGGTGTCTCTTGGGATGATGTCATGATGATGCAGTAAAGGGAATAAAGAAAAATAGGAAATTCTGGAAAAACCAGGGCCACAGTTCAGAAGGCTTCAAAATTACGGAAATATCATTCACCAAAACTATAAATACCGCCTTGCTCTTCATTATGCACAGCCAAGAGCCCTTTTAGAGAGATAAGGAAGTTCTAGAGAGAGAAAGTGAGAGAAAGAAAGAAGAAAGGAAGTTCTGGCGGAGCCGGAAGCAGTATAGAGATTCTAGAGTTTTGCTAAGCTTTTGAGGTAGTAACTAATCCTGGCTTTTATGTAATGGCTTTGTGATTTGTTGTGCTATTGTTTGGTTGGATTGTTGTCTTATATGTTATGCTTGAAGCTCTATTACAATGCTATGATCATATGTTATTGAGTATGGAAGCACGCAGCATACTTATCTGTACAAAATCACAAGCAAGCATTGTCACTCTGCATTACATGTATCGTTATGATTATTACTATTGAGATTCCTCCGAATCTCATTCCCTATATCTAACCCATTACAGGGAGATTATGTTGAAGTGAATCTTAAGAATTTTGAGAGACGCCGTTATGTTGCCGAATTTAAGACTGAACATCTGAACTTGATAAGTACTGTGTACGTAGGTGCTGTTTAAGGAGGCTAGAAGTGAGTGGACCTAGCCGGTTCATCCAGTCTTTCCTGGGTACTTATGTAGAATGGTAGTTCTCATGAGGGAATTACCGAATCAGTACAGTTCAGTTCTTTGTACAGATGAAGCCTAGCGGTTATACTGCCGAAATTCGGGCAGAAAAAGATGTAATAGAAATATGAGAATTTTGTGTATATTCTGTTGTATGACTTTTTATTATTTAATAATAAATATTGTTTGGCATGTTCAATTTGTGGATGATGAATTAAAAGAGAAATTCGTAGGTCTTGAGGTAGCAGTGTTCTAACCTCAGTTTGACCTAGTAAATGAAAGAATTTGGCCATGAAATTTGGTGAGCCAGTTGTACACATCTGGGGCATTAAGTGGATAGGTAATAAGCCTCATTTGGATGTGTAGAACGAGATAAATTAGTTTTCAAAATAAAGGTTCAGAATAAGGAACTTAAGAGTAAAATTTTAAATTTCTGGGCTTAAGTTAAGATATAATCAAGCTAATATTGCTTCCGCAAGTGTACTCTAAGGAGTCTGAGGGAGGATGTTTCACAATCTTTTTCTTTCCAGCAAAGTAAGATTTAGGAAAAGGAGATCTTTAATACTTACCTCCTTACCTTGGTGCATAAAGGCTCCTTGCTTGCTCGACTCCGGCTTTTCCTCAGGTTGCTTTTCTTTGTATGCTGGACTTGGTACTGTTGTTGCCTCTTCTTGCAGCTCTTGTATCTCCACTTGGGCTTGTGAGTTCTCTTCTTGGGTTGTCTTCTTAATCATGAGCTACTGTTCTTTAAGGCTTTCAGATTTCCTAACTTGCATCTGTCGTAGAGATGAATTCTCAATTTCAACATCTTCTTCATCCCTTTCTGGTGTTTCAGCTTTTTCAAAGGGCACTTGTCTTCCACTTCTTAGAGATACAGTATTCAGACCCCTTGGATTCATGACAGTGTTTGAAGGTATGCTGCCACTGCTCTTTCCTTGAATGTCACTCACTGTATTAGAAACTTGAGTTAAGTGACTTGTGATATCTACATTCTTACAACTTAACTCTTCAAGTTTTCTGTGTACATTTGCATTATCTTTCTGCATACTTTGGAGAATTAAAGCTATGGACGTGAACTGACCATCATTCTCCTTGAGCTTATGGTCTACATTGGTCATTCTACCATCCATATTGTTCATTTATGCTGCCATACACTTCAACAATTGAGAGGTCTCATCTGGCCTTGATGCCACTAAGGCATTAGGTTGTGTTGGAACCATAGACTTTGCATTACTTTGGTAGTTGCTTGAAGAAGCCCCATCCCCTTGGAATTGATTTGGCCTATCACTCCCCCACCTAAAGTTTGGGTGGTCTCTCCAGCCAGGATTATATGTGTTGGAGTATGGGTCTCTCTTCTGGTAATTATTCTCTCTTCCTTGATACATTGCTGCAACTTCTTCAAATTGTCTATCACATGTACTTGTAGCATGCATCATTGAACCACAGGATTCACATCCTGTAACTAAGGCTTGTGAGGTATCCACTACATGAACTTATTTTGTGGAATGAAGCTCTCTTTCAATCAGATTCATCCTCTTCTCCATTCGGTTTCCCAAGGCTGATATTTCAGCTAAGATTACATTTGAATTGCCCAAAGACGAGGTGGTTGTTCTTCTTGGATCCCCAGTCTGATGGTCTTCATTGGCCATTTTCTGGAATAACTCCCAACTTGCTTGTGGGGTCTTATCTCTCAAAGAACTATTCGCTACTGCATTCAAGGAAACCTTATTATGAGGAAGTAGACCATCAAAGAAAATGTCTACTAAATCAGCCTTGGTCATGTTGTGGTAAGGGCATCTAGCAAACAGATTAAGAAACCTCGTCCAGTACTCATGTAAAGACTCTCCATCCTGTTGCAGAATATTAGTGATCTCCTTCTTCATTCGAGTGGTCTTTGAAGCTGGGAAAAACTATTCAAGATAAGTTGATTTCAGCTGATCCCATGTAAGAGTTGAGAAATGAGTTGGGAAATTGTATAGCCACCTTTAGCCTTCCCTTCCAAGGTGAAATGGAAACATCTCCTTAAGACATCATCCAGAGCAGCCATTGGAGGCTTCATTAAGGAACAGATCATATGCATGGTTTGTAAGTGCCTGTGTGGACATTCTCCTACAAAACCATGAAATTTGGGTAAGGCTGCAATCAAAGCTCCTTTAATCTCAAAGTTAGCTTCTTCCGTATAGAATCCATAAGGATCATAATTCACATGCGAATGATTAATTTCCCTCACTCTTCTATTATCCTCTACATTCATAGGTATTTCATTTTCTCCATTCCCATTTTGCCCATTATGATCAGCCATATTCAGTTCAATTTCAGACTCTGGAATACTAGAGGAGGAACTAGATTTTGCTTCTTCTTCTCTAAATTCCCTAAATTCTCTCTTTAGTTTCCTAAGTCTTCTCTCAATTTTAGGTTCAAAAGGCACTAATGGTTCAGTTCTTTTACGCATGCAATGCAGAAAAAGTCAAGAACAATCAATGCAATCAATCAGAGTCAGACACAGAAACTTCATAGCAGAAAAAAATTTCAGTTAGTAGCTACTCAAGAGTATTTTAGTTGCGACTTAATATCACAAAGAGCAGTAGTCGCCACCAACAATTTCAAATGTCGCGACTAGTTTTTGCAGAGTAATCAAATTTCACAGAAAAGCAATCAGGTCGCGACACAATGAGTTTTGGTCTCGACTCAAAGTCACAGAGAGTAATTATCGCGACTCAAGTAAGTCTAGGTCGCGACTTAATGTCACAGAGACTTATTTTTGCAGAAACTCAGAAAAATGTAGAATGCAATGCAATTTAAAAACTACTAAAAACTAAAATGCAAACAAAATAAGAAAAATGACTCAGGTAGCTGATGAAATCGACAAACAATTACTAGGGAAACAATTACTTGGCTCCCCGGCAATGGTGCCATTGATGAGGCTCTCGGATTGTCGCAGCTCGAGCCATCAAAATAAAGTTAATTGCACCCAATAATATAGTATAAGGCATAACCCTATCGTTCTTCTCAAGTAGCCTTTCTAAAGGAAACCTAGCAAATTGGATGTCAAAAATAATAAAAACCTGAGTAGAGATAAAATGGTTTTGGGGTTTGATTTGCAATAAAATAAGGGTGCAGAAAAATAGATTTTTTTTTTTTATTTTTGATTAAGATAAAAACTGGTTGGTTTGTTGAAAGAATATGTTATGAAAGACTCTTGATGATGAAAACATATCTATCCTTGCTCTGAAGTTTAAATTGGAGTTTTAAATCACTAAGTCTCGAATAAAATCTCAATCAATCGATTGAGTCTAGAACTTTAATATTCCTTGAACTCCTTTGATCAAAGCTAACTCTAAAGACTATTAGCGAACTGTTAGAAACCACTTACGTGCAATTAACCCTAGATGATGAGAACGCCCTCGAATGGTCGTCAATCGAAAACCCTAGATTTCAAGCAATTGAATTGATTTGCAACAATCGCTGAAAATAACCCAACTTTCTTAAAATCAAAACTGAAATATTAAATTAACATCCAATGTTCAAACATCCAGAATCAAATTACAACAGTCTAATCTGAGAATGATCAATCGATATTCAAAACTTGTTCATATGATGAAAACCCTATATCTAGCAGCAATCATAACATGACAAGATGCAAATTAGAAAAGAAGAAACTCCCCGGTTTGGTCCATGAGCTCAAGATGTCAGATTCATCACCAAGAGACTAAGGGTTTAGCCTCTCATGACTTCTGCTGCACTGCAATCGTTATTCAAGTGTGATGCCATGAGGAAACAATGGATAGATGGTAGATTGATGGTGTAGAGATGTGTAGAAATCTGTGGAAAGGTGTAGAAGGATGGAATATATGGAGAAGGTGATTAGAGAGTGCTTGAGTACTATTTCTTAGCCTAATCAGGTCTAAAACCAGCCTCCCCCTTTGACGGCAGCTTGCCTCGCCTTGTAAAAGCAGCTTGAGCTAACCAGAAACGTGCAGCTTCACGACTGTCTTCTGTAGTCGTGACCAGGTCCTTGTTTTGGTCATGACCTGTAAACGCAGAGAAGCTTCCAGAAGAATCAAGGTCGCGACGGGGATGACACTTTGGTCGCGACGAAAAAGTGTAGAAACGTGATTTATCTTTCATTAACTTGTGATTTCTTTCTTGGTCCTTGCTCTCTTGCAAAATACTTGCAATTCAACATAAAAGCTCGCTGTAAAAGTCCAAATCAGTAAATAACAGTATATGTGCAGTTTGGAAGAGTTATTCTACCATTTTACCCTTTAATTAGCACATTGCCACGCACAATCCTGTAATACACAAAAGTACAATTTAAGGCATGAAATGAATGGTAAAGTTACAATAAAACTCTTAAAAATGTCGTGAAAATCATATACAAAATGTGTCTTATCAAGTGCCACCGCTCATTTATTTTACACCTGGCATGTTTATATCCAGTGTAAACATTGTACCCTTATTTACAAAAATACCACTGCTCATTTATTTTACATCATTTTCGCAAGATCCGGTTTAAAAATGGGGCTTTAGAAACTCTATTTTGTAGTAGTGAAGAAAGAAGAAAGAAAAGAAAAAATAGATGCAAAAAGTGCTATTCAACTAGTACGAAAAGAATTAGTTTGTGACTTGCAGCTGCATGATTGGAACTTTGATTTTGTACAGTATTTCATTAATCATTGACATGCATTTCCATTTCATCATCTAGCCTTTCCAACATTACAACCCTAATAAAGACCCTTTGATTCATAAAACTTGTGGCAATTAGTGGTGGAGATGTAGGATGGTTACAAGTCTTTGGGAAGCCTAAGCTAGATGGTTGAGTGAAATTACCTTAATAAGAGAGTGAGTGAAACACTATTTATTGTGAGGAAATCTCAACCTAATTGCTTACTAAGATTTAATTGCATGAATTAGATCCTTTTATTGTTATGAGATTAGTATGGATTGTTGTCAATTGAAGGGAAATGATTAATAACTACAAGTGCTTATGTTAAATCTGTTTGCCAATTTGCTGAACATGTGTATTCAAATTTCAGTTTTGATCATAATTTTGCTCGGAGTGCAAAAGCTAAGTGTGAGGAATTGATAAACTCATATTTGTATGGATTTTTAATATGTTAAAAGAGAGTTTATTTTTTATTTTATCCATATTTACTACTATATTGAGCAAATTAGTTAATAATATGAAATTGGACAAGTGGGAATTTAAATGATGTGATTTTAGTGCTTAATTGGATAAATAATCTATTAAATGTCCATTTCAAGTTAATACAGCAATCAGTCAGCAAAGTAGAGCATCCATGTGGAATTCAGTCGCAACCTGATATACCCAAAGTCGTGACTATACGTCAATCAGCAAAGAAGAGCATGCTCTATAAATATTAGTCGCGACCTGATGTAATTATAGTCGTGACCAAATTTCAATGCAGAAATCAATCAGTGAATGACTTAAAGGTGAGGATAGTTGGACAAGAGGAGATGGAAGCATGTTGCATCATGCTTAGTTGGGGTCATGGGTAGTCCTTCTACAAAGTCCATGGCAATACTGTCCCACTTCCATTCAGGGACATCTAGAGGTTGCAATGTTCCTGCTGGCTTCTAATGCTCAATCTTCACTTTCTGGCATGTTGGCACTTGGACACATAAGCTACTACATCTTTCTTCAGTCCAGGCCACTAAAATAATCTTTTAATATCATGATACATCTTGGTCATACCTGGATGCACTGTATATTTGTCACATCCTTATTTTTATACATCTTAAGGACCATTCAGTAGCACTTAGAACCACTTTCAGGGTCATTGAAGTCTAAACTCTTAATCTGGAATTTTATTCATATCGGGTACTGTTCACTATGGCAAATTCCAGATGAGTGACCTGACTTTGAAAATTCATAACTAATTCTAGAAAAATCGAAATGAAGTGGTTCAAATTGATACATGAAGATAACTTAAGTATAATTCAGGTAAAAATCATTGGTTGACCATTCCTTGACAAATTGAATGTGGGTCAACGTTTCAATGTTACTGTTCATCAAATGACTTTCTCCTGAATCCAGCATTCTAGTCCCAACTTTAACAATTTATATCTTTTAGTGTATACATCCAAATGAGGCACTATATATATAAAATTAAATCTTAGGATGTATACTATTTACCATAAAAATATCATACATTTATTCAACCATTCTCTATTTTTAAAGATTTATCAAACATCCATAGGTCTCCACGGGTTACTGTTCACAAGGCCATTTTTCAGCAACCAACTTTACATATTAGTGCATACATACATCACATATCAGTCAAACATGCCAGATAACAATTATTATTAAATAATCTACTGTTATACATCAGTGCATGTTTAACATTCTCATATTTCTGCTACACTTTTCGTTGTCTAAAATCTGACAGCATAACTGCTACATTTCGTCTGTAGAAAGTAACCGATCTTGTACCGATTCGGTAATTCCCGTAGGAGCTACCATTCTACGTAAGTACCCAGGAAAGACTGGATGAACCTGCTAGGTCCACTCACTTCCTACGTACACAGTACGTATCAGTTCCTTTCTTTGTCCCGTCTTCGTTGCCGGAATTTCGGTAGCCTACCGGCGTCTCTTAAGATTTCCAAATTTTATTTTGACAAAACCTCCCCTGTAATGTTATATTTGGGAATGAGATTCAAAAGAATCCCAGTAGCAATAATCATAACAATATATGTAATGCAGAGTGACGGTGCTTGCTTGTGATTGTGTACAGATACGTATGCTGCACGCTTCCATATTCAATAACATATGATCATAGGATTGGAATAGAGCTTCAAGCATAACATATAAGACAACAATCCAACCAAACAATAGCACAACAATTCACAAAGACATTACATAAAAGCTAAGATTAGTTACTACCTTGAAAGCAGAACTTCATAACTTCTCTACTGCTTACCACTTCACCAAAACTTCCTTTCTTCTTTCTTTTTCTCACTTTCTCTCTCAAGCACTTCCTTATCTCTCTAAATGGTCCTTAGGCCGTGGGAATGGAGAGCTAGGGGGGGTATTTATAGTTTCCTTTAATGGCATTCTTGCAATTTTGAAGCCATCTGATCCTGTGGTCCTGGTTTTTCCAGAATTTCCTATTTTTCTTTATTCCTTTTACTGCATCATGCATGACATCACTCAATACCAACTCATGGGACACCTCACCTCCCACATTCTTCACATGGAGAAATTGCAAGCTCTTGGGACACCTCATCAGCTGACTCAGCAGTTCCAGTCCAATCCAATACCGGTCAGGTCCGATTTCCCACAAACTGGACTCACCGGCTAAGATTATGCCACATGTCCTAAACTTTTTCTTTCTCCTATATGTTGGCGCCATGTGTCATCTTGCTGGCACCTGTCACGCCATCCAATGCTATCCAGATAAGTCCAAGAATTTATCTGATCATCTCCTCAGTTATCGTGCCGACCGAGTAACTTTACCTCATTGAAACAACATTAAAATAGTATTTTAATGCCACTTTTTCCCACATACTCCATGGGCTACGTTTTTGGGCCTTAGAATATTATCTTGGGCCTCTGATCAAGCTCAAGTACTCTGATGGCTCAATTCCCAAGAAATAAACCTTGACAAATTACCAAAATACCCCTGGGTGCCCATATCAAATCAGTTTATTCGTTGAACTTTACTGTTCATTTGGTAAATCTGGAAGTTCCAGTTTCTTTGCCCCATTTTAAAAAACTCATTTCTCCTTGTATGCTTATCCAATTGAGTTGAATTACATATGTATTTCAATCTCCATATGTCTACTTTAAGCTCACAAAATTTAGTGGAAAAACTCATTCATTTACTATATGAAATTAGCGAATGAACCTCACTGCCTCTGAGTAGTCGTTTTATCTTAATCCAGATTTCAACTCCTAACTTTGAAAAATCATAATAATTTGAGTTCTTTACCAAATGAGGCGTTCTTGGTGTCCATTTAAAGATCTAGATATTATCTATGTTCATGCCAAATTTCATATGAAAAATCGTCATATAAGTCATCTAAACTATCATTGGAAATACACTACCTCAAATCGGATTTATGAGTAGCATGCATCATACAAACCAAAACATCATCTTGTAATTAAAGTGCACACTCTTTAAGTTATGTACATTCATCCATCAACATTTACCCTCTTTCCTTGAGAAGATCCAGCACCTAGAGCATGTTTAATTATATGGAAGGAATGAGATTTAATGGAAAACCCCAATAGCAAGTAATATAAACTATAAGGTTATGCATGTTTGATTGAATGCCTAACATGTTATCATGCAATGGGAGCTAATTCATGCTTATACATAAGCAACTCTAATATGCATATTGTCATGACATATATTGCAAGGAGTATCACATACTCATATCACATCATCATCATCATCACACAATATTCCATGCTCAACCAAACCTTCATACATAACAAGTAAGCAAAACAATCAAAGCACATAAGTTTATAGTTAGATATTCTTGCTACCTCTTGTAGATCCTTGTTCCTTTCCTTCTTGTAATAGTCTTTCCTTGCCACAAATGTCAAAACCTAGGCATTACAAGATAATTACCAAATTATAACTCCATTCCTAACAAAATCCAAGTCTAGTTTCAATAAGCTCCCTTTTTCCAAAAATTCCCATTTTGGTTCCAATGCTTCCCATTCTTGTTCCTCCACTTTATCCCCACACAAAATCTCATTTTAAGACCACTGGAAGCATCAAAATATGAAATTCAAATCACTGTTCATGCGAGTGAACAGTATGAAGGGAATTGGAAGACACGCAGCGGAAATTAACTTTAAAAATTTTTCCATTCCCAGCCAGGATCTACCGAATGTGTTTAAGTCAAGGAGAAAGAAGTGTTACCTTCGGTTTCAAGCTTTGGTCGCGACCTCAGTGTCCACTAGTCGCGACTCTTCGCCTCTGGAACATTTTAGTCGCGACCTCCTCTGCTTCTCGTCGCGACCTGACGTCTCTGGAGTTTGTAGTCGCGACCTCGTCAGCTTCAAGTCGCGACCTGCCTCTTCTTTTCGGATTTCTGACGTTCAGATGCCCGTATGGTCGCGACCTCAGCGTGTTCTGGTCGCGACCTTGCTTCGTGTCTGGTCGTATCGTAGAAGTCGACAGCTCAGATCGGCTTCCTCTACCGGTATCCACACGAACAGCGTTCCAATCGCGAACGACGTGCTAGCGCCTCTTGTCCCTCTAGGGCTTTCTAGAGATTCCGTCCTCACCCTCTCTATCTCAGCAGTTTCTTATGTGCAAACCTTTTGCACTCTCCCTGCCCCCTCTTCTCACGTCTGAATGTGTGTGTAGAGATGTCTTGTGTGTAGAACCCTAGCTCCTAATGTCAAATATATAGGAAGCTATCGGGCTTCTAATAGGGCCGGGCTTCAGAATTAATCTTATATTAATTCTAAAATTAATACAATATCATATATTGCATAATTTAATAAGAAACTAATTAAATAAATATGGTTTATATTAAATCCGTCCCACAGATTTAATTCACCTATTTATTTAATTTAAAATAAAGATAAGACGGAATTATATTTGATTTATTCTTATAAATCAAATTTGAGATATCTTATCAATTTGAATTTCAAATTCAAATAGATCATATCCATTTAAATTCAAATTCAAAAGTGATAGAGATTTAATTTATCCTTATAAATTAAATCTTACAAATATCTCTTATATTATATATAATATATATATATACTATTTATATATATATAAAATATATATCCACCCTAGATCATTCATTGAATCTAGACATTTCTTAGATTCAATGAATCTGGACATCATAGCTCACATTGGGCTGTTTTGTGTGCGACCCTGTAGGCCCATATGAAGTTGGCAGTGGCCTAGTTACTATACTGACCCACAAGTCGTAAGCGGTCTCTAGCAAGGCATTACGACTACCCAAAACATATGAGGATCGATAAACGATGTAACCTTTCATACAACCATATCACGTCCCTTTTGTCACATGATATTTCGGTCAAGGATGAGGCATGGAGAACGTCATCCTCCTATTCCTGACCATTACTTTCTCGATCCCTGAGTAGTCTGAATATAGAAATGGAACTACCCTTCCATTCCAGTATGGCCATACATTTCTCAGACTCACTCATCGAGGGGCCCAGTAATATCTCTCTACGAATGTGAGGGACAAATTCCATCTTGACCATTCACATTCCTCCGCATGAAAAACCACTAAGCCCGAGCATAGCCTTTATAATCACTCGGTCAAAAGTGACTTTTGACTAGGTCAAAGCTGAGCGTTTGTCATGTAGGAATCCATGATGATCTCAGGTCAAAGGGCATAGTGACATGGCTTGTATATGAGAGAAGCTTACGACTTAACCCATGCAGCTCTCTCATAGCGGGTCGGTCCAACACCCTGTACTCTTACATGTGCTTATGACTTTGATTTATATCTCTATATATCTTCAAAGTCATACTGGTCTTATTTCATCTCTGCTCCCACATAGATGACCGACCAGGGACATTTAGGATAAGATCATGAGTTATCCAAGGATGGTCATCACAGTAAACATGCAAATAATGTGATAACTCGATACAATGATTGGCCCCTAGGGCACAATTTCCAACATCCTCCCACTTGCACTAGGAATAATCATTAATTTGTCTCAATCCTATTGACCTAACATGACGCTCATGTTTTGCCTGGACAAGCGGTTTTGTTAGAGGATCAGCATCATTGTCTTCTCCTATTACCTTGCATATTTTTTATATCACCTCTATCATTGATTTCTCTGATGAGATGAAATCGCCTGAGTATATGCTTGGTCCTTTGATGTGACCAAGGCTCTTTGGCCTGTGCAATGTCACTACTATTGTCACAGAACAAAGTTATTGGATCTGAGATGGTAGGTACCACCCCTAGTTCTGTAATGAACTTCCTGATCCAAACGGCCTCCTTAGCTGCATCAGATGCTGCTATATACTCGGCTTCCGTTGCAGAATCTGCTACAGTGCTCTGCTTAGATCTCTTCCATCTTATTGCTCTATTATTTAGGAGAAATATGTATCCAGATTGCGATTTTTGGTCATCCTGGTCAGTTTGGAAACTTGCATCTGTGTAACCAGTTACATAGAGCTCGTCATCCAATCCACCATAGACCAAGAATAAGTCCTTAGTCCTTCTTAAGTACTTAAGGATATTCTTGACTGCAGTCCAATGGCCCTCACCGGGGTCCTGTTGATATCTGCTAGTCATACTTAAGGCAAACGAGACATCCGGTCGAGTACATAACATGGCTTACTTGATAGATCCTATGGCCGAGGCATATGGAATCTTACTCATGCGACCTCGCTGATCTGGTGTACTAGGACACAAATCCTTGCTGAGGTGAATACCATGAGACATGGGTATGAAACCCCTTTTTGATTCCTGCATACTGAACCTATGCAGTATCTTGTCTATATATGTGCTCTGACTCAGTCGTAGAAGCCTTTTAGATCTATCTCTATAGATCCTAATTCCTAGGATGTAGGTGGCTTCACCCAAGTCTTTCATCGAGAAAGATTTTCCTAACCAAGACTTGACAATCTGCAAGGTAGGAATGTCATTCCCAATGAGTAGGATGTCATCGACATAGAGTACCAAAAACACAACTGTGCTCCCACTAACCTTTTTGTACACACAAGGTTCATCAATGTTTTGAAGAAATCCAAACTCTTTGACTACTTCATCAAAACGATGATTCCAACTCCGAGATGCTTGCTTCAGTCCATAAATGGACCTTTGAAGCTTGCACACCTTACCAGAGTCCCCAGAACGCATAAAACCTTCAGGTTGTGTCATGTACACATCCTCAAGGAGCTTTCCATTAAGGAAGGCTGTCTTGACGTCCATCTGCCATATTTCATAGTCATAATATGCTGCAATGGCAAGGAGGATTCTGATTGATTTGGCCATTGCAACTGGGGAAAAGGTCTCATCATAGTCCACACCATGAGTTTGAGTAAATCCTTTTACAACCAGTCGTGCCTTGAAGACATTTACATTGCCATCCATGTCAGTTTTCTCTTTAAAAACCCACTTGCACCCGACGGTTTTTACACCTTCAGGCGGGTCGACTAAGGTCCATACCTTATTGTCGTACATGGATTGCATCTCAGACTTCATGGCATTAAGCCATTTCTCAGAGTTTGGTCCCACTATAGCTTCTTGATAGGCAGTGGGCTCATTATGCTCAATGAGCAACACATCACGACTATCAGAAATCAGAAATCCATATCTCTGAGGCTGAAGTCGTGCCCTATTAGATCGCCTTGGGCCTTGCGTGACTTGAGGAGTCTCAACAACTTCTTGTGAGTCTTCTCTACTTTCCATCTCTAGTTCTGTGGCGTCTTGTGGCTCTCGAACTTCTTCGAGGTGTACCTTGCTCCCAGTGGTTCTTTTAGAGATAAATTCTCGTTCTAGAAAGATACCATTTCTGACAACAAACACTTTGTTATCAGTGGGGTTGTAGACATAATATCCCTTGGTTTCCTCAGGATATCCCACAAAAAGGCACTTTGAAGATTTGGGCGCTAACTTATCTGAGGCTTGTTGCTTAACATAGACCTCACATCCCCAAATCTTGAGAAAAGACAAACTAGGTTTCCTCCCAGTCCATATCTCATACGGAGTCTTTTCAACTGCCTTAGATGGAACACGATTCAGTGTGAACGCAGCTGTCTCTAGGGCATGGCCCCAAAAGGATGGTGGAAGATCTGTTCGACTCATCATGGATCGAACCATATCCAATAGTGTTCGATTCCTCCGTTCAGAAACCCCATTCCATTGTGGTGTTCCTGGAGGAGTCAATTGTGAGACTATTCCACAATTCCTAAGATGATCGATAAACTCTTGGCTCAAATATTCACCACCTCGATCAGATCGAAGGGTTTTAATTGTTTTACCAAGCTGGTTTTGTACTTCATTTTGAAATATCTTGAACATTTCAAAAGATTCGGATTTATGTTTCATTAGATAGACGTAGCCATATCTACTGAAATCATCTATGAATGTAATGAAGTACGAATAACCTCTTCTGGCATTTGTATTCATCGGTCCACACACATCTGTATGTATGAGGCCCAACAAATCAGTGGCCCTCTCACTGTGCCCAGTGAAAGGCGACTTTGTCATCTTTCCTAACAAACAAGATTCGCAAGTATCATATGATTCAAAATCAAATGAGTTGAGAAATCCATCTTGATGGAGTTTAGAAATGCGTTTCTCATTTATGTGGCCCAGACGACAGTGCCAGAGGTATGTCAGATTCAAATCATTTGGTTTGACCCTTTTGGCGGTTATGTTATAGATATTTCCATGATTGGGTTGTTCCAAGTTTAATATGTAATGATCAACATGCAAATCACCATGAGCATAGAAAATATCATTACGATAAATAGAACATTTACCATTCCCAGAAATGGAAGTGTAACCTTCCTTATCCAAATAAGAAAGAGAAACAATGTTACTACTCAAAGCAGGAACATAGTAGCAATTGTTCAAGACTAACAAAAGCCCAGTGGGCAGAACTAATTCATAAGTGCCTACAGCTAGAGCAGCAACCTTTGCTCTATTTCCAACTCGTAGGTCAACTTCGCCCTTCTTCAGCTTTCTACTGTCCTTTAGGCTCTGCACATTTGTACAAATGTGAGAACCACATGCAGTATCTAATACCCATGTAGTGGAAGTAGAGAGATGAATGTCTATAACATAAATACCTGAAGCGATAGCTCCGCTATCCTTCTTGTTCTTTCTCAGATCTTCAAGGTAGAGTTTGCAATTCCTCTTCCAATGACCCGGTTCATTGCAGAAGAAGCAAACTCCTTCCTTTGGAGGCTTTGCCTTCTTTGGTGCAGGCTTGGTTTCGGGCTTGCCTGACTCTTTGGTCTTACCAGATGAGCCATGACCCTTCCCCTTGCCCTTGCCTTTCCTTTTCATACCCTTTCCTTTCTGAACCATCAAAACAGTACTGGGCTTCTTCTTAACAGTCGGCTCAGCAGTTTTAAGCATCCCATGCAGTTCAGAAATAGATTTCTCCATGTTGTTCATGTTGTAGTTCATGACAAACTGGTCATAACTTTCCGGGAGTGAGTTCAAGATCAAATCTGTAGCTAACTCCTGGCTCATGGGAAATCCAAGCCTCTCAAGGTGATCTATGTACCCTTTCATCTTTAAGACATGAGTACTCACTGATGCACCTTCAGCCATCTTGCAGGAATGTAAGGCCTTAGTGGTCTCATACCTCTCTTGCCTTGCTTGTTGCTGGAACATTTCCTTAAGATGCACAATCATCTCATAAGCCTCCATGTGTTCCAGATCTCTTTGGAGCTCCGGAACCATGGTGGCAAGCATCAAGCATCCCACATCAACAGAGTCTTCCTTATGCTTCGCATAAGAATCTCTCTGAGCTCAAGGAGCATTGGCTGTTGGCTCCTCAGGAATGGGTTGATCTAGGACATATGCCTTTCTTTCCTGCTTGAGAACAATTCTCAAGTTCCTGAACCAGTCAAGAAAGTTTGTCCCATTGAGTTTGTCCTTCTCAAGGACAGATCGCAACGATAATGTAGCAGTATTACTAGTCGTCATGATTCTACAATTAAAATATGCAAGCGAATTAGCAATTTCCCACTGAATAAAACAACCCTCAATGTAATAATTAGTGGGCTAAGATCCATATTTGGCTTAAACTTGAGTCCGCTTTGGCTGGACGCTCAACTTTAAGTTATTTAGGTAGGTAACAACTTTACCAATTACATCAAATGTAACTCTTAGATATTTATGGGATTCCATCATCATATGATCCGGCATGTTTTAATCCCATCTAATGCCTTGAGATCCAAAACCGTTTTGATAATCTCAATTAAGTCAAACAATAACAAACATAAGAGTAGCACCATTACTCTTGCTTATCTCCCCAAGATAACTCAAATGCACCCACTTTGGTGGACCTACAAATGAGCGATCGAGGTTTTGACAAGTGTTCATTAATTGACGGCATATGACTTAAGATTTCTTTTAGAGGGTTTAATTAATTATCTGGTTTATAAGATGCATGTATCGCGGTTGTATCTCATACAAGTATTATGCATATAAAACATACATGCAGTGATCTAATCAAAAGATGCATAATCTTAAACGTGACACAATATGGCTCACCTATCCTAAGTCCCCTCAAGCCAATGAGAGGATCTATCTAATTAGAATAAGAAAAGTACATAAGGAAACCTCGTTTTAACATTCGAGGGGAGTGAGATGAGAAGAGAATGTACAACGAGAGTCATTAGAGGAAGGCACGACACGCAGGTCGTATTTAGTAAAATTACAACACTTGTAATCTAGAGCCATATTGTTCACCATACCCAAACATTCAAGAATCAAAATTCATGCTATTTGAAGGGCAATAAATGTTTCAAAACATTCATATATCAGGAAAGTCAATACATATTACGATTATGTTGCGCTACGATTAAATAGCCACGGCGGTCCCGCTAGCCGGTTAGCGGGCGGGGTGTGGGGCAGCGCCCCAATAGAAATTTTTTTTGATAAATAATCAAGAATCTTAATTCTTTTTCCTTAGACCCCATCAATATTAATTGATCAAATCAATTGATATACACCACCGATTTCAGTTTCCTTTTAGATTCCGTATATGTCATACATAAACAGATTCCATATATGTCATACATATCACGCATGTTATCATATAATCAGCTAAGAAGTCTAACATACATCACATGTATCAACAATCAAACCTAACTTAAACACAAAACGGCATGCCTCTGATACCACTGAAGGGAATTGGAAGACACGCAGCGGAAATTAACTTTAAAAATTTTTCCATTCCCAGCCAGGATCTACCGAATGTGTTTAAGTCAAGGAGAAAGAAGTGTTACCTTCGGTTTCAATCTTTGGTCGCGACCTCAGTGTCCACTAGTCGCGACTCTTCGCCTCTGGAACATTTTAGTCGCGACCTCCTCTGCTTCTCGTCGCGACCTGACGTCTCTGGAGTTTGTAGTCGCGACCTCGTCAGCTTCAAGTCGCGACCTGCCTCTTCTTTTCGGATTTCTGACGTTCAGATGCCCGTATGGTCGCGACCTCAGCGTGTTCTGGTCGCGACCTTGCTTCGTGTCTGGTCGTATCGTAGAAGTCGACAGCTCAGATCGGCTTCCTCTACCGGTATCCACACGAACAGCGTTCCAATCGCGAACGACGTGCTAGCGCCTCTTGTCCCTCTAGGGCTTTCTAGAGATTCCGTCCTCACCCTCTCTATCTCAGCAGTTTCTTATGTGCAAACCTTTTGCACTCTCCCTGCCCCCTCTTCTCACGTCTGAATGTGTGTGTAGAGATGTCTTGTGTGTAGAACCCTAGCTCCTAATGTCAAATATATAGGAAGCTATCGGGCTTCTAATAGGGCCGGGCTTCAGAATTAATCTTATATTAATTCTAAAATTAATACAATATCATATATTGCATAATTTAATAAGAAACTAATTAAATAAATATGGTTTATATTAAATCCGTCCCACAGATTTAATTCACCTATTTATTTAATTTAAAATAAAGATAAGACGGAATTATATTTGATTTATTCTTATAAATCAAATTTGAGATATCTTATCAATTTGAATTTCAAATTCAAATAGATCATATCCATTTAAATTCAAATTCAAAAGTGATAGAGATTTAATTTATCCTTATAAATTAAATCTTACAAATATCTCTTATATTATATATAATATATATATATACTATTTATATATATATAAAATATATATCCACCCTAGATCATTCATTGAATCTAGACATTTCTTAGATTCAATGAATCTGGACATCATAGCTCACATTGGGCTGTTTTGTGTGCGACCCTGTAGGCCCATATGAAGTTGGCAGTGGCCTAGTTACTATACTGACCCACAAGTCGTAAGCGGTCTCTAGCAAGGCATTACGACTACCCAAAACATATGAGGATCGATAAACGATGTAACCTTTCATACAACCATATCACGTCCCTTTTGTCACATGATATTTCGGTCAAGGATGAGGCATGGAGAACGTAATCCTCCTATTCCTGACCATTACTTTCTCGATCCCTGAGTAGTCTGAATATAGAAATGGAACTACCCTTCCATTCCAGTATGGCCATACATTTCTCAGACTCACTCATCGAGGGGCCCAGTAATATCTCTCTACGAATGTGAGGGACAAATTCCATCTTGACCATTCACATTCCTCCGCATGAAAAACCACTAAGCCCGAGCATAGCCTTTATAATCACTCGGTCAAAAGTGACTTTTGACTAGGTCAAAGCTGAGCGTTTGTCATGTAGGAATCCATGATGATCTCAGGTCAAAGGGCATAGTGACATGGCTTGTATATGAGAGAAGCTTATGACTTAACCCATGCAGCTCTCTCATAGCGGGTCGGTCCAACACCCTGTACTCTTACATGTGCTTATGACTTTGATTTATATCTCTATATATCTTCAAAGTCATACTGGTCTTATTTCATCTCTGCTCCCACATAGATGACCGACCAGGGACATTTAGGATAAGATCATGAGTTATCCAAGGATGGTCATCACAGTAAACATGCAAATAATGTGATAACTCGATACAATGATTGGCCCCTAGGGCACAATTTCCAACACAGTACCCGTGGGGAATTTTTCAACATTATAACCTTTAATTCCAATGGTCTCCAAGGTTCAAAACCTTTCCAATCCTACACAAAATCATCATATGAACTCAATGGAAGCATTAAATCATTGAAATTCCATTTCCTTCTATCATGAACAGTGCTAACCGAAATGGTAAAGTGAAGAACATCAACTTACCTTACTTGCTCCTTCAAGACCCTTGCTTCTTCCTTGCTTTCTTCCACTTTCTTTCTCTAGAACTCACTTCTCTCTCTAACGGAGCTCTTGGGTGTGAAGAATGAATGGAAAGGGGGGGGTATTTATAGCAAAAGTCATGTGCCATTTGAAGGCCAAGATCATCTTGAAAACTATTTGATCTAATGGTTAAAGGTTTGATCTTAAAATATCTTTTCTCCTTGGCTCATGACCTCACCACCATGACATCACTAGCATGACATCACTTGGGACACCTAAGCTCTTCTTCTTGGTGCCATTTTTGAGTCCATGTGGGTCCCACCATGTGCAAACCCTAATTCTTACTTTATTCTCTTTTCTTTTTCTTTTCAAAATCCATAAATTGTTCCTTATTGGGCTTGGGCTTCAAGATAACTTTTGAGACTTATTGGGATGGCCTAGAACAAAAATGTTGGGCCTCTTTTAGGTCCAATAGCTATTTGGCACAAATCCCAATGTACTTTCCTTATACCGATGTCCTTAAATTGCCCTGATTTTACATAAATGCTAAACACCTCTTTTAATTGTTCTAACATGTTATAAATTCATTCTAATATAAAATGAATTCTCAACAAAGTTTCATAATTTTCTGAGACCCAGAAGTCTTGTTAAAAATTACATACGTTTCCTTTAACCCTTTATCGGTGTCATTTTTCACCGTAAATTCCATAATTAATTCTACAAGGCTCCTTTTTGACTTCTGTCAACTCCATAAATTCTCATATTAATTATAATAATTTATTATCAAATTTCCTCTGATATCCATCCATTGTGTGAAATGACCAAAATGCCCTCCATTTACTTCTGGTTTCTTAGGGCATCACAGTGGCATTTTCGTAATTTTGTACTTTGGCTTTTAGACTTTCTTCCTCTTCCAATTAATCCTTTTCTTTACATAAATATGGCCACATCTTTTCCAAAAATCTCATATATTTTATTTAACCTGTACATACAACTTAGTACCGAAATTAGGGATGTTACAGATTTCTTATTTCTGCATAAATGATCCTTTGATTGATTCTCATCTCTGATCAAGTTGAACATAGCTGTGATTAATTGAAGTGATTCTATTTAATTCATATTCTACTACCTTTGAGTTGAATGATTCATATTATCTATTAATGTCTGTGAGTTATAGCTTTGATTGAGCTTTACCTAGTGAGTTGTTAGCTAACCTATTCTAATTCAACTGATTAACTCTTGATATTCCGTGGATAATGAAGGTAAGGTAATCTCCAAGGGAACACACTTGTCATTCATTCATTTCATCATCATAAACACATAAAATCATAAACAATAGTATAGGATTTACTTTCAGAACTTAGATAACATCTCATCACACCAATCATCTACTTAATTTGTTAATTTGTGGATCAATAGATTGATTAGGTACCTTAGCATCCATCTAGGCTCCTTGTGAATCGACCTAGGTTAGCCTCCACTTTACTATTGGTTAGCTTAGTTTTGTTTAATAATTAAAACCACCGTTATCAAGCGCGTGAACAGTTCTATGGAATAACAACACTCATTTTGTGATAGCCTCAGCCTCCACGTGCATGCACCTTATGTGATTCTATTATCCAATCAGTTAGCTCCCTGTCCAACACATGCTTCCCACCAGCTGTTAGCCCACTTGTTCAGTTATGTGATTTCTGTTTAGATAGAGTGTGCTGAAAGTGAACAGTGCCAGATGTGTGAGATGAGTGAAATGGAAAGTTAAGCTGATGTGTGAACAGTGTACTATGTAATATCCCTAATTTTCTGTACTGATGAGTATGTACAATTTGTACGTAATGTATGTAAGATTTTCTAAGAAATATGTGGCCATTTATGTAAAGAAAGGGATTGAATTGAAAAAGGAAGAAAATGCAAGGACTTAAGTGAAATTATAAAAGTTTTAAGGCCAAAAGAGAAAGTAGACAAAAATGTGGGGTCTTTAAGTGAAATTTTAGCCAAATTTGAGGACATAAATGTAATTTATCAAAAGTTCAAGGGGCAAAATAGTAATTATGGAAAGTTGAGCCTGAAGTGGCTTAGAAATGCCTGAAAGCATTTCAGTCCCAGATTTTATCAGTAAATAGAGAAAATGATGCTGGTTAATTTAGCTTAATACAGAAATTTTATTAGAGTTTCAGATAGCTGAAATTTATCTGATAGTCTGAAAGATATCTAAAATTTTTATCAGATCTCCTGGACCTCAGATATGGGTGAAAAGTTACAAGAATGTGCGTCCTGTGAAGCTAGAGGTCGTGGAACTGATAGAATCCCAAAAGGAGTTCTGTAGAAAAAGTTATTCCCTTTTTAGTGAATTTTGGCGGGAGTTTGTGGACACCCGATATCCGATTGGGAAATTAATCGATAAGAAAACTAGGACTAAATGAGCCCTGTTGGCATCACTCAGAGGCCCAAAATGACACCAACTGAGGCTAGGCCCATGATATCAGTTCATCGGGGAAAAGGGCCAGTGTTCAGAAATTAGCCGAAAAAATGCGAAATTATGAAAATGCCCTTGTGTTGCCCCGAGAAGCAATAGATGAATGAAGGGCATTTTGGTCCTTTTGGATAGGCCAAAATGCCAGGGCAGGTACAGGAAGGGTTAGTCCAAGTCAGTATATGCCCTAACAGGGTACAAAGAGGTGTGAAATAAGGATTATGCCCTTAGGGTTATTGTAGTGCAAGAAAGGGCACCAAGGGTATTTTGATCATTTTCCAAGGGATCTGTAATTAAGTTTAGACCCAGTATAAGAATATCAATGATAGAAAGAATTCGGATACTGGATTTAAGGTCAGAACACATTATGGAATCTTAGAAAAATTAGATTCAGAAAATAGTCTGGTTTTTGGGGTATCGGACTGAGCCGGTACCGGATTGGACTGGAATTTTTCCAGAGACTTCTTCTCCCTTCAATTTCGCCATGTGCATGGTGAGGTGTCGCTTTTGATGATGTCATGAAGGTGATGCCATAATTATTAAAGAAAAGAAAATCCAAGATTAAATCTAAGCCATTAGATCAAATAGTGCACAAAATGATCTTGGCCTTTCCTTTCCACTCAAATTTGCCTATAAATACCCCCCAAATCAGAACAATTTGGCATCCTTGTCAACCTTGGGGAAACTCTTGCAAAATTTCCATTCAAGCTTGAAAGAAGCAAGCACCTTGGAAGAACTAGCAAGGTAATTAGTTCCCTTGATCCTAGACTTTGTTCTAGTGAATTTGCTCTTGGTTTTAAGAGGTTTTTGGGGCATATTTCTCTTGAGGGTGCTGCTGGATATTCTGTTTGGATGTGAAAAGAATATGAGTTTTATGTTATGGATAGTTTAGACAAGCTTAAACAAGCTAGAATCAAGTAATAATAGCTTGGAAATCAAAGTATGCATGTGAATGGAAGATTGTGTTCTGTTCTGGTATTGTATGAATCACTGTTCATATGTTGGAATTTCATGATTTTTATGCTTCCAATGAGTTTAAAATGGAAATTTGTGTGGGGTTATAGTAGAGAAACAAGTATTGGAAGCATTGGAATCAAAATGAGAATTTTTGGAAAACAAGGGTAGCTTTTCGGTTCTGTACAGTAGGTTATGATGCAATTTCATTTTGGAGAATCTGAATGCATATTTGGATTCTACATGAAAAATTATGTGGAAGTGAACCATGAGAATTTATTTTAGAAAGATGGAAGCATAAGTCATAAATTAAAGAAAGAATGGAACTTAGTGAGAACCTAGTCTAGGAATTGTGTTGGAAGTGAATTGTAACTTGATGTTACTTTGTAATGGCTAGGTTTTGACATTTGTGAGAAGGTAAGATTACTCCAAGAAGGAATTAACAAGGACATCTAAGAGGTAGCAATAATACTTAACTATAATCTTATGTTTGTTTGATTATATGTTTGCTTGTTATGTATGATTATTGGTTGAGCTTGAGATGATTTTATGATGATGATGATGATGAGATATGAATGGTTGCAACTCCTTGCAATGAATGTCATGACAATATGCATGTTAGAGGTTGCTTATGTATGTTCATGAAGTAGCTCCCATGTCATTATAACATGTTAAGCATTTAATCAAGCATGCATGTTATTATAGTTTGTATGACTTGCTATTGAGATTTCCATGAAATCTCATTCTTTCCATATATATAACCATGCTCTAGGTGCTGGATCTTCTCAAGGCAAAAGGTTAAATGTGGATGATTAATTTGTATATGACTTAAAGTTGAGCACTTAACTTGAGAAGATGATATTTTGATGTGCATGATGTATGTTTCTAAGAATCCAGTCTGAGGCAGTACACTTCCGACGTTAGTTTGTATAATCTATTCAACGTATTTTCTCACCAAATTTGGTATGAACATATATAAGATCTAGAGATTTAAATGGACACCAAGAACGCCTCATTTGGTTAAGTATTCAAATTGTTATAATTTTTCAAAGTCGTGATTAAAATCTGGATCAAGATAAAGCAAGTACCCAGAGGTAGTGAGGTTCATGCGCAAATTTCAAATAGCAAATGAACGAGTTTTTCTACAAAATTCTATGAGCTTAAAGTAAACATATGGAGATTTAAATCCATGTGTAACACGCCTCATTTGGATAAGTACACAAGAAGAAATGAATTTTGAAAATAAGGCACAGAAACTGGAACTTTCAAGTTTACCAAATGAACAGTGTTTTTCAACGAATAAACTGATTTCATTTGGACAAGGAAACCTCAGTTTCATATTTTTTTCTTCAAAGTTCAATGAAACAGCTTTTATTAGAAATTAGAACCACCTCATTTCAATTTTTAGATTTAATTATGAATTTTCAAATTTCATGATGCAATCTGGATTTACACATGAACAGTACTATGAACAGTACCCCCCTATGACCTAATTCTTGGGAATTCATGTTTTTAAGCTAAAATGGTGTTCCATTGGTCTAAGATACTTCCTAATGAATATATGTAAGGATGAAATTAAGGATACGACATGCTGTGCGTGAACAGTGCTCCTCATATGCCAGCACATGCATAAATTCCTCTTGTCCAGCTGTTATTCTCCCTTAATCCATTCTGTTAGTGTATTGGCCTGTGATGGAAAATTAGAATAAACAGATTATTTGTCCAATTAAGCACTAAAATCACATCATTTAATTTCCAACTATTCCAATTTTATATTATTAATTAATTTGCTCAACATAATAGTAAATGTGGATAAAGTAATTAATAAACTCTCTTTTAACATATTAAAAATCAATACAAATATGAGTTTATCAATTCCCCCACACTTAGCTTTTGCACTCTGAGCAAAATTATGGATCAAAACTGAAATTCGAACACACATGTTCAGCAAATTTGGCAAAACAGATTTGCATAAGCACTTGTAATTATCAATCATTTCCCTTCAATTGACAACAATCCATACTACTCTCATAGCAATAAAAGGATCTAATTCAGGCAATTAAATAATATTAAGCAACTAGGTTGAGATTTCCTCATAAGGAATAGTGTTTCACTCACTCTCTTATTAAGGTAATTTCACTCAACCATGTAACTTAGGCTTCCCATATGCTTGTAACCATCCTACATCTCCACCACTAAATGCCACAAGGGTTATGAATCAAAGGGTCTTTATTGGGGTTATAATGTTGGAAAGGCTGGATGATGAAATGGAAATGCATGTCAATGATTAATGAAATACTGCACATGTCCTTACTTCTTCAAGCTATTTCAATTTTAATCATAGTTCCAATTGTGCAGCTGCAGAAAATAGCAAGTCACAAACTAATTCTTTCATACAAGTTGAATAGCACTTTTTGCATCTGGTCTTTCTTTTTTGTCTTTTTTTTCTTTTCTATGTATTTTTTTCTTTGTTTTCACTATTAAACCAAATAACAATACATTGAGGTTCAGACATTCAACAAGTAATTGCAACTTAGCATTCATTCACAATTAAAGACTTACTGCAGCAACAACTATCTTGCACAGTATTCATTAATTAAGAATGCAATTTTTAAACAAAATGAAGGTCTCAAAGGGGTAAAGCAAATGATTTAATATTTATGTGGGTTCTGTTTAGTCAAGAGGGTTTTCAAAGGAATGCCCTTATCATTTTCACAATTCCATGGAGCTAATGTGGTTTTGAATCAAGGATTGAGACAAGTTCTGTAAAGTTACCAAACTAGATGGTGTCACACAATGTAAATGAGTGATGTTGGAGGCTCAAAATTCTTACATCTTCTTACTCAACCTAATCAACTCACCATGACTAGATTGCATGAATATCAAACTAAATACATGAGATTAATCATTCATGATGCACAATTTCCAGTAGTGAATTAATGAAACAAGCAACTCACACTTCATCAAGCTTACCAATGTTCAAAAGTATATGTTCAAAGTTCAATTTTAAATCCATGACAGTAAATTCCAAAGCCCAAGGTCCAATCAAAATGAAATAGAAGAATTTTTCAGCAGAGGATCAATGTTAGTTGTGACAAAATGGACATCCGATCGCGACTGTTTTACACAGAGAAGAATTTTTTAGAAAATAGGGAATATTAGTCGTGACAGACATGGACACTGGTCGCGACTCATAATCACAGAGAGTAAACTCGTTAAGCACACATGCTCAGGTAGCGACCTAAGTATCAATTCAATCACGACCAAAATTCACAGAGAGTTACAGTCGCGAAAAAGATAAAGCACAGTTAACGACTCAACATCACAGATGGGTAAACTTCATAAAATAGGAACTTATGGTAGTGACAAAAATTGCACTGGTCGCGACTAATTTTCACAGAGAAGAAACTTGACATATTCACACATTAGTCGCGACAGGAACAATTTAAGGTCGTGACCAAAAGATATAGAATCACAACAATTATCTTAATTTCACCCATCTCACACACCATAAAGTTCATCCTCCCCCACACTTAATTTCTACATTATCCTCAATATGAAGAAGTGATGAAACAAATGCAAAGGCAGCAGTAATCATGACAACACTACACCAGAATCTTTGATTTATTCATGGAAGTATTTATCTACCCTACTGACTTGGTCTCCTCCCCCACACTTAATCAACAAATATAGCTCAAGTATATAATAAAACTGATGAAAGCAGACTATTGTAAGTGGGGAAACAAGGAAGGAGACAACCTGAATGTTATGGGGGTTTGAAATTCCCTTTGAATAGCTTCCATAGATGGCCTTTCATCTTGAATTATCTTTGATACTTTAGAATCTTTGGAAGTTGTTCAAGGTCAATCTCTGGAGGTTGAATAACAGATGGGTTCAACTCCTTAGGCTCCACTCTAATGCATTGCTCTCTAATTTCTGCACCAATTCAGCATCATATCCAGCACAACACTCTCCTTGCAGTTCAGTTTGGGTTCCATAAGTTGACTAAGCAAAAATGCTCCCAAAACACATAGCTCAGCAACTTGTGACTGTTAAGCTTTGAAGTTCCAGCTATAAAATTCCATTGATGTTGGATAATATCCTTCAATTTCTGCAACCCTGGAATGTCTAAAAATTCTATGCTAAAGCTCCTATGAACAGGGTTAGAATACATGATATTATAACTATACTTTCTTAACCCAGAAATTCTAGCTTCTTGTCTCTCCAAGTCTACTATCATGTCATTGCCCTACAATTTTGTTAACTCTCCCACCAACCTTCCTAGACATTGATCAGTACTTGAAATAGTATGGTTAGTTCCAAAGGAAGAAATAGTAGATGAAGATGAAGAAAAATCACCCATAGTAGGAAGCCAGCCATCAATGTTAGAATTAATGCATAACACATCACCATTGGATGAACAAAAAGAAGAGACATCAGTGGAGGAGTAAGAAATGGAAGGTTCTTCAACTTCATCATCATTATTAAGTTCACAAATACCATTACACTCATTTTCAAGTAATGCATCAATCATATTAAGTCATGTGAGAGAATAATCCTGATGCGGGTGTCTATATATGTTAAACTGAATTATGTGCCCACCAAATTCCATTTTAATAATTTTCTCTTTCATGCAAATCATGGTGTTAGCTATCATCAAGAATAGCCTTCCTAGAATAAAAGTACTATCATCAAGAGATTCATTTGTAATATCAAAAACATAAAAGTCCATAAGAAAAACAACGTCCTTAACTTGAACTAGAATATCTTCTAAGATTCCCTTAGGATTTATAATACTCTTATCAGCTAATTGAGATAGCACTTTAGTTAGCTTAATCAAATTAACTTCTAGAGCATGATAAACTAAACTAGGCATCACATTAATAGCAGCACCTAAATCTAATAATGCTCTAGAAACAGTTATCTTCCTAATTATACAGGGAATGGAAAATTCACCTGGATCTTGATGCTTTATTGGAAATTGAGCTTTGAAAAGTGCAGAAACTTTAGGTCCCACTTACACCAATTTATTAGGTTTGTCTCTTTTCCTGTGGTTGCAACTTTCCTTCAAGCACTTTACATATTCTGGCACTCTTTGAACCCTCTCTAGCATAGGCATATTTACTTTAACCTTGCTAAAACAATCAATGATTTCCTTGTTCTATTGCTCTAAGACTTTCTTGCTACTCATGAGTTCCTTTGGAACAAGTAAGCCCTTAAGATTCACTTCTTTCTTAGCTACACCAGAACTTGCTTCTTCCTGCTTGAGCTCTAAACTTTCTACTGATTGTGCTTCTTCAGTTGTATCCACCCTAGGCTTTCTTGACTTAGAATCCATAGTCTCTAGTAGCTTAGTTTCCTTTCTATTTAGCTGTCCACAACCCTCAAAATCATGTGCAAAATTGATTTGACTTTCTATAATCTCTTTCTTCTCATGGAGTTGTGCTTCCTTCTTGCTTTCAGAATTCTCAATGCTATTCTTCATTAGACTGCTAGAATCAGTGTCTACCTCACCTTCATCTTCATTTTTAGCATCAACAACTTGCTCTTCACTTTGCAGATTTATAGCATTCATAGCTTTGGGGTTAACAACTGTATTTGAAGGTAGATCTCCACTGATCCTTGCCTAAACTTCACTTACTGAATTGGCTAATTGTGATACATAGCCATTCATGTTTGAAGTATCAGTTTCCCACTACTCAATTCTTCTCTCCAAGGCAGCAAACCTAGTCTTTACTAGGTTGCTCTCCACTGTAGATCTCAAGTCCTTGAAGTTAGAGTTGAAGTTTGTATTGATGGAATTTATATTTGAATTCATCACAGTAATACTCTTGAGTATCTCAGAAATTCTATTATCCTTTGTAGCAGTAGACACTTCTATAGCTTTAGAGGATTAAGCCACTTGCTTGTCATTGTTGAACTTGTTCTGCCTAACATTCCTGTCTCCACCTCTATCCCTCCATCTGAAGTTAGGATGATCTATCCATCCTTCATTATACGTATTGGAGTATGGATTTCTTTATGGATACTGGTTTGGTCTACCTTGATAGAGAGCTAAGACATCCTTATATTGTGTAGGACAATTAGCACTGGTATGTATTGGAGAAGAGTAAAGCTGACAGCTAGGAACAATAAGAGCTTGAGAGTATGGGCTCTGAACATGTGTATTGCTCAATTGAGAAGCTAAGTTATTAATCTGAACACTCATAGCAGCAACTTGAGCAGACAAATTACTATAATCTTGAGAAGACCTTGCAGAAACCTCATGCACTTGTCTAGCATCATATCCTCCATACTGCTGGTTGCTATCTTCTCAATTAAGTTTCATACTTCATCAGGTGTCAACTTATCAATAGAACCCCCAGTAGCTGCATCTAAATTCTTTCTACATGCAAAGCGCAATCCTGAATGAAAATACTGCACCAAATGCTCCAGAGGAATCTGATGGTATGGACATCTAGCTAGCAACTCTTGAAATCTTCCCCAAAACTCATAGAAAGACTCTTCAGCATACTATTTTGTAGAAAAGATCTCCTTTCTCAACGTAGTAGTCTTTGATGTAGGGAAGTATCTTTCCAAGAAAGCATTCCTCAATGTATTCCAGGAGTCCAAGGCTTGAGGTGTGTGATGTGGCAGCATATAAAACCATTCCTTTGCCTTTCCTTCAAGTGTGAAATGAAATACTTGTCTCTGCACAGCATCCATATCAGCTCTTACAAGCTTCATAGATGAACAAACCCACTGCATAGTCTTTAAATGCTTGAAAGGATCCTCACCTACTAACCCATAAAACTTTGATAAGTTACTTAACAAAGGACCTTTCAGCTCAAAATTAACATCTAAAGCAGGACAAGTGTGAAAAGGATCATAGTTTGCATTAGAAGACGTGAGATCTCTTATGCTCCTACGTGGCCTTCTATTGTTCATGTTATTCTCTGCATACTGCTCATGTTGATTTTTCTGATTATGAGTATAAGCTTCACCTACATTAACATGTTCCATGATAAGATGATTATCTAGGATGTTACCAAATGCAGGTTTAACCTCAGCAGCAACAATTGACTAGAAGAACTAAGCTCAGATGCAACACTAGCTTAATTTAAGATTTTAGTCTTCTTAATTTGCCCAAGTGTTCTATTGTTCAGATTGACAATAATGCAAATCACGCTCAACAATAATGCAGAAGATCAAATATATCAGCAATGCAGCAAATTTAGAAATTGATATCAGTTATTCGTAGTTCAGAACTCTCAGGTCATGACTAAAAGGACTCTAGGTCGTGACTAAATATAATAGAGAGCAGATATCGCGATAAAAATGAACTTCAAGTGGCGACTGACAGTCACAGAGAGCAAAATTTTTGAATCAGGATTTTTGGTTTACCAAATGTCACTTTGGTTGCGACTAAAAATCACAGAGAGCAAATGCTTGAAGTTAAAAATTTTTTGTTGTGACCAAATGTCACTCACGTCGTGACTAAAAGCCACAGAGAGTTTTAGTCATGACTAAATGTCAATTTGGTTGTGACTATAAATCACAGAGATGAAAATTGATGAAAAATATTTTTTTGATTGCGACCAAAAAGCACTCCGGTCGCGACCAAAAAGTTGCTGAAAGCAAATCTGAGTTGAAAACTCATTTCAGGTTGCAACCAAATGTGTATCTGGTCGTGACTATAAATCACAGAGCACTTTAGTCTTGACTAAGAAGCCAAATGGTCATGACTAAACAGATATAAAACACAAAATTCGCAGAAAAACTAAAACAACTACCTACTTTTTACTTTTTTGAGGCCCAGGAGATTGCTTAGGAAACCTTAACAGTAAGGCTCACCGGCAAGGCGCCATTTTGATAACTATAATTTTAATTATCAAACAAAACTAAGCTAACCAATAGCAAGTGGAGGCTAACCTAGGTCGATTCACAATGAGCCTAAATAGATGCTAAGGTACCTAATTAATCTAATGAGTCACAATTAACAAGTTAATTAGATGAATTGTGATAAGATGTTTGAACTAAAATTAAATGTAAATCCTATACTACTGTTTATTGTTTATGTGTTTATGATGAGGAAATGAATCATGACAATTGTGTTCCCTTGGAGATTACCTTACCTTCATTATCCACAGAATATGAGAAGTTAATCAATTGACTTAGAATATGTTAGCTAACAACTCGCAAGCTAAATCTCAATCAAAACTACAACTCACTGACATTGAATAGAGAATATGAATCATTCAACTTAAAGATAGAAGAATATGAATTAACAGATACAATTGTACTCTGTGATAGAATCACTTCAATTAATCACAACTATGTTCAACTCGATGAAAGATGATAATCAATCAAAGGTCAATTATACAAAAATAAGAAATCCAACTCGGTTCCTTACTTCTTTGTCCTCTACTAACTCTAATTGCATCAGTAATTATAGAATTAACTATATCAACTCAATACATTTAACTCTGAATTAAAGACACAATGACACTCCCTATTTTAGCTTAAGGATTCTGGTTCAGCATCATCTCCAAGAGAGCACAACAGCTTAGCCTTGCATTGCCATCTGAACTCCAGCAGTAATATAAAGCACAATAGTAGTCATGTGGAAATGGAAGGAGAAGATGAAGATGGCATGGTCTCTGTTTCTCCTGCTCAAAACAGAGCAGAAGTGCAGGTGGTGTGAGAGAAAATGAAGATGGAGAAGAAGAGTGGTCTGTGTCTGGTGTCTCAGCGTATGAATTTCTCCCTCTGTATGTTGCGTGATATATATAGCTGCAGATGCAATGGAAGAGTGATGCCAGGAGTCCATGAACAATGCTATGGTAATGACATCACTCATTTTGTGATAGCTCAGCCTTCACGTGCATGCACCTCATGTGATTCTGTTATCCAATCAATTAGCTCCCTATCCAACACATCTTCCCACCAGCTGTTAGCCCACTTGTTCAGTTATGTGATTTCTGTTTAGATAGAGTGTGCTAAAAGTGAAATATGCCAGATGTGTGAGATGAGTGAAATGGAAAGTTAAGCTAATATGTGAACAGTGTACTATACGTGAACAGTGCTCCTCATGTGCCAGCACATGCATAAATTCCTCTTGTCCAGCTGTTATTCTCCTTTAATTCATTCTGTTAGTGTATTGGCATGTGATGGAAAATTAGAATAAATAGATTATTTGTCCAATTAAGCACTAAAATCACATCATTTAATTTCCAAATATTCCAATTTTATATTATTAATTAATTTGCTCAACATAATAGTAAATATGGATAAAATAATTAATAAACTCTCTTTTAACATATTAAAAATCAATACAAATATGTGTTTATCACTTGCATAATTTTTTAGCATGCATGAATAGAAGCTCTGAATTTTTCCTTTGGACAGAGAAATCAATAGAACACTTAGGCAAATTAAGAAGGCTAAAATCTCAAATCAAGCAAGTGTTGTATCTGCTGTTGAGCCTAGTTCTTCTAGTGAATCTGTTATAGCTGAAACTGAATTTGCATCTGGTGATATCTTAGATAATCATTTTGTCATAGAGCATGTTAATGAGAGTGAAGCTCATACTCATAATCAGAATAATCAATATGAACAACATGAAGAGAATAACATGAATAATAGAAGGGCATGTAGGAGCATAAGAGAACTTCTTCTAATGTAAACTTTGATCATTTCGCACTTGTCCTGCTCTAGATGTTAATTTTGAGCTGAAAGGTCCTTTGTTAAGTAACTTACCCAAATTTTATGGATTGGCAGGTGAGGATCCTTTCAAGTATTTGATAACTATGCAGTGGGTTTGCTCATCCATGAAACCTATAGGTGCTGATATGGATGCTATGCAGAGACAAGTATTCCATTTTACACTTGAAGGAAAGGCAAATGAATGATTTTATATGTTGCCACATCATATACCTCAATCCTTAGACTCCTGGAATAACTAGAGGAATGCTTTCTTGGAAAGATACTTCCCTTTATTAAAGACTACTACATGGAGGAAGGAACAAAATAGTATGCTGAAGAGTCTTTCTATGAGTTTTGGGGAAGGCTTCAAGAGCTGCTAGCTAGATGTCCATACCACCAGATTCCAAGTGAACATTTAGTGCAGTATTTTCATTCAAGATTGCGCTTTGCATGCAGAAAGAATTTGGATGCAGCTGTGGGGGTTCCATTAATGATTTAACTCTTGATGAAGCATGGAACTTGATTGAGAAGATAGCAAATAATGACCAGCAGTATGGGGCCTATGATACTGGACAAGTTCATGAGGTTTCTGCTAGGTCTTCTTCTCAAGATTATAATAGCTTATCTTTTCAAGTTGCTGCTATGAATGCTCAGATCAATAATTTAGCTGCTTAACTGAGCAATTCACATGTTCAAAGCCCATACTCTCAAGCTCTAGTTGCTCCTAGTTGTCAGCTTTGTCATTGTGTCAATTGTCCTACACACTGTGAAGATGTATCAGCCATCTATCAAGGCAAACAAAACTAGTATCCATAAAGGAATCCATACTCCAACACATATAATGAAGGATGAAGAGATCATCCTAATTTCACGTGGAGGGATGGAGGTGGAGACAGGGATTTTGGGCAGAACAGATTTAACAATGATAGACAAGTGGTTGAATCCTCTAGAGATGTGGAAGTACCTGCTACTGCAAAGGATGCTGGAATATCTGAGATACTCAAAAGTATTAATGTGATGAACTCAAATATAAATTCCATAAATAGAAACTTTAGCCCTAACTTTAAGGACTTGGGATCTACAGTGGAGACAACCTAGCAATGATAAATTCTAAGTTTATTGCCTTGGAGAATAAGATAGAACAGTGGGAAACCAAAGCTTCAAACATGAATGGCTATGTATCATAGTTAGCCAATTCAGTAAGTGATGTTTAGGCAAGGAACAGTGGAAATCTACCTTCAAATATAGTTGTTAACCCCAAATCTGTGAATACTATAAGTTTGAAAAGTAGAGAGCAAGTTGGGAACCAAGTTACTGATTCTAAAATGAAGAGGAATGTGGGGTAGACACTGATTCCAGCAGTCTAATGAGGAATAGCATTGAGAAGTCTGAAAGCAAGAAGGAAGCATAACTCCTTGGGAATGAAGAGGCTAAAGTTGATCTTACAGAAAGTCAAATTGACTCTGCACAAGATTCTGAAGGTTGTGGATAGCTAAACAACAAGGAAACTGAGCTACTAGAGGATATAGATTCTGAGTTAGGGAATCCCAAAGTTGACAAAACTAATGAAAAATAATCAGTAGTAATTCCAGAGCTCAAGCAGAAAGAAACTAATTCTGATTTAGCTGAGAAAGAAGTGAATCTAAAGGATTTACTTGTTCCAAAGGAATTCATGAGTAGCAAGAAAGCCTTAAAGGAGAAGAACAAGGAAGTCATTGATATTTTAGTAAGATTGAAGTAAATGTGCCTATACTGGAGAAAGTTTAGAGAGTTCCAGAATATGCAAAGTGTTTGAAGGAAAGCTGCAACCACAGGAAAAGATATAAACCTAATAAACTGGTGCAAGTGAGACCTAAAGCTTTTGCACTTTTCAGAGCTCAACTTCCAGTAAAGTGTCAAGATCGAGGTGCATTTTCTATTCCTTGTACAATTGATAAGAAAACTATTTCTAGAGCATTATTAGATTTAGGTTCTTCTATTAATATGTTGCCTAATTCAGTTTATCATGCTCTAGGAGTAAATTTTATTGAACCAACTACTGTGTTAGCTCAATTGGCTGATAAGAGTATTATAAATCCTGAGGAAATCATAGAAGACATCTTAGTTCAAGTTAAGGACCTTGTTTTTCCTATTAACTTTTATGTTTTAGATATTACAAATGAGTCTCTTGATGATAGTACTCTTATCACAGGAAGGTCATTCTTGAAGATAGCTATCACCATGATTTGCGTGAAAGATAGACTTATTAAAATGGAATTTGGTGGGCATGTAATTTAGTTTAACATGTATGAAATGATGAGACACCCATATCAAGATTACTCACTGTTAGGCTTAACTACAATTAATGCATACAAAGAAGAGGCTAAAGAGGAACATGAATTATTGCTGCAAAATTCTAATAAAGCTAAAAGTGATATGCTTGAATCTGAAATTTCTTTTTCTATTACTGACCCTTTGAATGAAGGCTTCAGAAAGAACCAACATAATAAATTTGCAAGTGAAGACATAGTTGTTGAGAATTTCTCTATAGGGACAAAACTGGATAATACAGCAGTTACATCAACAAGACCATTTCCACTATCTTTATGCTATGCATATATTCTGCTAGCTGTGGATTATCTCTCAAGATGGGTGAATGCTATGCCAACAAGGCAGGATGAAGTAGATGGTACAGTATTACATGTCAATGGCCATCAATGGAAGCTGTACAAGAACTTCAAACCCCCATAACATTCATGTTGTCTCCTTTCTTGTTTCCTCACTTACAATAGTCTACTTTAAGTTGTTTTCTTATATACTTGAGCTGTTATTTGTTGATAAGTATGGGGGAGGAGACCAAGTCAGTAGGGTAGATAAATACTTCTATGAATAAATTTTAGATTTTGGTTCAGTGTTATCCTCATTACTGCTGCATTTGCATGTGTTTCATCACTTCTTCACATTGAGAACAATTTAGAAATTAAGTGTGTGGGGGAGGATGAACTTTATTGTGTGTGAGATGGGTGAAAATTAGACAATTGCTATGATTCTGTGTCTTTTGGTTGCGACCTTATATTTTTCTTGTCACGACTAATGTGTGCAAATATGTCAAGTTTCTTCTCTGTGAAAATTAGTCACGACCAATGCCTATTTTTGTCTCGACCATGAGTTCTTATTTTCTGATGTTTACCTATCTGTGATATTTAGTCATGAATTGTGCTTTAGCTTTGTCGTGACTGTAACTCTGTGAATTTTGGTCGTGACTGGATTGACGCTTGGATCGCAACTAGATCATGTGTGTTTAACAAGTCTACTCTCTGTGATTATGAGTCGCGACCAGTGTCCATTTATGTTGTGACCAATATTCCTTGTTTTTGAAAATGTCTTCTCTGTGTAAAATAGTCGCGACCTATAGTCTTTTTTGTCGTGACTAAAATTGATCTTTTGCAGAAATTTTCTCCTATTTCATTCTAATTGTTGCTGGGTCTTTTGAATTTACTGTCATGGACTCAAATTGAACTTTGAACGTATACTTTTGAATATTGGCAAACTTGATGAAGTGTGAGTTACTTGTTTCATTGATTTACTACTGGAAATTATGCATCATGAATGATTAGTCTCATGTATTTGGTTTGATATTCATGCAATCTAGTCATGGTAAGCTAATTAGGGTGAGTAAGCTACATGGAAGGATTTTGAGCCTCCAACATACACTCATTTATATTGTGTGACACCATCTAGTTTTGTAACTTTGCAGAACTTGTCTCAATCCTTGATTCAAAACAATATTAGCTTCTTGAAATTGTGAAAATGATAAGGGCATTCCTTTCAAAACCCTTTTTAACCAAACAATAGCCACATAAATATCAAATCATTTGCTTTAACCCTTTGAGACTTTCACTTTCTTTTAAAACTTCATCCTTGATTAATGAATACTATACAAGATAGTTGTTGCTGCAAAAATTCCTTAATTGTGAATGATTGTTAAGTTACAACCACTTGTTGAATGTCTGAACCTCAATGTATTAGGTTTATGAGTGAAAACAAAGAAAACGTACAGAGAAAAGAGAAACAAAAGAGAAAGAAAGGAAAAAAAAAAGAAGAAAGAAAAAAGAGACAAGATGACAAGATTTGTATGAATGGAAGATAGTTTGTGACTTGTTACTTTCTATAGTTGCACAGTTGAAATTGTGAATAAGTGTTAAAGTAGATTGAAGAACTAAGATCATGTGTAGTATTTCATTAATCATTTATATACATTTCCATTTCATCATTTAGCCTTTCTAACATTAAAACCCTAATAAAGACCCTTGGATTCATAACCTTTGTGGCATTTAGTGGTGGAGATGTAGGATGGTTACAAGCCTATGGAAAACCTAAACTAAATGGTTGAGTGAAATTACCTTGATAAGAGAGTGAGTGAAACAGTATAACTTGTGAGGAAATCTCAACTTAGTTGCTTACTATGATTTACTTGCATGAGTTAGATGCTTTGATTGATATGCGATTAGTATAGATTGTTGCCAATTGAAGGGAAAGGATTGATGGCTACAAGTACTTATACTAAATCTGTTTTGCTAATTTTGCTGAATATGAGTGTTTGAATTTCAATGTTGATCCATAATTTTGCTCAGAGTGCAAAAGCTAAGTGTGGGGCAATTAAAAAACTCTTATTTGTATTAATTTTAGTGTGTTTAAAGAGAGTTTTATTATTAATTTTTATACCCATTTATCAATATATTGAGCAATTAATTAATAATATACAATGAGAACAATGGGAAATTAATTGATATAATTTTGGTCATATATTAGAATATTATCTTGTTAGATAAATAATTTGTATCTTTTAAATCCCCATTGCAGGAAAAGCTCATGAAAGCACCAAGTCAACCTACTTCTATAACAAAATGAGAAGGATAATCAGTTAGATGGGTTTTGACAGCTAGATAAAAGGAGATTAGGTATGTGCTAGACTGAAGAAGCTGATAATAGATTAAGCACATGGCTAATAGGAACAAGTGGGCTACAGTTGGTTAAATGTATGTGCTGGCACATGGAGGAGCACTGTTCATGCACAGCATACTGTTCACATAGCATTCATTAACTCCACAAATATGATACATGGACCATTGAGAGAGAGAGATCAATCACTCCATTCCTCTCCATCATGCCATTCCTCACCTCAGATCCTCTTCCTTTCATCTCTGCACTTCAGCTCTGTTCTGGACAGGAGAACCAGAGCAACTTCAGTCTTCATCTTCATCTTCTCCTTTTACTTTCACCATGACTGCTGCTAGTTTTTCTATTGCTGTTGAAGGTCTGATGGCAATGCAAGGCTAAGCTGCTGTGCTCTCTTAGAGATGATGCTGAACCAGAATCCTTGAGCTGAAATATGGAGTTTCAATTGTGTCCTTAATTCAGATTTAATTGTATCGAGTTGATGTAGTGACTTCTGGTTTATTGATTCAATTATAGTTAGTAGATGATGAACATTAGGAAACCGAGTTGGATTTCCTGATGATGCTTAATTGAGCTTTGATTATCCTCTTCCTTGAACTAGTTGGATATGGTTATGGTTAATTAGAGTAATCCTATAATAGAGTACAATTGTATCTGTTTGATTTATCTTCTTCTATCTTTGAGTTAAATGATTCATATTTCTCTATTCTATATCTGCGAGCTGTAGCTTTGATTGAGATTTAGCTGGCGAGTTGTTAGATAACATATTTTAATTAACTAATTAACTCCTCATATTCTGTGGATAATAAAGATAAGGTAATCCCCAAGGGAACACACTTGACACTGATACATTTCATAATCATTAAAGTTTAATTCATAAATAGTAGTATAGGATTTACTTTTAGAATTAGTCAATACCTTATCACACAATTCATCTGATTAATTTGTTAATTTGTGGCCTATTAGATTAATTAGGAACTTTAACATCCATTTAGGCTCTTGAGAATTGACCTAGGTTAGCCTCCACTTTACTATTAGTTAGCTTAGTTTTGTTTGATAATTAAAATGATAGTTATCACTGAAGCAATCGCCACAATCCTAGTTTAGAAAACTTACTGCAAATGGGCAAGAAAAACACTTTTCTCAACAGAGATTTGGAAGTGGAAGTGTAGACGGATATACCACAAGCAATAGGGTACGAGTCTGTGAATGGGACGCAGGTATGTAAGCATCGAAAATCACCATATGGGCTAAAGCAATTGCCACATTCCTAGTTTGGAATACTTACTACAACTATAGACAAGTTGGTTACAAACAAAGCAACTCCGATCCCACCCTGTTCATCAAACAGGGTGAACTTGAGGACCTTAAGAAATGGTTGAATACAAAATTTGAGGTGAAAGATTAGGGTAAAGTAAAATACTTTCTCAGGATTGAAGTAACACAATCCGATCACAGAATATTTCTCTAACGTAAGAAGTACACACCATATCTCCCTCGTGAAACAAGAATGAGGAAATGTAGAGTGGCGAGTCACTAATGGAAATGACTCGTAATTTGAGCATTTATCTAGGCCAGCCACCTACAGATGAGGAGAAGGGGCTAATTGATGTAAATGGGTCTTTACCCATATGGTTAAAGAAACATCCTTCTTTATAACTCTCAAAGTACTCTTACTATAGCACTCTCAAATGGATTATATCTCTCTTGCCGGAAATTCTGGCAGAAAATAACTGTACTGATTCAATAATTCCCCATGAGAACTACCATTCTTCACAAGTACCCAGGAAAGACTGGATGAACCGGCTAGGTCCACTCACTTCCAGCCTCCTTAGACAGCACCTACGTACATAGTACTTTGTATAGTCTACCAGCACAACGGTATTTTCTACAAATATCTTTAAGTCTTAACCTTAAAACCTTGACCTTAATTTTGAACTTTAACCTTACTCAATTGGAACTATTTTAGAACATTGGAATACCTCTTAACCCCAAAAACATGAATTTCCAAGAGTTAGGCTTACGGTTACTGTTCACTGCTACTATTCACTGGGTAATTCCAGATTACAACCTAAACTTTGGAAATTCATAACTAAATCTAGAAAAATCGTTTTAAGGTGATTCCAATTTCTAATGAAATATATTTCATTTAAATTTGATATAAAAATATGAAAATGAGATATTCTTGTCCAGATCAAATTAGTTTATTCGTTGAACTTTACTGTTCATTTGGTAAATCTGGAAGTTTCAGTTTCTTTGCCCCATTTTCAAAAATTCATTTCTCCTTGTATACTTATCCAATTGAGTTTAATTACATATGTATTTAAATATCCATATGTGTACTTTAATCTCACAAAATTTTGACAAAAAACTCATTCGTTTACTATATGAAATTAGCGCATGAACCTCACTGCCTCTGAGTAGTCGTTTTACCTTATTCCAGATTTCAACTCCTAACTTTGAAAAATCATAACAATTCGAGTTCTTAACCAAATGAGGCTTTCTTGGTGTCCATTTAAAGATCTAGATCTTAGCTATGTTCATGACAAATTTCATATGAAAACGCATCACATAAGTCAATCAAAATACTGATGGGAGTACACTACCTCAGATTGGATTTATGAGTAGCATGCATCATACAAACCAAAACATTATCTTGTAATTAAAGTGCACACTCTTTAAATTATGTACAGTCATCCATCAACATTTACCCTCTTTCCTTGAGAAGATCCAGCACCTATAGCATGTTTAATTATATGGAAGGAATGAGATTTCATGGAAATCCCAATAGCAAGTAATATAAACTATAAGGTTATGCATGTTTGATTAAATGCCTAACATGTTATCATGCAATGGGAGCTAATTCATGCTTATACATAAGGAAACTCTAACATGCATATTGTCATGACATATATTGCAAGGGGTATCACATACTCATATCACATCTGAAGGGAATTGGAAGACACGCAGCGGAAATTAACTTTAAAAATTTTTCCATTCCCAGCCAGGATCTACCGAATGTGTTTAAGTCAAGGAGAAAGAAGTGTTACCTTCGGTTTCGAGCTTTGGTCGCGACCTCAGTGTCCACTAGTCGCGACTCCTCGCCTCTGGAACTTTCAGTCGCGACCTCCTCAGCTTCTAGTCGCGACCTGTCGCCTCTGGAGTTTGTAGTCGAGACCTACTCTGCTTCTAGTCGCGACCTGTCGCCTCTGGAACTTTTAGTCGCGACCTCTTCAACTTCACGTCGCGACCTGTCTCCTCTTTTCGGATTTCTGACGTTCAGATGCCCGTTTGGTCGCGACCTAAGTGTGTTCTGGTCGCGACCTTTCTTCGTGTCTGGCCGTATCGTAGAAGTCGACAGCTCAGATCGGCTTCCTCTACCGGTATCCACACGAACAGCGTTCCAATTGTGAACGACGTGCTAGCGCCTCTTGTCCCTCTAGGGCTTTCTGGAGATTCCGTCCTCACCGTCTCTATTTCGGCAGTTTCTTATCTGCAAACCTTTTGCACTCTCCCTGCCCCTTTTTCTCACGACTGAATGTGTGTGAAGAGATCTCTTGTGTGTAGAACCCTAGCTCCTAATGTCAAATATATAGGAAGCTATCGGGCTTCTAATAGGGCCGGGCTTCAGAATTAATCTTATATTAATTCTGAATTAATACAATATCATATATTGCATAATTTAATAAGAAACTGATTAAATAAATATGGTTTATATTAAATCCGTCCCACAGATTTAATTCACCTATTTATTTAATTTAAAATAAAGATAAGACAGAATTATATTTGATTTATTCTCATAAATCAAATTTGAGATATCTTATCAATTTGAATTTCAAATTCAAATAGATCATATCCATTTAAATTCAAATTCAAAAATGATAGAGATTTAATTTATCCTTATAAATTAAATCTTACAAATATCTCTTATATTATATATATAATATATATAAACTAATTTATATATATATATAAAATATATATCCACCCTAGATTATTCATTGAATCTAGACATCTCTTAGATTCAATGAATCTGGACATCATAGCTCGTATTGGGCTGTTTTGTGTGCGACCCTGTAGGCCCATATGAAGTTGGCAGTGGGCCAGTTACTATACTGACCCAGAAGTCGTAAGCGGTCTCTAGCAAGGCATTACGACTACCCAAAACATATGAGGATCGATAAACGATGTAACCTTTCATACAACCATATCACTTCCCTTTTGTCACACGATATTTCGGTCAAGGATGAGGCATGGTGAACGTCATCCTCCTGTTCCTGACCGTTACTTTCTCGATCCCTGAGTAGTCTGAATATAGAAATGGAATTACCCTTCCATTCTAGTATGGCCATACATTTCTCAGACTCACTCATCGAGGGGGCCCAGTAATATCTCTCTACGAATGTGAGGGACAAATTCCATCTTGACCATTCACATTCCTCCGCATGAAAAACCACTAAGCCCGAGCATAGCCTTTATGATCACTCGGTCAAAAGTGACTTTTGACTAGGTCAAAGCTGAGCGTTTGTCATGTAGGAATCCATGATGATCTCAGGTCAAAGGGCATAGTGACATGGCTTGTATATGAGAGAAGCTTATGACTTGACCCATGCAGCTCTCTCATTGCGGGTCGGTCCAACACCCTGTACTCTTACATGTGCTTATGACTTTGATTTATATCTCTATATATCTTCAAAGTCATACTGGTCTTATTTCATCTCTGCTCCCACATAGATGACCGACCAGGGACATTTAGGATAAGATCACGAGTTATCCAAGGATGGTCATCACAGTAAACATGCAAATAATGTGATAACCTGATACAATGATTGGCCCCTAGGGCACAATTTCCAACATCCTCCCACTTGCACTAGGAACAATCATTAATTTGTCTCAATCCTATTGACCTAACATGACGCTCATGTTTTGCCTGGACAAGCGGTTTAGAGGATCAGCATCATTGTCTTCTCTTGCTACCTTGCATATTTTTATATCACCTCTATCATTGATTTCTCTGATGAGATGAAATCGCCTGAGTATATGCTTGGTCCTTTGATGTGACCAAGGCTCTTTGGCCTGTGCAATGGCACCACTATTATCACAGAACAAAGTTATTGGATCTGAGATGGTAGGTACCACCCCTAGTTCTGTAATGAACTTCCTGATCCAAACGGCCTCCTTAGCTGCATCAGATGCTGCTATGTACTCAGCTTCCGTTGCAGAATCTGCTACAGTGCTCTGCTTAGAGCTCTTCCAGCTTACTGCTCTATTATTCAGGAGGAATATGTATCCAGATCGTGATTTCTGGTCATCCTGGTCAGTTTGGAAACTTGCATCTGTGTAACCAGTTACATAGAGCTCGTCATCCAATCCACCATAGACCAAGAATAAGTCCTTAGTCCTTCTTAAGTACTTAAGGATATTCTTGACAGCAGTCCAATGGCCCTCACCAGGGTCCTGTTGATATCTGCTAGTCATACTTAAGGCAAACGAGACATCTGGTCGAGTACATAACATGGCGTACATGATAGATCCTATGGCCGAGGCATATGGAATCTTACTCATGCGACCTCGCTGATCTGGTGTACTAGGACACAAATCCTTGCTGAGGTGAATACCATGAGACATGGGTATGAAACCCCTCTTTGATTCCTGCATACTTAACCTATGCAGTATCTTGTCTATATATGTGCTCTGACTCAGTCCTAGAAGCCTTTTAGATCTATCTCTATAGATCCTAATTCCTAGGATGTAGGTGGCTTCACCCAAGTCTTTCATCGAGAAAGATTTTCCTAACCAAGACTTGACAATCTGCAAGGTAGGAATGTCATTCCCAATGAGTAGGATGTCATCGACATAGAGTACCAAAAATACAACTGTGCTCCCACTAACCTTCTTGTACACACAAGGTTCATCAATGTTTTGAAGAAATTCAAACTCTTTGACTACTTCATCAAAACGATGATTCCAACTCCGAGATGCTTGCTTCAGTCCATAAATGGACCTTTGAAGCTTGCACACCTTACCAGAGTCCTCAGAACGCACAAAACCTTCAGGTTGTGTCATGTAAACATCCTCAAGGAGCTTTCCATTAAGAAAGGCTGTCTTGACGTCCATCTGCCATATTTCATAGTCATAATATGCTGCAATGGCAAGGAGAATTCTGATTGATTTGGCCATTGCAACTGGGGAAAAGGTCTCATCATAGTCCACACCATGAGTTTGAGTAAATCCTTTTGCAACCAGTCGTGCCTTGAAGACATTTACATTGCCATCCATGTCGGTTTTCTCTTTAAAAACCCACTTGCACCCGACGGTTTTTACACCTTCAGGAGGGTCGACTAAGGTCCATACCTTATTGTCGTACATGGATTGCATCTCAGACTTCATGGCATTAAGCCATTTTTCAGAGTTTGGTCCCACTATAGCTTCTTGATAGGTAGTGGGCTCATTATGCTCAATGAGCAACACATCACGACTATCAGAAATCAGAAATCCATATCTCTGAGGCTGAAGTCGTGCCCTATTAGATCGCCTTGGGCCTTGCGTGACTTGAGGAGTCTCAACAACTTCTTGTGAGTCTTCTCTACTTTCCATCTCTAGTTCTGTGGCGTCTTGTGGCTCTCGAACTTCTTCGAGGTGTACCTTGCTCCCAGTGGTTCTTTTAGAGATAAATTCTCGTTCTAGAAAGATACCATTTCTGACAACAAACACTTTGTTATCAGTGGGGTTGTAGACATAATATCCCTTGGTTTCCTCAGGATATCCCACAAAAAGGCACTTTGAAGATTTGGGCGCTAACTTATCTGAGGCTTGTTGCTTAACATAGACCTCACATCCCCAAATCTTGAGAAAAGACAAACTAGGTTTCCTCCCAGTCCATATCTCATACGGAGTCTTTTCAACTGCCTTAGATGGAACACGATTCAGTGTGAACGCAGCTGTCTCTAGGGCGTGGCCCCAAAAGGATGATGGAAGATCTGTTCGACTCATCATGGATCGAACCATATCCAATAGTGTTCGATTCCTCCGTTTAGAAACCCCATTCCATTATGGTGTTCCTGGAGGAGTCAATTGTGAGACTATTCCACAATTCCTAAGATGATCGATAAACTCTTGGCTCAAATATTCACCCCCTCGATCAGATCGAAGGGCTTTAATTGTTTTGCCAAGCTGGTTTTGTACTTCATTTTGAAATATCTTGAACATTTCAAAAGATTCGGATTTATGTTTCATTAGATAGACGTAGCCATATCTACTGAAATCATCTATGAATGTAATGAAGTACGAATAACCTCTTCTGGCATTTGTATTCATCGGTCCACACACATCTGTATGTATGAGGCCCAACAAATCGGTGGCCCTCTCACTGTGTCCAGTGAAAGGCGACTTTGTCATCTTTCCTAACAAATAAGATTCGCAAGTATCATATGATTCAAAATCAAATGAGTTGAGAAATCCATCTTGATGGAGTTTAGAAATGCGTTTCTCATTTATGTGGCCTAGACGACAGTGCCAGAGGTACGTCGGATTCAAATCATTTGGTTTGATCCTTTTGGCGGTTATGTTATAGATATTTCCATGATTGGGTTGTTCCAAGTTTAATATGTAATGATCAACATGCAAATCACCATGAGTATAGAAAACATCATTACGATAAATGGAACATTTACCATTCCCAGAAATGGAAGTGTAACCTTCCTTATCCAAATAAGAAAGAGAAACAATGTTACTACTCAAAGCAGGAACATAATAGCAATTGTTCAAAAGTAACAAAAGCCCAGTGGGCAGAACTAATTCATAAGTGCCTACAGCTAGAGCAGCAACCTTTGCTCTATTTCCAACTCGTAGGTCAACTTCGCCCTTCTTCAGCTTTCTACTGTCCTTTAGGCCCTGCACATTTGTACAAATGTGAGAACCACATGCAGTATCTGAAACATCCTTACTTTCATATGTCTTATGGACCATTTGGTAGCATTTAGAACCACTTTTAGGGTCATTGAAGTCCAATTTCTCAATCTGGAGTTTTACTCTTATCGACTACTGTTCACTTTGAAAATTCCAGATGAGTGACCTGACTTCGAAAAATCATAACTAATTCTAGAAAAATCTAAATGAAGTGGTTCCAATTGATACATGAAGCTAACTCACTTATATTTCAGGGAAAAATAATTCGTTGACCATTAGTTGACCGAGTCCACGCCAGTCAACGTTTCAACTTTACTGTTCATCCAGCGTTTTTCTCCTGAATCCAGCATTCTGGTCCCAACTTTGATAATTTATATCTCCTTGTGTAGACATCCAAATGATACGTTTTATATATAAAATTAAAGCTTGGTATGTCTACTATCTACCATAAAAATATCATACATTTATTCATCCATTTACTATTTTTAATTATGGGTCAAACATCCTCATGTCACCACGGGTTACTGTTCATAGCGTTAATTTTCAGCATTTCTACTTTGCATACATATACATACATCCATCATACATCAGTCAAACATGCCAAACAATATTTATTATTAATTAATAAGTTGTTTTACATCAGGGTATGTACATAAACTCTCATACTGCTATTACATCTTTTTCTGCCTGAAATCCGGCAGCATAACCGCTACGCTTCATCTGTACAAAGAACTGAACCGTACTGATTCGGTAATCCCCTCATGAGAACTACCATTCTACGTAGTACCCAGGAAAGACTAGATGAACCGGCTAGGTCCACTCACTTCTAGCCTCCTTAGACAGCACTACGTACACAGTACTTATCATATACTGATGTTCAGTCTTTACTTCGGCAGCATAACGGCGTCTCTTAAAATTCCCAGAATTCATTTTGACATAACCTCCCCTGTAATGGTTTACTTATTGGGATGAGATTCGAGGGAATCTCAGTAGCAACAATCATAACAATATATGTAATGCAGAGTGACAGTGCTTGCTTGTGATTGTGTACAGATAAGTATGCTGCGTGCTTCCATGCTTAATAACATATGATCATAGCATTACAGCAGAGCTTCAGACATAACATATAAGACAACAATCCAACCAAACAATAGCACAATAAATCACAAAGCCATTACATAAAAGCTAGGATTAGTTACTACCTCAAAGGCTCAGCAGAGCTCTACTATCTCTATTCTGCTTCCAGCTCCGCCAGAACTTCCTTTCTTTCTTCCTCTCACTTTCTCTCTCTAGCACCTCCTCCTCTCTCTAAAATGGCTCTTGGCCGTGGCATATGAAGGCAAAGGGGGGGGTATTTATAACCTCCTCCAATGGCAATCTCGTAATTACCATGAACTTTGATCCTGCGGTCCTGGTTTTTCCTGGATTTTCCTATTTTCTTTAATTCCTCCTTTACTGCATCATGCATGACATCATTGGGACACCTCACCAGGACACCTCAGCGCCACATTTTCCACATGCTGAAATTCCTGGACACCTCAGCAGCTGACTCAGCATGCTGACTCACCGGTCCAGTGTCCTGCCTCGTACTACGTGTCCTCAGCTTTTCCTTCCTCCTCTGTGATGGCGCCATGTGGCATCTTACTGGCACCTGTCACGCCATCCAATGCTATCCAGATAAATCCAGGACTTTATCTGATCGTCTCCTCAGTTATCGTGCCGACCGAGTAACTTTACTTTATTGAAACAGCATTAAAATAGTATTTTAATGCCACTTTTTCCCACATATCACTGGGCCTACGTTTTTGGGCTCTGGGTATGTTATCTTGGATCCTGATCAAGCCCAAGTACTCTGATGGCTCGATTCCCAAGAAACAGCCCTTGGCAAATTACCAAAATACCCTTGGGTGCCCTTTCTTGCACTATTTTAACCCTAAGGGTAAAATTGTCATTTTACACCCTTCTGTACTCTGTCAGGGTATATACTGACTCTCAGTAACTTTATCTGTATGTACCTTGGCTCCTGGGCCTGTTCAGAATTACCAAAATGCCCTTCATTCATCTGTTACCCTTTTGTACATCACAGGGGCATTTTCGTAATTTCGCACTTTTTCGGGGTTCTGCCGGACACTGGCCCACCTATCAGTCCAAGGGTCTTACTGGGCCTCTGTTGGCGCCATTATTGGGCCTTTCTGGGTCCAATACCTTCATGGCACGCATTACGAGGAATCTTCCCCCGTTAATAATTATTGAATATTTATCTATTATTCACCGTTTATACACATATCCGGACACCGGCTCCTTCTGTCCGAAACACTAGCCTGCGGTGTTCAGGCATCCCTGTGAGTCATATCAGTCATCTGACTGAGGTCATCCGAACTCATTCAGTCCCTTTTCAAATACCGATAAATCTCCCTATCGGATCCCCGGAGGCCTCACACTCCCGTCTGGATTTTCTGATTTGCGAATAACTTTTTCTACAGGCCTCCTATCGGTATTCTGTCAGTTTCCCGACATCCGCCCCATAAGGACGTATCATCCTGTATTTTCTCACCTAGATCTGAATTCTAGGATATCCGGTATTAATTTTTATAACTTTTAGACGATCAGTCCATTTCTGGCTATCTGGAGTCTTCAAAAATTCCTGTATTAAGCCAGATTACCGAGCGTCACTTGCTCTCTCTACCGGTGAAATCTGGGACTGAAATGCTGTCGGACAGTCCAAACCACTTCCGGCCTGACTTTCTTTAATTACAATTTAGCCCCAGGGAACTTTTCTTCTTTTCATTTAAGTCCCTTTTTATTTGGCTAAAATTACACTTAAGGACCCAACCTTTTTGTCTACTTTCCTTTTTGGCCTTGAAACTTTCCATAATTGCACTTAAGTCCTTTCATTTCCTTTGCTAGGTCTAGGGGCATTATTGTCTTTTCATATTTTACCAGAGTATTCTCTGGCCCTGGTCAACTATCCAGATACCCCTTCTTGACTGTCTAACCTTAGCCAAATGACCAAAATACCCTTTACTCATTCTTTAGTTATTTTATAACATAAGGGCATTTTCGTCATTTTGCACATTTTTCCCGGACACCGGCCCCTCTTACCACTGAACTGGTATTATGGGCTTGGGCCTTCCCTGGTGTCACTACGGGCCTTAGACAACACTGTATGGCCTCTGGCCATAGTCCGATCATCTCTATTCGGACTGCCTTTCCTTTACCGATTATAACTGTAAATTCCCATCTTCAGGAATTTTTACAGAAAAATCGGGACCTCAAATCAAAATTCTGTGACTCCTCATTCAATCCGGAATCCTTTTCTCTATCTCCCGGTATTTTCAGATATTTTATCCTGACCGGGCTGTTTTGGCCTGAAAAAGCACTCACGCGCACACTTTTCCAAGATGACCATTTTACCCCTGGTCATATTTCTAATTCTTTCATACACCTAGAGACCTCATATGCACATTTCACAGTTCAGTGAAATGATCAGTATAATTTTCTCTATTTTCTGGCAAAATATGGTACTCATCGGCCACCAGTCCGATCTTTCCCATAATTACGATTATGCCCTTGATTTCTCTTTCGGCATCTCTAGGCCTAAAAATTGGGGTGTTACATTTCTACCCCCCTTAAAATAAATTTCGTCCTCGAAATTTACTTGGCATCTTAGTCAACGATCCTGGATATAGCTCTTCTGTATATCCTTTCCTGGTTTATGACTAAGGCTTGGGGCATTCCTCCTCTTATACTTAGGGACAACTCATTACACTTGTGAGTAGTGTCCATTTCTTTCATATTTTATCCCGCAGAATTCTGATGTAATTCTGGGGTCTACCTCACTCCTCTTATACTTTGCTAATCTCTTAGGAGAGATATTGTTCTTCTGACTTTCTTAACTGTTCTCATAACTTCATGCATCTATGCCAAACCTTTGTGGCATTTGCACTTTCTTATCCCTTCTTAGGGCTTAACTATCGTTAGGCTACTCTTGCCTTAGCACCTTTCAAATTAACGTGCTACTGGGTTAGGGCTAGATTACTCTTTATATAGCTTTAGGCCCTAGCAATCTCTTTCTTATAGAACTACGTTCTATCTTTGCTTTGCCTTAGACCCTCTTCTCTAGGTCTCTCTGACCTTTTAAACTCTCATGACTTGTTATCATGATCACTTTCTTTAGATCCGAAAAGAACTCTTCATTATCCATATCATCATCTAGGCATATAGTTCCTTACAGCTCAGTCGCCCTTACAGCTATGGTTCTTCTTAACCATTCTTAGGGTCGACCTTAGGGAATATTGAAGACTGTGTCTGGCGTAAGAGCAAATACCTTTCCTAGGGATGTCCGCATTCTTAGGGCAACCACTTGCAAAGTGGCCTTTCTTACCACAACTGCTTTGCCCTGCTCGACACTCCCATGTGCCATAGCTCTTTCCACCACATTGACATCTCTGCTCTCCAATCTGATCATTACCTTGATCAGTCCCCATGCCTGAACTATTACCTCTTTCTCTTGCTATTGGCTTTACAACTTGAGCTACCTCCCAGAGTGCTCTTAGCTAATGCTTTTCTATTTTCAACACATAGAGGATTATGTTCTTTGCTTCTCAAGCATACTTCTACTAAACTTTGAATATCAGTACTCAGCTTTGGACTTGGACTCCGTCTTTGCTAAGGGAAAGCTAAGTTTAGTCTGTATACTAGAGGCTATCTGAGAAAACCATTATAAAATAATTTCTCTGGGTGAGTTTATCAACTAGTGAAGCTTTCTTAACTTCGTCTTTGGCATTCATCTTCCCAAAGAGATACTACATTGTACTCATATCTCATGGCTCATTACTTTCCTTAGGCTAGGTCTAACTGCGACCTCGGGATCTAACTGCGATCAACCATTAGCCTTTTCAGAATCTAACTGCGACTCTGAAGCTGTTAGGATCTAACTGCGATCCTGGAGCCATGCTAGGATCTATCTGCGACCCTCCAGAATCTAACTGCGATTCTGTTGTACTGTATATCTCCCAAAGATTTTAAACCAACAGACTAAGTTATAAGGTTAACTGCTTCCACCTGTTGATAACTCCATAATTAAACATTTGAAAATTTTATAGCCTCATATCATTTACCCAGACTTTACTTACTTCCTCTCTTACTCAGGAGTTCCTTCACATCTTTCAACTTGTACTTTAACTGCGAGCATCTGTACTAGATCCAACTCTTATCTGAAGAGTGATCTATACTTATCTGAATCTAGCTCTGTCTGAGAGCCATCTGTTTCAGATCCAACTCTTATCTGAAGAGTGATCTAGAAACAATCCCTTTACCGTTATCTGTATACCATTTCGCTCAATAGAAATGGCCCTGAGTACTGTATTCACAAGCTTATAGAAATACCTGAGTAACCTCAATCATAATTCTTATCTGAATAACCTTAATCATACATCATGTCTGAGTATCATATCATAACTTATCGTCCCATAACTGAGACTATCTATCATCCTCAATACATTCATATCATCCTCCTATCATATGGTATGGGAGCAACCTACTTTTTCATAACTTTCTTATCTCATATATGTACTCATATATACTCTACCCTGTATGCACTGCAAAAGGGGAGTCTCCATTCATCATAGCATACTCTAACATGCACGTCATCCTTTGACAACTGCAATGGAATGCAACTATCATAACTTATGGCATCATAAGCCATATCATCATCATATTTTGCTCAACCATCCATTAGATATCGTAAAAATCCAAGTAAGCCTCAGAACATATTTCCTTTATCATATTATTTGTCAGATCATCATCTGATCATACCATCAATCGCCTTATCTGTCAGATTATCAATCACATGCTCAGAATCTGACAGACACCTCTGTCTATCTTACTTAGGCTGCCACACTACCCTCTTACCTGGGTATAGACTCAACCCTTCATTACTCTATCTCATATAGGATATAGGGGAGTCACTTTATCTCTTAACTGTGGCTACCTCTTTACTATCTCTTAACTTCTTCTATCTATCCATCAGTCCCTATCAGTCCTGGTCTATTCTTGACCGGACTATGGTTCCTTATTGGTCTTTCTTTTTATCCTAGCGAACTTGAGTCGCATGGATCTCATTCATCATCTTTTACTATTACTTCTATTCTCTAGGGTATTGTCCCCTAGGTCTTTTACTTCTCCGTGATGGAATCCCTCTCCTCAGAGAACATTTAGCTCTTTATCTATTACCCATCACGTCTCTCACCTTAGGCCATGTGCTAGGATCATTCCTGGGCAAATCTCATCCTAGCTTTTAGGTCTTCTATTCAGATTAGCTGAATAAAACCCCTGTAATATAGATCTACTCTTAGTTACCACATAGAGGATCTACTTTTTCACATTGTCTTAAACTGATCTTTCATACCTCAGTACCTTTGTACTGTCTAGCTTATCATATGTTATACCAATCCTCTAGCTGGTAGACTTCAGCGAGTTTGGTACCTTCATTCTCTTCATCATATGGCCTCTGCCAATTATAGTCGTGACTTGAGAACTTCATAGTCACAACTCACATGCTCTGCGACTTTTAGTCGCAACCGTCGCACACTACTCGTCACGACCTGGCATCTCTGTGTCCTTTAGTCGCAACCTATAACATCACTACCTGAACTCCTTTGTATACTGGTCGCGTACTGCAATATTACTCATCGCGACCTGAGGTCTTCTCATGTCGCAACATCAACTTATCTGTACATATTAGTCGCAATATAAGACCCCTCTTCTCTACTTCCTACTTTTAAAACATGTAGTCATACTCATTCTCATACAACGGCAACATACTAGGTATAGGGTAGCTCAATAGTGTGCATACCAGACAATACAATCCAATCCAATACAGGATTTATCCGTTCATTAGCTAGTGGAAACAGAACACAAATAAACTCGTACCTTAGTTTGGCACAGGAGACTTTCTTATCTCGTTGCCAGTCAGGGTATATATTCTTTCCTAAGTCGAGTATCTTTCGCCTGTTGTGTTCTGTGGACACTCCCTGGCATAATATCCATACTTTCCACACCTATAGCGTAACCCTTGACCTACTGGACAAGGCCTCATACCATGGTCTCGACCACAGTTCCTACATTCATTAGGCCTTGGTTGCCTACTAACTTCTCTTGGCCCACTACCTGGCCTACTTCCTTGCTTCTTATAAACCTCTGACCCATATGCTGGCCCATTCTTCTTACTGTTCCCTCTCAAGGAACCGGGTGGCATCACTTTCAGTGGTACTGATGAAGTAAGCTCACTCTTTTCTGGTTATTGCACATTCCTTTGTAAACTGCCAGCTGGGTCTTTCTTTCAGTGGGACATTCTACAACTTTAAAGATTTTCTCTAACTGGCTTACCCAATCCTCAGCTATTTGGGTCTCAAAAGTCCCTTCAAACATGGGCGGATAAAACTTATGGAATCGTTCCATCCATGTTTGCAGACTTTCCTGGTCGTTGTCATTTCCTATAGACATCTAATGTCTATTCATTCCAGTCTGCTCATGATCCGTCTAAGGTTCAGGTTCTATATCATTTTCTGGTACTACCTACTTCCCAGACTGCTGTAATCTTACAACCGCAGCAGCAACCGCCGTAGTGATAGCAGAATCTCGCTCTTGATCTTGGCGAGCCTGGGTTGCCCACATCTCATCATGACTTATGACTTAACTTGTTGTAACTTGGATATCTGGCATCCTCACTACAGTATCTGGTTACAACATGATACCTCAAGCTACTCTTTGCATCTTCCTCAGTCGTAAACTGATCAACTTTTGTCTCTATCCATAGAGGAAACTGCTTCTTAAACATTGTTCTGCTTAGTCCAGCCCTATTGTGTTAATAAACACGAGTCCTCGACTATATTGGCTGACTAAGATTAGCCCATCATAATCATATCCTTCATAAGACTATAAGCTCGGGGTCCAGCCTCATACATCTGGGTGTCACTGTCTTCTGTCTAAACCTTTCCAAGCAGTGAACACCATCCCTATATCCTACTCTAGGGAGAGGACCACTCAAACTTCTTATTTGTTTAAGGAATCAAACTAACTAAACCAGAGCATCACTGAGCCAGAACCTTCTGTTCTGTGCCAGAATCTTATGCTCGGAGCCAGAACCCTTTGTTCCGTGCTAACCTTATTCTGTACTAACACCATAAATTATCTGTTCAGAGCATTTCCTAATCCAGAATCCTTTGCTCTGATACCAAAATGAAACATCCTTACTTTCATATGTCTTATGGACCATTTGGTAGCATTTAGAACCACTTTTAGGGTCATTGAAGTCCAATTTCTCAATCTGGAGTTTTACTCTTATCGACTACTGTTCACTTTGAAAATTCCAGATGAGTGACCTGACTTCGAAAAATCATAACTAATTCTAGAAAAATCGAAATGAAGTGGTTCCAATTGCTACATGAAGCTAACTCACTTATATTTCAGGGAAAAATAATTCGTTGACCATTAGTTGACCGAGTCCACGCCAGTCAACGTTTCAACTTTACTGTTCATCCAGCGTTTTTCTCCTGAATCCAGCATTCTGGTCCCAACTTTGATAATTTATATCTCCTTGTGTAGACATCCAAATGATACGTTTTATATATAAAATTAAAGCTTGGTATGTCTACTATCTACCATAAAAATATCATACATTTATTCATCCATTTACTATTTTTAATTATGGGTCAAACATCCTCATGTCACCACGGGTTACTGTTCATAGCGTTAATTTTCAGCATTTCTACTTTGCATACATATACATACATCCATCATACATCAGTCAAACATGCCAAACAATATTTATTATTAATTAATAAGTTGTTTTACATCAGGGTATGTACATAAACTCTCATACTGCTATTACATCTTTTTCTGCCTGAAATCCGGCAGCATAACCGCTACGCTTCATCTGTACAAAGAACTGAACCGTACTGATTCGGTAATCCCCTCATGAGAACTACCATTCTACGTAGTACCCAGGAAAGACTAGATGAACCGGCTAGGTCCACTCACTTCTAGCCTCCTTAGACAGCACTACGTACACAGTACTTATCATATACTGATGTTCAGTCTTTACTTCGGCAGCATAACGGCGTCTCTTAAAATTCCCAGAATTCATTTTGACATAACCTCCCCTGTAATGGTTTACTTATTGGGATGAGATTCGAGGGAATCTCAGTAGCAACAATCATAACAATATATGTAATGCAGAGTGACAGTGCTTGCTTGTGATTGTGTACAGATAAGTATGCTGCGTGCTTCCATGCTTAATAACATATGATCATAGCATTACAGCAGAGCTTCAGACATAACATATAAGACAACAATCCAACCAAACAATAGCACAATAAATCACAAAGCCATTACATAAAAGCTAGGATTAGTTACTACCTCAAAGGCTCAGCAGAGCTCTACTATCTCTATTCTGCTTCCAGCTCCGCCAGAACTTCCTTTCTTTCTTCCTCTCACTTTCTCTCTCTAGCACCTCCTCCTCTCTCTAAAATGGCTCTTGGCCGTGGCATATGAAGGCAAAGGGGGGGTATTTATAACCTCCTCCAATGGCAATCTCGTAATTACCATGAACTTTGATCCTGCGGTCCTGGTTTTTCCTGGATTTTCCTATTTTCTTTAATTCCTCCTTTACTGCATCATGCATGACATCATTGGGACACCTCACCAGGACACCTCAGCGCCACATTTTCCACATGCTGAAATTCCTGGACACCTCAGCAGCTGACTCAGCATGCTGACTCACCGGTCCAGTGTCCTGCCTCGTACTATGTGTCCTCAGCTTTTCCTTCCTCCTCTGTGATGGCGCCATGTGGCATCTTACTGGCACCTGTCACGCCATCCAATGCTATCCAGATAAATCCAGGACTTTATCTGATCGTCTCCTCGGTTATCGTGCCGACCGAGTAACTTTACTTTATTGAAACAGCATTAAAATAGTATTTTAATGCCACTTTTTCCCACATATCACTGGGCCTACGTTTTTGGGCTCTGGGTATGTTATCTTGGATCCTGATCAAGCCCAAGTACTCTGATGGCTCGATTCCCAAGAAACAGCCCTTGGCAAATTACCAAAATACCCTTGGGTGCCCTTTCTTGCACTATTTTAACCCTAAGGGTAAAATTGTCATTTTACACCCTTCTGTACTCTGTCAGGGTATATACTGACTCTCAGTAACTTTATCTGTATGTACCTTGGCTCCTGGGCCTGTTCAGAATTACCAAAATGCCCTTCATTCATCTGTTACCCTTTTGTACATCACAGGGGCATTTTCGTAATTTCGCACTTTTTCGGGGTTCTGCCGGACACTGGCCCACCTATCAGTCCAAGGGTCTTACTGGGCCTCTGTTGGCGCCATTATTGGGCCTTTCTGGGTCCAATACCTTCATGGCACGCATTACGAGGAATCTTCCCCCGTTAATAATTATTGAATATTTATCTATTATTCACCGTTTATACACATATCCGGACACCGGCTCCTTCTGTCCGAAACACTAGCCTGCGGTGTTCAGGCATCCCTGTGAGTCATATCAGTCATCTGACTGAGGTCATCCGAACTCATTCAGTCCCTTTTCAAATACCGATAAATCTCCCTATCGGATCCCCGGAGGCCTCACACTCCCGTCTGGATTTTCTGATTTGCGAATAACTTTTTCTACAGGCCTCCTATCGGTATTCTGTCAGTTTCCCGACATCCGCCCCATAAGGACGTATCATCCTGTATTTTCTCACCTAGATCTGAATTCTAGGATATCCGGTATTAATTTTTATAACTTTTAGACGATCAGTCCATTTCTGGCTATCTGGAGTCTTCAAAAATTCCTGTATTAAGCCAGATTACCGAGCGTCACTTGCTCTCTCTACCGGTGAAATCTGGGACTGAAATGCTGTCGGACAGTCCAAACCACTTCCGGCCTGACTTTCTTTAATTACAATTTAGCCCCAGGGAACTTTTCTTCTTTTCATTTAAGTCCCTTTTTATTTGGCTAAAATTACACTTAAGGACCCAACCTTTTTGTCTACTTTCCTTTTTGGCCTTGAAACTTTCCATAATTGCACTTAAGTCCTTTCATTTCCTTTGCTAGGTCTAGGGGCATTATTGTCTTTTCATATTTTACCAGAGTATTCTCTGGCCCTGGTCAACTATCCAGATACCCCTTCTTGACTGTCTAACCTTAGCCAAATGACCAAAATACCCTTTACTCATTCTTTAGTTATTTTATAACATAAGGGCATTTTCGTCATTTTGCACATTTTTCCCGGACACCGGCCCCTCTTACCACTGAACTGGTATTATGGGCTTGGGCCTTCCCTGGTGTCACTACGGGCCTTAGACAACACTGTATGGCCTCTGGCCATAGTCCGATCATCTCTATTCGGACTGCCTTTCCTTTACCGATTATAACTGTAAATTCCCATCTTCAGGAATTTTTACAGAAAAATCGGGACCTCAAATAAAAATTCTGTGACTCCTCATTCAATCCGGAATCCTTTTCTCTATCTCCCGGTATTTTCAGATATTTTATCCGGACCGGGCTATTTTGGCCTGAAAAAGCACTCACGCGCACACTTTTCCAACATGACCATTTTACCCCTGATCATATTTCTAATTCTTTCATACACCTAGAGACCTCATATGCACATTTCACAGTTCAGTGAAATGATCAGTATAATTTTCTCTATTTTCTGGCAAAATATGGTACTCATCGGCCACCAGTCCGATCTTTCCCATAATTACGATTATGCCCTTGATTTCTCTTTCGGCATCTCTAGGCCTAAAAATTGGGGTGTTACAGTATCTAATACCCATGTAGTGGAAGTAGAGAGATGAATGTCTATAACATAAATACCTGAAGCGATAGCCCCGCTATCCTTCTTGTTCTTTCTCAGATCTTCAAGGTAGAGTTTACAATTCCTCTTCCAATGACCCGGTTCATTGCAGAAGAAGCAAACTCCTTCCTTTGGAGGCTTTGCCTTCTTTGGTGCAGGCTTGGTTTCGGGCTTGCCTGACTCTTTGGTCTTACCAGATGAGCCATGACCCTTCCCCTTGCCCTTGCCTTTCCTTTTCATACCCTTTCCTTTCTGAACCATCAAAACAGTACTGGGCTTTTCTTAACAGTCGGCTCAGCAGTTCTAAGCATCCCATGCAGTTCAGAAATAGATTTCTCCATGTTGTTCATGTTGTAGTTCATGACAAACTGGTCATAACTTTCCGGGAGTGAGTTCAAGATCAAATCTGTAGCTAACTCCTGGCTCATGGGAAATCCAAGCCTCTCAAGGTGATCTATGTACCCTTTCATCTTTAAGACATGAGTACTCACTGATGCACCTTCAGCCATCTTGCAGGAATGTAAGGCCTTAGTGGTCTCATACCTCTCTTGCCTTGCTTGTTGCTGGAACATTTCCTTAAGATGCACAATCATCTCATAAGCCTCCATGTGTTCCAGATCTCTTTGGAGCTCCGGAACCATGGTGGCAAGCATCAAGCATCCCACATCAACAGAGTCTTCCTTATGCTTCGCATAAGAATCTCTCTGAGCTCAAGGAGCATTGGCTGTTGGCTCCTCAGGAATGGGTTGATCTAGGACATATGCCTTTCTTTCCTGCTTGAGAACAATTCTCAAGTTCCTGAACCAGTCAAGAAAGTTTGTCCCATTGAGTTTGTCCTTCTCAAGGACAGATCGCAACGATAATGTAGCAGTATTACTAGTCGTCATGATTCTACAATTAAAATATGCAAGCGAATTAGCAATTTCCCACTGAATAAAACAACCCTCAATGTAATAATTAGTGGGCTAAGATCCATATTTGGCTTAAACTTGAGTCCGCTTTGGCTGGACGCTCAACTTTAAGTTATTTAGGTAGGTAACAACTTTACCAATTACATCAAATGTAACTCTTAGATATTTATGGGATTCCATCATCATATGATCCGGCATGTTTTAATCCCATCTAATGCCTTGAGATCCAAAACCGTTTTGATAATCTCAATTAAGTCAAACAATAACAAACATAAGAGTAGCACCATTACTCTTGCTTATCTCCCCAAGATAACTCAAATGCACCCACTTTGGTGGACCTACAAATGAGCGATCGAGGTTTTGACAAGTGTTCATTAATTGACGGCATATGACTTAAGATTTCTTTTAGAGGGTTTAATTAATTATCTGGTTTATAAGATGCATGTATCGCGGTTGTATCTCATACAAGTATTATGCATATAAAACATACATGCAGTGATCTAATCAAAAGATGCATAATCTTAAACGTGACACAATATGGCTCACCTATCCTAAGTCCCCTCAAGCCAATGAGAGGATCTATCTAATTAGAATAAGAAAAGTACATAAGGAAACCTCGTTTTAACATTCGAGGGGAGTGAGATGAGAAGAGAATGTACAACGAGAGTCATTAGAGGAAGGCACGACACGCAGGTCGTATTTAGTAAAATTACAACACTTGTAATCTAGAGCCATATTGTTCACCATACCCAAACATTCAAGAATCAAAATTCATGCTATTTGAAGGGCAATAAATGTTTCAAAACATTCATATATCAGGAAAGTCAATACATATTACGATTATGTTGCGCTACGATTAAATAGCCACGGCGGTCCCGCTAGCCGGTTAGCGGGCGGGGTGTGGGGCAGCGCCCCAATAGAAATTTTTTTTGATAAATAATCAAGAATCTTAATTCTTTTTCCTTAGACCCCATCAATATTAATTGATCAAATCAATTGATATACACCACCGATTTCAGTTTCCTTTTAGATTCCGTATATGTCATACATAAACAGATTCCATATATGTCATACATATCACGCATGTTATCATATAATCAGCTAAGAAGTCTAACATACATCACATGTATCAACAATCAAACCTAACTTAAACACAAAACGGCATGCCTCTGATACCACTGAAGGGAATTGGAAGACACGCAGCGGAAATTAACTTTAAAAATTTTTCCATTCCCAGCCAGGATCTACCGAATGTGTTTAAGTCAAGGAGAAAGAAGTGTTACCTTCGGTTTCAATCTTTGGTCGCGACCTCAGTGTCCACTAGTCGCGACTCTTCGCCTCTGGAACATTTTAGTCGCGACCTCCTCTGCTTCTCGTCGCGACCTGACGTCTCTGGAGTTTGTAGTCGCGACCTACTCTGCTTCTAGTCGCGACCTGTCGCCTCTGGAACTTTTAGTCGCGACCTCTTCAACTTCACGTCGCGACCTGTCTCCTCTTTTCGGATTTCTGACGTTCAGATGCCCGTTTGGTCGCGACCTAAGTGTTTTCTGGTCGCGACCTTTCTTCGTGTCTGGCCGTATCGTAGAAGTCGACAGCTCAGATCGGCTTCCTCTACCGGTATCCACACGAACAGCGTTCCAATTGCGAACGACGTGCTAGCGCCTCTTGTCCCTCTAGGGCTTTCTGGAGATTCCGTCCTCACCGTCTCTATTTCGGCAGTTTCTTATCTGCAAACCTTTTGCACTCTCCCTGCCCCTTTTTCTCACGACTGAATGTGTGTGAAGAGATCTCTTGTGTGTAGAACCCTAGCTCCTAATGTCAAATATATAGGAAGCTATCGGGCTTCTAATAGGGCCGGGCTTCAGAATTAATCTTATATTAATTCTGAATTAATACAATATCATATATTGCATAATTTAATAAGAAACTGATTAAATAAATATGGTTTATATTAAATCCGTCCCACAGATTTAATTCACCTATTTATTTAATTTAAAATAAAGATAAGACAGAATTATATTTGATTTATTCTCATAAATCAAATTTGAGATATCTTATCAATTTGAATTTCAAATTCAAATAGATCATATCCATTTAAATTCAAATTCAAAAATGATAGAGATTTAATTTATCCTTATAAATTAAATCTTACAAATATCTCTTATATTATATATATAATATATATAAACTAATTTATATATATATATAAAATATATATCCACCCTAGATTATTCATTGAATCTAGACATCTCTTAGATTCAATGAATCTGGACATCATAGCTCGTATTGGGCTGTTTTGTGTGCGACCCTGTAGGCCCATATGAAGTTGGCAGTGGGCCAGTTACTATACTGACCCACAAGTTGTAAGCGGTCTCTAGCAAGGCATTACGACTACCCAAAACATATGAGGATCGATAAACGATGTAACCTTTCATACAACCATATCACTTCCCTTTTGTCACACGATATTTCGGTCAAGGATGAGGCATGGTGAACGTCATCCTCCTGTTCCTGACCGTTACTTTCTCGATCCCTGAGTAGTCTGAATATAGAAATGGAATTACCCTTCCATTCAAGTATGGCCATACATTTCTCAGACTCACTCATCGAGGGGGCCCAGTAATATCTCTCTACGAATGTGAGGGACAAATTCCATCTTGACCATTCACATTCCTCCGCATGAAAAACCACTAAGCCCGAGCATAGCCTTTATGATCACTCGGTCAAAAGTGACTTTTGACTAGGTCAAAGCTGAGCGTTTGTCATGTAGGAATCCATGATGATCTCAGGTCAAAGGGCATAGTGACATGGCTTGTATATGAGAGAAGCTTATGACTTGACCCATGCAGCTCTCTCATTGCGGGTCGGTCCAACACCCTGTACTCTTACATGTGCTTATGACTTTGATTTATATCTCTATATATCTTCAAAGTCATACTGGTCTTATTTCATCTCTGCTCCCACATAGATGACCGACCAGGGACATTTAGGATAAGATCACGAGTTATCCAAGGATGGTCATCACAGTAAACATGCAAATAATGTGATAACCTGATACAATGATTGGCCCCTAGGGCACAATTTCCAACAACATCATCATCATCATCATCACAACATTCCATGCTCAACCAAACCTTCATGCATAACAAGTAAGCAAAACAATCAAAGCACATAAGTTTATAGTTAGATATTCTTGCTACCTCTTGTAGATCCTTTTCCTTCCTTTCTTGAAATGGTCTTTCCTTGCCACAAATGTCAAAACCTAAACATTACAATATGATTACCAAATTATAACTCCATTCCAAACAAATTCCAAGTCTAGTTTCAATAAGCTCCCTTTTTCCAAAAATTCCCATTTTGGTTCCAATGCTTCCCATAATTGTTCCTCCACTTTACCCCCTCACAAAATCTCATTTTAAGACCATTGGAAGCATCAAAATTATGAAATTCAAATCACTGTTCACGCGAGTGAACAGTAACCGTGAGGAATTGTCAACATTATAACCTTTAATTCCAATGGTTCCAAGGTTCAAAACCTTTCCAATCCTACACAAAATCATCATATAAACTCAATGGAAGCATTAAATCATTGAAATTCCATTTTCTTCTATCATGAACAGTGCATGAACAGTGCACCCCGAAAAGGTAAAGTGAAGAACATCAACTTACTTCACAACCAAGCATGTAACTAGCTTGTTTAAGCTTGTCTTAACTATCTATGACCTAAAACTCATATTCCTTTCACATATACACAAAATTTCCAGCAGCATCCCCCCAAGATTTAAGCCTAAAAAATCACTTAAACTCAAGCACAAACCATAAGAACAAAAGGTAGAAGCAAGGAGACAACTTACCTTACTTGCTCCTTCAAGACCCTTGCTTCTTCCTTGTTTTCTTCCACTTTCTTTCTCTAGAACTCTCTTCTCCCTCTAAAGGAGCTCTTGGGTGTGAAGAATGAATGGAAAGGGGGGTATTTATAGCAAAAGTCATGTGCCATTTGAAGGCCAAGATCACCTTGAAAACTATTTGATCTAATGGTTAAAGGTTTGATCTTGAAATGTCTTCTCCTTGGCTCATGACCTCACCACCATGACATCACTAGCATGACATCACTTGGGACACCTAAGCTCTCTTCTTGGCGCCATTTTTGAGTCCATGTGGGTCCCACCATGTGCAAACCCTAATTCTTACTTTATTCTCTTTTCTTTTTCTTTTCAAAATCCATAAATTATTCCTTATTGGGCTTGGGCTTCAAGACAACTTTTGAGACTTATTGGCTGGCGTAGGAAAAAAATTTTGGCCCTCTTTTAGGTCCAATAGCTATTTGGCACAAATCCCAATGTACTTTCCTTATACCGATATCCTTAAATTATCCTGATCTCAGAATAAATGCTAAACACCTCCTTTAATTGTTCTAACATTTTTAGAAATTCATTCTAATATAAAATGAATTCTATACAAAGTTTCATAATTTTCTGAGACCCAGAAGTCCTGTTAAAAATTACATACGTTTCCTTAACCCTTTATCGGTGTCCTTTTTCACCGTAAATTCCATAATTAATTCTACAGGACTCCTTTTTGACTTTTGTCAACTCCATAAATTCTCATATTAATTCTAATAATTTACTATCAAATTTCCTCTGTTATCCATCCATTGTGTGAAGTAACCAAAATGCCCTCCATTTACTTCTGGTTTCTTAGGGCATCACAAGGGCATTTTCGTAATTTTGCACTTTGGCTCTTAGACTTTCTTCCTCTTCCAATTAATCCTTTTCTTTACATAAATATGGCCACATCTTTTCCTAAAAATCTCATATATTTCATTTAACCTGTACATACAACTTAGTACCGAAATTAGGGATGTTACATTTCTCTCCCCCTTAAAATAAATTTTATCCCCGAAATTTACAACATATACACCCTACCGAAATAAATCAGGGTACATCTTTTTCATCTTTTCTTCTATTTCCCAAGTAGCTTCATTCTCTGTTAGTCCTTTCCAGATCACTTTGACTATAGGAATCTGCTTATTCCGCAGAGCTTGACCTTTCGATCAACTATTTGTACTGGTCCAACTTCATAGGTCAGGTCATCTCACAACGCAACTTCATCTTGTTCAATCACATGCGTTGGATCTGGAACATACTTCTTTATATGGGAAACATGGAATACATCATGTATCTGGCTGAGATTTGGAGGAAGTGCCAACTTGTAGGCCACTGATCCTATCCTTGAGAGAATCTGAATGGTCCGATATATCTAGGATGCAACTTTTTTACCTTGATTGATCGTCCAGCTCCCGTAGTTGGAGTTAACTTAAGAAATACATGATCGCCTTCTTCAAACTCCAACGACTTTCGTCTGACATCTGCATAACTCTTCTGTCGACTTTGAGCCGTCATCATCCGTTTTCTGATCATTGCAATCTGCTCAGCAGTCTGATCCACAATATCAGGACCATACATTCTTCTCTCACCTAACTCAAGCCAGCATAAGGGACATCTACACTTTCGTCCATAAAGAGCTTCCAACGGGGCCATCTGGATACTAGCTTGATAGCTATTATTGTATGCAAATTCTATCAATGGTAGATGAGTATCCTAACTGCCTTTAAAATCCAAGACACATGCTCTCAACATATCTTCTAGTGTCTAGATTTTTCTCTCAGACTGACCATCTGTTTGAGGATGATAAGCTATGCTAAATCTGAGAGTAGTACCCATCTCCGCTGTAAAGCCTTCCAGAAGTTTGACGTGAATCGAGGGTGTCTGTCAGACACAATACTGCTTGGAATTCCATGCAGTCTAATAATCTCCTTTATGTACAATTTTGCCAACTTCTCAAGAGAATCCCTCTTATTTATTGCCAGGAAATGAGCTGACTTTATCAACCGATCAATCACTACCCATGTTGCATCATGCTTAGTTGGGGTCATGGGTAGTCCTTCTACAAAGTCCATGGCAATACTGTCCCACTTCCATTCAGGAACATCTAGAGGTTGCAATGTTCCTGCTAGCTTCTGATGCTCAATCTTCACTTTCTTGCATCTTAAGCACTTAGACATATAAGCCACCACATCTTTCTTCAGTCCAGGCCACCAAAATAATCTCTTAACATCATGGTACATCTTGGTCATACTTGGATGCACTGTATATCGGCTTTTGTGTGCTTCATCCAGAATCTTCTCCCTTAGTCCCCTAGTATTAGGGATGTAGGGTCTTCCTCTAAACTGCAATAATCCATCTAAGGAACTCTTAAAATTCTTAGTCTACCCTCTCTCCAGCTTGTCCTTAAAAATCATTGCGAGCTTATCCTGTTCTTGAGCCTCTTTAATCTCATCTTCTATGCAAGCTTTGACATGTACTCTCCCGTGGGGACTTTCTGTCACTTGCATCTGATACAAAGGGCTCCAATCTCGCATATCCTCAATCAACTTTAATTATTTGATCATCATATATGCTACCTGTACCACCTTTCTACTCAGAGCATCAGCCACTACGTTGGCTTTTCTTAGATGGTATTTGATTTGGAAATCGTAATCCTTTAACAATTCCATCCATCGCCGTTATCTCATATTTAGCTCTTTCTGATCCTGCAAATACTTCAGGCTTTTGTGGTCATAGTACAATTCAATTGTAGCTCCATATAAATAATGCCTCCATATCTTCAGAGCATAAACCACCGCTGTAAGCTCCAAATCATGAGTAGGATAATTCTGTTCATGCGGCTTTAACTGCCGAGAGGCGTAGGCTACTACTCTACCTTGCTGCTTCAGCACACATCCCAACCCCTGTTTACTAGCATCAGTGTAGACTACATAAGTCTGAGTTGGGTCTGGGATAATCAGCACAGGAATAGTGGTTAATTTCTGCTTTAAGTCTTGAAAACTAGCCTCGCACTTCTCGTCCCACTTAAACTGCTGATTCTTTCTGGTAAGCTTGGTTAGTGGCAAGGCAATTCGAGAAAAGTCCTGGATGAATCTTCTGTAATACCCTGCTAAGCCCAAGAAACTTCTGATCTCGGTCACCATCTTTGGCTGCTCCCAGCTTAAAACAGCTTCAACTTTGCTAGGATCCACAGCTACCCCATCTTGGGATATGACGTGACCAATAAATTTGACTTCTGAAAGCCAAAACTCACACTTACTAAGCTTAGCGTAGAGCTGCCTCTCTTTGAGGGTACCAAGAAACAATTCTCAAATGCCTTTCATGCTCCTCAGCAGACTTGGAGTAAACCAGAATATCATCTATGAAGACCACCACAAACTGATCTAAATAAGGCCTGAAGATTCGGTTCATATAATCCATGAAAATTATAGGCGCATTAGTCAAACCAAAAGGCATAACTAAAAACTCGAAATGCCCATAACGCGTTCTGAAAGCAGTCTTTGAAATGTCATCTGACTTAATTCTCAACTGATGATAGCCAGATCGTAAATCAATCTTGGAGAATAGACTCGCTCCAGCCAATTGATCTAGCAAATCGTCAATTCTGGGGAGAGGGTACTTGTTCTTAACTGTGATCTTGTTCAGCTCTCTGTAGTCAATACACAGTCTTAAGCTGCCATCTTTCTTTTTAACAAATAGCACTGGAGTACCCCAGGGAGAAATACTAGGTCATATGAAACCCTTCTCTAAAAGCTCCTTAATCTGCTTCTTCAGCTCACTCATTTCATTAGGAGCTATCCGGTATGGGGCTTTGGATACGGGTCCCTCTCCAGGCACAATATCAATTGTGAACTCCACTTCTCGCTCCTGAGGCAATCCTTGAATTTCCGTTAGAAAGACTTCAGGAAATTCATTAACTACTGCAATCGTCTCAATTCCTTCTTCAACTTCTGCTTGAACAGAGAGGAAAACCATGTATCCTTGGCATCCTTTCCGCAAGCATTAGATGCTTGTGCCTCCGTTATGAAATTCAGTCGTACTTCTGGACTCAGGTCTGCTACCGCTGAACCAAGAACTAGCGTTTTGTTTTTGCAGTCCAGCATTACATTATTGGAGGACAACCAATTTAAACCAAGTATAACCTCCATCTCTCAGAAAGGCATGCATATTAAGTCTAGGGTTGTATAACAGTGCTCATACCGCACAATAATATTCAAACAAGCATCGGAGGTAACTACCCTAGTACTTGTGGGAGTTGTCACATATATGTCATAATGCAATTTACTAATCATTAGTCCTAGACGTCTAGCACAATCATAGGAAATAAAAGAATGACTTGCACCAGAATCAAACAGAGCAATCACTGAGTGATCATTGATATAGATTGTACCTTGAATCATCTCAGGTGATTTCTGTGCATCTTCTCTGGAGAGTGCAAATACGCGTCCCTGCGTCCGCGGCCTTTGATCAGCTGCTTCCTGAGGACATTCCCGAGCAAAGTGTCCCGGCTTTCCACAAGCATAGCAGACATTTTGGCCCACCCAACAAGGCTTATCCCCATGATTTTTCCCATATTTGTTGCACACTCGTGCTCTGGGGTCTCTGTTACTCGACCCTCCTTGGTAATTTCCTCTGCCAGGTCTCCTATTCTGCCATGGTTGCTTCCTTTTTCTATAGTTGTTATTTCTTGTAGCATTTTGGCTTTGACCGGCCCTCTCAAGAATTATTTGTTCCCTGCTTACAGGCTTAGACAGCATCCTGTGATTCATACTATTTTCTACTATGCGGCATGCCTCTACAGCCTTATTGAACTGGTTGTACTGTTGAGGAGTCAGCTTCTCCTTCAGTGTAGAGTTCAACCCTCTGATCAACCTCTCAGTCATCCACCTTTCATCATCTACTTGGCACAAATATGTTGAATACTGAGACAGACGGATGAATTTGGCCAAGTACTCGTCAAAGGATTCTCTTTCTCCTTGTCTCAGCACAAGGAATTCTGCCTCCCTTTCATCCCTCACAGACTGAGGAAAATACTTCGCATAGAACTGTTCAAGAAACACTTCCCAAGTGACTGGAATGTTTCTTGCTTGCATAAGCAGTTCTGTATTTTTCCACCACCTATCAGCATCCTTCTCCAGCTGGTAGATGGTCATTTGAGCCTTTGTCTCCGTTGGGCAATCCAGAACTTTAAAAATCTTTTCCAATCGACTGATCCAATCCTCAGCAGCCTGGACCTCAAATGTCCCTTCAAATACAGGAGGATTATGCTGGCAGAATCTGACCATCCATTGCTGGATGCTAACCACATCATTTCTCTGCTCAGCCCTTTCCTACGACTGTACTGGTTGTTGCTGTACTCTTTCTACTATTGTATTTGCTACTTCAGATGGTTCTGGAGGCCTCAGATTATTCACTGCTGCGGCTATAGCAGCATCTCTATCCTGCTCACTTCGTGCTTGTGTAGCACGCATCTCTTCTATTATTTTCTGTTGTTGCTCCAGCCTTTCTAATATTAGCTGGTTAATATCCCTTGTGTTCTCCGGTTCCTCTGTCGTAACGGTTCTTCTTGTATGAACCATTTTGCTTTTACTATTTATTAGAAAATCTAACAGAAGAGGAATACGATAAACAATAAAATTTTCATTCCATTCAAAATATGTCATATACATATAATCATTAAAAGTCATACATATAGTGCCATACTGGTCTTTATACATAACGTAACTACATGGAGAACATCATTTTTCTAAGCATACCCTAGTCCTTCTTAAACTTAATTCTAATAAATACTTCAATCAGATAAATCCAATCGGGTATGTCTTCGTAAGGATCTTCTTCAAAGTATTCATCTTGAAACATCCTTCTTTATATCTCGCAGAGTACTCTTGCTATAGCACTCTCAACTGGATTATATCTCTCTTGCCGAAAATTCTGGTAGAAAATAACTGTACTGATTTGGTAATTCCCCATGAGAACTACCATTCTACGTAAGTACCCAGGAAAGACTAGATGAACTGGCTAGGTCCACTCACTTCCAGCCTCCTTAGACAACACCTACGTACACAGTACTCTATATAGTCTACCAGCACAACGGCATTTTTCTAGTACACATCTTTAAATTTTAACCTTAAATCTTGCCCATAAATCTTAACCTTACATATACTCAATTGGAATTATCTTAGATCATTGGAATACCTTTTAAACTTAAAAACATTAATTTCCAAGAGTTGGGCTTACGGTTACTGTTCACTGTCACTATTTACTGGGTAATTCCAGATTACAGCCTAAACTTTAAAAATTCATAATCAAATCTAGACAAATCTTTTTGAGGTGATTCCAATTTATAATGAAATATATTTCATTCAAATTTGATATAAAAATATGAAAATGAGGTTTCCTTGTCCAGATCAAATCAGTTTATTCGTTGAACTTTACTGTTCATTTGGTACATCTGGAAGTTCCAGTTTCTTTGCCCCATTTTCAAAAATTAATTTCTCCTTGTATACTTATCCAATTGAGTTGAATTACCTATAGATTTCAAGCTCCATATGTATACTTTAAGCTCAAAAAATTTAGGTGAAAAAATCATTCATTTACTATATGAAATTAGCGCATGAACCTCACTGCCTCTGAGTAGTCATTTTATCTTAATCCAGATTTCAACTCCTGACTTTGAAAAATCATAACAATTCGAGTTCTTAACCAAATGAGGCATTCTTGGTGTCCATTTAAAGGTCTAGATATTATCTATGTTCATGCCAAATTTCATATGAAAAATCGTCATATAAGTCATCTAAACTATCATTGGAAATACACTACCTCAAATCGGATTTATGAGTAGCATGCATCATACAAACCAAAACATCATCTTGTAATTAAAGTGCGCACTCTTTAAGTTATGTACAGTCATCCATCAACATTTACCCTCTTGCCTTGAGAAGATCCAGCACCTAGAGCATAGTTATGGGGGGTGAGATTCGGGGGAATCTCAATAGCAAGTAATACAAACTATAAGGTTATGCATGTTTGATTAAATGCCTAACATGTTATCATGCAATGGGAGCTAATTCATGCTTATACATAAGCAAACTCTAACATGCCTATTGTCATGACATATATTGCAAGGAGTGGCACATACTCAATAGCACATCATCATCATCATAAACATCATCACATAATATTCCATGCTCAACCAAACCTTCATGCATAACAAGTAAGCAAATCAATCAAAGCACATAAGTTTATAGTTAGGTATTGTTGCTACCTCTTGTAGATCCTTGTCCTTCCTTTCTTGAAATGGTCTTTCCTTGCCACAAATATCAAAACCTAAACATTACAATATGATTACCAAATTATAACTCTATTCCAAACAAAATCCAAGTCTAGTTTCAATAAGCTCCCTTTTTCCAAAAATTCCCATTTTGGTTCCAATGCTTCCCATACTTGTTCCTCCACTTTAACCCCACACAAAATCTCATTTTAAGACCATTGGAAGCATCAAAATTATGAAATTCAAATCACTATTCACGCGAGTGAACAGTAACCGTGAGGAATTTTCAACATTATAACCTTTAATTCCAATGTTTCCAAGGTTCAAAACCTTTCCAATCCTACACAAAATCATCATATACACTCAATGGAAGCATTAAATCATTGAAATTCCATTTTCTTCTATCATGAACAGTGCATGAACAGTGCAAGCCGAAATGGTAAAGTGAATAACATCAACTTACTTCACAACCAAGCATGTAACTAGCTTGTTTAAGCTTGTCTTAACTGAAACATCCTCCTTTACAGCTCTCAGAGTACACTTGCGGAAGTTATACTAGCTGTACTTAAGTCCAGAGATTGAACTTTTACTCCTAAGTTCCTTATTCTGAACCTTTACTTTGAGAACTGATTTCTCACCTTCTACACATCCAAATGAGGCTTAATACCTATCCACGGAATGCCCCAGATGTGTGCTACTGGCTCACCAAATCTCGTGTCCAGACTCCTCTGTTTACTAGGTCAAACTGAGATCAGAATACTGCTGCCTCAGGACCTGCGAATTTCCCTTCTTAATTGAACATACATAAATTGAATATGCCAAACAATACTTATCATTGAATAACATAATGTCATACAGCATGGCATACACAACAAGACATATACATAATCTTGCTATCTCTATTACATCTCTTTCTGCCTAAACTCCGGCAGCACAACCGCTACGCTTCATCTGTACAAAGAACTGAACTGTACTGATTCGGTAATCCCCTCATGAGAACTACCATTCTACGTAGTACCCAGGAAAGACTAGATGAACCGGCTAGGTCCACTCACTTCTGCCTCCTTAGACAGCACTACGTACACAATACTTATCATATACTGATGTTCAGTCTTTACTTCGGCTGCATAACGACGTCTCTTGGCTTTCTCAAAATCTACTTCAGCATAACCTCCCCATAATGGGTTATGGATGGGGATGAGATTCGGGCGAATCTCAGTAGCAACAATCATAACAATATATGTAATGCAGAGTGACAGTGCCTGCTTGTGATTGTGTACAGATAAGTATGCTGCGTGCTTCCATGCTTAATAACATATGATCATAGCATTACAGCAGAGCTTCAGACATAACATATAAGACAACAATCCAACAAAAAAATAGCACATCAAATCACAAAGCCATTACATAAAAGCTAGGATTAGTTACTACCTGGCTAGCTTAGCAGAACTCCACTATCCTTATTCTGCTTCCAGCTCCGCCTGAACTTCCTTACTTCCTTTCTCCTTTCTCTCTTCCCTTCCTTCTCCTTCTCCCTCTTCTTTCTCTCCCTTCTCCCTTGCCATGCGTGAATGGAAATGCAATGGAGGGGGGTGTTTATAATTGCCTTCAATGGCAATTCTGTAATTACCATGAACTTTGATCCTGCGGTCCTGGTTTTTTCTGGATTTTCCTATTTTCTTTAATTCCTCATTTACTGCATCATGCATGACATCATCGGGACACCTCACCGGGACACCTCAGTGCCACATTTTTCACATCCTGAAATTCCTGGACACCTCAGCAGGTTGACTCACCGGTCCAGTGTCTTGCCTCGTAATACGTGCCCTCAGCTTTATCTGTTTTCTGCAGACCAATGCCATGTGGCAACTGGAATAGACCTTGCACGCTTCCCAATGCTATCCAGATAAGTCCCAGACTTATCTGATCACTTCCTCGATTTTTGTGCCAACCGAGTAACTTTACTCTACTAAAAGGTTACTGAATCACTACTCTAATGCCATGTGGCATCTTGTGGGTCCCATGAGAACACCTTATCAGTCCACCTCATGGTTTCCAGATAACCTTTCCTGTATCTGACCTCTTGCCTCCGGTCTATCTCTAACCGGGTAACTATCTCATTTGGACCTTCACCACTCTTGGCCCATACGCTTGACACCACTTTAGCCACTAGTCGCGACCTAGCCATCATCTCATCGCGACATAGCATCTTTTGGTTCATTAGTCGCGGCCACAGCACTCTCTAGTCGCGACCACAACATTCTTTAGTCGCGACCATAACAGTCTTTCGTCGCAACCACATCACTTTTTAGTCACAACCTGGCTTATTCTACTCATTAGTCGCGACACCACATAAATATCCGTCATGACCAAGCCTCTCTGCCAATATTAGTCGCGACCATACTTCTTTCTCGTCGAGTCTAAACCTCTTTCTGTAACTATTAGTCGCAACCACACCTATCTCCAGTTGCGACCAAAATGGTCAGCTCTCAACTCTACAACCTTTAACTTTTACATCATCCCAAAATGGCCATTCTTCCCCTTGGGACTTCAACACATGAGTCCCCGTACCTTTTCTCACTCGCAGCTCAGTCCCTGAAACTCTTTACGTTCCTCTGGGACTTCTACTAAAAAGGGGTCTAGTAGCCTCTTAATCTTAGGCTATTTCTGCATCTCTAGGCCTGAAAATTGGGATATTACATTAACTATCTATGACCTAAAACTCATATTCCTTTCACATATACACAAAATTTCCAGCAGCATCCCCCCAAGATTTAAGCCTAAAAAATAACTTAAACTCAAGCACAAACCATAAGAACAGAAGGTAGAAGCAAGGAGACAACTTACCTTACTTGCTCCTTCAAGACCCTTGCTTCTTCCTTGTTTTCTTCCACTTTCTTTCTCTAGAACTCTCTTCTCCCTCTAAAGGAGCTCTTGGGTGTGAAGAATGAATGGAAAGGGGGTATTTATTACAAAAGTCATGTGCCATTTGAAGGCCAAGATCACCTTGAAAACTATTTGATCTAATGGTTAAAGGTTTAATCTTGGAATATCTTTTCTCTTTTCACTCATGACATCACCACCAAGCCAAGTTGAGATAACATGACATGACAAAAATCAGCTCCTCCTCTTGTCTTGTATGCCATGTGCAATATCCTTTTGGGTCCCACCATGTGCAAACTCTAATTCTTACTTTATCTCTTTTGTTTCTTAAAAAAATCCATAAATTATTTATTATTGGATTTGGGCTCCAAGATAACTTTTGGGACTTATTGGGCTGGCCTAGGACGAAATGTTGGGCCTCTTTTAGGTCCAATAACTAATTGGCCCAAATCCCAATGTACTTTCTGAAACATCCTCCTTTATACTCCTCAGAGTACACTTGCGGAAGCAATATTAGCTGTACTTAAGTCCAGAGATTGAACTTTTACTCATAAGTTCCTTATTCTGAACCTTTACTTTGAGAACTCATTTCTCACCTTCTACACATCCAAATGAGGCTTAATACCTATCCACGGAATGCCCCAGATGTGTACTACCGGCTCACCAAATCTCGTGGCTAGACTCCTCCGTTTACTAGGTCAAACTGAGGTCAGAACACTGCTGCCTCAGGACCTGTGAATTTCCCCTTAATTTACCATACATAAATTGCATATGCCAAACAATATTTATCATTGAATAACATCATGTCATAGAACAAGGCATACACAACAAGACATATATATAATCTTTCTATCTCTATTACATCTCTTTCTGCCTAAACTCCGGCAGCATAACCGCTACGCTTCATCTATACAAAGAACTGAACCGTACTGATTCGGTAATTCCCTCATAAGAACTACCATTCTACGTAGTACCCAAGAAAGACTAGATGAACCGTCTAGGTCCACTCACTTCTAGCCTCCTTAGACAGCACTACGTACACAGTACTTATCATATACTGATGTTCAGTCTTTACTTCGGCAGCATAACGGCGTCTCTTAGCATTCTCAAAATCCACTTCAGCATAACCTCCCTGTAATGGGTTATGTATGGGGATGAGATTCGGGGGAATCTCAGTAGCAACAATCATAACAATATATGTAATACAGAGTGACAGTGCTTGCTTGTGATTGTGTACAGATAAGTATGCTGCGTGCTTCCATGCTTAATAACATATGATCATAGCATTACAGCAGAGCTTCAGACATAACATATAAGACAACAATCCAACCAAACAATAACACATCAAATCACAAAGCCATTACATAAAAGCTAGGATTAGTTACTACCTGGCTAGCTCAGCTGAACTCTACTATCCTTATTCTGCTTCCAGCTCCGCCAGAACTTTCTTACTTCCTTTTCTCCTTTCTCTCTTCCTTTCCTTCTCCTTCTCTCTCTTCTTTCTCTCCCTTCCCTTGCCTATGCGTGAATGGAAATGAAGCCAAGGGGGGTATTTATAACCTCCTCCAATGGCAATATCGTAATTTGTAACATCTTGATTTTTGGTCTAGGAGAACTGGGAAGTAGTCTGATATGGGCAGGCTGCTAAACCCGTAGTCCCAGGGTAGTAATCTGATATGGGCCGATCACTTACCTGTATTTTGTAGGAATCCGAGGGATGAGCTAAGTCCTTCAGGATTTAAAGATGAGTTAAGTCTTTAACCTACAGAATCGGGACAGTTCACCTAGGTTCAAAATGAGGAATGTGAGGAATATCCCTTTGAGCAGAAGTCCCCGAAACATACAGAGGGTTTTTAGGGACTAAACTGCAAATAAGTAAAAGTCCAGGGACTGATATGTAAATAGTGAAAGTCCCTAGAGATATGATGGCCATTTATGCAAAGAAAGGGATTAAATTGCAAAAGGAAGAAAATGGAGGGACTTAGATGCAATTAAAGAAAAAGGAAGAAAATGGGGTCCTTAAGTGTAATTTTAGCCAAATAGAAAGGGACTTAATTGAAAAGAAGAAAAGTTCCTTGGGGCTAAAGTGTAATTAAAGAAAGTCAGGCCGGAAGTGGTTTGAACTGTCCAGAAGCATTTCAGTCCCAGATTTCACCTGTAGAGAGAGCAAGTGACGCTCGGTAATCTGGCCTAATATTGGAATTTTTGAAGACTCCAGATAGCCGAAAATGGACTGATCGTTCGAAAGTTATAAAAATTTATACCGGATACCCTAGATTTTAGATATAAGTAAGAAATTACAGGATGATGCACCCTTATGGGGCGGATGTGGGGAAACTGACAGAATACCGATAGGAGGTCTATAGGAAAAGTTATCTGCAAATCAGAAAATCCAGACGGGAGTGTGAGGCCTCCGGGTATCCGATAGGGAAATTTATCGGTATTTGAAAAGGGACTGAATGAGTTCGGATGACCTCAGTCAGATGACTGTTATGACTCACAGGGATGCCTGAACACCGCAGGCCAGTGTATCGGACAGAAGGAGCCAGTATCCGGATATGGGTATAAACGGTGAATAATAGATAAAATATTCAATAAACATTAACAGAGGAAGATTCCTCGAAATACGTGCCATAAAGGTAATGGACCCTGAGAGGCCCAATAATGGCGCCAACAAAGGCCTAGTAAGACACTTGGACTGATAGGTGGGCCAGTGTCCGGTAGAACCCCGGAAAAGTACAAAATTATGAAAATGCCCCTGAGTTGTATAAAAGGGTAACAGATGAATGAAGGGCATTTTGGTTATTCTGGACAGGCCCAGAAGCCAAGGTACATACAGATAAAGTTACTTAGAGTCAGTATATACCCTGACAGAGTATAGAAGGGTGTAAAATGACGATTTTACCCTTAGGGTTAAAATAGTGCAAGAAAGGGCACTCAGGGGTATTTTGGTAATTTGCCAAGGGATGTTTCTTGGGAATTATGCCATCAGAGTACTTGGGCTGGATCAGAGACCCAAGATGATGTTCCCAGAGCCCAAAAACGTAGCCGATGAAGTATGTGAGAAAAAGTGGCATTAAAATACTATTGTAATGCTGTTTCAATAAAGTAAAGTTACTCGGTTGGCACGATAACCGAGGAGGTGATCAGATAAAGTCCAGGACTTATCTGGATAGCATTGGAAGGCATGAAAGGTCCCTTCCAGATGCCACATGACGTCATCCTAGAGGCAGAAGAAAAGTTAAGGACACGTGGTACAATCTTAGCCGGTGAGTCCAGTTTGTGGGAAATCGGACCGGACCAGTACTGGATTGGACTGGAACTGCTGAGTCAGCTGCTGAGGTGTCCAAGAAGGCTTCAATTTCGCCATGTGAGAAATGTAAATGATGAGGTGTCCCATGAGGTGGCATGGAGATGATGTCATACATGATGCAGTAAAAGGAATAAAGAAAAATAGGAAATTCAGGAAAAACAAGGACCACAAGTCTTCAAAATTACAAGATTGCCATTGCTCAACACTATAAATACCCCCCTAGCTCCTCATTTCAGCACAAACAAGAAAGAGAGGAAGAAAGAAGTTCTTGAGAGAGAAAGTGAGAGAAAGAAAGAAGTAAGGAAGTTCTGGTGAAGTTGGAAGAAGTAGAGAAGTTCTGAAGCTCTGCTTTTGAGGTAGTAACTAATCCTAGCTTTTATGTAATGGCTTTGTGATTTGTTGTGCTATTGTTTGGTTGGATTGTTGTCTTATATGTTATGCTTGAAGCTCTATTACAATGCTATGATCATATGTTATTGAATATGGAAGCACGCAGCATACTTATCTGTACACAATCACAAGCAAGCACCGTCACTCTGTATTACATATATTGTTATGATTATTACTACTGAGATTCCCCCGAATCTCATTCCCATATATAACATTACAGGGGAGGTTCTGTCAAAATAAAATCTAGAAATTTTAAGAGACGCCGTTAGGCTGCCAAAATTCTGGCAACGAAGAAGGAACAAAGAGAGGAACTGATATGTACCGTGTACGTAGGTGCTGTCTAAGGAGGCTGGAAGTGAGTGGACCTAGCCGGTTCATCCAGTCTTTCCTGGGTACTTACGTAGAATGGTAGTTCCTACGGGAATTACCGAATCGGTACAAGATCGGTTACTCTCTACAGAAGGAATGTAGCGGTTGTGCTGCCGGATTTTAGGCAGGGAAAGATGTAATAGAAATATGAGAATTTGATGTATGCCTTGTTGTATGACATTTTATTATTTAATAATAAATATTGTCTGGCATGTTCAATTTGTGAATGATGAATTAAAAGAGAAATTCATAGGTCCTGAGGTAGCAGTGTTTTGACCTAGTAAACGAAGGAGTTTGGCTATGAAATTTGGCAGGCCAGTCGTACACATCTCGGGCATTATATGGATAGGTAATAAGCCTCATTTGGATGTACAGAATGAGATAAATTAATTTTCAAATTAAAGGTCCAGAATAAGGAACTTAAGAGTAAAATTTTGAATTTCTGGGCTTAAGTTAAGATATAATCAAGCTAATATTGCTTCCGCAAGTGTACTCTGAGGAGTCTAAGGAAGGATGTTTCATAATTTCCCTGAACTCTGATCCTGCGGTCCTGGTTTTTCCTGGATTTTCCTATTTTCTTTAATTCCTCCTTTACTGCATCATGCATGACTTCATCGGGACACCTCAGCATGCCACCTCAGTGCCACATTTATCACATGTCTGTAATCCCTAGACACCTCAACAGCTGACTCAGCATGCTGACTCACCGGTCTAGTGTCTTGCCTCGTAATGCGTGTCCTCAACTTTATCTGCTTTCTCCAGACTAGAGTTATATGGCGACTGGAAGAGACCTTGCACGCTTCCCAATGCTATCCAGATAAGTCCCAAACTTATCTGATTACTTCCTCAGTTTTCGTGCCAACCGAATAACTTTACTCTACTAAAAGGTTACTGAATCACCACTCTAATGCCATGTGGCATCTTGTGGGTCCCAGTAGGATACCTTATCAGTCCACCTCATGGTTTCCAGATAACCTTTCCTGTATCTGGCCTCCTGCCTCTGGTCTATCTCTAACCGGGTAACTATCTCTTTTGGACCTTCTCAACTCTTGGCCCATACGCTTGGCACTACTTTAGACACTAGTCGCGACCTAGCCATCATCTCATCGCGACTTAACACCTTCTGTGTTCATTAGTCGCGACCACAGCACTCTCTAGTCGCGACCACAACCTCTTTTAGTCGCGACCATAACAGTCTTTCGTCGCGACCACATCACTTTTTAGTCGCAACCAGGCTTATTCTACTCATTAGTCGCGACACCACATACATATCCGTCATGACCAAGCCTCTGCCAATATTAGTCGCGACCATAATACACTCTCGTCGCGACCAACGTCTTTATCATCGCGACCTAACTGATCAACTCTTGAAGCTTTGACCTTTACATCATCCCCAAATGGCCATTTACCCCTTGGGACTTCCACTGTTTACACATAAGTCCCCGTACCTTTACTTACTCGCAGCTCAGTCCTTGAAACTCTTTGCATTCCTCTGGAACTTCTGCTAAAAAGGGGTCTAGTAGCCTCTTAATCTTAGGCTATCTCTGCATCTCTAGGCCTGAAAACTGGGATGTTACATTTCTCCTCCCCTTTAAATAAATTTCGTCCTCGAAATTTAATTAGTACCATAGCCAAATTAACTTAACATCTGGTAAAGTACTCATCATAACTTTACATCTCTTTGTAACATGCTTATCTTTCTCTAGGTCAACTCAATCAGAGTTAAAATCTACTTTTCTCTTATGGATCACTTACTGCACTTATGAGCAGTGTCCATTTCTTTCATATGAAATTCTCTTCCAATATCATACTTTAAGCATTTATGTGGTATTACTTCTCTTAATATCTCGCAGACTGCTTTAATATCTGCAACATCTCATCTTTCTTTTTATATAATCATATATTCTCATCATTCTTAGCACTTAACTTCATACAAAGAGAGGACTTACGCAGCTATTCTTTCTTTACTTTGCTGCTAAATGAAAGCACCTACTCTAACATGCATAATGATTGGCCAACATACTGCAGGGCTGCATACCTGCTTATGAATGCAAAGCTCTAACATCGGAGCTCAAGCATTCTTGTTTTAACTAGGCACAACTCTAACACTCGGAGCTTGCATAGTTTTAGCATAACATAAGGCCTAGCATCTCATACAAGGAGTGTAAGCTCTCATTTTCTATTCTCTTTCATAGCATAACATTTAAACATATGATCCCTACCAAACAGGGAGCCTCTCTGTCTGTTCATACAATGCACATCTCTAGGTGCGTGTCATATTACACGTTTACTACCGTGTATCTCATTATATGCCTTTGATACTTTATCATGACATATCTAGCCAACTCTGGCTATCTCATGGTGTATTTCACCCTTTCATAACTTATCTTGAGATACCATACGGCTAACATTCTCTTCCTCATAGAGCTGAGTTCTATCTTTACTTTGCCTTAGCCCCTATTCTCTAGATCTTCTCTAGCCTTTTAATCTCTTTACCCTCATCTAGGGGAATCTATCTACTCATACTCTTCTGTTCTCATTACACTGAGGATTCTCTTCTCTGCTTCTCATTACACAGAGGATTCTCTTATCTGCTTCTCAGGCATACTTCTACAAAACTTTGAATCCCAGTACTCAGATTTGAACTTGGACTCCATCTTCGTTTAAGGGAAAGCTAAGTTCAGTCTGTAGAGGCTATCTGAGAAAAACCATTATAAAACAATTTCTCTGGGTGAGTTTATCAACTAGTGAAGCTTCCTCACCTTAACTTTGTCTTTGGCATTCATCTTCCCAAAGAGATACCACATCGTACTCATGTCTCATGGCTCATTACTTTCCTTAGGCTAGGTCTAACTGCGATCAACCGTTAGCCTCTTCAGAATCTACTGCGACTCTGAATCTGTTAGGATCTAACTGCGACCCTGGAGCCATGCTAGGATCTAACTGCGACCCTCCAGAATCTAACTGCGTTTCTGTTGTACTGTATATCTCCCAAAGATCTTAAACCAACAGACTAAGTTATAAGGTTAACTGCTTCCACCTGTTGATAACTCCATAAAAATTTTATAGCCTCATATTATTTACCCAGACTTTACTTACTTCCTCTTTTACTCAGGAGTTCCTTCTCATCTTTCTTACTTTACTGTGGCTTACCATTGGCTTGTGCCATTATGGTCTAACCACCTGCCATTGCATTCTAAGACTCTGGCCTCATCATAACTTCTCATTTCAATCTGTGCTCTAACTGCGAGCCATTAGAACTATGCTCTAACTGCGAGCATTCTGTATGAGATCCAACTCTTATCTGAAGAGTGATCTATACTCATCTGAATCTAGCTCTATCTGAGAGCCATCTATTTCAGATCCAACTCTTATCTGAAGAGTGATCTAGAAACAATCTCTTTACTCTTTTCTACTTTCTTTCTGTCTACCATTCCTTTCAACAGAAATGGCTCTGAGTACTGCATTCACAAGTCTACAGAATTACCCGAGTATCCTTATTCATAAAACATATCTAAATATCATAGCTCATTGTCCCATAAACTGAGACTATCTATCATCCTCAATACATATCTCATTACATGTCATATGGTATGGGAGCAACATACTTTCTCATCACTTTCCCATCTCATATTTGTACTCATATATACTCTACCCTGCATGCACTGCCAAAAGGGGAGTATTCATTCATCATGGCATACTCTAACATGCATGTCATCATATGACAACTGCAAGGAGATGCAACTATCATAACTTATGGCATCATAAGCCATATCATCATCATACTTTGCTCCACCATCCATCAGACTAACTAAACCTCAAGGCATATTTTCTTTATCATATTGCCTATCATATCTTGGTCAGTCATCCTGAACACTTACCTATTTCACTTAGGCTGCCACACTACCCTCTTACCAGGGTATAGACTCAACCCTTCATTATTCTTTCTTACATAGTGAATAGGGGAGTCCCTTTATATCGTAATCTGTGGCTACCTATTTACTATCTCTTAACTTCTTCTGTCTATCCATCAGTCCCAGTCTATTCTTGATCGGACTGTGGTTCCTGATCGGTCTCTCTCTTGATCCTAGTGAACTTCAGTCTCATAGATCTCATTCATCATCTTCTACTATCACTTCTACTTTCTAGGGTACTCTACCCTAGGTCCATCACTTCTCTGTGATGGAATCCCTCTGCCTAGGGAATATTAGCTCTTTAGCTATAAACCATCATGTCTCTAGCCTTAGGCCATGTCCTAGGCTCATTCCTAGGTAAACCTCATACTAGCTATCTGGCTAGCTCATCTTAACTCATCACTATTATCCCTTACATCATCCTTTGCTGCTCATCCTGCCTAGCACGGATGACTTGCATAGGGTCTACCTCATTGGAGTTGCCAGCTTTCTCTATGCACAGCTCCTCCACTCAAGCTCTATATTCTTTTCTTATGTTCACCATCTTTTTCCTTTTCAAAAAGAAAAATGAACACACATCTCATCTAGGAGCTTTATCTCCTCTGAGCTTTCTAAACCTCTATGTAAATAACTGTCTGTCGCAACCTGAGTATTGGATAGTCATGACTCACATCCTCTGTGTTCTTTCGTCAGTGACCATCATACTCAACATTTCTATTCATTCGTCGTGACCTGAGTATTGGATAGTCGTGACTCTATGATCTTGCGTCATGACCATCATACTCAACTCATCATAACCTAACATTTCTATCCTTAGTCGCAACCTAAATCTTTTGTAGTCGCGACCTAGGCCTCCTTACGTCGCAACCTTAACTTTTTGCAATATACCGTCGCGACCTTGTAACATACACGTCGCGACCTAATCTCTCTGTAAATAACAGTCGCGACCTCTCCATTTACTCGTCGCAACTAAAACTCTCTTTGAGCTACTTGTCGCGACCTACAACCATATTAGTCGCGACTCAATGCCATTCTCTTGCAAGGGAAAATACTCTATCAGAGCATCACTAAGCCAGAACCTTCTGTTCTGTGTCAGAATCTTATACTCTGAACCAGAGTCCCTTCTGGTCTATGCCAGAACCTCTTGCTCTGATACCAAAATGAAACATCCTCCTTTATACTCCTCAGAGTACACTTGTGGAAGCAATATTAGCTGTACTTAAGTCTAGAGATTGAACTTTTACTCATAAGTTCCTTATTCTGAACCTTTACTTTGAGAACTGATTTCTCACCTTCTACACATCCAAATGAGGCTTAATACCTATCCACAGAATGCCCCAGATGTGTACTACCGGCTCACTAAATCTCGTGGCCAGACTCCTCCGTTTACTAGGTCAAACTAAGGTCAGAACACTGCTGCCTCAGGACCTACGAATTTCCCCTTAATTTACCATACATAAATTGCATATGCCAAACAATATTTATCATTGAATAACATCATGTCATACAACAAGGCATACACAACAAGACATATACATAATCTTGCTATCTATATTACATCTCTTTCTGCCTAAACTCCGGCAGCATAACCGCTACGCTTTATCTATACAAAGAACTGAACCGTACTGATTCGGTAATTCCCTCATAAGAACTACCATTCTACGTAGTACCCAAGAAAGACTAGATGAACCGGCTAGTTCCACTCACTTCTAGACTCCTTAGACAGCACTACGTACACAGTACTTATCATATACTGATGTTCAGTCTTTACTTCGACAGCATAACGGCGTCTCTTAGCATTCTCAAAATCCACTTCAGCATAACCTCCCTGTAATGGGTTATGTATGGGGATGAGATTCGGGGGAATCTCAGTAGCAACAATCATAACAATATATGTAATGCAGAGTGACAGTGCTTGCCTGTGATTGTGTACAGATAAGTATGCTGCGTGCTTCCATGCTTAATAACATATGCTCATAGCATTACAGCAGAGCTTCAGACATAACATATAAGACAACAATCCAACCAAACAATAGCACATCAAATCACAAAGCCATTACATAAAAGCTAGGATTAGTTACTACCTGGCTAGCTCAGCAGAACTCTACTATCCTTATTCTGCTTCCAGCTCCGCCAGAACTTCCTTACTTCCTTTTCTCCTTTCTCTCTTCCTTTCCTTCTCCTTCTCTCTCTTCTTTCTCTCCCTTCCCTTGCCTATGCATGAATGGAAATGAAGCCAAGGGGGGTATTTATAACCTCCTCCAATGGCAATATCGTAATTTCCCTGAACTGATCCTGCGGTCCTGGTTTTTCCTGGATTTTCCTATTTTCTTTAATTCCTCCTTTACTGCATCATGCATGACATCATCAGGACACCTCAGTATGCCACCTGAGCGCCACATTTATCACATGTCTGAAATCCCTGGATACCTCAACAGCTGACTCAGCATGCTGACTCACCAGTCCAGTGTCTTGCCTCGTAATGTGTGTCCTCAGCTTTATCTGCTTTCTCCAGACTAGAGCCATGTGGCGACTGGAAGAGACCTTGCACGCTTCCCAATGCTATCTAGATAAGTCCCAGACTTATCTGATCACTTCCTCAGTTTTCGTGCCAACCGAGTAACTTTACTCTACTAAAAGGTTACTGAATCACCACTCTAATGCCATGTGGCATCTTGTGGGTCCCATGAGGATACCTTATCAGTCCACCTCATGGTTTCCAGATAACCTTTCCTGTATCTGGCCTCCTGCCTCCGGTCTATCTCAAACCGGGTAACTATCTCTTTTGGACCTTCTCAACTCTCAGTCTCTATAACTTGGAAGATTTAACATGGACTTCAACTCTTGGCCCATTCTCAACTCGAGGTCGCGACTAGTGTCTAAAGTAGTGCCAAGCGTATGGGCCAAGAGTTGAAGTCCAAGTTAAATCTTCCAAGTTATACAGACTGAACTTAGTTTTCTTTAAACAAAGACGTAGTCTGAAACATCCTCCCTTAGACTCCTCAGAGTACACTTACGGAAGCGATATTAGCTTGATATATCTTAACTTAAGCCCAGAAATTCAAAATTTCACTCTTAAGTTCCTTATTCTGGACCTTTAATTTGAAAATTAATTTATACCATTCTACACATCCAAATGAGGCTTATTACCTATCCACGTAATGCCCCAGAGGTGTACGACTGGCCTGCCAAATTTTGTGACCAAACTCCTCCATTTACTAGGTCAAACTGAGGTCAAACTACTGCTACCTCAGGACCTGCGAATTTCTCTTTTAATTCATCATTCACAAATTGAACATGCTAAACAATATTTATTATTAAATAATAAAATGTCATACAACAAGGCATACACAAAATTATCATATTTCTATTACATCTTCTCCTGTCTAAAATCCGGCAGCATAACTGCTACATTCCTTCTGTAGAAAGTAACCGATCTTGTACCGATTCGGTAATTCCCGTAGGAACTACCATTCTACGTAAGTACCCAGGAAAGACTGGATGAACCGGCTAGGTCCACTCACTTCCAGCCTCCTTAGACAGCACCTACGTACACAGTACGTATCAGTTTCTCTCTTTGTTCCTTCTTCGTTGCCAGAATTTTGGCAGCCTAACGGCGTCTCTTAAAATTTCCAGATTTTATTTTGACAGAACCTCCCCTGTAATGTTATTTATGGGAATGAGATTCGGGGGAATCTCAGTAGTAATAATCATAACAATATATGTAATGCAGAGTGACGGTGCTTGCTTGTGATTGTGTACAGATAAGTATGCTGCGTGCTTCCATATTCAATAACATATGATCATAGCATTGTAATAGAGCTTCAAGCATAACATATAAGACAACAATCCAACCAAACAATAGCACAACAAATCACAAAGACATTACATAAGAGCTAGGATTAGTTACTACCTCAAAAGCAGAACTCCAGAACTTCTATACTGCTTCCAACTCCACCAGAACTTCCTTTCTTTCTTTCTTTCTCCTTCTCTCTCTTCTTTCTCTCTCTTTTCTTGCCAAAAACGTGGGATGCATAAAATGGGAGGGGAAGGGGATATTTATAGCTTTAATGGATGGCATTTCTGTAATTTTGAAGCCATCTGAACATGTGGTCCTGGTTTTTCCTGGATTTTCCTATTTTTCTTTATTCCTTTTTACTGCATCATGCATGACATCATCTAGGACACCTCATCGGGACACCTCATCGCCACATTCTTCACATGTCACAATTCCTGGACACCTCATCAGCTGACTCAGCAGTTCAGTCCAATCCAGTACCGGTCCAGAGTCTTGCACCGTAATACGTGTCCTCAACTTTTCTTCTGCCTCTAAGATTGCACCATGTGGCACTTGGAAGGGACCTTTCATGCCTTCCAATGCTATCCAGATAAGTCTCGGACTTTATCTGATCACCTCCTCGGTTATCGTGCCGACCGAGTAACTTTACTTTATTGAAACAGCATTAAAATAGTATTTTAATGCCACTTTTTCCCACATAACACTGGGCCTACGTTTTTGGGCTCTGGGTATGTTATCTTGGATCCTGATCAAGCTCAAGTACTCTGATGGCTCGATTCCCAAGAAACATCCCTTGGCAAATTACCAAAATACCCCTGGGTGCCCTTTCTTGCACTATTTTAACCCTAAGGGTAAAATCGTCATTTCACACCCTTTTGTACTCTGTCAGGGCATATACTGACTCTAAGTAACTTTATCTGTATGTGCCTTGGCTCCTGGGCCTGTCCAGAATGACCAAAATGCCCTTCATTCATCTGTTAACCTTTTGTTCAACACAGGGGCATTTTCGTAATTTCGCACTTTTCCGGGGTTCTGCCGGATACTGGCCCACCTATCAGTCCAAGTGTCTTACTGGGCCTCTGTTGGCGCCATTATTGGCCTTTCTGGGTCCAATACCTTCATGGCACGCATTACGAGGAATCCTCCCTTGTCAATAATTATTGAATATTTTATATATTATTCACCGTTTATACACATATCCGGACACCGGCTCCTTCTGTCCGATACACTGGCCTGCGGTGTTCAGGCATCCCTGTGAGTCATATCAGTCATCTGACTGCGGTTATCCGAACTCATTCAGTCCCTTTTCAAATACCGATAAATCTCCCTATCGGATACCCGGAGGCCTCACACTCCCGTCTGGATTTTCTAATTTGCGAATAACTTTTTCTACATGCCTCCTATCGGTATTCTGTCAGTTTCCTGACAACCGCCCAATAAGGACGCATCATCCTGTATTTTCTCACCTAGATCTGAAATCTAGGATATCCGGTATGAATTTTTATAACTTTTGGATGATCAGTCCATTTCTGGCTATCTGGAGTCTTCAAAAATTCCTGTATTAAGCCAGATTACCGAGCGTCCCTTGCTCTCTCTACCGGTGAAATCTGGGACTGAAATGCTGTCGGGAAGTCCAAACCACTTCCGGCCTGACTTTCTTTAATTACACTTTAGCCCCAAGAAACTTTTCTTCTTTTCATTTAAGTCCCTTTTTATTTGGCTAAAATTACACTTAAGGACCCCACCTTTTTGTCCTTAAACTTTCCATAATTCTTTCATACTCATAGAGACCTCGTATGCACATTTCATAGTTCAGTGAAATGATCAGCATAATTTTCTCTATTTTCTGGCAAAATATGGTACTCATCGGCTACCAGCCCGATCTTTCCTAAAATTACGATTTTGCCCCTACATTCTCTTTCTGGCATCTACTCTCATCTTCTTATCCTTCATCTTAAGTTCTAGAAATTCTCTTTCAATAACTCATCCCCTAAACTCTTTGGGAGTCATCGTTAATTGAAAAGCTCGACAACCCGCCCATATCAGGTTATTTTACACAGGAGCCAGCCCATATCAAGCTTCCTGCAGAATTCCTAGGCTTAAGACTTAGGACATTCCTCCCATTCCTCATTTTGAACCTAGGTGAACTAGACCCAAAAATTGGGATGTTACAGAGTCCAAGTTAAAGTCTGAGTGCTGATATTCAAAAGTTTTATAGAAGTATGCCTGAGAAACAAAGAAGAGAACCCCATATGTTTTGAGAACAGAAAAGTATGAGTAGATAAATCTTCCAGATGAGGATAAAAAGATTAAAAGGCTAGAGAGACCTAGAGAAGAAGGTCTAAAGTAAAGATAGAACCCAGTAGTTCTATGAGATAGAGAATGCTAAGGCTTAGTAGAGTAATGTAGCCTTCATCCAGAAAGATGTTTAGGCAAGAGTAGTCTAAGAAAGAGTAATGAAAAAGGGTCCAGTTGTCACAGAAGTTGGTATAGATGGACAAGGTAAGAAAAGTGGAAAGTTAAAGTAAGATAGACCCCGGAGTTACACCAAGATATTAAGGAGTAAGATACGCCATGATATATCCAGACCTGGCTAGATATGCTATGATACAGCATAAGAAGTATGTAATGAGATACACTATGATAACTGTGTAAGGTGGAACGCAATGAGAAATGTGCATTTTTTTGACCAAATAGAGAGGCCCCTTATTGAAAAAGGGATAAGATGACGAATGTTATGCTAGAGATAGAGATGAGAGCTTTCACTCGTTGCATAAAATGCCAGGCATTATGTTATGTTTGTAAATATGCTTGAGCTCCGATGTTAGAGCTTCACATTTATGAGCAGGTATGCAGTCCTGCAATTTGAGGGCCAGGGATTATGCATGATAGAGTATGTGCTCCTATTTAGTAGCAAAAGTAAAGAATGGATAGTTACGTAAGTCCTATCTCTGTATGATGTTAAGTGATTAACGATGATGAGAACATCTAATGATATGAAAAATTCTCTCTTAAGCAAGGACATGAAGCAGATATTGAAAGTACTCTACTAGATAATAAGATAAAAGATAAGAGATGGATACCCCGATTCTTAGTCATAAAGCAGAAAGAGATTTAAAGAGGATGTACATTTAAGATTGTTGACTAAGGTACTAAGTAAATTTCGAGGACGAAATTTATTTTAAGGGGGAGAGAAATGTAACATCCCAAAATTTCTGTACTAAGTTGTATGTACAGGTTGAATAAAATATATGAGATTTTTATGAAAAGATGTGGCCATATTTATGTAAAGAAAAGGATTAATTGGAAGAGGAAGAAAGTCTAAGAGCCAAAGTGCAAAATTACGAAAATGCCACTGTGATGCCCTAAGAAACCAGAAGTAAATAGAGGGCATTTTGGTCATTTCACACAATGGATGGATATCATAGGAAATTTGATAGTAAATTATTATAATTAATATGAGAATTTATGGAGTTGACAGAAGTCAAAAAGGAGTCCTGTAGAATTAATTATGGAATTTACGGTGAAAAAGGACACCGATAAAGGGTTAAAGGAAACATATGTAATTTTTAACAGGACTTATGGGTCTCAAAAAATTATGAAACTTTGTAGAGAATTTATTTTATATTATAATGAATTTCTAAAAATGTTAGAACAATTAAAGGAGGTGTTTAGCATTTATTCTGAGATCAGGATAATTTAAGGATATCGGTATAAGGAAAGTACATTGGGATTTGTGCCAATTAGCTATTGGACCTAAAAGAGGCCCAATATTTCGTCCTAGGCCATCCCAATAAGGCCCAAAAGTTATCTTGGAGCCCAAGTCCAATCATGAATAATTTGTGGATTTTTGAAAAGAAAGAAAAAGAGAATAAAGTAAGAATTAGGTGTTGCACATGGTGGGACCCACAAGGACTTCAAAATGGCACCCAAAAAGAGGAAGGGTTAGGTGTACCAAGGGAGGCCATGCTAGTGATGTCATGGTGGTAAGGTCTTGAGTGAAAAGTGAAAAGACATTCCAAGATCAAACCTTTAACCATTAGATCAAATAGTTTCCAAAGTGATCTTGGCCTTCAAATGGCACATGACTTTTGCTATAAATACCCCCCTTTCCATTCATTCTTCACACCCAAGAGCACCTTTAGAAAGAGAAGTGAGTTCTAGAGAAAGAAAGTGGAAGAAAGCAAGGAAGAAGCAAGGGTCTTGAAGGAGCAAGTAAGGTAAGTTGTCTCCTTGCTTCTACCTTTTGTTCTTATGGTTTGTGCTTGAGTTTAAGTGATTTTTGAGGCTTAAATCTTGGGGAAATGTTGCTGGAATTTTTGTGTATATGTGAAAGGAATATGAGCTTTAGGTCATAGATAGTTAAGACAAGCTTAAACAAGCTAGTTACATGCTTGGTTGTGAAGTAAGTTGATGTTCTTCACTTTACCATTTCGGTTTGCACTGTTCATGATAGAAGGAAATGGAATTTCAATGATTTAATGCTTCCATTGAGTTTATATGATGATTTTGTGTAGGATTGGAAAGGTTTTAAACCTTGGAAACCATTGGAATTAAAGGTTATAATGTTGAAAATTCCTCACAGTTACTGTTCACTCGCGTGAACAGTGATTTGGATTTCATATTTTGATGCTTCCAATGGTCTTAAAATGAGATTTTGTATGGGGGTAAAGTGGAGGAACAAGAATGGGAAGCATTGGAACCAAAATGGGAATTTTTGGAAAAAGGGAGCTTATTGAAACTAGACTTGGATTTTGTTGGGAATGGAGTTATAATTTGGTAATTATCTTGTAATGCATAGGTTTTAACATTTGTGGCAAGGAAAGACCATTACAAGAAGAAAAGGAACAAGGATCTACAAGAGGTAGCAAGAATATCTAAGTATAAACTTATGTGCTTTGATTGTTTTGCTTACTTGTTATGCATGAAGGTTTGGTTGAGCATGGAATGTTGTGTGATGATGATGATGATGTGATATGAGTATGTGATACTCCTTGCAATATATGTCATGACAATATGCATATTAGAGTTGCTTATGTATAAGCATGAATTAGCTCCCATTGCATGATAACATGTTAGGCATTCAATCAAACATGCATAACCTTATAGTTTATATTACTTGCTATTGGGATTTCCATGAAATCTCATTCCTTCCATATAATTAAACATGCTCTAGGTGCTGGATCTTCTCAAGGCAAGAGGGTAAATGTTGATGGATGACTGTACATAATTTAAAGAGTGTGCACTTTAATTACAAGATGATGTTTTGGTTTGTATGATGCATGCTACTCATAAATCCAATCTGAGGTAGTGTACTTCCATCGGTATTTTTATTGACTTATATGATGAGTTTTCATATGAAATTTGGCATGAACATAGATAAAATATATAGATTTAAATGGACACGAAGAACGCCTCATTTGGTTAAGAACTCGAATTGTTATGATTTTTCAAAGTTAGGAGTTGAAATCTGGAATAAGGTAAAACGACTACTCAGAGGCAGTGAGGTTCATGCGCTAATTTCATATAGTAAATGAATGAGTTTTTTCACTAAATTTTGTGATATTTAAGTATACATATGTATCTTGAAATAAATATGTAATTCAACTCAATTGGATAAGTATACAAGGAGAAATGAATTTTTGAAAATGGGGCAAAGAAACTGGAACTTCCAGATTTACCAAATGGACAGTAAAGTTCAACGAATAAACTGATTTGATATGGACAAGAAAACCTCATTTTCATATTTTTATATCAAAGTTATATGAAGGATCTTTCATTAGAAATTGGAATCTCCTCAAAACGATTTTTCTAGATTTAGTTATGAATTTCCAAAGTTCAGGCTGTAATTTGGAATTACCCAATGAATAATGGCAGTGAACAGTATCAGTAAGCCCAACTCTTGGAAATTCATGTTTTTAAGGTTAAGAGGTAATCCAATGTTCTAAAATAGTTCCAATTGAGTATAAGTAAGGTTAAGGTTTAAGTTCAAAATCTAAAGTCAAGGTTTTAAGGTTAAGATTTAAAGATATTGCTAGAAAATGCCTTTGTGCTGGTAGACTATACAAAGTACTGTGTACGTAGGTGCTGTCTAAGGAGGCTAGAAGTGAGTGGACCTAGCCGGTTCATCCAGTCTTTCCTGGGTACTTACGTAGAATGGTAGTTCTCATGGGAAATTACCGAATCAGTACAGTTATTTTCTGCCAGAATTTCCGGCAAGAGAGATAGAATCCAGTTGAGAGTGCTGTAGCAAGAGTACTTTGAGAGATATAAAGGAGGATGTTTCACTATAGGTGTGGAAAGCCTGGACATTATGCCAGGGAGTGTCCACAGAACACAGCAGGCGAAAGATACCCTACTTAGAGAAGAGTATATGCCCTGACTGGCAACGAGATAAGAAAGTCTCTAGCACCAAGTTAAGGTACGAGATTAATTGTGTTCTATAGCCGCTGGCTAATGAATGGATAAATCCTGTATGTGATTGGATTGTATTGTCCAGTATGCACACTATTGAGCTACTCTATACCTAGTACGTTGCCTGTCACATCCATATTTTTATACATCTTAGGAATCATTCAGTAGCATTTGGAACCACTTTCAGGGTTATAGAAGTCCAAACTATCAATCTGGAATTCTACTCTTTCGGTACTGTTCCCTATGGCAAATTCCAGATGAGCGACTTGACTTTGAAAAATCATAACTAATTCTAGAAAAATCAAAACGAAGTTGTTCAAAGTTCTACATGAATCTAACTCAATTATATTTCAGGGAAAAATCATTGGTTGACCATTACTTGACCAATTCATCGTGGGTAAACGTTTCAAAGTTACTGTTCATCTAGTGATTTTCTCCTGAATCCAGCATTCTGGTTTCATCTTTGGTAATTTATATCCTTTCTTACAGACATCCAAATGGGGCATTCTATATATCAAATTAAATCTTAGTATATCTAATTTTCACCATAAAAAGTTAGTGCATTAATTCAATCATTTACTATTTTTAATGATTTATCACACATGCATAGGTCCTCACGAGTTACTGTTCACTGAACCTATTTTCAGCATTCAATCTTCACATACACATGCATACAACCATCACATATTGGTCATACATGCCAGATAACAATTATTATTAGATAATCAACTGTTGTATATCAGTGTATGATCAATCCCCTCAAATTTCTATTACATCTTTTCACTGTCTAAAATCCGGTAGCATAACTGCTACAATTCTTCTTTAGAAAGTAACCGATGTTGTACCGATTCGGTAATTCCCTCATGAGAACTACCATTCTACGTAGTACCCAGGAAAGACTGTATGAACTTGCTGGGTCCACTCACTTCCAGCCTCCTTAGACAGCACTACGTACACAGTACGTATCAGTTCCTTTCCCTGTTCTTGCTTTCTTGCCGGAATTTCGGCAGCATAACGGCGTCTCTTAAAATTCCCAAATTTCATTTTGATAGAACCTCCCCTGTAATGTTATGTATGGGAATGAGATTCAAAAGAATCCCAGTAGCAACAATCATAACAATATATGTAATGCAGAGTGACGGTGCTTGCTTGTGATTGTGTACAGATAAGTATGCTGCATGCTTCCATATTCAATAACATATGATCAGAGCATTGGAATAGAGCTTCAAGCATAACATATAAGACAACAATCCAACCAAACAAAACAACACATCACAAAGACATTACATAAGAGCTAGGATTAGTTACTACCTCAAAAGCAGAGCTTCAGAACTTCCCTACTACTTCCAACTTCACCAGAACTTCCTTACTTCTTTCTTCCTCACACTTTCTCTCTCAAGAACTTCTTTCTACCTCTAAGAATGCTTCTTGGCATGAAAATGAAGAGCTAGGGGGTATTTATAGTGTTGAGCAATGGCAATCTTGTAATTAGGAAGACTTATGATCCTGTGGTCCTGGTTTTTCCTGGAATTTCCTATTTTCTTTAATTTCCTTTTACTGCATCACCCTGGACACCTCATGGGACACCTCACCACCCATATGCTTCATGTGACGAAATTTGGAGGTTCTGGAAGCTTTCCGGTCCAATCCGGTACCGGCCCGGTCCATCGCCTCGAAAAACGTGCCGTTTTCTGAATATGATGTTTCTGAAGATCCTTTTTATGTCTACTAACCTCACATTTAGTATCTAGACCCTTTATATCATTAACTTTTTAATACTGAGTCCAGACTCAGTTACAGATCCCCTGCGAAATGACCAAAATGCCCTTGGTGGCCTATCTTGTCCTATTTTAACCCTAAGGGCAAAATCGTCATTTCACACCTTTTTGGACCTGGTCAAAGCTTATACTGGCTCTAGTCAACCTTATTTAGACATGTCTTGACCTCTGGGCCTATCCAGAATGACCAGAATGCCCTTTATTCATCTACTGCCCTTTTTGTACAACACAGGGGCATTTTCGTAATTTCGCACTTTTCCGGGGTTTTGCTGGACACTGGCCCACCTATCAGTCCAAGAGCCTTATTGGGACTCTAATGGCGCCATTTTTTGGGCTTCCTGGGTCCATTAACTATATGGCACGCATTACAAGGAATCTTCCTCTGTCACAGTTCACCAAATATTTTAATTATTATTTACCGATTATACACCTTTTCGGACACCGGCTCCTTTTCCCAGATACAGTGTCCTACTGTGTTCAGGCATCCCTGTGGGTCATAACGGTCATCTGACCGAGGTCATCCGATCTCATTCAGCCCCTTTAAAAATACCGATAAATCTCCTACCCGGATCCCCAGAGGCCTCACACTCCCGTCTGTATTTGCTATTTTGTGAATAAATCTTTCTACAGACCTCCTATCGGTATTCTGTCAGTTTCCTGACATCCGCCCCATAAAGGCGCATCATCCTGTATTTTCTCACTTATATCTGAGATCTAGGATATCCGGTAGGATTTTTTATAAGTTTTGGACGATCAGTCCATTTCTGGCTATCTGGAGTCTTCAAAAATTCCGGTATTAGGCTGGGTTACCCGGCGTCCCCTGCCCTACCTTCTGGTAGAATTTGGAACTGAAATGCTGTCGGGCAATGCAAACCACTTTCGGCCTGACTTTCTTTAATTATACTTTAGCCCCAGGAAACTTTTCTTCTTTATAATTAAATCCCTTTTTATTTGGCAAAAATTACACTTAAGGACCCCACCTTTTTGTCTACTTTTCTTTTTGGCCTTAAACTTTTTCATAATTACATCTAAGTCCCTACATTTTCTTTCTTTCGTAATTTAACCCCTTTCCTTGCATAAATAGCCACTATATCTTTAGGGACTTTCACTATTTACCTATAAGTCCTTGATCTTTGATTTATTTGCAGTTTAGTCCCTAAAAACCCTCTGTATGTTTTTAGGACTTCTGTTCAAAGGAGTCCGATAGTCTATCTATTTCAGGCTCACTTTCTGAGTCTCTGGGCCTGAAAATTGGGGTATTACATTTCTACCCCCCTTAAAATATATTTCGTCCTTGAAATTTACTTAGTTCCTTCATCAACTATTCTGGATATATCTTCTCGGTATATCATTTCTTGGTTTATGTCTAAGGCTTGGGGTATTCATCTATTCATCAATCTTCTACTTACCTACTTCTACTCATGGACAACTTACCGGACTTATAAGTAGTGTCCATTTTTTTCATATTTTTCCTTTCATAATTTTAATGTAATTCTGGGGTCTACCTCAATCCTCTTATACTTTGCTAATCGCTTAGGAGAAATATCACCTTTCTTTCTCCTAATACAAGATCATAACCCAGATACATCTATGCCACACTTTTCGGGCAACCGCATTCTTTCTTATCCCTTCTTAGGGCTTTTCTATCGTTAAACTATTCTTGCCTTAGCACCTTTCGTGTTACTGAGTTAGGGCTTGGTTGTTCTGTTTATAGCTCTAGGCCTTAGTATTCTCTTCTCTGTTTTTCAGGAATTCTTCTACAAAACTTTGAATATCAGTACTCAGATTTGATCTTGGACTCCGTCTTAGTTTAAGGGAAAGTTAAGTTCAGTCTGTATATAATAGAGGCGATTTGAGAAAAAGTATTATAAATAATTTTTCTGGATGAGTTTATCAACTAGTGAAGCTTCCTTATCTTAACTTTGTCTTTGGCATTCATCTTCCCAAAGAGATACTACATTGTACTCATATCTCATGGCTCATCTTAGGCTAGGTCTAACTGCGACCTCGGGATCTAGCTGTGATCAACCATTAGCCTCTTCAGAATCTAACTGCGACTCTGAACCTCTTAGGATCTAACTGCGACCCGGAGCCATACTAGGATCTAACTGCGACCCTCCAGAATCTAACTGCGATTCTGTTGTACCGTATACCTCCCGAAGATCTTAAACCAACAGACTAAGTTATAAGGTTAACTGCTTCCACCTGTTGATAACTCAATAAAAATTTTAAATTTTTTTTATAGCCTCGTATTATTTACCCAGACTTTACTTATTTTCTCTCTTACTCAGGAGTTCCTTCTCATCTCAGCTTATTCTAATCTGTGCTCTAACTGCGAGCCATTAAACTATGCTCTAGCTGCGAGCATTCTGTATCAGATCTATCTCTTATCTAAAGAGTGATATGAAAACAAATGCTTTATTGTTATCTGCTTCCCTTTTTATACCATTCCTTTCAATAGAAATGGCCCTGAGTACTGTATTCACAGTTTATAGAATGATCTGAGTAAAATATATCATATTCATTCCCACATAAAGGCAACATACTAGGTACAGGGTAGCTCAATAGTGTGCATACTGGACAATATATACAAGATTTGTTTACTTATTAGCTAATAGAAACAGAACACATATGGACTCGTATCTTAATTTGGTGCAGGAGACTTTCTTATCTCGTTGCTAGTTAGGGCATATACTCTTCCCTGAGTCGGATATCTTTCACCTGTTGTGTTCTGTGGGCACTCTCTAGCATAATGTCCAGACTTTCCACACCTATAGCATAACCCTTGACCTGCTAAACAAGGCCTCGTACCATGGTCTCGACCACAATTCCCACATACATTAGGCCTTGGTTGCCTACTAACTTCTCTTGGCCCACTACCTGGTCTACTCCCCTGTTTCTTATTAACTTTTGACTCATATACTGGCCCATTTCTCTTCTTACTGTTTCCTTTCGAGGAACCTGGGGGCGTCATTCTCAATGGTACTGATGTAGCAGGCTCACCCTTTTCTGGATATTGCACATTCTTTTCTATGATCCTGCATACCTCTACTGCTTCATTAAACCTTCGTATCTGCCTAGGAAAAACTTTCTCTTTCAGTGTAGAATTTAATCCACGAGTTAATTTCTCAGTGGTCCATCTTTCATCATTCCTATATTTTAGGTACGTGGAGTATCGTGAAAGACGAATAAACTTAGCAAGATAATCGTCAAAGGATTCCTGCTCACCCTGCCTTAATATTAAAAATTCGGCTTCGTGCTCATCCCTTACTGACTGTGGAAAATATTTCTCGTTGAACTGCTCAAGAAATACTTCCCATGTGAGTGGAATATTTCTTGATTGCAGAATTACTTCTGTGTTCCTCCACCACCGATCGGCCTCCTTTTCTAGCTTGTAAACTGCCATCTGAGCCTTTCTTTCAGTGGGACATTCTAAAATCTTAAAGATTTTCTCTAACTGGCTAACCCAATCCTCGGCTACTTGAGTGTCAAAAGTTCCTTCAAACATAGGCGGATTAAACTTCTGGAATCGTTCCATCCATGTTTGAAGACTTTCCTGACTATTGTTATTTCCTATAGACCCTTGATGTCTATTCATTCCAATCTGCCCATGATTTGACTGAGGTTCGGGTTCTACATCATTTTCTGGTACTACCTCCTTCTCAGACTGTTGTAAGCTAGCAACTGCAGCAGCAACCGCCGTAGCGATAGTAGAATCTCGTTCTTGATCTTGGCGAACTTGTTCCGCCCTTATTTCTTCCATCATTCTCTGTTGCTGATCTAGGCTAGCAAGGATGACTTGCATAGGATCTACCTCATTGGAGTTACCAGCTTCCTCTATGTGTGGCTCCTCCACTCTAGTTCTACGTCCTCGTCTTGTGTTCACCATCTTGCTCCTCGTCAATCTCAAAAGAAAAGTGAACATATTAATATCATACTACCTATTCATCTAAGAGCTTTACCTTTACTGGGCTTTTCTAAACCTTTAACTTTCCTATATATATTAGTCGTTACACAAGACCTATCTCGTCACAACCTCAGCTTCCCGTGATCACTAACTTAGTGTCAATTATAACAGCTTTATCAGGGTATCTCTATAATTTATCTATTCAGAGCATTTCCTAAGCCAGAATCCTTTGCTCTGATACCAAAATGTCACATCCATATTTTTATACATCTTAGGAATCATTCAGTAGCATTTGGAACTACTTTCAGGGTTATAGAAGTCCAAACTATCAATCTGGAATTCTACTCTTTCGGTACTGTTCACTGTGGCAAATTCCAGATGAGCGACTTGACTTTGAAAAATCATAACTAATTCTAAAAAAATCAAAACGAAGTGGTTCAAAGTGCTACATGAAGCTAACTCAATTATATTTCAGGGAAAAATAATTTGTTGACCATTACTTGACCAATTCATCGTGGGTAAACGTTTCAAAGTTACTGTGCATCCAGTGATTTTCTCCTGAATTCAGCATTCTGGTTTCATCTTTGGTAATTTATATCCTTTCGTACAGACATCCAAATGGGGCATTCTATATATCAAATTAAATCTTAGTATATCTAATTTTCACCATAAAAATTTAGTGCATTAATTCAATCATTTACTATTTTTAATGATTTATCAAACATGCATAGGTCCTCACGAGTTACTATTCATTGAACATATTTTCAGCATTCAATCTTCACATACACATGCATACAACCATCACATATTAGTCATACATGCCAGATAACAATTATTATTAGATAATCAACTGTTGTATATCAGTGTATGATCAATCCCCTCAAATTTCTATTACATCTTTTCACTGTCTAAAATCCGGTAGCATAACTGCTACAATTCTTCTTTAGAAAGTAACCGATGTTGTACCGATTCGGTAATTCCCTCATGAGAACTACCATTCTACGTAGTACCCAGGAAAGACTGGATGAACCTGCTGGGTCCACTCACTTCCAGCCTCCTTAGACAGCACTACGTACACAGTACGTATCAGTTCCTTTCCCTGTTCTTGCTTTCTTGCCGGAATTTCGGCAGCATAACGGCGTCTCTTAAAATTCCCAAATTTCATTTTGATAGAACCTCCCCTGTAATATTATGTATGGGAATGAGATTCAAAAGAATCCCAGTAGCAACAATCATAACAATATATGTAATGCAGAGTGACGGTGCTTGCTTGTGATTGTGTACAGATAAGTATGCTGCATGCTTCCATATTCAATAACATATGATCAGAGCATTGGAATAGAGCTTCAAGCATAACATATAAGACAACAATCCAACCAAACAAAACAACACATCACAAAGACATTACATAAGAGCTAGGATTAGTTACTACCTCAAAAGCAGAGCTTCAGAACTTCCCTACTACTTCCAACTTCACCAGAACTTCCTTACTTCTTTCTTCCTCACACTTTCTCTCTCAAGAACTTCTTTCTACCTCTAAGAATGCTTCTTGGTTTGAAAATGAAGAGCTAGGGGGTATTTATAGTGTTGAGCAATGGCAATCTTGTAATTAGGAAGACTTATGATCCTGTGGTCCTGGTTTTTCCTAGAATTTCCTATTTTCTTTAATTTCCTTTTACTGCATCACCCTGGACACCTCATGGGACACCTCATAGGACACCTCACCAACCATATGCTTCATGTGACGAAATTTGGAGGTTCTGGAAGCTTTCCGGTCCAATCCGGTACCGGCCCGATCTATCGCCTCGAAAAACGTGCCGTTTTCTGAATCTGATGTTTCTGAAGATCCTTTTTATGTCTACTGACCTCACATTTAGTATATAGACCCTTTATATCATTAAATTTTTAATACTGGGTCCAGACTCAGCTACAGATCCCCTGCGAAATGACCAAAATGCCCTTGGTGGCCTATCTTGTCCTATTTTAAACCTAAGGGGAAAATCGTCATTTCACACCTTTCTGGACCTGGTCAAAGCTTATACTGGCTCTAGTCAACCTTATTTAGACATGTCTTGACCTCTGGGCCTGTCCAGAATGACCAGAATGCCCTTCATTCATCTACTGCCCTTTTTGTACAACACAGGGGCATTTTCGTAATTTCGCACTTTTCCGGGGTTCTGCTAGACACTGGCCCACCTATCAGTCCAAGAGCCTTATTGGGACTCTAATGGCGCCATTTTTTGGGCTTCCTGGGTCCATTAACTATATGGCACGCATTACGAGGAATCTTCCTCTGTCACAGTTCACCAAATATTTTAATTATTATTTACCGATTATACACCTTTTCGGACACCGGCTCCTTTTCCCAGATACAGTGTCCTACTGTGTTCAGGCATCCCTGTGGGTCATAACGGTCATCTGACCGAGGTCATCCGATCTCATTCAGCCCCTTTAAAAATACCGATAAATCTCCTACCCGGATCCCCAGAGGCCTCACACTCCCGTCTGTATTTGCTATTTTGTGAATAAATCTTTCTACAGACCTCCTATCGGTATTCTGTCAGTTTCCTGACATCCGCCCCATAAAGGCGCATCATCCTGTATTTTCTCACTTATATCTGAGATCTAGGATATCCGGTAGGATTTTTTATAAGTTTTGGACGATCAGTCCATTTCTGGCTATCTGGAGTCTTCAAAAATTCCGGTATTAGGCTGGGTTACCCGGCGTCCCCTGCCCTACCTTCTGGTAGAATTTGGAACTGAAATGCTGTCGGGTAGTGCAAACCACTTCCGGCCTGACTTTCTTTAATTATACTTTAGCCCCAGGAAACTTTTCTTCTTTATAATTAAATCCCTTTTTATTTGGCAAAAATTACACTTAAGAACCCCACCTTTTTGTCTACTTTTCTTTTTGGCCTTAAACTTTTTCATAATTACATCTAAGTCCCTACATTTTCTTTCTTTTGTAATTTAACCCCTTTCCTTGCATAAATAGCCACTATATCTTTAGGGACTTTCACTATTTACCTATAAGTCCTTGATCTTTGACTTATTTGCAGTTTAGTCCCTAAAAACCCTTTGTATGTTTTTAGGACTTCTGTTCAAAGGAGTCCGATAGTCTATCTATTTCAGGCTCACTTTCTGAGTCTCTGGGCCTGAAAATTGGGGTATTACATTGCCTTTGTATAAGAATGAGTATGATTACAGGTTTTAAAAGTAGGAAGTAGAGAAAACATATACAAGATAGTTAGGGTTAGTCAAACCCTTGAGTGTTAAAACTTATATTATGGCTGAAAGGAGTCCAGGTCACGATGTTATGAGAGATAGGTCGCGACTAAAGGACACAGAAATGCCAGGTCGTGACGAGTAGCGTATGATAGTCGCGACTAAAAGTCGCAGAGCATGTGAGTTGCAACTGTGAAGTTCTCAGGTCACAACAAAGATAGCAGAGGCCATATGATAATGAAGGTAATAACCTTGCTGAAGTCCATCAGCTAGAGGATTGGAATAGCATATGGTAAGCCAGAAAGTACAAAAGTACTGAGGTATGAAAGATCAGTTTAAGACAATGTGTAAAAGTAGATCCTCTATGTGATAACTAAGAACAAATCTACATTATAGGGGTTTTATTCAGCTAATCTGAATAGAAGACCTAAAAGCTAGAATGAGATTTGCCTAGGAATGATCCTAGTATATGGCCTAATGGTAAAGACGTGATGGTTAATAGATAAAGAGCTAAATGTTCCCTGAGCAGAGGGATTCCATCACGGAGAAGTGATAGGCATAGGGGAGAATACCTTAGAGAACATAGGTAATAGTAAAAGATGATGAATGAGATCCATGCGACTTAAGTTCGCTAGGATAAAAAGAAAGACCAATAAGTAACCATAGTCCAGTCAAGAGTAGACTAGGACTGATGGATAGATAGAAGAAGTTAAGAGATAGTAAAGAGGTAGCCACAGTTAAGAGATAAAGTGACTCCCCTATTCCCTATGAAAGATAAAGTAATGAAGGGTTGAGTCTATACCCTGGTAAGAGGGTAGTGTGGTAACCTAAGTAAGATAGACAGATATGCTTGTCAGATCTTGATCATGTGATTGATAATCTGACAGATAATGCGATAGATAGTATGATCAGATGATGATCTGACAAGTAATATGATAAAGAAAATATGTTTTGAGGCTTACTTAGATTGTTACGATATCTAATGAATGGTTGAGCAAAATATGATGATGATATAGCTTATGTTGCTATAAGATGTGATAGTTGCATCTCCTTGCAGTTGTCAAAGGATGACATGCATGTTAGAGTATGCTATGATGAATGGATACTCCCCTTTTGCAGTGCATGCAGGGTAGAGTATATATGAGTACATATATGAGATGAGAAAGTTATGAGAAATTATGTTGCTCCATACCATATGATATGAGGATGATATGAATGTATTGAGGATGATAGATAGTCTCAGTTATGGGACGATAAGTTATGATATGATACTCAGACATGATGTATGATTGAGGTTACTCAGATATGATTGAGGTTACTCAAGTATTTCTATAGGCTTGTGAATACAGTACTCAGGGCCATTTCTATTGAAAGGATTATTTCTAGATCGCTCTTTAGATAAGAGTTGGATCTGGTATAAATGACTCGCAGTTAGAGCATAGGTTGAAAGATGAGAAGGAACTCCTGAGTAAAAGAGGAAGTAAGTAAAGTCTGGGTAAAGGATATGAGGCTATAAATTTTTAAAATATTTATTTATGGAGTTATCAACAGGTGGAAGCAGTTAACCTTATAACTTAGTCTGTTGGTTTAAAATCTTCGGGAGAGATACAGTACAACAGAATCGCAGTTAGATTCTGGAGGGTCATAGTTAGATCCTAGCATGGCTCCAGGATCGCAGATAGATCCTAACAGCTTCAGAGTCGCAGTTAGATTCTGAAGAGGCTAACGGTTGATCGTAGTTAGACCCCGAGGTCGCAGTTAGACCTAGCCTAAGGAAAGTAATGAGCCATGAGATATGAGTACAATGTAATATCTCTTTGGGAAGATGAATGCCAAAGACGAAGTTAAGGTGAGGAAGCTTCACTAGTTGATAAACTCACCCAGAGAAATTATTTTACAATGATTTTCCTCAGGTAGCCTCTAGTATACAGACTAAACTTAGTTTTCCTTAACAACGACGGAGTCCAAGGGTGAATCTGAGTACTGATATTCAAAGTTTTGTAGAAGTATACCTGAGAAGCAGAAAAGAGAATTCCCTATGTACAGAGAATAGAAAAGCATTGGCTAAGAGCACTCTGGGAGGTAGCCAATAGCGAGAGAAAGAGGCAGTAGTTCAAACAGGGGACTGATCAAAGTAATGATCAAGTTAGAGAGTAGAGATGTCAATGTGGTGGAAAGAGCCATGGCACATGGGAGTGGCAAGCAGGGCAAAGCAGTTGTGGTGAGAGAGGCCACTTTGCAAGAGGTTGTCCTAAGAATGCTGACATCCCTAGGAAAGGTATTTGTTCTTACCCCAGACAGAGCCTCCAATATTCCCTGAGGTCGACCCTAAGAATGGTTAAGAAGAACCATAGCTATAGGGGTGACTGAGCTGTAAGGAACTATATGCCTAGATGATGATGTGGATAATGAAAAGTTCTTGGTCATTATAACAAGTCATGAGAGATTAAAAGGCCAGAGAGACCTAGAGAAGAAGGTTTAAGGCAAAGCAATGATAGAACGTAGTTCTATGAAAGAAAATACTAGGGCCTGGAGCTATAAGAATAGTAACCTAGCCCTAACCCAGTGGCACGAAAGGTAAGAATAGTCTAACGACAGACAAGCCCTAAGAAGGGATAAGAAAGTGAAAATGCCACAAAGGTTTGGCATAAATGCATGAAGTTATGAGCACAGTTAAGAAAAGTCAGAGAAGTTATCTGGGTTATGATCTCGTATCAGGAGAAAGAAAGTCAGAGGAAAATATTTCTCCTGAGAGATTAGCAAAGTGTAAGAAGAGTGAAGTAGACCCCAGAATTACATCAGAATTCTGTGGAATAAGATATGAAAGAAATGGACACTACTCACAAGTGTAATGAGTTGTCCATAAGTATAAGAGGATAAATGCCCAAGCCTTAGTCATAAGCCAGGAAAGGATATACAGAAGAGCTATATCCAGGATAGTTGACTTAGATGCCAAGTAAATTTCGAGGACAAAATTTATTTTAAGGGGGGTAGAAATGTAACACCCTAATTTTTAGGCCTAGAGATGCCAGAAAAAGAAATCAAGGGCATAATCGTAATTATGGGAAAGATCGGGCTGGTAGCCGATGAGTACCATATTTTGCCAGAAAATAGAGAAAATGATGCTGATCATTTCACTGAACTGTGAAATGTGCATAAGAGGTCTCTATGTGTGTGAAAGAATTAGAAATGTGACCAGGGGTAAAATGGTTATTTTTGGAAAAGTGTGCGCGGGAGCGTACTTTCAGGCCAAAATAGCCCGGTCCGGATAAAATATCTGAAAATACCAGGAGATAGAGAAAAGGATTCCGGATTAAATGACGCAACACAGAATTTTGATTTGAGGTCCCGATTTTTCTGTAAAAATTCTCGAACATGGGAAATTACAGTTATAATCGGTAAAGGAAGAGCAGTCCGAATAGAGATGATCGGACTATGGCCAGAGGCCATACAGTGTTGTCTAAGGCCCGTAGTGACACCAGGGAAGGCCCAGGCCCATAATATCAGTTCAGTGGTAAGAGGGGCCGGTGTCCGGGAAAAATGTGCAAAATGACAAAAATGCCCTTATGTTATAGAATAACTGAAGAATGAGTAAAGGGTATTTTGGTCATTTGGCTAAGGTTAGATGGTCAAGAAGGGGTATCTGGATAGTTGACCAGGGCCAGAGAATACTCTGGTAAGTTATGAAAAGACAATAATGCCCCTAGACCTAGCAAGGTAAAGAAAGGAAATGAAAGGACTTAAGTGCAATTATGGAAAGTTTAAAGCCAAAAAGGAAAGTAGACAAAAATGTGGGGTCCTTAAGTGTGATTTAAGCCAAGTAAAAAGGGACTTAAATGAAAAGAAGAAAAGTTCCCTGGGGCTAAATTGTAATTAAAGAAAATCAGGCCGAAAGTGGTTTGGACTGTCCGAAAGCATTTCAGTCCTAGATTTTACCGGTAGAGAGAGCAAGTGACGCTCGGTAATCTGGCTTGATACAGGAATTTTTGAAGACTCCAGATAGCCAGAAATGGACTGATCGTCCAAAAGTTGTAAAAATTCCTACCGGATATCCTAGATGTCAGATCCAGGTGAGAAAATACAGGATGATACATCCTTATGGGGCGGATGTCAGGAAACTGACAGAATACCGATAGGAGCCTGTAGAAAAAGTTATTCACAAATCAGAAAATCCATACGGGAGTGTGAGGCCTCCGGGTATCCGATAGGGAGATTTATCGGTATTTGAAAAGGGACTGAATGAGTTCGGATAACCGCAGTCAGATGACTGATATGACTCACAGGGATGCCTGAACACCGCAGGCCAGTGTATCTGACAGAAGGAGCCGGTGTCCGGATATGTGTATAAACGGTGAATAATAGATAAAATATTCAATAATCAGTGAAAGGGAGGATTCCTCATAATGCGTGCCATGAAGGTAATGGACCCTGAAAGGCCCAATAATGGTGCCAACAAAGGCCCAGTAAGACACTTGGACTGATAGGTGGGCCAGTGTCCTGCAGAACCTCGGAAAAGTGCGAAATTACGAAATGCCCCTGTGTTGTACTAAAGAGTAATAGATGAATGGAGGGCATTTTGGTCATTCGGGACAGGCCCATGAGCCAAGGCACATACAGATAAAGTTACTTAGAGTTAGTATATACCCTGACAGGGTACAGAAAGGTGTAAAATGACAATTTTACCCTTAGGGCTAAGATAGCGCAAGAAAGGGCACTTAGGGGTATTTTGGTAATTTGCCAAGGGCTGTTTCTTGGGAATCGAGCCATCAGAGTACTTGAGCTTGATCAGAGACTCATGATAATATTCCAAGGCCCAAAAACGTAGCCCATGAAGTATGTGGGAAAAAGTGGTATTAAAATACTATTTTAATGTTGTTTCAATAAAGTAAAGTTACTCGGTCGGCATGATAACCGAGGAGGTGATCAGATAAAGTCCTGGACTTATCTGGATAGCATTGGAAGGCATGACAAGTTCCAGTAAGATGCCACATGGCGCCAATACAGAGGTGGAAGAAAAAGTTGAGGACACATGGCACAATCTTAGCCGGTGAGTCCAGTTTGTGGGAATTCGAACCGGACCGGTACTGAATTGGACTGGAACTGCTGAGTTAGCTGCTGAGGTGTCCAAGAAGGCTTCAATTTCGCCATGTGACATGTGAGGTGTCCGCTTTTCCCATAAGCAGCCTTGAGGCCACACGAGAGCACGGTTTTGTTCCCAGGCACATGAGGACTTTAACCCCTTAGGCACCTGAAAATGCGTCCTCCGGGTATCAGAGCTACGCAGCAAAAGATATTGTCCCTTCTCCCCTTAGGCAGGCACCTCTGGGCCCACACGAGGTTAGGGTTTTATTTCCCAGCACTGCCTGCCTACCACTCGTGCCTGCCTACCCCCACTGGGGCGCTTGGTGACGAGGGAGCTTGGTGAGTGCTTGAAATGCGTTCATGAGGGAGAGGTATCCACACCCTTATAAGGCATGTTTCATTCACCTCCCCAACCGATATGGGACTAATATCCTGTTTCAGGGACTTTAACTTTCGAGAACTTTATCGGTGTCCTTTTTCACCGTAAATTCCATAATTAATTCTACAGGACTTCTTTTTGACTTCTGTCAACTCCATAAATTCTCATATTAATTATAATAATTTACTATCAAATTTTCTCTGATATCCATCCATTGTGTGAAATGACCAAAATGCCCTCTATTTACTTCTGATTTCTTAGGGCATCACAGTGGCATTTTCGTAATTTTGCACTTTGGCTCTTAGACTTTCTTCCTCTTCCAATTAATCCTTTTCTTTACATAAATATGGCCACATCTTTTCATAAAAATCTCATATTTTATTCAATCTGTACATACAACTTAGTACAGAAATTTTGGGATGTTACACATCTAATCTCGTTCTCCAAGTAGGGGTGGTTGGCAAAATCTCATCCATAATAATTGTCCAATTATCCAGTGTCAGTGTATCTGGATGGAAAGCTTGATAGGCATTTCTTACTCTTGCAATGAAGTCTTTGTAGACTGCATAATCTTGATCCTTGCTCCTGTCTAACAGTCCTCTAAGAGTGTACAGTTGTTGAGCTAACTCTATAGCCCTCTTAAAGTGCTCTTCACTCATATGCTTAGATGGTGACATCTCTATAACTTGGTCTCCCAAATAAAACTCTACCATTGTCAATCGGGGTCTACTAGGACCTGGGATATTAGGGTCTACTAATTGCCTCAGAGTATATCCCATTGTCCCTCTAGCCTGGGAACACTGATCATTAGGATGTCCGGGTTGGGCTCCTTGATTTGTCTCCATGTTTGTATCTACTACAGTTGTAGTCATAGGAATAGTTGGTACAGGTTCCTCCTGTATCCCCTCTGGTGTACTGGTCAGAATATTGGACCCTACTGCGGAACTAACCTCTTGTGCACCACTAATCATAGGAGGGATCCACATATCAGAATCACTGTCCGGTATCTCTTCCTCCTCCTCTGAGCTATCCCAGACATAGACATTTGGTCTAGGGTCTCCTTGGTTTACGGTGGTTTCTGATCTGGTTCTACCTCTAGCCATCCTGCAAGTATTAACTTAATGTCATTTATGACAGCTTTACTAATGGGTATCTATCTATTATCTATTCAGAGCAGTTTCTAATCCAGAATCCTTTGCTCTGATACCAAAATGAAACATCCTTCTTTATAACTCTCAAAGTACTCTTACTATAGCACTCTCAAATGGATTATATCTCTCTTGCCAGAAATTCTGGCAGAAAATAACTGTACTGATTCGGTAATTCCCCATGAGAACTACCATTCTACGCAAGTACCCAGGAAAGACTGGATGAACCGGCTAGGTCCACTCACTTCCAGCCTCCTTAGACAGCACCTACGTACACAGTACTTTATAAAGTCTACCAGCACAACGGTATTTTCTACAAATATCTTTGAGTCTTAACCTTAAAACCTTGACCATAATTTTGAACTTTAACCTTACTCAATTGGAACTATTTTAGAACATTGGAATACCTCTTAACCTCAAAAACATGAATTTCCAAGAGTTGGGCTTACGGTTACTGTTCACTGCCACTATTCACTGGGTAATTCCAAATTACAACCTGAATTTTGGAAATTCATAACTAAATCTAAAAAAATCGTTTTAAGGTGATTCCAATTTATAATGAAATCTGTTTCATTTAACTTTGAGATAAAAATATGAAAATGAGATCTTCTTGTCCATATCAAATTAGTTTATTCGTTGAACTTTACTGTTCATTTGGTAAATCTAGAAGTTTCTGTTTCTTTGCCCCATTTTCAAAAATTCATTTCTCCTTGTATACTTATTCAATTGAGTTTAATTACATATGTATTTAAATCTCCATATGTATACTTTAATCTCACCAAAGTTCGAGGAAAAACTCATTCGTTTACTATATGAAATTAGCGCATGAACCTCACTGCCTCTGAGTAGTCGTTTTACCTTATTCCAGATTTCAACTCCTAACTTTGAATAATCATAACAATTCGAGTTCTTAACCAAATGAGGCTTTCTTGGTGTCCATTTAAAGCTCTAGATCTTAGCTATGTTCATGAAAAATGTCATATGAAAACTCATCATATAAGTCAATCAAAATACCGATGGAAGTACACTACCTCAGATTGGATTTTTGAGTAGCATGCATCATACAAACCAAAACATCATCTTGTAATTAAAGTGCACACTCTTTAAATTATGTACAGTCATCCATAAACATTTACCCTCTTTCCTTGAGAAGATCCAGTACCTAGACATGTTTAATTATATGGAAGGAATGAGATTTCATGGAAATCCCAATAGCAAGTAATATAAACTATAAGGTTATGCATGTTTGATTGAATGCCTAACATGTTATCATGCAATGGGAGCTAATTCATGCTTATACATAAGCAAACTCTAACATGCATATTGTCATGACATATATTGCAAGGGGTATCACATACTCATATCACATCATCATCATCATCATCATCACAACATTCCATGCTCAACCAAACCTTCATGCATAACAAGTAAGCAAAACAATCAAAGCACATAAGTTTATAGTTAGATATTCTTGCTACCTCTTGTAGATCCTTATCCTTCCTTTCTTGAAATGGTCTTTCCTTGCCACAAATGTCAAAACCTAAACATTACAATATGATTACCAAATTATAACTCCATTCCAAACAAATTCCAAGTCTAGTTTCAATAAGCTCCCTTTTTCCAAAAATTCCTATTTTAGTTCCAATGCTTCCCATACTTGTTCCTCCACTTTACCCCCTCACAAAATCTCATTTTAAGACCATTGGAAGCATCAAAATTATGAAATTCAAATTACTATTCACACGAGTGAACGGTACTCGTGAGGAATTTTCAACATTATAACCTTTAATTCCAATGGTTCCAAGGTTCAAAACCTTTCCAATCCTACACAAAATCATCATATAAACTCAATGGAAGCATTAAATCATTGAAATTCCATTTTCTTCTATCATGAACAGTTCATGAACAGTGCACCCGAAAAGGTAAAGTGAAGAACATCAACTTACTTCACAACCAAGCATGTAACTAGCTTGTTTAAGCTTGTCTTAACTATCTATGACCTAAAACTCATATTCCTTTCACATATACACAAAATTTCCAGCAGCATCCCCCCAAGATTTAAGCCTAAAAAATCACTTAAACTCAAGCACAAACCATAAGAACAAAAGGTAGAAGCAAGGAGACAACTTACCTTACTTGCTCCTTCAAGACCCTTGCTTCTTCCTTGCTTTCTTACACTTTCTTTCTCTAGAACTCTCTTATCTCTCTAAAGGAGCTCTTGGGTGTGAAGAATGAATGGAAAGGGGGGTATTTATAGCAAAAGTCATGTGCCATTTGAAGGCCAAGATCACCTTGAAAACTATATGATCTAATGGTTAAAGGTTTGATCTTGAAATATCTTTTCTCCTTTGCTCATGACCTCACCACCATGACATCACTAGCATGACATCACTTGGGACACCTAAGCTCTCTTCTTGGCGCCATTTTTGAGTCCATGTGGGTCCCACCATGTGCAAACCCTAATTCTTACTTTATTCTCTTTTCTTTTTCTTTTCAAAATCCATAAATTATTCCTTATTGGGCTTGGGCTTCAAGACAACTTTTGAGACTTATTGGGCTGGCCTAGAAAAAAAATTTTGGGCCTCTTTTAGGTCCAATAGCTATTTGGCACAAATCCCAATGTACTTTCCTTATACCGATATTCTTAAATTATCCTGATCTTAGAATAAATGCTAAACACCTCCTTTAATTGTTCTAACATTTTTAGAAATTCATTCTAATATAAAATGAATTCTTTACAAAGTTTCATAATTTTATGAGACCCAGAAGTCCTGTTAAAAATTACATACGTTTCCTTAACCCTTTATCGGTGTCCTTTTTCACCGTAAATTCCATAATTAATTCTATAGGACTCCTTTTTGACTTCTGTCAACTCCATAAATTCTCATATTAATTTTAATAATTTAATATCAAATTTCCTCTGATATCCATCCATTGTGTGAAATGAACAAAATGCCCTCTATTTACTTCTAGTTTCTTAGGGCATCACAGTGGTATTTTCGTAATTTTGCACTTTGGCTCTTAGACTTTCTTCCTCTTCCAATTAATACTTTTCTTTACATAAATATGGCCACATCTTTTCCTAAAAATCTCATATATTTCATTTAACCTGTACATACAACTTAGTATCGAAATTAGGGATGTTACAGTTAAAGGTAATGGTAGGTCGACCATGTACAAGGCAAGGTTAGTGGCTAAAAGCTGTACTTTAAATATGGTGTGGACTATGATGAGATGTGCGTCCTAGTAGCCTAGATTAATAATGTTGATATACTACTCTTCCTGGTTGTAAATGAAAATTGGGTACTAATGCAAATGGACCTGAAAGGCACTTTTCTGAACAGAGATTTGGAAGTGGAGCTGTATACGGATATACCACAAGCATTAGGGTACAAGTCTGTGAATGGGACACAGGTATGTAAATTGTGCAAATAACCCTATGGGCTAAAGCAATCTCTGTATTCCTTGTTTGGAAAACCTACTGCAACTATACACAAGTTGGTTACAAATAAAGCAACTTCGATCCTGCCCTATTCATCAAGCAAAGGAAGGGGAAGTTGGCTATCTTACTCGAATACGTAGATGATATGATCTTGACCCAGGATGATTTAGTTCACCTGAAGAGATGAACAAATAGTTGAATACCAAATTTGAGGTGAAAGATTAGGGTAAAGTAAATTACGTTCTCAGGATTGAAGTAACATAATCGATAACAAAATATTTCTCTGACGTAAGAAGTACATACTATATCTCCCTCGTGAAATAAGGATGAGGAAATATAGAGTGGTGAGTCACTAATGGAAATTAATCATAATTTGAGCATTTCTCTAGGCTAGGCACCTACAGAAGAGGAGAAGGGGCTAATGGATGTAAATGGGTCTGTACCCTAATGGTCAACGATAATGGTAGGTTGAACATGTATAAGTCGAGGTTAGTGGCTACAAGTTGTTTTACAAAATATGGTGTGGACTATGATGAGACGTTGACCTAGTAGCCTAGATTAATAATTTTGATATACTACTCTTCCTAGATGTAAATGAAAATTGGGCACAAATGCAAATGGGCATGAAAAGCACTTTTCTCAACAGAGATTTGGAAGAGGAGGTGTATACGGATATACCACAAGCAGGAGGGTACAAGTCTGTGATTGGTAAGCAGGTATGTGAGCAGCAAAAATCACCGTATGGGCTAAAGTAATTGCCACATTCATGGTTTCGAATAATTACTGCAACTATAGACAAGTTGGTTATAAATAAAGCAACTCCGATCCCACCCTATTCATCAAGCGAAGGAAGGGGAAGTTGGCTATCTTACTCAAATATGTAGATGATAGGATCTTGACCCAGGATGATTGAGTTGAACTTGAGGACCTAAAGAAAAGGTTGAATACCAAATTTGAGGTGAAAGATTAGGGTAAAGTAAAACACTTTCTCGGTATTGAAGTAACACAATCTGATCAAAGAATATTTCTCGGATGTAAGAAGGGCACACCATTTCTCCCTCGTGAAACAGGGATGAGGAAAAGTAGAGTGGTGAGTCTCTCATAAAAATGAATGATAATTGGGCATTTATCTAGGCTAGGCACCTACAGATGAGGAGGGGCTAATGGATGTAAGTGGACCTTTACCCTGATGGTCAACGATAATGGTAGGTTGAACAAGTATAAGTCGAGGTTAGTGGCTACAAGTTATATTACAAATATGGTGTGAACTATGATGAGACTTTCGACCTAGTAGCCTAGATTAATAAATTTGATATACTACTCTTCCTAGATGTAAATGAAAATTGGGCACAAATGCAAATGGGCATGAAAAGCACTTTTCTCAACAGAGTTTTGGAAGAGGAGGTGTATACGGATATACCACAAGCAGGAGGGTACGAGTCTGTGATTAGTACGCAGGTATGCAAGCAGCAAAAATCACTATATGTGCTAAAGCACACAGCTGGAAAAAAGCATTTCAACACCGGTTGAAAATGGCATTCAACTCGCACACACAACCGGTGTAGAAATGGACCGTGTAAAAAGTCAGACATTCTACACCGGTCCTGTAACCGGTGTAGAATGTATAATTTTTTACACCGGACTAAATTTTAAATCGGTTCACATTTACATCCGGTGTATTATTTTTCAAATGTTAACACCGGTTAAATATGAGACGGTGTGTAGAATGTAGACTTTTTTACACCGGTCTTCATGTTAAAGCGGTTCACATTTACATCCGGTGTATTATGTTTTAACATCTACACCGGTTGGAATATTGGGACGGTGTATATTGTTTAATTTTTAACACTGGTTGAATATTGGGATGGTGTAGATGTTATTAAATTTAATTTATATATGTTCTTACTACACCGGTGGGTATATACCTCCGATGTAGATGTTATTAAATTTATATTTGATAGATTTCGTTGGCCTGAAGCTTCAGAAGTAAACTACCCAAATGTAATATATGACTCAATCATCGATCATCATCAGTTCAAGATGCCAGAGACATATATAATTCAATTGCTCATTATATTATTCATTGAATAAAACTCAATACAAAAATGCTACAATTTGAACAGAAAAATGTATTCAGTGAAAGACAAATACTATTGAGAAGGAAGGATTTGAACAAAAAACTCTGCCCACCGATTACGCAGGTCCTCAATATCTTGGTCAGGAAATGGATCAGGTTGTTCAAACATCTGAAATATGAAATCAAAATCAAAGAAATTAAGGCATTACTAATTTAGATTAGATTGACAATTAAGAAATATGAAATCATTCAAAATACAATTTTACCTCCCCAGTTAGGTCAATCCTATTTGCCAAGATAATATTGACCATGTGTCTGACTATGTAGAAGCCGCACAAGTTGCTTTCTCTGGGTTGCCTTCGACTCTGTAATGTTAACAAGATAAAAATTATTTCTCATCATCAAAACGGGGAACCTAGCTAACACATAATATATACTTTTACTACCATCGGTGTGATCCATTCAGGGTCCCTCACCAAATTAGCGTGCTTAAGGCCCCTTGCAACTGCGAATGTCCTCATAGCCCTATGACCAAAGTTAACAAGTTAGTAACCCATTTATCACACAGATCGTTGTTATAGAAGAGAACTCACGTACGTGTTCATGATCTTCCTGACATCCACCGAGGGCTTGTAATGGAGGGAGCATAAGAAGAAAACTTTATAGCTATGCTTACATAGGATGACAAGTTGCCAATGATTGCTGTAGAGATTAGTTAAAAGAGAATGAGTATTATAATTAAGCAACTACAAAACTAGTATATATAAAATAAAATGAAACATTATTATTCTTACTCATGCATATATGGTGCGAAGAAACAATCAATATCGGTTTCACCGAGCCTCTGTGAAATGTATGCAAGCCTCGAAGATTGAGAGGTCCCTTTAGCATAAATCTGAAGTGGGCATAGGAATCCGAACTTTTTTTGTTTGCCCTTGGAGGAAACCAACTCAGCTTGCATGAACCTACAGGCAATGTATGCACGACATTAGTTGTAAGACTTGAACTTTGTTATTACATATATTTACATTTAAATTATACTTACATCAAAAACACTTGGATGTAGCAGGAGGTCAGTTCTTCCTTGGGAGTGATCAGAGATTTGACGTCCGCATGGTCCAGGAAGGCCGGTGCCCCCATGTAGCCCACAACTGAATCCATAGGCAACGCGTCCACATGGAACATTTTGTCATATGCCATTAGGATCACACGTTGCATGGCATTCAAAGCGGGAGGGGTGGGAAGTTGGTCGGGGGATGAGGCGACGTGATCCGAAACAAGATGCTTTGGTCACAATATGAAAGTCCCTTTTGCTTGGCTCACTGTCTTCACCTCATCAGTGGGAATTGGGACAAGAGCATCTCCAATTAGCACGGCTTCAACTGTCACCCTTAATTGATCGTCCTGAATTTGGACGTGGTGAACAGTAGTTGCCCCTAGGCTATGGATGGAGCCACGTGCCACTAAGCGTCTAAGAGGATCCTCAACATATAGATCACAATGTTCTGCATCCTCTGACAGCGGCAAGCAACAACTCCCCTTAGTGCTTGGACGGACTGCAGTTGAGGGCGGGAGGGGATCAGTTGGCTCTTGCTGCCTTGATGTCATCATGGAAAACATTTCTTCCTTCATCTTTGCGAACCCCTCTTGTAATCGTGCCTCAATTGAAGCTTCTGCTTGTGCCCTAGCCTCTATCCAAGCCTCTTCCTTAGCCTCTGCCCTTATGGTGGAGAGCAAGGATGCCAACTCTGCCCTCGGCACCACATGTGGGGAACGTATTTGAGATTCTCCAAAGTAATCTCTTATACCCACACCTCTTCCAACTCCCCTGACACGGCCCCCATGTTCTTGTTTCCCAGTGGCAACAGTCAAGATGTCATTCCTACCATCTGACTTGAAGGATCCATGGGACTCTTGTTGTTTAAGATCACTCTATAACATAGAAAGAACAAACATAAGGAAAATGATATAATTATATATAGTCTACTATCACAAAATAATGCAAGTAGTGCTTACAATTTTTTCAGCAATCATGCGAGCATTGTCGCTTGTAAAAGCTCCGCTCTTTCTTTGGCGAGCGTACAACCATTTTTCTTCGCGACGTATCGGAGAGGGGGGGTCAAGAAGAACACTAGGATCCGACCCAGCATTTTCTTCTAACCTCTTCCTCTTGGCCCCCAACAACTCTCTTTCTGCCTTTGCGTAACCCCCTCGAGACATTGTGTGGGGGCAATCATTCTTGAGGGCGTATTCAATCGCTTTTGCTCTTTTTTCCTACAAGACATGAAGTATTTAAAATCAATACATATGATACTCTGATACATTTTCTGCAACCACATACAAAAGGATACACTCACCATTGCTACTGGCGTGGTCCGATTCCTAACAAATTGTTCCCACGCAGCTTCGTCAATGAATTGATACTTGCTGCATGGAGAAGGTTGAGGATGACCACTTCTGTCCTGTCCATGCAGATACTAACAAGCTAGTTGTGTCTTGAATGCCCTCCAACGCTCACAGCAATAAGACAACGTCTTCTTCTTCATGAACTCATTGTTGGGCACATCGTAAGTGAGCTGCAATGTTTGCCATTGAAAGCAGAGTAATCAACAAATAGTTGTGTATTTGGTATTGCTCTGCATGCAATATTAGATAGTTCCTATACCCGGATAGTGTCCCAAATTTGATTCTTCACGCGATCATCCACAGCATCCCAAGTCAAATAGGTGATGCTAGGCTTGTTGCGTGCTAGGAGGCTGACAAAACTTACGTACTTTGTCCTGTGTTCACCAGTTGGGTTCCAGTTTCTGTCAAACTCTATCGGAAGCAGTTTCCCCTCTATCCTGTCCTTCGTAATATCTTTCAAACGAGTCGCACTTCTGCCCTTCCTTTGCTTAGTGGCGCTTGGAGCATCGCCAGCCTCAATCTGAGTAACTCTATCCTCTATATTCCTATGTACGCAATAACAACATCAAAAACATTGAAAACAGACTTAACCCTTTTTCCCTCAACCCGTCAGAATACACAAAACTTATTCCTTTAGCAGTTATGAATGGAAAGATGTGCCAGCATTCATCAGGAAAAATAGAAAACCTAGATTAAACGAACATAAAAATGGCATCGCACGTACACAGGGAAAAAAATGCAGAGAACACGTACACTTACGGAATAGCAGAACGAGAGAGGTGACAGAGAAGAACGACTGATCGAGCACGGAGAAGCCTCACGAGAACCACAGAGCACGACGAGCGGCGATAAAAAAGAGTATGTGAGAAAGGAGAAGATTGAAGGTCATCGCGCCAAGAGGCGGGTTAAAAAAATGAATATAAACATTTAACACCGGTTGTAAATTATTCTAACCCGAATAAAACATAAACGATGTACAAGTGAAACATTTTACACCGGCTAATTTTAAAACCGGTGTAAAAAAAAACATCGATAAGTATAACACCAGATAAAGTATAACCCGGTGTAAAATCGAACAATAAATTATTTTACAAATTGTCAGACGTGCCTTTTTACACCGGATATCACTTAAGACCGGTGTTAAATGTTGTAGTTTTTTTTTCAACTTCCCCACCTTATATCATCCCATCCTTAGCGTCACAACATTCTTATCAGAACAAGAATCTGTCTCTGTTATTATTACATCAAAATCATGTACGCAATCATTACAAGAAACTTAAAATTGCATGTTTAGACTAAACAAGAAACACATAGAAATTAATCAGAATCCACTTCTTCTTCATTTAATTGTGGTAAACCTACTGAAAAAGAAGGGATCTCATAAAAAGAATCATCATTGTCAACAACACTTTTCCCTTGGAGCGCGACAGACCATCTTTCATTCTGAGGATCAGTGATAAAGAACACTTGCTTTGCTTGGTCTGCCATAATGAAAGGCTCATCCCCAAAACTTATATTATTCAAATCCACCAGTGTAAATCCTAACTGATCGACCATAACACCGGACTAAATATTTCCACCTCGGTCAATATAAATACGCTGTAGAAAGTAAAAATCTAAACCGGACAAAATATTTCCACATCGGTCTCTATAAAATACGCTGTAGAAAGTAAAAATCTAAACCGGACTAAATATTTCCACATCGTTCATGAGTAAATACGGTGTGAATATTTCATTTTATTTACAAAAATGCCACCGGTCATTTTTTTAAAACCGTCTCCGCATGGACCGGTTTAAAAATGGGGATTTTGATTGCCCATTTTCCACCAGTGGCAATCGGCACATTCCTGGTTTGGAAAACTTACTGCAACTTTACACAAGTTGGTTACAAACAAAGCAACTCTGATCCCACCTTGTTCATCAAGCGAAGGAAGGGGAAGTTGGCTATCTTCTCGAATACGTAGATGATATGATCTTGACCCAGCATGATGTAGTTCACCCTGAAGAGCTAAAGAAATAGTTGAATACTGTAATATCCCTAATTTTTTTGTACTGATTTGTATGTACAGATTGAATGAAATATGTGAGTTATTTTTCAGCAAAAAGATGTGGTTATTTATGTAAAGAAAGGGACTAAATTGGAAAAGAAAGAAAAGGTAAGGACTTAAGTGCAATTATGAAAAGTTTAAGGCTAAAAAGGAAAAGTAGACAAGAATGTGGGGTCTTTAAGTGTAATTTTAGCCAAATAAAGGGACTGAATTGAAAAGAAGAAAAGTTTCCAGGACAAAAGTATAATTATGAAAACCTGGACCGGAAACAGGCAAAAATAATTATCGTATTCAGATCATCCCCATATTTCACCAGTAGATAGAGCAAGTTATGCGTGGTAATCCAGCTTAATACAGGAATTTTCTTAGGACTCCAGATAGCCAAAATTGATCTGATAGTCTAAAAGTATAAAAAATTCCTACCGGATATCCTAGATCTCAGATATAAGTGAGAATTATAGGATGATGCGTCTTGTTGAGGCGAATGTCAAGAAACTGACAGGATACCGATAGGAGGTCTGTAGGAAAAGTTATTCGCAAATTAGTAAATTCAGACAGGAGTGTGTAGCCTCCGGGTATCCGATAGGGAGATTTATCGGTATTTAAACTAAGACTGAATGAGGTCAGATGACATCAGTCAGATGCCTGTTATGACCCAAATGGATGCCTAGACACAGTAGGCTAGTGTATCTGATAAAAGGAGCCGGTGTCCGGAGATGTGTATAAATGGTGTATAACGGCGAAAATACCAGATGAACATTGCCGGGGAAGATTCCTCGTAATGCGTGCCATGTAACATCCCTAATTTCTGTACTAAGTACAGGTTAAATGAAATATATGATATTTTTGGAAAAGATGTGGCCATATTTATGTAAAGAAAAGGATTAATTGGAAGAGGAAGAAAGTCTAAGAGCCAAAGTACAAAATTACGAAAATGCCACTGTGATGCCCTAAGAAACCAGAAGTAAATGGAGGGCATTTTAGTCATTTCACACAATGGATGGATATCAGAGGAAATTTGATAGTAAATTATTATAATTAATATGAGAATTTATGGAGTTGACAGAAGTCAAAAAGGAGTCCTGTAGAATTAAATATGGAATTTACGGTGAAAAAGGACACCGATAAAGGGTAAAGGAAATGTATGTAATTTTTAACAGGACTTCTGGGGCTCAGAAAATTATGAAACTTTGTAGAGAATTCATTTTATATTAGAATGAATTTATAAAAATGTTAGAACAATTAAAAGAGGTGTTTAGCATTTATGCTAAGATCAGGGTGATTTATGGATATCGGTATAAGGAAAATACATTGGGATTTGGGCCAATTAGCTATTGGACCTAAAAGAGACCCAACATGTCATCCTAGGCCAGCCCAATAAGGCCCAAAAGTTGTCTTGGAGCCCAAGTCCAAAAAATAAAAAAAATTGGATTTTTGGAAATAAAGAAAAAGAGAATAAAGTAAGAATTATGTTTTGCACATGGTGGGACCCACATGGACTAAAAATGGCGCCAAGAAGAAGAGCTAGGTGTCCCAAGTGATGTCATGCTAGTGAGGTCATGGTGGTGAGGTCATGAGCCAAAGTGAAAAGATATTCCAAGATCAAACCTTTAACCATTAGATTAAATAGTTTCCAAAGTGATCTTGGCCTTCAAATGGCACATGACTTTTGCTATAAATACCCCCCATTTCCATTCATTCTTTACACCCAAGAGCTCCTTTAGAGAGAGAAGTGAGCTCTAGAGAAAGAAAGTGAAAAGAAAGCAAGGAAGAAGCAAGTGTCTTGAAGGAGCAAGTAAGGTAAGTTGATGTTCTTCACTTTACCATTTCGGTTGCACTGTTCATTCACTGTTCATGCACTGTTCATGATAGAAGAAAATGGAATTTCAATGATTTAATGCTTCCATTGAGTTTATATGATGATTTTGTGTAGGATTGGAAAGGTTTTGAACCTTGGAAACCATTGGAATTAAAGGTTATAATGTTGAAAATTCCTCACGGTACTGTTCACTCGCGTGAACAGTGATTTAAGTTTCATAATTTTGATGCTTCCAATGGTCTTAAAATGAGATTTTTTGTGGGGGTAAAGTGGAGGAACAAGTATGGGAAGCATTGGAACCAAAATGGGAATTTTTGGAAAAAGGGAGCTTATTGAAACTAGACTTGGATATTGTTTGGAATGGAGTTATAATTTGGTAATTATCTTGTAATGCCTAGGTTTTGACATTTGTGGCAAGGAAGGACCATTACAAGAAGGAAAGGAACAAGGATCTACAAGAGGTAGCAAGAATATCTAACTATAAACTTATGTGCTTTGATTGTTTTGCTTACTTGTTATGCATGAAGGTTTGGTTGAGCATGGAATGTTGTGTGATGATGATGATGATGTGATATGAGTATGTGATACTCCTTGCAATATATGTCATGACAATATGCATATTAGAGTTGCTTATGTATAAGCATGAATTAGCTCCCATTGCATGATAACATGTTAGGCATTCAATCAAACATGCATAACCTTATAGTTTATATTACTTGCTATTGGGATTTCCATGAAATCTCATTCCTTCCATATAATTAAACATGCTCTAGGTGCTGGATCTTCTCAAGTCAAGAGGGTAAATGTTGATGGATGACTGTACATAATTTAAAGAGTGTGCACTTTAATTACAAGATGATGTTTTGGTTTGTATGATGCATGCTACTCATAAATCCAATCTGAGGTAGTGTACTTCCATCGGTATTTTGATTGACTTATATGATGAGTTTTCATATGAAATTTGGTATGAACATAGATAAGATCTATAGATTTAAATGGACACCAAGAACGTCTCATTTGGTTAAGAACTCTAATTGTTATGATTTTTCAAAGTTAGGAGTTGAAATCTAGAATAAGGTAAAATGACTACTCAGAGGCAGTGAGGTTCATGCGCTAATTTCATATAGTAAACGAATGCGTTTTTCCTCGAAATTTTGAGAGATTAAAGTAGAAATATGGATATTTAAATCCATATGTAATTCAACTCAATTGGATAAGTATACAAGTAGAAATGAATTTTTGAAAATGGGGCAAAGAAACTGGAATTTCCATATTTACCAAATGAACAGTAAAGTTCAACGAATAAACTGACTTGATCTGGACAAGAAGATCTCATTTTCATATTTTTCTATCAAATTTAAATGAAATACATTTCATTATAAATTGGAATCACCTTAAAACGATTTTTCTAGATTTAGTTATGAATTTCCAAAATTCAGGTTGTAATCTGAAATTACCCAGTGAATAGTGGCAGTGAACTGTAACCGCAAGCCATTGGAATTATCAATTGGAATTATCATAACTCTTGGAAATTCATGATTTTAAGGTTAAGAGATATTCCAATGATCTAAGATAATTCCAATTGAATATATGTAAGGTTAAGATATAAGGTTAAGGTTTAAGGCTCAAAATTTATGGTCAAGGTTTAAGATTTGAAGATATTTACTAGAAAATACCATTGTACTGGTAGACTATACAAAGTACTGTGTACGTAGGTGCTGTCTAAGGAGGCTGGGTACTTACATAGAATGGTAGTTCTCACGGGAATTACCGAATCGGTACAAAATCAGTTACTTTCTAAAGATGAAGCGTAGCGGTTATGCTGCCGGATTTCAGGCAGGAAAAGATATAATAGAAATATGAGGATTTTGTACATGCCCTGATGTATAACAACTTATTATTTAATAATAGGTATTGTTTGGCATGTTTGACTGATATGTGATGGATGTATGCATATGTATGTAAAGTTGAGTGCTGGAATTTGCCACTATGAACAGTAACTCGTGGTGACTTAGTGATGTTTGACCTATAATTAAAAATAGTAAATGAATGAATAAATGTATGATATTTTTATGGTAAATAGTAGACATACCAAGATTCGATTTGATATATAGAATGCTTCATTTGGATGTCTACACATGGAGATATAAATTATCAAATTTGAGACCAAAACGCTGGATTCAGGGGAAAAACACTGGATGAACAGTAAAGTTATAACGTTGACCTATGTTGACTTGGTCAAGGAGTAGTCAATGAGTGATTTTTTTCTGAAATATAATTGAGTTAGATTCATTTATCAATTTGAACCACTTTATTTTGATTTTTCTAGAATTAATTATGATTTTTTGAATTCAGGTTACTCCTCTGGAATTTACACAGTGAACAGTACTCGATAAGAGTAAAACTCCAGATTGAGAAATTGGACTTCAATGACCTTGAAAGTGGTTCTAAATGCTACCAAATGTCCCTAAAATATACGAAAGTAATGATGTTTTATTTTGGTATCAGAGCAAAGGATTCTGGCTTAGAAAATACTCTGAATAGATGATTTATAGATAGATATACCATGATAAAGCTGTCATAATTGACACTAAGTTAGTGTTTGCAGGATGGCTAGATATAGACCCAGATCTGAAACCACAGTGAACCAAGGGGATCCTAGACCAGAGGTCTATAGTTCAGACAGCTCTAAGGGGATATTCCAGGAAAAGGAGGAAATGATGGTTAGTGATTCTGAGATGACTAGTTCCTCAGTAGGATCAAACCTTATGATTGAGATACCAAAGGATGGCCAAGAGGAGATGGTGTTAGAAGGTCCTATTCCTGCTGTTCCAATAAATACGGTACCCCCGAGTATAGCAGATACTGGTATGGAGACAAGTCAGGGAGGTGTAGTAGGACATGTTTCAAATATTCCAGGACCCAGTCGAGTACCTGACCAGACAGATATGCCAGGTCCTAGTAGATCCAGAGTGATACTGGTAGAGATATCTTTGGGAGATCTGATCATAGGGATAGTACCAGGGAAGAACTTGAGTGGAGAACGATTTGAGAGATCAGTAGTGTTAGCCCGACAGCTATATGAGTTGAGGTAGACCTTGGTCAGAGATTTGGATCAAGATTATACGGTTTATCAGGATTTTATCACGAGGGTAAAGGCGATATATCAAGCCTGGGATCCAAATGTGTTGACCCTGAGGCTTTGGATAGAGATTATGGATGATGTGTTGCCAACTACCCCTACCTGGAGAATAGAGTTGGATCAGTACTTTGACGAAGAACCATATTGTACCATATCCGAACGGATTTACCTGGTAGGAGAGTTTATTAGAATAAAGTTTAAGAAGGATTAGGGTAATGTTCTCAATGTATGTATGTGATGTATAAAAGACTAGTATGGCAGTGTATGTATGACTGTGACATATACGTATACCCTGTATGTATACTATGTTTGGAATGGAATGTGAAATATGTTATTTATCGCATTCTCTTTTTGCCTTATAGTATAACAAAATGGTTCAAACAAGAAGAACAATTCCAGCAGAGGAACCACGAGAGGATGGAAATCTTAATCAAATAATTTTAGAACGATTAGAACAACAGCAAAAGATGATTGAGGAGATACGGGCAGCTCAGGTACGCAATGAGCGGGAGAGAGATGCTGCCATAACTGCAGCAGTAGCAGAAGCAGTAAGTAACCTAAGATCGCCCGAGCCTTCAGGAACGGCTAGTAGAGAACCGGAGAGAGTACAACGCAGCCGGTACAGCCCCAGAGACAGGTTGATCCGAGAGAGGATGTAATTAGCATCCAACAATGGATGATCAGGTTCTGCAAACACAATCCTCTAGTGTTCGAATGAACATTTGAGGTGCAGATAGCGGAAGATTGGATTAGCAGACTAGAAAAGATCTTCAAGGTCCTTGATTGCCCAATCGAAACCAAAGCTCAAATGGCCATCTATCAGCTAGAAAAAGATGCTGACAGGTGGTGGAAGAACACTGAGTTACTTCTGCAAGCAAGAGACATTCCGATCACCTGGGAAGTGTTTCTTGAACAGTTTTATGAAAAATATTTCCCTCAGTCAGTCAAAGATGAAAGAGAGGCAGAATTCCTTGTACTGAGACAAGGAGAGAAAGAATCTTTTGATGAATACCTTGCTAAGTTTATCCGGCTATCTCAATATTCTACTTATCTGCGCCAAGTGGATGATGAGCGCTGGATGACGGAAAGGATGATTCGAGGGTTGAACTCCACACTAAAGGAGAAGCTAACTCCTCAACAATACAGCCGGTTTAATAAGGCCGTGAAGGCATACCGTATTGTTGAAAATAGCATGAATCACCGAATGCTGTTCAGATCAGGGAACAGGGATCAGGAAGCTCCTGACAAGGCCGATCGAAACCAAGAAGATGCAAGTGGTAGCGGCTATAGAAAAAGAAAGTGACCATGGCAGAACAGGAGGCCAAATATAGGAAATTTCCGCGGAAGGTCTAACAACAGAGATTCAAAGGCCCGAGCATGTGACAAGTGTGGAAAGAACCATGGTGATAGACCATGTTTAATGGGCCAGAATATTTGTTATACCTGCGGAAAACCCAGACATTTTTCTCAAGAATGCCCTCAAGCTGCAACTAATCAAAGGCCAAGGACACCAGGACGAGTGTTTGAACTCACCAGGGAGGACGCCCAGTGATCACCTGAGATAATCCAAGGTACAGTCTATCTCAATGATCATGCTGTGACTGCTCTATTTGATTCGTGTGCAAGTCATTCCTTTATTTCCTATGAATGTGCTAAATGCCTAGGCCTTCCTATTAGCAAGTTGCATTATGATATACATGTGATAACTCCCACCAATGCTAGGGTAGTTGCGTCTGATGCTTGTTTGAATAGTATTATGCGTTATAAGCACTGCTGTACCATCATAGACTTGATATGTATGCCTTTCTGAGAGATCGATGTCATACTTGGTTTGAATTGGCTAGCCTCCAATAATGTAATGCTGGACTGCAAGAACAAGACTCTAGTTCTTGGTCCAAAGGTCACTGAGCTCAGAAGTAAGATTGAATTTCATATCAGAGGATCAGGCAGATAAATGCCTGCGGAAAGGATGTCAAGGATATATGGTATTCTTTTCTGTTCAAACAGAAATAGAAGAAGGAATTGATGAGATTCCAGTAGTCAATGAATTTCCTGAAGTCTTTTCGAAGGAGATTCAGGGATTGCCTTCAGAACGTGAAGTAGAGTTTGCGATTGACATTGTGCCTGGAGCTGGACTAGTATCCAAAGCCCCATACCAAATGGCTCCTAATGAAATGATGGAACTACAGAAGCAAATTGAGGAGCTATTAGAGAAAGGTTTCATAAGACCTAGTGTATCACCATGGGGTGCTCCAGTGCTATTTGTCAAGAAGAAGGATGGCAGCCTAAGGCTATGCATTGACTACCGGGAGTTAAATAAGATTACGGTCAAGAATAAGTACCCTCTCCCCAGAATCAATGACCTGCTAGACCAATTGGCAGGAGCGAGCTTATTCTCTAAGATTGACTTGAGATCTGGCTATCATCAACTAAGGGTTAAGTCAGATGATATTCCAAAGACTGCTTTTAGGATGCGCTATGGACATTTTGAGTTTCTTGTGATGCCTTTTAGGCTAACCAATGCACCTTCTATTTTCATGGATTATATGAACCGGATCTTCAGGCCTTATTTAGATCAGTTTGTTGTGGTCTTCATTGATGATATCCTGGTGTACTCCAAATCTGCAGAGGAGCATGAAAGGCATTTGAGAATTGTTCTTAGTACCCTTAAAGAAAAGCAGCTCTATGCTAAGCTGAGTAAGTGCGAGTTTTGGCTTTCTGAAGTTAAATTTCTTGGTCATGTCATATCCCGAGAAGGGGTAGCTGTGGATCCTAGCAAAGTTGAAGCAGTTTTGAGCTGGGAGTAGCCGAAGATAGTGATAGAGATCAAAAGTTTTCTTGGCTTTGTAGGGTACTATAGAAGATTTATTCAAGACTTTTCTCGAATTGCTTTGCCACTTACCAAGCTTACCAGAAAGAATCAGCAGTTTAAGTGGGATGAGAAGTGCGAGGCTAGCTTTCAAGAGTTAAAGCAGAGATTAACCACTATTTCCGTGCTGATTATTCTAGACCCAACTCAAACTTATGTAGTCTATATTGATGCTAGTAAGCAGGGGTTAGGATGTGTACTGATGCAGCAGGGTAGAGTAGTAGCCTACGCCTCTGGCAGTTAAACCACATGAAGAGAATTATCCCACTCATGATCTGGAGCTTGCGACGGTGGTTTATGCTCTGAAGATATGGAGACATTATTTGTATGGAGTAACTATAGAGTTATATTGTGACCACAAAAGCCTGAAGTATCTACAGGATAGAAAGAGCTGAATATGAGGCAACAACGATGGATGGAAATGTTAAAAGATTATAACTTTCAAATTAAATACCATCCAGGAAAAGCCAATGTGGTAGCTGATGCTCTGAGTAGAAAAGTGGTGCAGGTGGCACACATGATGATCAAAGAGTTGAAATTAATAGAAGATGTGTGAGATTGGAGCCCTCTGTATCAAATGTAACTGACAGAGAGTCCTTACGGAGGAGTTCATGTCAGAGCTTGTATAGAAGATGAGATAAAAGAGGCTCAAAAGCAGGATAAGCTCACAGCAATATTTAAAGATAAGCTGGAGAGAGGGAAGACCAGGAATTTTGAGATTTCCCCAGATGGATTGTTACAGTTCAGGGGAAGGGCCTATATCCCTAATGCTATGGGATTAAGAGAAAAGATTCTAGAGAAAGAACATAAAAGCCAGTATACAGTACATCCAGGTATGACCAAGATGTACCATGATGTTAAAAGGTTGTTTTGGTGGCCTGGATTGAAGAAAGATGTAGGGGCTTATGTGTCCAAGTGCTTGACCTGCCAGAAAGTGAAAATTGAGCATCAAAAGCCAGCGGGAACATTGCAGCCTCTAGATATCCCTGAGTGGAAATAGGATGGTATTGCCATGGACTTTGTGGAAGGACTACCCATGACTCCAAGTAAACATGATGCAGTATGGGTAGTAATTGATCGATTGACGAAGTCAGCATATTTCCTGGCAATCAATAAGAGGGATTCTCTAGAGAAGCTGGCAAAGTTATATATAAAGGAGATTGTTAGATTGCATGGTATCCCAAGCAGCATTGTGTCCGATAGAGACCCTCGATTTACTTCTAATTTTTGGAGGGCTTTACAGGAAGAAGTGGGCACTACTCTCCGATTTAGTACAGCCTATCATCCTCAGACGGATGGCCAGTCGGAGAGAATAATCCAAACGCTAGAAGATATGTTGAGAGCATGTGTTTTGGCTTTTGAAGGTAGCTGGGATATTCATTTACCACTCATAGAGTTTGCATATAATAATAGTTATCAGACTAGCATTCAGATGGCACCTTTTAAAGCTCTATATGGACGTAAATGTAGATCCCCTTATGCTGGCTAGAGTTGAGTGAGAGAAGAATGCTTGGTCCTGATATAGTGGATCAAACTGCAGAATAGATTGCAATGATTAGACAAAGATTGCTGACAGCTCAAAGCAGACAGAAAAGCTATGCAGATGTTAAAAGGAAGCCGTTGGAGTTTGAGGAAGGAGAGCATGTATTCCTTAAGTTAACTCCAACTACGGCAGCCGGACGATCGATCAATGTGAAGAAGTTACATCCAAGATACATCGGACCATTCCAAATTCTCTCAAAAATAGGGACAATAGCCTACAGGTTGGCTCTTCCTCTAAATCTCGGCCAGATACATGATGTGTTTCATGTTTCCTAATTAAAGAAGTATGTTCTAGATCCATCTCATGTGATTGAGCAAGATGAAGTCGCACTGCAGGATAATCTGACCTATGATGTTGGACCGGTATGAATTACTGATCGAAAGGTCAAGCAGTTACGTAACAAGCAAATTTCCCTAGTAAAAGTGATCTGGAAAGGCTTGACTGAACATGAAGCTACATTGGAAACAGAAGAAAAGATGAGGGAGAAGTATCCGAAATTGTTTCCATAGGATATGTATAATGTAAATTTCGAGGACAAAATTTATTTTAAGGGGGAGAGAAATGTAATATCCCTAATTTTCTGTATTGATTTGTATGTACAGATTGAATGAAATATATGAGCTATTTTTCAGCAAAAAGATGTGGTTATTTATGTAAAGAAAGGGACTAAATTGGAAAAGAAAGAAAAGGTAAGGACTTAAGTGCAATTATGAAAAGTTTAAGGCTAAAAAGGAAAAGTAGACAAGAATGTGGGGTCTTTAAGTGTAATTTTAGCCAAATAAAGGGACTGAATTGAAAAGAAGAAAAGTTTTCGGGACAAAACTGTAATTATGAAAACCTGGACCGAAAACAGGCAAAAATAGTGATCGTATTCAGATCATCCCCATATTTCACCAGTAGATAGAGCAAGTGATGCTGGGTAATCCAGCTTAATACAGGAATTTTCTTAGGACTCCAGATAGCCAAAATTGATCTGATAGTCTAAAAGTATAAAAAATTCCTACCGGATATCCTAGATCTCAGATATAAGTGAGAAATTACAGGATGATGCGTCCTGTTGAGGCGGATGTCAGGAAACTGACAGGATACCGATAGGAGGTCTGTAGGAAAAGTTATTCACAAGTTAGTAAATTCAGACGGGAGTGTGTGGCCTCCGGGTATCCGATAGGGAGATTTATCGGTATTTAAACTGAGACTGAATGAGGTCAGATGATATCAGTCAGATGCCTGTTATGACTCAAATGGATGCCTAGACACAGTAGGCCAGTGTATCTGATAAAAGGAGCTGGTGTTCGGAGATGTGTATAAACGGTGTATAACGGCGAAAATGCCCGATGAACATTGCCGGGGAAGATTTCTCGTAATGCGTGCCATAAAGGTAATAGACCCTAGGAGGCCCAATAATGGCGCCATCAAAGGCCAGTAAGACCCTTGGACTGATAGGTGGGCCAGTGTCCAGCAGAAACCCAGAAAAGTGTAAAATTACGAAAATGCCCCTGTGTTGTACTAAAGAGTAATAGATGAATGGAGGGTATTTTGGTCATTTTGGATAGGCCCAGAAGCCAAGACATACACAGGTGAGGTTAACCAGAGTCAGTATATGCCCTGACAGGGTACAGAGAGGTATAAAATGACGATTTTACCCTTAGGGTTAAGATAGTGCAAGAAAGGGCACCAAGGGAATTTTGGTCATTTTGTAAGGGATCTGTAATTAAGTTTAGACCCAGTATAAAATGTCAATGATATAAAGGACCTAGATACTAAATTTAAGGTCAGAAGACATAATATGGATTTTTGGAAAAATTAGATTCAGAAAATAGTCCAATTTTCGAGGAAACGGATCGGGCCGGTACCGGATTGGACTAAAATTTTCCAGAGGCTTCCAGGGGCTCATTTTTTCCATGTGAGGTATGAGGTGTCCCTTGGATGATGTCATGGTGTTGATGTCATAAATGGAAAAGAAAATAGGAAATTCCAGGAAAAACGGTGGCCACAAGTTAAGAGTTCTTGGAAATTACAGAAATGCCATTCATAAAAACTATAAATACCCCCTTGCCATTCATTCATCATGGCCAAGAGCCCATTTAAGAGAGAGAAGGAAGTTCTAGAGAGAGAAGGTGCAAGGAAGAAAGAAGAAAGGAAGTTCTAGCGGAGCTGGAAGCAGTATAGAGATTCTAGAGTTCTGCTAAGCTTTTGAGGTAGTAACTAATCCTAGCTTTTATGTAATGGCTTTGTGATTTGTTGTGCTATTGTTTGGTTGGATTGTTGTCTTATATGTTATGCTTGAAGCTCTACTACAATGCTATGATCATATGTTATTGAGTATGGAAGCACGCAGCATACTTATCTGTACACAATCACAAGCAAGCACTGTCACTCTGCATTACATATATTGTTATGATTATTACTACTGAGATTCCCCCGAATCTCATTCCCCATATCTAACCCATTACAGGGAGGTTATATCAAAGTGAAATTTAAGAATGCTGAGAGACGCCGTTATGCTACCGAAATTATGGCAAAGTGGCAGTAATGAAGAAAGGAACTGATACATACTGTGCACGTAGGTACTATCTAAGGAGGCTAGAAGTGAGTGGACCTAGCCGGTTCATCCAGTCTTTCCTGGGTACTTACATAGAATGGTAGTTCTCATAGGAATTACCGAATCGGTACAAAATTAGTTACTTTCTAAAGATGAAGCGTAGCGGTTATTGAAACATCCTTCCTTCGACTCCTCAGAGCACACCTGCGGAAGCTATACTAGCTGTATTATATCTTAACTTAAGCCCAGAAATTCAAAATTTTACTCTTAAGTTCTTTATTCTAGACATTTAATTTGAAAATTAATTAATCTCATTCTATACATCCAAACAAGGCTTATTACCTATCCACGTAATGCCCCAGATGTGTACGACTAGCCTGCCAAATCTCATAGCCAAACTCTTTCGTTTACTAGGTCAAACTGAGGCCAGAACACTGCTACCTCAGGACCTGCGAATTTCTCCCTTAATTCCCCATTCACAAATTGAACATGCCAAACAACATTTATTATTAAATAATAAAATGTCATACAACAAGGCATACAGCAAATTCTCATATTTCTATTACATCTCTTCCTGTCTAAAATCCGGCAGCATAACTGCTACATTCCTTCTGTAGAAAGTAACCGATCTTGTACCGATTCGGTAATTCCCGTAGGAACTACCATTCTACGTAAGTACCCAGGAAAGACTGGATGAACCGGCTAGGTCCACTCACTTCCAGCCTCCTTAGACAGCACCTACGTACACAGTACGTATCAGTTCCTCTCTTTGTTCCTTCTTCGTTGCCAGAATTTTGGCAGCCTAACGGCGTCTCTTAAAATTTCCAGATTTTATTTTGCAGAACCTCCCCTGTAATGTTATATATGAGAATGAGATTCGGGGGAATCTCAGTAGTAATAATCATAACAATATATGTAATGCAGAGTGACGGTGCTTGCTTGTGATTGTGTACAGGTAAGTATGCTGTGTGCTTCCATATTCAATAACATATGATCATAGCATTGTAATAGAGCTTCAAGCATAACATATAAGACAACAATCCAACCAAACAATAGCACAACAAATCACAAAGACATTACATAAGAGCTAGGATTAGTTACTACCTCAGAAGCAGAACTCCAGAACTTCTATACTGCTTCCAACTCTACCAGAACTTCCTTTCTTTCTTTCTTTCTCCTTCTATCTCTTCTTTCTCTCTCCTTTCTTGCCAAAAACGTGGGATGCATAAAATGGGAGGGGAAGGGGGTATTTATAGCTTTGATGGATGGCATTTCTATAATTTTGAAGCCATCTGAACATGTGGTCCTGGTTTTTCCTGGATTTTCCTATTTTTCTTTATTCCTTTTTACTGCATCATGCATGACATCATCCAGGACACCTCACCGGGACACCTCATCGCCACATTCTTCACATGTCATAATTCCTGGACAGCTCATCAGCTGACTCAGCAGTTCAGTCCAATCCAGTACCGGTCCAGAGTCTTGCACCGTAATACGTGTCCTCAACTTTTCTTCTGCCTCTAAGATTGCGTCATATGGCACCTGGAAGGGACCTTTCACGCCTTCCAATGCTATCCAGATAAGTCCCAGACTTTATCTGATCACCTCCTCGGTTATCGTACCGACCGAGTAACTTTACTTTATTGAAACAGCATTAAAATAGTATTTTAATGCCACTTTTTCCCACATACTTTATGGGCTACGTTTTTGGGCTCTGGGAATGTTGTCTTGGATCCTGATCAAGCCCAAGTACTCTGATGGCTCGATTCCCAAGAAACAGCCCTTGGCAAATTACCAAAATGCCCTTGGGTGCCCTTTCTTGTACTATTTTAACCCTAAGGGTAAAATCGTCATTTCACACCCTTCTGTACTCTGTCAGGGCATATACTGACTCTAAGTAACTTTATCTGTATGTGCCCTGGCTTCTGGGCCTGTCCAGAATGACCAAAATGCCCTCATTCATCTACTACCCCTTTAGTACAACACAGGGGCATTTTCATAATTTCGCACTTTTCCGGGGTTCTGCCGGACACTGGCCCACCTATCAGTCCAAGTGTCTTACTGGGCCTTGTTGGCGCCATTATTGGGCCTTTCAGGGTCCATTACCTTCATGGCACGCATTACGAGGAATCTTCCCCTGTTAATAATTATTGAATATTTTATCTATTATTCACCGTTTATACACATATCCGGACACCGGCTCCTTCTGTCCGATACACTGGCCTGCGGTGTTCAGGCATCCCTGTGAGTCATATCAGTCATCTGACCGAGGTTATCCGAACTCATCCAGTCCCTTTTCAAATACCGATAAATTTCCTTATCGGATACCCGGAGGCCTCACACTCCCGTCTGGATTTTCTAATTTGCGAATAACTTTTTCTACAGGCCTCCTATCGGTATTCTGTCAGTTTCCTGACATCCGCCCCATAAAGACGCATCATCCTGTATTTTCTCACCTAGATCTGAAATCTAGGATATCTGGTATGAATTTTTATAACTTTTGGACGATCAGTCCATTTCTGGCTATCTGGAGTCTTCAAAAATTCCTGTATTAAGCCAGATTACCGAGCGTCCCTTGCTCTCTCTACCGGTGAAATCTGGGACTGAAATGCCGTCGGACAATCCAAACCACTTCCGGCCTGACTTTCTTTAATTACACTTTAGCCCCAAGGAACTTTTCTTCTTTTCATTTAAGTCCCTTATTATTTGGCTAAAATTACACTTAAGGACCCCACCTTTTTGTCCTTAAACTTTCCATAATTCTTTCATACTCATAGAGACCTCTTATGCACATTTCACAGTTCAGTGAAATGATCAGCATAATTTTCTCTATTTTCTGGCAAAATATGGTACTCATCGGCTACCAGCCCGATCTTTCCCATAATTACGATTATGCCCTTGAATTCTCCTTCTGGCCTCTCTAGACCTAAAAATTAGGGTGTTGCATTTCTACCCCCCTTAAAATAAATTTCGTCCTCAAAATTTACTTGGCATCTTAGTCAACGATTCTGGATATAGCTCTTCTGTATATCCTTTCCTGGTTTATGACTAAGGCTTGGGGTATTCATCCTCTTATACTTATGGACAATTCATTACACTTGTGAGTAGTGTCCATTTCTTTCATATCTTATCCCTTAGAATTTTGATGTAATTCTGGGTTTACATTACTCCTCTTACACTTTGCAAACCTCTCAGGAGAAATATTGTTCTTCGACTTTCTTTCTCCTGATACGAGATCATAACCCAGATAACTTCTCTGACTTTTCTTAACTGTTCTCATAACTTCATGCATCTATGCCAAACCTTTGTGGCATTTACACTTTCTTATCCCTTCTTAGGGCTTACATCTCACTAGGCTACTCTTGCCTTAGCACCTTTCAATTTAACGTGCTACTGGGTTAGGGCTAGATTACTCTTTATATAGCTTTAGGCCCTAGCAATCTCTTTCTTATAGAACTACGTTCTATCTTTGCTTTGCCTTAGACCCTCTTCTCTAGGTCTCTCTGGCCTTTTGTTACCATTTCCTTTAGATCAGAAAAGAACTCTTCATTATCCACATCATTATCTAGGCCTATAGTTCCTTATAGCTCAGTCGCCCTTACCGCTATGGTTCTTCTTAATCATTCTTAGGGTCGACTTCAGGGAATATTGAAGACTGTGTCTGGGGTAAGAGCAAATACCTTTCCTAGGGATGTCCGCATTCTTAGGGCAACCTCTACAAAGTGGCCTTTCTTACCACAACTGCTTTGCCCTGCTCGACACTCCCATGTGCCATGGCTCTTTCCACCACATTGACATCTCTGCTCTCCAATCTGATCATCACCTTGATCAGTCCCTTGTCTGAACTATCGCCTCTTTCTCTTGTTATTGGCTTTACAACTTCAGCTACCTCCCGGAGTGCTCTTAGCCAATGCTTTTCTATTCTCAACACATAGAGGATTCTGTTCTTTGCTTCTCAGGCATACTTCGACCAAACTTTGAATATCAGTACTCAGCTTTGGACTTGGACTCCGTCTTTGCTAAGCTAAGTTTAGTCTGTATACTAGAGGCTATCTGAGAAAACCATTATAAAATAATTTCTCTGGGTGAGTTTATCAACTAGTGAAGCTTCCTCACCTTAACTTCGTCTTTGGCATTCATCTTCCCAAAGAGATACTACATTGTACTCATATCTCATGGCTCATTACTTTCCTTAGGCTAGGTCTAACTGCGACCTCGGGATCTAACTGCGATCAACCGTTAGCCTCTTCAGAATCTAACTGCGACTCTGAAGCTGTTAGGATCTAACTGCGACCCTGGAGCCATGCTAGGATCTATCTGCGACCCTCCGGAATCTAATTACGATTCTGTTGTACTGTATATCTCCCGAAGATATTAAGCCAACGGACTAGGTTACAAGGTTAACTGCTTCCACCTATTGATAACTCCATAAATAAATATTTGAAAAATTTTATAGCCTCATATCATTTACCCAGACTTTACTTACTTTCTCTCTTACTCAGGAGTTCCTTCTCATCTTTCAACCTGTGCTCTCACTACGAGCAATCTGTACCAGATCTAACTCTTATCTGAAGAGTGATCTATACTCATCTGAATCTAGCTCTATCTGAGAGCCATCTGTTTCAGATCCAACTCTTATCTAAAGAGTGATCTAGAAATAATCCCCTTACTGTTATTTGCTACTTTCTCTGTATACCATTCCGCTCAATGGAAATGGCCCTGAGTACTGTATTCATAAGCCTATAGAAATACCTGAGTAACCTCAATCATATATGAGTAACCTCAATCATACATCATGTCTTAGTATCATATCATAAATTATCGTCCCATAACTGAGACTATCTATCATCCTCAATACAATCATATCATCCTCCTACCATATGGTATGGGAGCATCCTACTTTCTCATAACTTTCTTATCTCATATATGTACTCATATATACTCTACCCTACATGCACTACAAAAGGGGAGTATTCATTCATCATAGCATACTCTAACATGCATGTCATCCTTTGACAACTGCAATGGAATACAACTATCATAACTTATGGCACATAAGCCATATCATCATCATATTTTGCTCAACCATCCATTAGATATCGTAACAATCCAAGTAAGCCTCAAAACATATTTTCTTGATCATATTATTTGTCAGATCATCATCTGATCATACTATCTATCGCATTATCTGTCAGATTATCAATCACATAATCAAGATCTGACAAGCACATCTATCTATCTTACTTAGGCTGCCACACTACCCTCTTACCAGGGTATAGACTCAACCCTTCATTACTTTATCTTACATAAGGAACAGGGAAGTCACTTTATCTTTAACTGTGGCTATCTCTTTACTATCTTTCAACTTCTTCTATCTATCCATTAGTCTTAGTCTATTCTTGACCGGACTATGATTACTTATTGGCCTTTCATTTGATCCTTAATCCTCATGGATCTCATTCATCATCTGTCACTATTACTTCTGTTCTCTAGGGTATTCTCCCCTAGGTCTACTACTTCTTTGTGATGGAATCCCTCTGCTCAGGGAACATTTAGCTCTTTATCTATTAACCATCACGTCTCTAACCTTAGGCCATGTGCTAGGATCAGTCCTAGGCAAACCTCAATCTAACTTTTAGGTCTTCTATTCAGAGCAGCTGAATAAAACCTCTGTAATGCAGATCTACTCTTAGTTATCACATGGAGGATCTACTTTAAACCTCGTCTTAAACTGATCTTTCGTTTCTCAGTACCTTTGTACTGTCTAGCTTATCATATGCTATACCAACCTCTAGCTGATGGACTTCAGTGAGTTTGGTACCTTCATTCTCTTCATCATATGGACTTCGTCCCATAATGACGTATCATCCTGTATTTTCTCACCTAGATCTGAAATCTAGGATATCCGGTAGGAATTTTTATAACTTTTGGATGATCAGTCCATTTCTGGCTATCTGGAGTCTTCAAAAATTCCTGTATTAAGCCAGATTACCGAGCGTCCCTTGCTCTCTCTACCGGTGAAATCTGGGACTGAAATGCCGTCGGACAGTCCAAACCACTTCCGGCCTGACTTTCTTTAATTACACTTTAGCCCCAAGGAACTTTTCTTCTTTTTATTTAAGTCCCTTATTATTTGGCTAAAATTATACTTAAGGACCCCACCTTTTTGTCCTTAAACTTTCCATAATTCTTTCATACTCATAGAGACCTCTTATGCACATTTCACAGTTCAGTGAAATGATCAGCATAATTTTCTCTATTTTATGGCAAAATATGGTACTCATCGGCTACCAGCCCAATCTTTCCCATAATTACAATTTTGCCCCTGCATTCTCTTTCTGGCCTCATTACTCATCTTCTCATCCCTTATCTTAAGTTCTAGAAATTCTCTTTCAATAACTCATCCCTTAAACTCTTCGGGAGTCATCGTTAATTGAAAAGCTCGACAACCCGCTCATATCAGGTTATCTTACACAGGAGCCAGCCCATATCAAGCTACCTGCAGAATTCCTAGGCTTAAGACTTAGGATATTCCTCACATTCCTCATTTTGAACCTAGGTGAACTAGACCCAAAAATTGGGATGTTACAGTTATGCTGCCGCATTTCAGGCAGGAAAAGATGTAATAGAAATATGAGGATTTTGTACATGACCTGATGTATAACAACTAAAAATTTAATAATAGGTATTGTTTGGCACGTTTGACTAATATGTGATGGATGTATGCATATGTATGTAAAGTTGAGTGTTGGAATTTGCCACTATGAACAGTAACTCGTGGTGACTTAGTGATGTTTGACCTATAATTAAAAATAGTTAATGAATGAATAAATGTATGATATTTTTATGGTAAATAGTAGACGTACCAAGATTCGATTTGATATATAGAATGATTCATTTGGATGTCTACACATGGAGATATAAATTATCAAATTTGGGATTAAAACGCTGGATTCAGGGGGAAAACGCTAGATAAACAGCAAAGTTGTAACGTGACCTACGTTGACTTGGTCAAGGAGTGGTCAACGAGTGATTTTTCCCTGAAATATAATTGAGTTAGCTTCATGTAGCAATTTGAAACACTTCATTTCAATTTTTATAGAATTAATTATGATTTTTCAAATTCAGGTCACTCCTCTGGAATTTACACAGTGAACAGTACTCGATAAGAGTAAAACTCCAGATTGAGAAATTGGACTTCAATGACCTTGAAAGTGGTTCTAAATGCTACCAAATAGTCCCTAAAACGTACGAAAGTAAGGATGTTTCAAATACCAAATTTGAGGTGAAAGATAAGGGTAAAGTAAAAATCATTCTCATAATTGAAGTAACACAATCTGATCACAGAATATTTCTCTAACGTAAGAAGTACAGACCATATCTCCCTCGTGAAAAAGGGATACAGAATTATAGAGCGGCGAGTCACTAATGGAAATGAATCTTAATTTGAGCATTTATCTAGGCCAGGCACCTACAGATGAGGAAAAGGGTCTAATGGATGTAAATGGGTCATTACCCGGGTGGTCAATAGTAATGGTAGGTCGAACATGTACAAGGCGAGGATAGTGGCTACAAGCTATACTACAAAAATGGTGTGGACTATGATGAGACGTTTACCCTAGTAGCCTAGATTAATAACATTGATATACTTCTCCTCCTAGCTATAAATGAAAATTGGGCACTAATGCAAATGGAAATGAAAAGCACTTTTTTCAACACAGATTTGGAAGTGGAGGTGTATACAAATATACCACAAGCAGGAGGGTACGAGTCTATGATTGGGACACAGGAATGTAAGCATGGAAAATCACTGTATGGGCTAAAGTAATTACCACATTCATGGTTTCGAATAATTACTGCAACTATAGACAAGTTGGTTACAAACAAAGCAACTCCGATCCCACCCTATTCATCAAGCGAAGGAAGGGGAAGTTGGCAATCTTACTCGAATATGTAGATGATAGGATCTTGACCCAGGATGATTGAGTTGAACTTGAGGACCTAAAGAAAAGGTTGAATACCAAATTTGAGGTGAAAGATTAGGGTAAAGTAAAACACTTTCTCGGTATTAAAGTAACACAATCTGATCACAGAATATTTCTCGGACGTAAGAAGGCCACACCATTTCTCCCTCTTGAAACAGGGATGAGGAAAAGTAGAGTGGTGAGTCTCTCATAAAAATGAATGATAATTGGTCATTTATCTAGGCCAGGCACCTACAGATGAGGAGGGGCTAATGGATGTAAGTGGACCTTTACCCTAATGGTCAACGATAATGGTAGGTTGAACAAGTATAAGTCGAGGTTAGTGGCTACAAGTTATATTACAAATATGGTGTGGACTATGATGAGACGTTCGACCTAGTAGCCTAGATTAATAATTTTGATATACTACTCTTCCTAGATGTAAATGAAAATTGGGCACAAATGCAAATTGTAATATCCCAATTTTCAGGCCTAGAGACTCAAAAAGTAGCCTGAAATAGATAGGCTACCAAACCCCTTTGAGAAGAAGTCCCAGAAACATACAGAGGGTTTTTAGGGACTAAACTGCAAATAAATGAAAGTACAAGGACTTATATGTAAATAGAAAAGTCCTAGGGGTATAATAGTTATTTCAGGAAAGAAAGGGACTAAAGTGAACAGTCTAAAAGTCTCTTGGTGCAAAAGTAAAAGTAGACCCAAGTTATAAGGTAAAAAGAGAAAATAGACAAAAATGTGGGGTCTTTAAGTGTAATTTTAGCCAAATTTGAGGGACCTAAGTGCAAAGAAGAAAAGTTCCCCGGGGCTAAATTGTAATTAAAGAAAGTTAGGCCAGAAGTGGTTTGGACTGCCCGAAAGCATTTTAGTCCCAGATTTCACCAGTAGATAGAGCAAGTGATGCTAGGTAATCCAGCTTAATACATGGATTTTCCCAAGACTCCATATAGTCGTAATTTATCTGATAATGAAAAAGTTATAAAAATTATTATCGGATATCCTAGACCTCAGATATAAGGGGAAAATTATAGGATGATGCGTCCTGATGAGGCGAATGTCAGGGAACTGACAGAATACCGAAAGGAGGTCTGTAGAAAAAGTTATTCACAAATTAGTAAATTCAGACGGAGTGTGTGACCTCTGGGTATTCGATTGGGAGATTTATCGGTATTCAAATTGAGAATGAATGAGCTCAGATGATATCAGTCAGAGGCCCGTAATGACCCAAAGGGATGCCTAGACTCTGTATGTCAGTTTATCTGATAAAAGGAGTCGGTGTCTGAGAAAAGGTGTAAAATGACAAAAATACCCTTATGTTATAAAATAGTGAAAGAATAAGTAAAGGGTATTTTGGTCATTTGGCTAAGGTTAGATAGTAAATATAGGGTATCTGGATAGTTAACCAGGGTCAGAGAATATTCTGGTAAGATGTGAAAAGACAGTAATGCATCTAGACTTATTAAAGTAAAGAAAGAGGAACCAAGGGTATTTTGGTAATTTGCTAAGGGATGGTTCTTGGGAAGTGAGCCATCAGACTACTTGGGCTGGATCAGAGACCCAAGATGATATTCCAAGGCCCAAAAACGTAGCCCATGAATTATGTGAGAAAAAGTGGTATTAAAATAATGTTTTAGTGACTTTTCAATAAAGTAAAGTTACTCAGTTGACGTGATGACCGAGGAGTTGATCAGATAAAGTTTTGGACTTATCTGGTAACCATGGGATGGTGTGAAAGGTGTCATCCAAATGCCACATGGCACTGATATAGAGGGAGAAGAAAAGTTAAGGACACGTGGCACGATCTCAGCCACTTATTCCGAGATAAGACTCTGGAATTCTCTAGAAACGCTGAGTCAGCTGGTGAGGTGTAACATCCTGATTTTTGGTCTAGGAGAACTGGGAGGTAGTCTGATACGGGCGGGCTGCTAAACCCATAGTCCCAGGGTAGTAATCTGATATGGGCGGATCACTTACCTGTATTTTGTAGGAATCTGAGGGATGAGGTAAGTCCTTCAGGATTTAAAGTAACCTACAGAATCGGGACAGTTCACCTAGGTTCAAAATGAGGAATATGAGGAATATCCTAAGTCTTAAGCCTAGGAATTCTGCAGGTAGCTTGTTATGGGCTGGCTCCTGTGTAAGATAACTTGATATGGGCGGGTTGTCGAGCCTTTCAATTAATGATGACTTCCGAAGAGTTTAGGGGATGAGTTATTGAAAGAGAATTTCTAGACCTTAAGATGAGGTTAAGATGCCAGAAAGAGAATGCAGGGGCATAATCGTAATTATGGGAAAGATCGGGCAGGTAGCCGATGAGTACCATATTTTTCCAGGAAATAGAGAAAATTATGCTGATCATTTCACTGAACTGTGAAATGTGCATATGAGGTCTCTATGGGTATAAAAGAATTAGAAATGTGACCAAGGGTAAAATGGTCATTTTTGAAAAGTGTGCGCGGGAGCATACTTTCAGGCAAAAATAGCCTGGTTCGGATAAAATATCTGAAAATACTGGGAGATAGAGAAAAGGATTCCGGGTTGAATGACGTAACACAAAATTTTGATTTGAAGTCCCGATTTTTCTGTAAAAATTCCTGAAGATGGGAATTTACAGTTATAATCGGTAAAGGAAAGGCAGTCCGAATAGAGATGATCGGACTATGGCCAGAGGCCATACAGTGTTTTTAAGACCTATAGTGACACCAGGGAAGGCCCAGGCCCATGATATCAGCCCAGTGGTAAAAGGGGCCGGTGTCCGGGAAAAAGGTGCGAAATGACGAAAATGCCCCTATGTTATAGAACAGCTGAAGTATGAGTAAAGGGTATTTTGGTCATTTGCCTAAGGTTAGTCAGTCCAGACAGGGTATCTGGAAAATTGACAAGGGTCAGAGAATACTCTGGTAAGATGGGAAAGGACAATAATGACCCTAGACCTAGTAAAGTAAAGAAAGAGAGACTAAGGGCATTTTGGTATTTTGCCAAGGGGTGTTTCTTGGGAATCGTGCCATCAGAGTACTTGGGCTGGATCAGAGACCCAAGATGATATTTCTAGGCCCAAAAACGCAGGCCCAGTGATTCAGGGGGAAAAGTGACATTAAAATAATGATTTAATGACTTTTCAGTAAAGTAAAGTTACTCGGTTGGCACGATAACCGAGGAGGTAATCAGATAAAGTCCAGGACTTATCTGGATAGCATTGGAAGGCGTGAAAGGTCCCTTCCAGATGCCACATGGCGTCATCTTAGAGGCAGAAGAAAAGTTAAGGACACGTGGCACAATCTCAGCCGTTGAGTGCAGTTTGTGGGAAATCGGACCGGACCGGTACTGGATTGGACTGGAAATGCTGAGTCAGCTGATGAGGTGTCCAGGAATTGTGACATGTGAAGAATGTGGCGATGAGGTGTCCCGGTGAGGTGTCCTGGGTGATGCAGTAAAAAGGAATAAAAGAAAATAGGAAATTCCAGGAAAAACCAGGACCACATGTTCAGATGGCTTCAAAATTACAGGAATGCCATTGAGGGAAACTATAAATACCCCCTCCCCCTCCCATTTCATGCATCCCACGGTTTTGGAAAGAGAAAGAGAGAGAAAGAAGAGAGAGAAGGAGAAAGAAAGAAGAAAGGAAGTTCTAGCGGAGCTGGAAGTAGTATAGAAATAGTAGAGTTCTGCTAAGCTTTTGAGGTAGTAACTAATCCTAGCTTTTATGTAATGGCTTTGTGATTTGTTGGGCTATTGTTTGGTTGGATTGTTGTCTTATATGTTATGCTTGAAGCTCTATTACAATGCTATGATCATATGTTATTGAGTATGGAAGTACGCAGCATACTTATCTGTACACAATCACAAGCAAGCACTGTCACTCTGCATTACATATATTGTTATGATTATTACTATTGAGATTCCCCCGAATCTCATTCCCCATATCTAACCCATTACAGGGAGACTATGTTGAAGTGAATTCTAAGAATTTTAGAGACGCCGTTATGCTGCCGAAACTAAGACTGAACATCAGTATATGATAAGTACTGTGTACGTTTGTGCTATCTAAGGAGGCTGGAAGTGAGTGGACCAAGCCGGTTCATCCAGTCTTTCCTGGGTACTTACGTAGAATGGTAGTTCTCATGAGGGAATTACCGAATCAGTACGGTTCAGTTCTTTGTACAGATGAAGCCTAGCAGTTATACTGCCGAAATTCGGGCAGGAAAAGATGTAATAGAAATATGAGAATTTTGTATATGCTTTGTTGTATGACACTTTGTTATTTAATAATAAATATTGTTTGGCATGTTCAATTTGCGAAGGAGAAATGAAAAGAGAAATTCGCAGGTCCTGAGGTAGCAGGGTTCTGACCTAAGTTTGACCTAGTGAACGAAGGAGTTTGGCCACGAAATTTGGTGAGCCAGTGGTACACATCTGGGGCATTCCATAGATAGGTAATAAGCCTTGTTTGGATGTGTATAATGAGATAAATCAGTTCTCAAATTAAAGGTTTAGAATAAGGAACTTAAGAGTAAAATTTTAATTTCTGGGCTTAAGTTAAGATATAATCGAGCTAATATTGCTTCGCAAGTGTACTCTGAGGAGTCTAAGGGAGGATGTTTCATGAGGTGTCCTGTAGGCCCCACCATTGCGCCACCTAGCATGTGAGGTGTCCCATGATGATGTCATGTTTGATGAGTCATTATGGAGGATGATGTCATCATGATGACATAAGCGAAACTTGGTGGGCAACCAAAGCGATTTGAGCCACTCGTTGAGAATTGATCTGGACCACTCATTCTCCTTTGCTTCCACTATAAATACCCCCTCCCCTTGCCATTGTGACCCACGGCCAAGAGCCAAGAAAGAGAGAGAAGTGAGTTCTAGAGAGAGAAAGTGAGAGAAAGAAAGAAAGAAGGAAGTTCTGGCGGAGCTGGAAGCAGTATAGAGATAGTAGAGTTCTGCTAAGCTAGCCAGGTAGTAACTAATCCTAGCTTTTATGTAATGGCTTTATGATTTAATGTGCTATTGTTTGGTTGAATTGTTGTCTTATATGTTATGTTTGAAGCTCTACTACAATCCTATGATCATATGTTATTGAGTATGGAAGCACGAGCATACTTATCTGTACACAATCACAAGCAAGCACTATCACACTGCATTACATATATTGTTATGATTATTACTACTGAGATTCCCCCGAATCTCATCCCCAATATATAACCCATTACAGGGAGGTTATGTCAAAGTAAATTTTGAGAATGCTAAGAGACGCCGTTATGCTGCCGAAATTATGGCAGAATGTCCGTAAGAAAGAAAGGAGATGATACGTACCGTGTACGTAGGTACTGTCTAAGGAGGCTGGAAGTGAGTGGACCTAGCCGGTTCATCCAATCTTTCCTGGATACTTATGTAGAATAGTAGTTCTCAAGGGAATTACCGAATCAGTACAAGATCAGTTATTTGGAAAGATGAATCCTAGTAGTTATGCTGCCGGATTTCAGGCGGGAAAAGATGTAATAAAGATATGAGGATTTTGTACATACCCTATTGTATAACAATTTATTATTTAATAATAAGTATGGCTTAATGAACAGTAACTCGTGGTTACTTAATGATGTTTGATCTATAATTAAAAATAGTAAATGGTTGAATAAATGTATGATATTTTTATAGTAAATAGTAGACATACCAAGCTTCAATTTGATATATAGAATGCCTCATTTGGATGTCTACACATGGAGATATAAATTATCAAAGTTGGGACCTAAATGCTAGATTCAGGGGGGAAATGCTGGATGAACAGTAAAGTTATAACGTTGACTGATGTTGACTTGGTCAAGGCTGGGTAACGAGTTATTTTTTCCTAAAAGAGGATTTAGTTAGATTCATGTAGCAATTTGAACCACTTCATTTTGATTTTTCTATAATTAGTTATGATTTTTCGAAGTCAGGTCACTCATATATAATTTACACAGTGAACAGTACTCAATAAGAGGAAAATTCTAGATTGAGAAATTGGACTTTAATGACCTTGAAAGTGGTTCTAAATGCTACCAAACGGTCCCTAGGACGTACAAAAGTAAGGATGTTTCATAAATGGGCATGAAAAGCACTTTTCTCAACAGAGATTTGGAAGAGGAGGTGTATACGGATATACCACAAGCAGGAGGGTACGAGTCTGTGATTGGTAAGCAGGTATGCGAGCAGCAAAAATCACCGTATGGGCTAAAGTAATTGCTACATTCATGGTTTTGAATAATTACTGCAAATATAGACAAGTTGGTTACAAACAAAGCAACTCCGATCCCACCCTTGTTCATCAAGCGAAGGAAGGGGAAGTTGGATATCTTACTCGAATAAGTAGATGATAGGATCTTGACCCAGGATGATTAAGTTGAACTTGAGGACCTGAAGAAACGGTTGAATACCAAATATGAGGTGAAAGATTAGGGTAAAGTAAAACACTTTCTCAGGATTGAAGTAACGCATTACGATCACAGAATATTTCTCTAAGCACACCATATCTCCCTCATTAAAGAGGGATGAGGAAATGTAGAGTGGCGAGTCAGTAATGGAAATGAATCATAATTTATGCATTTATCTAGGCAGGCACCTACAGATGAGGAGAAGGGGCTAATGGATGTAAATGGGTCTGTACCCTGGTGGTCAATAATAATGGTAGGTCGAACATGTACAACGCGAGGATAGTGGCTACAAGCTGTACTACAAAAATGGTGTGGACTATGATGAGATGTTCACCCTAGTAGCCTAGATTAATAACATTGATATACTTCTCCTCCTAGCTATAAATGAAAATTGGGCACTAATGCAAATGGAAATAAAAAGCACTTTTCTCAACAGAGATTTGGAAGAGGAGGTGTATTCAGATATACCACAAGCAGGAGGGTACGAGTCTATGATTGGGACACAGGAATGTAAGCAAGGAAAATCACTGTATGGGCTAAAGTAATTGCCACATTCATGGTTTCGAATAATTACTGCAACTATAGACAAGTTGGTTACAAACAAAGCAACTCCGATCCCACCCTATTCATCAAGCGAAGGAAGGGGAAGTTGGCTATCTTACTCGAATATGTAGATGATAGGATCTTGACCCAGGATGATTGAGTTGAACTTGATGACCTAAAGAAAAGGTTGAATACCAAATTTGAGGTGAAAGATTAGGGTAAAGTAAAACACTTTCTCGGTATTAAAGTAACACATTCTGATCACAGAATATTTCTCGGACGTAAGAAGGGCACACCATTTCTCCCTCGTGAAACAGGGATGAGGAAAAGTAGAGTGGTGAGTCTCTCATAAAAATGAATGATAATTGGGCATTTATCTAGGCCAGGCACCTACAGATGAGGAGGGGCTAATGGATGTAAGTGGACCTTTACCCTGATGGTCAACGATAATGGTAGGTTGAACAATTATAAGTCGAGGTTAGTGGCTACAAGTTATATTACAAATATGGTGTGGACTATGATGAGACGTTCGACCTAGTAGCCTAGATTAATAATATTGATATACTACTCTTCTTGGTTGTAAATGAAAATTGGGCCCCAATGCAAATGGGCATGAAAAGCACTTTTCTCAATAGAGATTTGGAAGTGGAGGTGTATACGGATATACCAAAAGCAGGAGGGTACGAGTCTATGATTGGGAAGTAGGTATGTAAGCTACAAAAATCACTCTATGGGCTAAAGCAATCTCCATAGTCCTTGTTTCAAATACTTACTACAACTATAGACAAGTTGGTTACAAACAAAGCAACTCCGATCACACCCTGTTCATCAAGCGAAAGAAGGGGAAGTTGGCTATCTTACTCGAATATGTAGATGATAGGATCTTGACCCAGGATGATTGAGTTGAACTTGAGGACCTAAAGAAAAGGTTGAATACTCGAATACGTAGATGATTTCATGTTGACCCAGGATTATTTAGTTGAACTTGAGGACCTGAAGAAACAGTTGAATAACAAATTTGTGGTGAAAGATTAAGGTAAAGTAAAAATTCTTCTTGGCATTGAAATAACCCAATTTGATCACAGAATGTTTCTCTAACGTAAGAAGTACACACCATATCTCCCTCATGAGACAGGGATGAGGAAGTGTAGAGTGGCGAGTCACTAATGGAAATGAATCTTAATTTGAGCATTTATCTTGGCCAGGCACCTACAGATGAGGAGAAGGGGCTAATCGATGTAAGTGGGTCTCTACCCAGATGGTCAACGGTAATGGTAGGTCAAACATGTATAAGATGAGGTTAGTGGCTACAAGCTATAGTACAAATATGGTGTGGACTATGATAAGACGTTCGCCCTAGTAACCTAGATTAATAATATTGATATACTACTCTTCCTGGCTGTAAATGAAAATTGGGCACCAATGCAAATGGGTATGAAAAGCACTTTTCTCAATAGAGATTTGGAAGTGGAGGTGTATACAGATATACCACAAGCAGGAGGGTATGAGTCTTTAATTGGGACACAGGTATGGGCTAAAGCAATCACCATATTCCTGGTTTGGAAAACTTACTGCAACTATAGACAAGTTGGTTACAAATAAAGCAACTCCGATGCCACCCTGTTCATCAAGCGAAGGAAAGGAAGTTGGCTATCTTACTCGAATACGTGGATGATATGATCTTCACCCAGGATGATTTAGTTGAACTTGAGGCCTTAAGAAATGGTTGAATACCAAATTTGAGGAGAATGATTAGGGTAAAGCTAAAATCCTTCTCGGGATTGAAGTAACACAATTGTATCACAGAATATTCCTTTGACATAAGAAGTACACATTATATCTCATCTCGTGAAACAGGGATGACGAAATGTAGAGTGGCAAGTCACTAATGGAAATGACTCATAATTTGAGAATTTATCTAGGCAAGCCACCTACAGATGAGGAGAAGGGGCTAATTGATGTAAATGGGTCTTTACCCATATGGTCAAAGGTAATGGTAGGTCGAACATGTACAAGGCGAGGTTAGTGGCTACAAGCTGTACTTCAAATATGGTGTGGACTATAATGAGATGTGCGCCCTAGTAGCCTAGATTAATAATGTTGATATACTACTCTTCCTTGCTATAAATGAAAATTGGGCACTAATGCAAATGGACATAAAAAGCACATTTCTCAACAGAGATTTGGAAGTGGAGCTGCATACGGATATACCACAAGCGTTAGGGTACGAGTCTGTGAATGGGACGCAGGTATGTAAACTGTGCAAATAACCTTATGGGATAAAGCAATCGCCACATTCCTGGTTTGGAATACTTACTGCAACTATAGAGAAGTTGGTTACAAACAAAGCAACTCCGATCCTACCTTGTTCATCAAGTGAAAGAAGGGGAAGTTGGCCCTCTTACTCGAATACGTAGATGATATGATCTTGACCCAGGATGATTTAGTTCACACTGAAGAGCTGAAGAAATGATTGAATACCAAATATGAGGTGAAAGATTAGGGTAAAGTAAAACACTTTCTCGGGATTAAAGTAACGCATTCCGATCACAGAATATTTCTCTGAGCACACCATATGTCCCTCATTAAACAGGGATGAGGAAATGTAGAGTGGCGAGTCAGTAATGGAAATGAATCATAATTTGTGCATTTATTAGGCAGGCACCTACAGATGAGGAGAAGGGGCTAATGGTTGTAAATGGGTCTGTACCCTAATGGTGAAAGGTAATGGTAGGTCAAACATGTACAAGGCCGAGGTTAGTGGATTCAAGCTGTTCTATAAATATGGTGTGGACTATGATGAGACATTCGCCCTAGTGGCCTAGATTAATACTATTGATATAGTTCTCTTCCTGGCTGTAAATGAAAATTGGGCACCAATGCAAATGGGCATGAAAAGCACTTTTCTCAATAGAGATATTAAAGTGGAGGTGTATACGGATATAGCACAAGCAGGAGGGTACGAGTTTGTGATTGGGATGTAGGTATGTAAGCTGCAAAGATCACTGTATGGGCTAAAGCAATCGGCACATTCCTGGTTTGGAAAACTTACTGCAACTATAGACAAGTTGGTTACAAATAAAGCAACTCCAATGCCACCCTATTTATCAAGCGAAGGAAAGGAAGTTGGCTATCTTACCCGAATACGCAGATGATATGATCCTGACCCAGGATGATTTAGTTGAACTTGAGGACCTTAAGAAACGGTTGAATACCTAATTTGAGGAGAAATATTAGGGTAAAGTAAAAATCCTTCTCGGGATTGAAGTAACATAATTGGATCATAGAATATTTCTCTGACGTAAGAAGTACACACCATATCTCCCTCGTGAAACAGGGATGACAAAATGTAGAGTGACGAGTCTCTAATGGAAATGACTCATAATTTGAGCATTTATCTAGGCCAGGCACCTACAGATGAGGAGAAGGGGCAAATGGATGTAAATGGGTCTTTACCCTGATAGTCAACGGTAATGGTAGGTCGAACATGTACATGGCAAGGTTAGTGGCTACAAGCTGTAGTACAAATATGGTGTGGACTATGATGAGACGTTCACCCTAGTAGCCTAGATTAATAATATTGATATACTACTCTTCCTGGCTGTAAATGTAAATTGGGCACCAATGCAAATAGACATGAAAAACACTTTTCTCAATAGAGATATTGAAATGGTGGTGTATACGGATATACCTGATGTACCTTCCATTGCGACCAAATGTCAATGCAGAAATCAATCAGTGACTGAGTTAAAGAAGTAGTTTGACAGCTGGCAGAAGGAACTAATAACAAAAGCAAGTTAGACTCACACATGGCTGAAACAGATTATGCATGTGCTGGCACATGGAGGAGCATTGTTCACATATTCTGTGGATAATAAAGATAAGATAATCTCTAAAGGAACACACTTGTCATTGGTTCATTTCACCATCTTAATCACTTAAAATTAGAAACAATAGCATAGAATTTACATTCAGTTTTAGTTAAATCATCTCATAACACAATCATCTCATTAACTTGTTAATTTGTGGCTCATTAGATTAATTAGGAACTTAGCAATCCATTTAGGGTCCTTGTGAATCGACCTAGGTTAGCCTCCACTTACTATTGGTTAGCTTAGTTTTGTTTAATAATAGAAACGACAGTTATCAAAATGGTGCCGTTACCGGGGAGCCTTACTTGTTAAGGTTTCCTAAGCAATCTCCTGGGCCTAAAAAACATAAAGAGTAGGTAGTTGTTTTAGTTTTTCTATGAATTTTGTGTTTTATATCTGTTTTGTCTCTACCATTTGGCTTCTTAGTTGCGACTAAGGTGCTCTGTGATTTCTAGTAGCAACCAAATGCACATTTGGTCGCAACCTGAAATCAGTTCTCAACTCAGATTTGCTGTCTGTAACTTTTAGTCGCGACCAGAGTGCTTTTTGGTTGCAACATATTTTTCATTCGTTTTCATCTCTGTGATTTCTAGTCGCAACCAAATTGACACATAGTCACGACTAAACCTCTTTATGGTTTTTGGTGCAACCTGAGTGCATTTTGGTTGCCACAAGAAATTCTTACTTCAAACATTTGATCTCTGTGATTTTTAGTCGCAACTAAAGTAACATTTGGTCGAGACCAAAAATCCTAATTCAAAAAAAATTTGCTCTCTGTGACTGTAAGTCGCGACTTGAAGTTCATTTTTGTCGCGATATCTGCTCTCTATGACTTTTAGTTGCAACCTAGAGTCCTTTTAGTCATGACCTAAGATTTCTAAATTGCGAATAACTGATCTCATCTGCTGAATTTACTGTATTGCTGATATATTTGATTTTCTGCATTATTGTTGAGCGTGATTTGCATGAACAAAAGCTCTGAATTCTTTCTATTGGATAGAGAAATCAATAGAACACTTAGGTAAATTAAGAAGGCTAAAATCTTAAATCAAACTAGGTTGTATCTGCTATTGAGCCTAGTTCTTATGGTGAATTTGAGATTGAACATACATCTGGTGATATTTTAGATAATCATTTTGTCATGGAGCATGTTAATGTAGGTGAATCTCATACTCATAATCAGAATAATCAAAATGAGCAACATGCAGAAAATAACATGAACAATAGAAGGCCAAGTAGGTGCATAAGAGAACTTACTTCTTCTAATGCAAATTATGATCCTTTTCACACTTGTCCTGCTCTAGATGTGAACTTTGAGTTGAAAGGTCCTTTACTGAGTAACTTACCAAAGTATTATGGATTGGCAGGTGAGGATCCTTTCAAGCATTTGTAGACTATGCAGTGAGTTTGCTCAACTATGAAGCCTATAGGTGCTGATATGGATGCTGTGCAGATACAAGTATTCCATTTTACACTAGAAGGAAAGGCAAAAGAATGGTTCTATATGCACCACATCATGCACCTCAAGATCTACACTCCTGGAATAACTTAAAAAATGCCTTCTTGGAGAGATATTTTCCTTCATCAAAGACTGCTACATTAAGGAAGGAAATTTTTGCTACAAAATAGTATGCTGAAGAATCTTTCTATGAGTTTTGTGGCAGATTTCTAGAGTTGCTGGCTAGATGTCCATATCATCAGATTCAAATGGAACATTTGGTGCGGTATTTTCATTCAAGATTGCGCTTTGCTTGTAGAAAGAATTTGGATGCAGCTGCTAGGAGTTCCATTGATGATTTAACACCTGATGAAGCATGGAACTTGATTGCGAAGATAGCAAGCAATATGGAGGATATGATGCTTGAAACATCCTCCCTTAGATCCCTCAGAGTACATTTGCGGAAGTGATATTGGCTCGATTATATCTTAACTTAAGCCCAGAAATTTAAAATTTTACTCTTAAGTTCCTTATTCTGAACCTTTATTTTGAAAATTGATTTATCTCATTCTACACATCCAAATGAGGCTTATTACCTATCCACTTAATGCACCAGATGTGTGCTACTGGCTCACCAAATTTCGTGGCCAATTTTCTTTATTTACTAGGTCAAACTGAGGTCAAAACACTGCTACCTCAGGACCTGCGAATTTCTCTCTCATAATTTCTCATACACAAATTGAATATGCCAAACAATATTTATTATTAAATAATAAATTGTTATACAACAGGGCATGCACAAAATCCTCATATCTCTATTACATCTTCTCCTGCCTGAAATCCGGCAGCATAACTACTAGGCCTCATCTTTACAAATAACTGATATTGTACTGATTCGGTAATTCCTATGAGAACTACTATTCTACGTAAGTACCCAGGAAAGACTGGATAAATCGGTTAGGTCCACTCACTTCCAGACTCCTTAGACAGTACCTATGTACACAGTACGTATCATCCTTCCTTCATAACTAATATTTTGCCATAATTTTGGCAGCATAACGGCGTCTCTTAGCATTCTTAAAATTCACTTTGACATAACTTCCCTGTAATGGGTTATACATAGGGAATGAGATTCGGGGGAATCTCAGTAGTAACAACCATAACAATATATGTAATGCAGTGTGATAATGCTTGCTTGTGATTGTGTACAGATAAGTATGCCGCGTGCTTCCATACTCAATAATAACATATGATCATAGCATTATGTAGTTGAGCTTCAGACATAACATATAAGACAACAATCCAACCAAACAATAGCACATCACATCACAAAGCCATTACATAAAAGCTAGGATTAGTTACTACCTTACTAGCTTAGCAGAACTCTACTATCTCTATACTGCTTACGGCTCCGCCAGAACTTCCTTCTTTCTTTCTTTCTCTTTCTCTCTCTTCTTTCTCTTCCTTTCTTTGTGTATGCTGTGGGATGAATGAAAATGGGAGGGGGAGGGGGTATTTATAGTTTTTATGGTTGGCATTTCTGTAATTCTCAAGAACTTTGATCTTGTGGCCACCGATTTTCCTGGAATTTACTATTTTCTTTAATCTAACTTATTGCATCATCATGGTGATGTCATCTTGATGACTCATGGCCTTTCATAATTACTTGCTGACTCAACATGCTGACTTAGTGTTTCCAGAGAATTCCAGTCTTGCACGGTAATACACGGCTAAGATCGTGCCACGTGTCCTCAACTTTTCTTCTCCCTCTAGATCAATGTCATATGGCATCTTACTGGCACCTTTCACGCCATCCCATGACTTCCAGATAAGTCCAAAGCTTTATCTGATCAATCCCCCAGTTACCACTTCGACCGGGTAACTTTACTTTACGGAAACAATACTAAAATAGTATTTTAATGCTACTTTTACTCACATATTCCTTGGGCTACATTTTTGGACTCTGGGAATGCTATCTTGGGTATCTGATCAAGCTCAAGTACTCTGATGGCTCGATTCCTGAGAAACATCCCTTGGCAAATTACCAAAATGCCCTTGGTTCATTTTTATTTACTTTAATGAGTCTAGGGGCATTATTGTCTTTTCACATTTTACCAGAGTATCCTCTGACCCTGGTCAACTATCCAGATAACCTTTCTTGTCTGTCTAACCTTAGCCAAATGACCAAAATACCATTTACTCATTCTTTCCCTATTTTATAACATAAGGGCATTTTTGTCATTTTGCATATTTTTTGCACATTTCTGGACACCGGCCCCTTTTATCTGATGAACTGATATCCTGGGTCTGGGCCTCCCTTGGTGTCACTATGGGCATCTGCGTTATGTCATCTGGGCTCATTTAGTCTTAATTTGAATACCGATAAATCTCTCAATAGGATACCCGGAGTCACAAACTCCCGTCTGAATTCACTAATTTATGAATAACTTTTTCTACAGACCTTCTTTCGGTATTCTGTCAGTTCCCTGACATCTGCCTCTACAGGACGCATCTTCCTACAATTTTTCACTCATAACTGAGGTCTAGGATATCCGATAAAAATTTTTTATACTTTTAGACTATCAGATAAATTTCGGCTATCTGGAGTCCTGATAAAATTCCTACATTAAGCCAGATTAACCAGCACCATTTCCTCTATCTACTGGTGAAATTTGGGACTGAAATGCTTCCAGGCAGTTCTAAGCCACTTTTGGCTCAACTTTTCATAATTACCATTTTTCCCCTGGAAACTTTTCTTCTTTTCACTTAAGTCCCTCAACTTTCCATAATTCTTACATACTCATAGAGACCTCATATGCATATTTCACCGTTCAGGGAAATGATCAGCATAATTTTCTCTATTTTTTGGTAAAATATGGTACTCATCGGCTACCAGCCCGATCTTTCCCATAATTACGATTATGCCCCTATATTATCTTTCTGACATCTTTTCTTATCCTTTATCTTAAGTTCTCGAAATTCTCTTTCAACAACTCATCCCCTAAACTCCTCGGGAGTCATTGTTAATTGAAAGGCTCGACAACCCGCCTATATCAAGTTATCTACTCAGGAGCCAGCCCATATCTAGCTACCTGCAGAATTCCTAGGCTTAAGACTTAGGATATTCCTTACATTCCTCTTTTTGAACCTAGGTGAACTGTCCCTATTTTATAGGTCAAAGACTTAACTCATCTTTAAATCCTGAGGGACTTAACTCATCCCTTGGATTCCTACAAAATATAGGTAAGTGATCTGCCCATATCAGATTACTATCCTAGGACTACGGGTTTAATAGCCTGCCCATATCAGACTACCTCCCAGTTCTCTTAGACCCAAAAATCAGGATATTACAATGCTAGACAAGTGCATGAGGTTTCTGCAAGGTCTTCTCAAGATCATAATACTCTATCTTCTCAAGTTGCTTCTATGAATGATCAGATCAACAACTTAGCTGCTCAATTGAGCAATACACATGTTCAGAGCCCATATTCTCAAGCTCTAGCTGCTCCTAGCTATCGACTTTGCTCTTCTCCAATGCATACCAGTGCCAATTGTCCCACACAATATGAGGATGTCTCAGCCATTTATCAAGCAGACCCAACCATTATCCACAAAGGAATCCATACTCCAACACATACAATGAAGGATGGAGAGATCATCCCAATTTCAGATGGAAGGATGGAAGTGGAGACAAAAATGTTGGGCAAAACAGGTTCAATAATGACAAGCAAGTGGTGAATCCTCTAGAGCTATAGAAGTGTCTACTGCTACAAAGGATGATGGAATTTCTGAGATACTCAAGAGCATAACTGTGATGAATTCAAATATACATTCCATCAACACAAACTTCAGCTCTAACTTTAAGGAATTATGATCTACTGTGGAGAGCAATCTATCAAAGACAAACTCTAAATTTACTGCTTTGGAGAATAGAATTGAATAGTGGGAAACCAACACATCAAACATGAATAGCTATGTATCATAGCTAGCTAATTCAGTAAGTGAAGTTCAGGCAAGGATCAGTGGAGATCTACCTTCAAATACAGTTGTTAACCCAAAAACTGTGAATGTTAAAATCTGGAAAGTGAAGAGCAAGTTGGGAAACAAGTTACTGATGCTGGAAATGAAGAGAAGGGTGAGGTAGACACTGATTCCAGCAGTTTAATGAAGAATAACATTGAGAAGCCTAAAGACAAGAAGGAAGCACACCCCTTTAGAAGGAAGAAGTTACAGAAAATCAAATCAATTCTGCACAAGATTCTGAGGGTTATGGACAGCTGAAAAGTAATAAAATTGAGCTGCTGGAAACTATTGATACTGAGTCAAGAAATCCTAGTGAGGATACAACTGAAGTAACAATGTCAGCAATAAGTTCAGAGCTCAAGCAGGAAGAAACTCATGCTGATTCAGCTAAGAAAGTAGTTGACCTGAAGGATTTACTTGTTCCAAAGGAACTTATGAGCAACAAGGAAGTCTTAAAGGAGCAGAACAAAGAAATCATTGATTGTTTAAGCAAGATTGAAGTAAATATGCCTATACTAGAGAAGGTGTAGAGAGTACTAGAATATACAAGATGTTTGAAGGAGAGTTACAACCACAGGAAAAGAGATAAACCTAATGAACTGGTACAAGTGGGACCCAAAGCTTCTACACTTTTCAAAGCTCAATTCCCAGTGAAGTGTCAAGATCCAGGTACATTTTCTATTCCCTACACAATTGGTAAGATAACTGTTTCTAGAGCATTATTAGACTTAGGTGCTGCTATTAATGTGATGCCTAGTTCAGTTTATCATGCTTTAAATGTGAATTTGATTAAACAAACTAAGGTGTTTGCTCAATTGGCTGCTAAGAGTATTATAAAGCCTAAGGGAATCTTAGAAGATATTCTAGTTCAAGTTAAGGACCTTGTTTTCCTTGTGGACTTTTATGTTTTTTATATGACAAATAAATCTCTAGATGATGGTACTCTTATTCTAAGGAGGCCATTCTTGAAGACAGCTAACACCATGATTTACATGAAAGAGGAAATTATTAAAATGGAATTTGGTGGGCACATAATTCAGTTTAACATGTATAGACATCCACATCAGGATCACTCACTGTTAGGCTTAAATGAAATTAATGCATGTAAAGAAGAGTCTAAAGAGGAACATGAATTGTTGCTGCAAAATTCTGATAAACCTAAGAGTGATATGCTTGAATATGAAATGTTTTTTTTCTGTTACTGACCCTTTGAATGAAGGCTTTAGAAAGAACCAACATGATAAATTTGCAGGAAAAGACATAGTTGTTGAGAATTTCACTGCAGGGATAAAACTAGATAATATTGCAGTTACATCAACAAGACTATTTCCACTATATGTTGGCTATGTGATAACTGTCGTTTCCAATTATCAAACAAAACTAAGCTAACCAATAGTAAGTGAAGGCTAACCTAGGTCGGATCATAAGGAGCTACTGAATGTTAGAGTTCCTAATTAATCTATTGAGCCACAAATTAACAAGTTAAGTAGATGAGTTTTGTTTTGAACTATCAACTAACTTTAGAAAGTAAATCTATTCTATTGTTTATGTTTTTATGTGATTAAGATAATGAGATGAATGAATGAATGACAAGTGTGTTCCCTTGGAGATTACCTTACCTTCATTATCCACAGAATATCAAGAGTTAATCAATTGCACTAGCATAGGTTAGCTAACAACTTGCTAGCTAAATCTCAATCAACATTACAACTCGCAGACATTAATAGAGAATAGGAAATGTTCAACTTAGAGATAATAGAATATGAATATTAATCAAATGGTCATTATTATAGGAAGAAAGAATCCAACTCGGTTCCTAATTCCTTGTCATCTATTACTCTAATTGAATCAATAAACCAGAAGTGAATACATCAACTAGATATAGTTAAATCTGACTTAAAGACTCAATAACTCCCTGTTAAGCTTGAAAGACTCTAGTTGACGTCATCTCCAAGGAAGCACAGCAGCTCAGCCTTGCATTACTATCTGAACTCTAGAAGCAACCATCGGTACATCTGCAGTAGTCATGTGGAAATGGAAGGAGAATGTGAAGATGATGAACTGCAGAACTTTCCTCTGTTTCTATTGACTATAACAGAGGAAAGTTGCAGAAGAGAAATGAGAATGGAGAAGAAGAGAGATGGTTTGCGTAAGTTGTGCTGTCAATGGAATGAGAGAAGTGTGAAATGGATATGTGTGTTGGAATGGATGAAGTCTGAGTGAATGGATATGCCCAGGTCATGAATCATATAGAATGTTGTACAGAATATGTGCTATATAGGAGAAGTCTGAAATACATTAGTGAGTCAATGGAGCTATCCAGATGTGCTCCAGCTGTCAGCACATGATCTGGTATTTTGTTCAGCACATGCTTCCCACTTGTTGTTGGCAACTTGCTCATTCTATTCAGATGGAGTGTGCTGATATGTACAGTACGCGCGTGAACAATGCCAGATATGTGGAGTTCATTTCTATTGCTGCACATGTTTGATCTCCCACTTGCAATCTGTTAAGTCCAGCTATGCAATCCATCCCATGCTTAAATCACCTTTCTGTCCAGCTGTCCCTTCTATCATTCGCTGATTGATTTCTACATTTGAAGTTTGGTCGCGACCTTATATACATAAGGTCGTGACTAATATTTACAGAGAGCGCTTCTTCTTTGCTGATTGAAGTTTGGTCGCGATGGTGAATAAATAAGGTCGTGACTCTAGTACACAGGAAAGCTCCACTTTGCTGATTAATTGCTGTGTTGACCTGAAATAGACATTTAATAGATTATTTATCCAATTAAGCACTAAAATCACATCATTTAAATTCCCACTTGTCCAATTTCATATTATTAACTAATTTGGTAATATAGTAGTAAATGTGGATAAGAATCAATAATAAACTCTCTTTTAACATATTAAAAATTAGTACAAATATGAGTTTATCAACTCCCCCACACTTAGCTTTTGCACTCCGAGCAAAATTATCGATCAAAATTGAATTTAAACACACATGTTCAGCACAATTGGCAAAATAGATTCAGCATGAGTACTTGCAATCATTAATCTTTCCCTTCAATTGGCAGCAATCCAAACTAATCTCATATCAATCAAAGAATCTAACCCATGTAATTCAATCATCGTAAGCACTAGTTGAGATTTTCTCACAAGGTATAGTGTTTCACTCCCTCTCTTATCAAGGTAATTTCACTCAATCATCTAGCTTAGACTTCCCATAGGCTTGTAACCATCCTACATCTCCACCACTGAATGCCACAAGGTTTATGAATCAAAGGGTCTTTATTAGGATTGTAATGTTGGAGAGGCTAGATGATGAAATGGAAATGCATGTCAATGATTAATGAAATACTGTACATAATCAAAGTGCCAATCATGCAGCTGCAAGTCACAACTAATTCTTTCATACTAGTTGAATAGCACTATTTTTCATCTAGTTTCTTTTCTTTCTTCTTTCTTTCTCTTTTCTTGGTACTTTCCTTTTTCTTTTCTCTGTATTTTTTCTTTGTTTTTCATTTTCTTGAACCAGATAGCAAATATATTTTAGTTTAGGTATTCAACAAGTAATTGCATCTTCACAATTAAAGACTTACTACAGCAACCACTATTTTGCACAGAATTCATTAATCAAGGATGGAATTAAAAGAAAATGAAGGTCTCAAAGGGGTAAAGCAAAGGATTTCATATTTATGTGGTTTCTGTTTGGTCAAGAGGGTTTTGAAAGAAATTCCCTTATCATTTTCACAATTCCATGGAGCTAATGTGGTTTTGAATCAAGGATTGAGACAAGTTCTGCAAAGTTACCAAACTAAATGGTGTCACATAATGCAAAGGAGTATATGTTGAAGGCTCAAATTGCTTCCATCTGGCTTACTCCTCCTAATCAGCTCATATGACTAGATTGCATGAATCTTAAACAAAATACATGAGATTAATCATTCATGATGCACAATTTCCAGTAGTGAATTAATGAAACGAGTAACTAACACTTCATCAAACTTGCCAATTTTCAAAATTATATGTTCCAAGTTCAATTTTGAATCCATGATAGTAAATCCCAAAGATCAAGCAACAACCAGAATGCAGTAAAAGGAATTTTCAGCAAAAGATAGATTTTAGTCACGACAAAAGGGTCATAAGGTCTCGACTGTTTTACACAGAGAAGAGATTTCCAGAAAATAGAGAATATTGGTCGCGACAGAAATGTTCATTGGTCGCGACTACAAATCACCGAGAGTAAACCTGTTCAACACATATGTTCTAGTCACGACCAAATGACAACCTAGTTGCGACCTGAAACATCCTCCTTTAAACTCCTCAGAGTACACTTGCGAAAGCAATTTTAGCTTAACTTAAGTCCAGAGATTGAACTTTTACTCCTAAGTTCCTTATTCTGAACCTTTACTTTGAGAATTGGTTTCTCTCATTATACACATCCAAATGAGGCTTAATACTTATCCACGGAATGCCCCAGATGTGTACTACCGGCTCACTAAATCTCGTGGCCAGACTCCTCCGTTTACTAGGTCAAACTGAGGTCAGAACACTGCTGCCTCAGGACCTGCGAATTTCCCCTTAATTTAGCATACATAAATTGAATATGCCAAACAGTATTTATCATTGAATAACATAATGTCATACAGCAAGGCATACACAACAAGACATATACATAATCTTTCTATCTCTATTACATCTCTTTCTGCCTAAACTCCGGCAGCATAACCGCTACGCTTCATCTGTACAAAGAACTGAACCGTACTGATTCGGTAATTCCCGCATGAGAACTACCATTCTACGTAGTACCCAGGAAAGACTAGATGAACCGGCTAGGTCCACTCACTTCTAGCCTCCTTAGACAGCACTACGTACACAGTACTTATCATATACTGATGTTCAGTCTTAACTTCGGCAGCATAACGGCGTCTCTTAGCATTCTCAAAATCCACTTCAGCATAACCTCCCTGTAATGGGTTATGTATGGGGATGAGATTCGGGGAATCTCAGTAGCAACAATCATAACAATATATGCAATGTAATATGACAGTGCTTGCTTGTGATTGTGTATAGATAAGTATGCTGCGTGCTTCCATGCTTAATAACATATGATCATAGCATTACAGCAGAGCTTCAGACATAACATATAAGACAACAATCCAACCAAACAATAGGACAACAAATCACAAAGCCATTACATAAAAGCTAGGATTAGTTACTACCTAGCTAGCTCAGCAAAACTCTACTATCTCTATTCTGCTTCCAGCTCCGCCAGAACTTCCTTACTCCCTTTCTCTCTTCCCTTCCTTCTCCTTCTCTCTCTTCTTTCTCTCCCTTACTCTTGCCATGCGTGAAGCCAAATGAATGGGGGGGTTTATATAGAGTTTCCCAATGGTATTCTCGTAATTTCCATGCCATCTGAACATGTGGTCCTGGTTTTCCTGGAATTTCCTATTTTCCTTTATTTCCTTTTACTGCATCATCAGTGCCACCTCAGGGGACACCTAAGCAGCCACCTCTCCAGCATATTTTCCACATGTCAAAAATCCTGGGACACCTCATCAGCTGACTCAGCAGGCTGACTCACCGGTCCAGAGTCCTACCTCGTAATACGTGTCCTCAGCTTTATCTGCTTCCTCCAGACCAGAGCCATGTGGCGCCTGGAAGAGACCTTGCACACTTCCCAATGCTATCCAGATAAGTCCCAGACTTATCTGATCACTTCCTCAGTTTTCGGGCCAACCGAGTAACTTTACTCTACTGAAAGGTCACTGAATCATGCTCTAATGCCATGTGTCATCTGTGGGTCCCATGAGTACAACTTATCAGTTTACCTCATGGTTTCCAGATAACCTTTCCTGTATCTGACCTCTTTCCCCAGTTCTGTCTCTAACCGGGTAACTATCTCATTTGGACCTTCACCACTCTTGGCCCATACGCTTAACACTACTTTAGTCACTAGTCGCGACCTAGCCATCATCTCATCGCGACATAACACCTTTTGTATTCATTAGTCGTGACCACAGCATCCTTTAATCGCGACTATAACAGTCTTTCGTCGCGACCACATCACTTTTGAGTCGCAACCAGGCTCATTCTACTCATTAGTCGCGACACCACATACATATCCGTCACGACCAATCCTCTCTGCCAATATTAGTCGCGACCACAATAAACTCTCGTCGCGACCAACTTCTTTATTATCACGACCTAACTGGTCAACTCTTGAACCTTTGACCTTTACATCATCCCCAAATGGCCATTTACCCCTTGGGACTTCCACTGTTTACACATAAGTCCCCGTAGTTTCGCTCATTTGCAGCTTAGTCCCTGAAACTCTCTGCGTGTCTCCAGGACTTCTGCTCAAAGGGGTCTAGTAGCCTCTTAATCTTAGGCTATCTCTGCATCTCTAGGCCTGAAAACTGGGATGTTACATTTTTCCTCCCCTTAAAATAAATTTCGTCCTCGAAATTTAATTAGTACCATAGCCAAATTAACTTAACATCTGGCAAAGTACTCATCATAAAACTTTACATCTCTTTATATCATGCTTTTCTTTTCTCTGGATCAACTCAATCAGAGTTTAAAATCTGCTTTTCTCTTATAGATCACTCACTGCACTTATGAACAGTGTCTATTTCTTTCATAGTAAATTTTCTTGAATATTACTGTATTCGGGAATTTCTTCTAACTACTCATCATATCCCTTTCAGTATCATACTTTAAGCATTTATCTCTTATTACTTTTCTTGATATCTCGCAGACTGCTTTAAAATCTGCAACATTTCGTCTTTCTTTGCACTTAACTTCATACAGAGAGAGGACTTACGCAGCTATTCTTTCTTTACTTTGTTGCCAACCAAGAGCACCTACTCTTAAATAAGAGCATCTATGCATAATGCCTGGCCAACATATTGCAGGACTGCATACCTGCTTATGAATGCAAAGCTCTAACATCGGAGCTCAAGCATTGCTGTTCTAATTATGCACAGCTCTAACATTTGGAGCTTGCATAGTTTTAGCATAACATAAGGCCTAGCATCTCATGCAAGGAGTGAAAGCTCTCATTTTCTATTCTCTTTCATAGCATAACATTTAAACATATAATCCCTACCAAAAAGGGAGCCTCTCTGTCTATTCATAAAATGCACATTTCTAGGTGCGCATCATATTACACGCTTACCACCGTGTATCTCATTACATGCCTTTGATACTTTATCATGGCATCTCTAGCCAACTCTGGCTATTTTATGGTGTATTTCACCCTTTCATAACTTATCTTGAGATACCATAAGGCTAACATTATCTTCCTCATAGAACTGAGTTCTATCTTTGCTTTGTCTTAGACCTTTTTCTCTAGGTCTTCTTTAGCCTTTTAATCTCTTTACCCTCATCTGGGGGATCAATCTACTCATACTCTTCTGTTCTCATTACACTGAGGATTTTCTCCTCTGCTTCTCATTACACAGAGGATTCTCTTCTCTGCTTCTCAGGCATACTTCTACAAAACTTTGAATATCAGTACTCAAATTTGAACTTGGACTCCATCTTCGTTTAAGGGAAAGCCAAGTTTAGTCTGTATACTAGAGGCTATCTGAGGAAAATCATTATAAAACAATTTCTCTGGGTGAGTTTATCAACTAGTGAAGCTTCCTCACCTTAACTATCTTTGGCATTCATCTTCCCAAAGAGATACTACATTGTACTCATATTTCATGGCTCATTACTTTCCTTAGGCTAGGTCTAACTGCGACCTCGGGATCTAACTGCGATCAACCGTTAGCATCGTCAGAATCTAACTGCGACTCTAAAATTGTTAGGATCTAACTGCGACCCTGGAGCCATGCTAGGATCTAACTGCGACCATCCAGAATCTAACTGCGATCTTGTTGTACTGTATATCTCCCGAATATCTTAAACCAACAGACTAAGTTATAAGGTTAACTGCTTCCACCTGTTGATAACTCCATAAAAATTTTATAGCCTCATATCGTTTACCCAGACTTTACTTACTTCCTCTCTTACTCAGGAGTTCCTTCTCATTTTTCAACTTTAATGTGGTTTACCCTTGGCTGTGGTCTAACCACCAGCCATTGCATTCTACTGCATGGCCTCATCATACTTCTCATTTCAATCTGTGCACTAACTGCGAGCCATTTAAACTATGCTCTAATTGCTAGCATTCTGTATCAGATCCAACTCTTATATGAAGAGTGATCTATACTCATCTGAATCTAGCTCTATCTGAGAGCCATCTGTTTCAGATCCAACTCTTATCTGAAGAGTGATCTAGAAATAATCTTTTTACTCTTATTTGCTTTTCTTTCTATATACCATCTCTTTTAATAGAAATGGCCCTGAGTACTGTATTCACAAGTCTGCAGAATTACCTGAGTAACCTCAATCATAAATCATATCTAAATATCATAGCTTATTGTCCCATGAACTGAGACTATCTATCATCCTCAATACATATCTCATTACATGTCATATGGTATGGGAGCAACATAACCTCCTCATAACTTCTTAATCTCGTATACACTCTACCCTGCATATACTGCAAAAGGGGAGTATTCATTCATCATGGCATACTCTAACATGCATGTCCTTATATGACAACTGCAAGGAGATGCAACCATTTATCATAACTTATGGCATCATAAGCCATATCATTATTATACTTTGCTCAACCATCCATCAGACTAACTAAACCTCAAGACATAGTTTCTTTATCATATTATTTGTCAGATCATCATCTGATCATGCTTTCTATTTATTTGTCAGATTATCAATCACATGATCAGGATCTGGCAAGATCATCTGTCTATCTTACTTAGGCTGCCACACTACCCTCTTACCAGGGTATAGACTCAACCCTTCATTACTTTATCTTACATAGGGGATAGGGGAGTCACTTTATCTTTTTAAACTGTGGCTACCTCTTTACTATCTCTTAACTTCTTCTGTCTATCCATCAGTCCCAGTCTATTCTTGTCCGGACTGTGGTTCCTGATCAGTCTTTCTCTTGATCCTAGCGAACTTCAATCGCATGGATCTCATTCCTCATCTTCTACTATCAATTCTACTTTCTAGGGTACTCTACCCTAGGTCTATCACTTCTCTGTGATGGAATCCCTCTGCTTAGGGAATATTAGCTCTTTAGCTATTAACCATCACGTCTCTAGCCCTAGGCCATGTCCTAGGCTCATTCCTAGGCAAACCTCATACTAGCTATCTGGCTAGCTCATCTTAACTCATGATCATCATTCTTTACATCATCCTTTGCTACTCATCCTACCTAGCACGGATGACTCGCATCTTGGTGTTGCCAGCTTCTTTTATGCATGGCTTCTCCACTCAAGCTCTACGTTCTTCTTTTGTGTTCACCATCTTTTTCCTTCAAAAAGAAAAATGAACACATCTCATCCATCTAAGAGCTCATATCTCCGTTGAGTTTTCTAAACCCATATTAGTCGTGACCTGAGTCTTGGATAGTGGCGACTCATATCTTCTGTGATCTTTTGTCGCGACCATCGCACTCAACTCATCATGACCCAATATCTCTGTCCTTTCATCGCGACCTAACTACTCTCACGTCGCGACCTGGACCCCTATGTATACTAGCCGCTCACTGCCTCGTTACTCGTTGTGACCATAGGCCTCCTCATATCGTAACCTTAACTCTTCAGTCGCGACACAAGACCATTCTCGTCGCAACCTTAGCTGTCTGTAATATACCGTCGCGACCTTGTAACATACACGTCGCGACCTAATCTTTCTGTAAATAACTGTCGCGACCTAGACACTTAATCGTCGTGACTAAAACTCTCTTTGAGCTACCTGTAGCGACCCAAAACCATATTAGTCGCGACCCAATGCCATTCTCACGCACTCAAGGGAAAATACTCTTTCTAAATCAGAGCATCACTGAGCCAGAACCTTCTGTTCTGTACCAGAATCTTATGCTCTGAACCAGAACTCTTCTGGTCTATGCCAGAACCTCTTGCTCTGATACCAAAATGAAACATCCTCCTTTAAACTCCTCAGAGTACACTTGAGGAAGCAATTTTAGCTTAACTTAAGTCCAGAGATTGAACTTTTACTCCTAAGTTCCTTATTCTGAACCTTTACTTTGAGAATTTGTTTCTCTCATTATACACATCCAAATGAGGCTTAATACCTATCCACGGAATGCCCCAGATGTGTACTACCGGCTCACTAAATCTCGTGGCTAGACTCCTCCGTTTACTAGGTCAAACTGAGGTCAGAACACTGCTACCTCAGGACCTGCGAATTTCCCCTTAATTTAGCATACATAAATTGAATATGCCAAACAGTATTTATCATTGAATAACATAATGTCATACAGCAAGGCATACACAACAAGACATATACATAATCTTTCTATCTCTATTATATCTCTTTCTGCCTAAACTCCGGCAGCATAACCGCTACGCTTCATCTGTACAAAGAACTGAACTGTACTGATTCGGTAATTCCCTCTTGAGAACTAACATTCTACGTAGTACCCAGGAAAGACTAGATGAACTGGCTAGGTCCACTCACTTCTAGCCTCCTTAGACAGCACTACGTACACAGTACTTATCATATACTGATGTTCAGTCTTAACTTCGGCAGCATAACGGCGTCTCTTAGCATTCTCAAAATCCACTTCAGCATAACCTCCCTGTAATGGGTTATGTATGGGGATGAGATTCGGGGAATCTCAGTAGCAACAATCATAACAATATATGCAATGTAATGTGACAGTGCTTGCTTGTGATTGTGTATAGATAAGTATGCTGCGTGCTTCCATGCTTAATAACATATGATCATAGCATTACAGCAGAGCTTCAGACATAACATATAAGACAACAATCCAACCAAACAATAGGACAACAAATCACAAAGCCATTACATAAAAGCTAGGATTAGTTACTACCTAGCTAGCTCAGCAAAACTCTACTATCTCTATTCTGCTTCCAGCTCCGCCAGAACTTCCTTACTCCCTTTCTCTCTTCCCTTCCTTCTCCTTCTCTCTCTTCTTTCTCTCCCTTACTCTTGCCATGCGTGAAGCCAAATGAATGGGGGGGTTTATATAGAGTTTCCCAATGGTATTCTCGTAATTTCCATGCCATCTGAACATGTGGTCCTGGTTTTCCTGGAATTTCCTATTTTCCTTTATTTCCTTTTACTGCATCATCAGTGCCACCTCAGGGGACACCTAAGCAGCCACCTCTCCAGCATATTTTCCACATGTCAAAAATCCTGGGACACCTCATCAGCTGACTCAGCAGGCTGACTCACCGGTCCAGAGTCCTACCTCGTAATACGTGTCCTCAGCTTTATCTGCTTCCTCCAGACCAGAGCCATGTGGCACCTGGAAGAGACCTTGCACGCTTCCCAATGCTATCCAGATAAGTCCCAGACTTATCTGATCACTTCCTCAGTTTTCGGGCCAACCGAGTAACTTTACTCTACTGAAAGGTCACTGAATCATGCTCTAATGCCATGTGTCATCTGTGGGTCCCATGAGTACAACTTATCAGTTTACCTCATGGTTTCCAGATAACCTTTCCTGTATCTGACCTCTTTCCCCAGTTCTGTCTCTAACCGGGTAACTATCTCATTTAGACCTTCACCACTCTTGGCCCATTCGCTTAACACTACTTTAATCACTAGTCGTGACCTAGCCATCATCTCATCGCGACATAACACCTTCTGTATTCATTAGTCGTGACCACAGCATCCTTTAGTCGTCACTAAACAGTCTTTCGTCGCGACCACATCACTTTTGAGTCGCAACCAGGCTCATTCTACTCATTAGTCGCGACACCACATACATATCCGTCACGACCAATCCTCTCTGCCAATATTAGTCGCGACCACAATAAACTCTCGTCGCGACCAACTTCTTTATTATCGCGACCTAACTGGTCAACTCTTGAACCTTTGACCTTTACATCATCCCCAAATGGCCATTTACCCCTTGGGACTTCCACTGTTTACACATAAGTCCCTGTACTTTCTCTTATTTGCAGCTTAGTCCCTGAAACTCTCTGCGTGTCTCTGGGACTTCTGCTCAAAAGGGTCTAATAGCCTCTTAATCTTAGGCTATCTCTGCATCTCTAGGCCTGAAAACTGGGATGTTACACGACCAAAATTCGTAGAGAGTTACAGTCGTGACAAATATAAGCACAGACCATGACTAAACATCTTAGATGGGTAAATATTCACAGAACTTCTGGTCACGACAAAAATAATCAATGGTCGTGACTAATTTGCACAGAGAAAAATTTTTTACAATTTGAACATATTAGTCGCAATAAAAATATCATGGGCTCACGACCAAAAGACAAAATCAGAGAAACTATTTGATTTTTATTCACCCATCAAGTTCATCCTCCCCCCACACTTAAATTCTACATTGTCCTCAATGTGAAGAAGTAATGAACACATGCAAAGGCAGTAGTAATGATCATGGCAACACTAAACCAAAATCTAAGATGTATTTATGGGATTATTTATCTACCCTACTGACTTGGTCTCCTCCCCCACACTTAATCAACAAATATAGCTCAAGTATATAGTAAAACTCATGAAAGCAGACTATTGTAAGTGGGAACAACTTCCATAGATGGCCATTGATCTTGAATTGTATATTATGCTCCATATTCTTTGGAAGTTGTTCAAGCTCAGTCTCTGGAGGTTGAATAACAGATAGGCTCAACTTCTTAAACTCTACTCCAGATTCATTGCTCTCTGATTCCTGCACCAATTCAGCATCATATCCAACAGCAATTCTTTTTGAAGTTACAGCAGTGCAATTCTGTTGATGTTGAAGACCATCCTTTAATTTCTGCAGCCCTGAGATTACTAAAAATTTGAAACTCAAATGAACAGAGTTAGAATACAGGATATTAAATGAAATTTTCCTTAACCCATAAATTCTAAATTCTTGTCTCTCACAATCTGCTGTAATGACATTGCCTTATGTAACACCCCAATTTTTAGGCCTAGAGATGCCATAAGGAGAATTCAAGGGCATAATCGTAATTATGGGAAAAATTGGGCTGGTAGCCGATGAGTACCATATTTTGCTAGAAAATAGAGAAAATTATGCTGATCATTTCACTGAACTGTGAAATGTGCATATGAGGTCTCTATGTGTGTGAAAGAATTAGAAATGTGACCAAGGGTAAAATGGTCATTTTTGAAAAGTGTGCGCGGGAGCGTACTTTCAGGCCAAAATAGCCCGGTCCGGATAAAATATCTGAAAATACCTGGAGATAGAGAAAAGGATTCCGGATTGAATGACGAACACAGAATTTTGATTTGAGGTCCCGATTTTTCTGTAAAAATTCTCGAAGATGGGAAATTACAGTTATAATCGGTATAGGAAGAGCTGTCCGAATAGAGATGATCGGACTATGGCCAGAGGCCATACAGTGTTGCTTAAGGCCCGTAGTGACACCAGGGAAGGCCCAGGCCCATAATATCAGTTCAGTGGTAAGAGGGGCCGGTGTCCGGGAAAATGTGCAAAATGACGAAAATGCCCTTATGTTATAGAATAACTGAAGAATGAGTAAAGGGTATTCTGGTCATTTGGCTAAGGTTAGACAGTCAAGAAGGGGTATCTGGATAGTTGACCAGGGCCAGAGAATACTCTGGTAAAATATGAAAAGACAATAATGCCCCTAGACCTAGTAAAGGAAATGAAGGACTTAAATGCAATTATGGAAAGTTTCAAGGCCAAAAAGGAAAGTAGACAAAAATGTGGGGTCCTTAAGTGTAATTTTAGCCAAGTAAAAAGGGACTTAAATGAAAAGAAGAAAAGTTCCCTGGGGCTAAATTATAATTAAAGTCAGGCCGGAAGTGGTTTGGACTGTCCGAAAGCATTTCAGTCCCAGATTTCACCGGTAGAGAGAGCAAGTGACGCTCGGTAATCTGGCTTAATACAGGAATTTTTGAAGACTCCTGATAGCTAGAAATGGACTGATCGTCCAAAAGTTATAAAAATTCATACCGGATATCCTAGAATTCAGATCTAGGTGAGAAAATACAGGATGATATGTCCTTATGGGACGGATGTCGGGAAACTGACAGAATACCCATAGGAGGCCTGCAGAAAAAGTTATTCGCAAATTAGAAAATCCAGACGAGAGTGTGAGGCCTCCGTGTATCCGATAGGGAGATTTATCGGTATTTAAAAAGGGACTGAATGAGTTTGGATGATCTCGGTTAGATGACTGATATGACTCACAGGGATGCCTGAACACCGCAGGCCAGTGTATCGGATAGAAGGAGCCGGTGTCCGGATATGTGTATAAACGGTGAATAATAGATAAAATATTCAATAATTATTAACGGGGGAAGATTCTTCGTAATGCGTGCCATGAGAATATTGGACCCAGAAAGGCCCAGTAATGGCGCCAACAGAGGCCCAGTAAGACACTTGGACTGATAGGTGGGCCAGTGTCCGGCAGAACCCCGAAAAAGTGCGAAATTACAAAAATACCCCTATGTTGGACTAAAGAGTAACAGATGAATGGAGGGCATTTTGGTCATTCTGGACAGGCCCAGGAGCCAAGACACATACAGATAAAGTTACTGAGAGTCAGTATATACCCTGACAGAGTATAGAAGGGTATGAAATGACGATTTTACCTTTAGGGTAAATATAGTGCAAGAAAGGGCACCCAAGGGCATTTTGGTAATTTGCCAAGGGCTGTTTCTTGGGAATCGAGCCATCAGAGTACTTGAGCTTGATCAGGATCCAAGACAACATTCCCAGAGCCCAAAAACGTAGCCCATGAAGTATGTGGGGAAAAGTGGTATTAAAATACTATTTTAATGCTGTTTCAATAAAGTAAAGTTACTCGGTCGGCACGATAACCGAGGAGGTGATCAGATAAAGTCCTGGATTTATCTGGATATCATTGGAAGGCGTGAAAGGTCCCTTCCAGGTGCCACATGGCGCTATCTTAAAGGCAGAAGAAAAAAGTTGAGGACACTTATTACGAGGTAGGACTCTGGACCTGTGAGTCAGCTGCTGAGGTGTCCCAGGATTTCAGACATGTGATAAATGTGACGCTGAGGTGGCATGCTGAGGTGTCCCGGTGGTGTCATGCATGATGCAGTAAATGAGGAAATAAAGAAAATAGGAAAATCCAGGAAAAACCAGGACCGCAGGATCAGAGTTCATGGAAATTACGAGATTGCCATTGGAGGAGGTTATAAATACCCCCCCTTGCCATTCATATGCCACGGCCAAGAGCCCATTTTAGAGAGAGGAGGAGGTGCTAGAGAGAGAAAGTGAGAGGAAGAAAGAAAGGAAGTTCTGGCGGAGCTGGAAGCAGAATAGAGATAGTAGAGCTCTGCTGAGCCTTTGAGGTAGTAACTAATCCTAGCTTTTATGTAATGGATTTGTGATTTGTTGTGCTATTGTTTGGTTGGATTGTTGTCTTATATGTTATGTCTGAAGCTCTGCTGTAATGCTATGATCATATGTTATTAAGCATGGAAGCACGCAGCATACTTATCTGTACACAATCACAAGCAAGCACTGTCACTCTGCATTACATATATTGTTATGATTGTTGCTACTGAGATTCCCCCGAATCTCATCCCAATAAGTAAACCATTATAGGGGAGGTTATATCAAAATGAATTCTGGGAATTTTAAGAGACGCCGTTATGCTGCCGAAATTATGACAAGATGGCAATAGTAGAGAAAGGAGCTGATACGTACTGTGTACGTAGGTACTGTCTAAGGAGGCTGGAAGTGAGTGGACCTAGCCGGTTCATCCAATCTTTCCTGGGTACTTACGTAGAATGGTAGTTCTCACGGGAATTACCAAATCGGTACAAGATCAGTTACTTTCTGAAGATGAAGCGTAGCGGTTATGCTGCCGGATTTCAGGCAGGAAAAGATGTAATAGAGATATGAGAATTTATGTACATGACTGGATGTAAAACAACTTATTAATTAATAATAATTGTTGTATGGCATGTTTGACTGATATATGATGGATGTATGCCTATGTATGTAATGTTGGTTGCTGAAAATTAACACTATGAACAGTAATCCGTGGGGACATGAGGATGTTTGACCCATAAGTAAAAATAGTAAATGGATGAATAAATGTATGATATTTTTAAGGTAAATAGTAGACATACCAAGCTTCGATGTGATATATAGTATGACCCATTTGGATGTCTACAAAAGGAGATATAAATTATCAAAGTTGGGACCAGAATGCTGGATTCAGAGAGAAAAACGTGGGATGAACAGTAAAGTTGACACATTGACTGACGTTGACTTGGTCAACGAATGGTCAACTAGTTATTTTTCCCTGAAATATAATTTAGTTAGCTTCATTTAGAAATTTGAACCACTTCATTTTGATTTTGCTAGAATTAGTTATGATTTTTTGAAGTCAGGTCACTCATCTGGAATTTCCATAGTGAACAATACTTGATAAGAGTAAAACTCCAGATTGAGAAATTAGACTTCAATAACCTTGAAAGTGGTTCTAAATGCTACTGAATGGTCCCTAAGACATATGAAAGGAAGGATGTTTCATTTTAGTATCAGAGCAAAGGATTCTGGCTTAGGAAATGCTCTTAACAGATAATTTATGGTGTTAGTATAGAATAAGGATAGCACAGAACAAAGGGTTCTGGCTCAGAGCATAAGATTCTGGCACAGAACAGAAGGTTCTGGCTCAGTGATGCTCTGGTTTAGTTAGTTTGATTCCTTAAACAAATGAGAAGTTTGAGTGGTCCTCTCCCTAGAGTAGGATATAGGGATGGTGTTCACTGCTTGGAAAGGTTTAGACAGAAGACAGTGACACCCAGATGAATGAGGATGGACCCTGAGCTTTATAGTCTTACGAAGGATATGATTATGATGGGCTAATCTTAGTCAGCCAATACAGTCGAGGTCTCGTGTTTATTAACACAATATGGCTGGACTAAGCAGAACAAGGTTTAAGAAGCAGTTTCCTCCAGAGATAGAGACAAAATCTGATCAGTTCACGACTAAGGAAGCTGCAAGAGTAGCTTGAGGTATCGTGTTGTAACCAGATACTATGGTGAGGATGCCAGATATCCAAGTTACAATAAGTTAAGTCATAAGTCACGATGAGATGCGGGCAGCCTAGGCTCACCAAGATCAAGAGCGAGATTCTGCTATCACTATGGCGGTTGCTGCTGCGGTTGCAAGATTACAACAGTCTGAGAAGGAGGTAGTACCAGGAAATGATAGAGAACCTGAACCTCAGCCGGATCATGAGCAGACTGGAATGAATAGACGTCATGGGTCTATAGAAAATAACAATAACCAGGAAAGTCTGCAAGCATGGATGGAACGATTCTATAAGTTTAATCAGCCCATGTTTGAAGGGACTTTTGACACTCAAGTAGCTGAGGATTGGGTAAGCCAGTTAGAGAAAATCTTTAAGATTTTAGAGGGTCCCACTGAAAGAAAGACCCAGCTGGCAGTTTACAAGCTAGAAAAGAATGTGCAATATCCAGAAAAGAGTGAGCCTGCTATATCAGTACCATTGAAAATGATGCCACTAGGTTCCTTAATAGGGAACAGTAAGAAGAGAAATGGGCCAGCATATGGGTCTGAAGTTAATAAGAGACAGGGAAGTAGGTCAGGTAGTGGGCCAAGAGAAGCTAGTAGGCAACTAAGGCCTAATATATGTGGGAACTGTGGTCGAGACCATGGTACGAGGCCTTGTCCAGTAGGTCAAGTGTTATGCTATAGGTGTGGTAAGCCTGGACACTATGCCAAGGAGTGTCCACAGAACACAACGGGGGAAAGATACCTGACTCAGGGAAGAGTATATGCCCTGACTGGCAACGAGATAAGAAAGTCTCCTGCGCCAAACTAAGGTACGAGTTTAATTGTGTTCTGTTCCACTGGCTAATGAATAGATAAATCCTGTATGTGATTGGATTGTATTGTCCAGTGTGCACACTATTGAGCTACCCTATACCTAGTATGTTGCCTATGTATGCAGATGAGTATGGTTGTAGGTTTTAAAAGTAGGAAGTAGAGAAAACATACACAATATAGTTAGGGTTAGTCAAACCCTTGAACGTTAAAACTTATATTATGGCTGAAAGGATTCCAGGTAGCGACATTATGAGAGATAGGTCGCGACTAAAGGACCCAGAAATGCCAGGTCGTGACGAATAGCGTATGACAGTCGCGACTAAAAGTCGCAGAGCATGTGAGTTGCGACTATGCAGTTCTCAGGTAGCAACAAAGATAACAGAGACCATATGATAATAAAGGTACCAACCTTGCTGAAGTCCATTAGCCAGAGGATTGGAATAGCATATGGTAAGCCAGACAGTACAAAGGTACTGAGGATCAGTTTAAGACAATGTGTAAAAGTAGATCCTTTATGGGATAACTAAGAGTAGATCTATGTTATAGAGGTTTTATTCAGCTAATCTAAACAAAAGACCTAAAAGCTATAATGAGATTTGCCTAGGAATGATCCTAGTACATAGCCTAACGGTAAAGACGTGATGGTTAATAGATAAAGAGTTTAATGTTCCCTGAACAGAGAAATTCCATCACAAAGAAGTAGTAGACCTAGGGGAGAATACCTTAGAGAACAGAAGTAATAGTGAAAGATGATGAATGAGATCCATGAGGATTAAGGATCAAAAGAAAGGCTAATAAGGAACCATAGTCTGGTCAAGAGTAGACTAGGACTGATGGATAGATAGAAGAAGTTAAGAGATAGTAAGAGGTAGCCACAGTTGCAAAGATAAAGTGACTCCCCAATTTCCTATATAAGATAGAGTAATGAAGGGTTGAGTCTATACCCTGGTAAGAGGGTAGCGTGGCAGCCTAAGTGAAATAGATGGAGGTTTCAGGATGAATGATCAGGATATGATAGGAAAAATGATAAAGGAAATACGTTTTGAGGCTTACTTAGATTATTACAATGTCTGATGGATGGTTGAGCAAAATATGATGATGATATGGCTTATGTTGCCATAAGTTATGATAGTTGCATCTCCTTGCAGTTGTCATATGATGACATGCATGTTAGAGTATGCTATGATGAATGGATACTCCCCTTTTTGCAGTGCATGCAGGGTAGAGTATATATGAGTACATATATGAGATAAGAAAGTTATGAGAAAGTAGGTTGCTCCCATACCATATGGTAAGAGGATGATATGATTGTATTGAGGATGATAGATAGTCTCAGTTATGGGACGATAAGTTATGATATGATACTCAGACATGATGTATGATTGAGGTTACTCAGATATGATTGAGGTTACTTAGGTATTTCTATAAGCTTGTGAATACAGTACTCAGGGCCATTTCTATTGAGCGGAATGGTATACAGATAACGGTAAAGGGATTGTTTCTAGATCACTCTTCAGATAAGAGTTGGATCTGAAACAGGTGGGTCTCAGATAGAGCTAGATTCATATGAGTATAGATCACTCTTCAGATAAGAGTTGGATCTGATGTAAAATGCTCGCAGTTAGAGCATAATTCAAATGGCTCGCAGTTAGAGCACAGGTTGAAAGATGAGAAGGAACTCCTGAGTAAGAGAGGAAGTAAGTAAAGTCTGGGTAAATGATATGAGGCTATAAAATTTTTCAAATATTTATTTATGGAGTTATCAACAAGTGGAAGCGGTTAACCTTATAACCTAGTCTGTTGGCTTAATATCTTCGGGAGATATACAGTACAACAGAATCACAGTTAGATTCTGGAGGGTCACAGTTAGATCCTAGCATGGCTCCAGGGTCGCAGTTAGATCCTAACAGCTTCAGAGTCGCAGCTAGATTCTGAAGAGGCTAACGGTTGTTCACAGTTAGATCCCAAGGTCGCAGTTAGGCCTAGCCTAAGGAAAGTAATGAGCCATGAGATATGAGTACAATGTAGTATCTCTTTGGGAAGATGAATGCCAAAGACGAAGTTAAGATAAGGAAGCTTCACTAGTTGATACACTCATCCAGAAAAAATTATTTAAAATTGTTTTCCCAGAGAGCCTTTATTATACAGACTAAACTTAGTTTTTCCTTAAATGAAGACGGAGTCCAAATTCGAATCTGAGTACTGATATTCAAAGTTTGGTAGAAGTATGCCTGAGAAACAAAGAACAGAATCCTCTATGTGTTGAGAATAGAAAGGCATTGGCTAAGAGCACTCTGGGAGGTAGCTCAAGTTGTAAAGCCAATAGCAAGAGAAAGAGGCGATAGTTCAGACAAGGGACTGGTCAAGGTAATGATTAGATTGGAGAGCAGAGATGTCAATGTGGTGGAAAGAGCCATGGCACATGGGAATGTCGAGCAGGGCAAAGCAGTTGTGGTAAGAAAGGCCACTTTGTAAGAGGTTGCCCTAAGAATGCGGACATCCCTAAGAAAGGTATTTGCTCTTACATCAGACACAGTCTTCAATATTCCCTAAGGTCGACCCTAAGAATGGTTAAGAAGAACCATAGCTGTAAGGGCGACTGAGCTGTAAGGAACTATATGCCTACATGATGATATGGATAATGAAGAGTTCTTTTCGGATCTAAAGAAAGTGGTCATGATAACAAGTCATGAGAGATTAAAAGGCCAGAGAGACCTAGAGAATAGGGTCTAAGGCAAAGCAAAGATAGAACGTAGTTCTATAAGAAAGAGATTGCTAGGGCCTAAAGCTATATAAAGAGTAATCTAGCCCTAACCCAGTAGCACGTTAAATTGAAAGGTGCTAAGGCAAGAGTAACCTAATGATATGTAAGCCCTAAGAAGGGATAAGAAAGTTCAAATGCCACAAAGGTTTGGCATAGATGCATGAAGTTATGACAACAGTTAAGAAAAGTCAGAGAAGTTATCTGGGTTATGATCTCGTATCAGGAGAAAGAAAGTCAGAAGAACAATATCTCTCCTGAGAGATTAGCAAAGTGTAAGAAGAGTGAAGTAGACCCTAGAATTACATCAGAATTTGGTGGAATAAGATATGAAAGAAATGGACACTACTAACAAGTGTAATAAATTGTCCATAAGTATAAGAGGATGAATGCCCCAAGCCTTAGTCATAAACCAGGAAAGGATATACAGAACGGCTATATCCAGGATCGTTGACTAAGATGCCAAGTAAATTTTGAGGACAAAATTTATTTTAAGGGGGGTAGAAATGTAACACCCCAATTTTTAGGCCTGGAGATGCTATAAGGAGAATTCAAGGGCATAATCGTAATTATGGGAAAAATTGGGCTGGTAGCCTATGAGTACCATATTTTGCTAGAAAATAGAGAAAATTATGCTGATCATTTCACTGAACTGTGAAATGTGCATATGAGGTCTCTATGTGTATGAAAGAATTAGAAATATGACCAAGGGTAAAATGGTCATTTTTGAAAAGTGTGCGCGGGAGCGTACTTTCAGGCCAAAATAGCCCGGTCCGGATAAAATATCTGAAAATAGCAGGAGATAGAGAAAAGGATTCCGGATTGAATGACGAACACAGAATTTTGATTTGAGGTCCCGATTTTTCTGTAAAAATTCTCGAAGATGGAAAATTACAGTTATAATCGGTATAGGAAGAGCAATCCGAATAGAGATGATCGGACTATGGCCAGAGGCCATACAGTGTTGCCTAAGGCCCGTAGTGACACCAGGGAAGGCCCAGGCCCATAATATCAGTTCAGTGGTAAGAGGGGCCGGTGTCCGGGAAAATGTGCAAAATGACGAAAATGCCCTTATGTTATAGAATAACTGAAGAATGAGTAAAGGGTATTCTGGTCATTTGGCTAAGGTTAGACAGTCAAGAAGGGGTATCTGGATAGTTGACCAGGGCCAGAGAATACTCTGGTAAAATTTGAAAAGACAATAATGCCCCTAGACCTAGTAAAGGAAATGAAAGGACTTAAGTGCAATTATGGAAAGTTTCAAGGCCAAAAAGGAAAGTAGACAAAAATGTGGGGTCCTTAAGTGTAATTTTTGTTGGAAATTGTGCCCTAGGGGCCAATCATTGTATCAGGTTATCACATTATTTGCATGTTTACTGTGATGACCATCCTTGGATAACTCGTGATCTTATCCTAAATGTCCCTGGTCGGTCATCTATGCGGGAGCAGAGATGAAATAAGACCAGTATGACTTTGAAGATATATAGAGATATAAATCAAAGTCATAGGCACATGTAAGAGTACAGGGTGCTGGACCGACCCGCTATGAGAGAGCTGCATGGGTCAAGTCATAAGCTTCTCTCATATACAAGCCATGTCACTATGACCTTTGACCTGAGATCATCATGGATTCCTACATGACAAACGCTCAGCTTTGACCTAGTCAAAAGTCACTTTTGACCGAGTGATCATAAAGGCTATGCTCGGGCTTAGTGGTTTTTCATACGGAGGAATGTGAATGGTCAAGATGGAATTTATCCCTCACATTCGTAGAGAGATATTACTGGGCCCCTCGATGAGTGAGTCTGAGAAATGTATGGCCATACTGGAATGGAAGGGTAGTTCCATTTCTATATTCAGACTACTCAGGGATCGAGAAAGTAACGGTCAGGAACAGGAGGATGACGTTCTCCATGCCTCATCCTTGACCGAAATATCATGTGACAAAAGGGACGTGATATGGTTGTATGAAAGGTTACATCGTTTATCGATCCTCATATGTTTTGGGTAGTCGTAATGCCTTGCTAGAGACCGCTTACGACTTGTGGGTCAGTATAGTAACTGGGCCACTGCCAACTTCATATGGGCCTACAGGGTCGCACACAAAACAGCCCAATGCGAGCTATGATGTCCAGATTCATTGAATCTAAGAGATGTCTAGATTCAATGAATGATCTAGGGTGGATATATATTTTATATATATATAAATCAGTATATATATATTATATATAATATAAGAGATATTTGTAAGATTTAATTTATAAGGATAAATTAAATCTCTATCACTTTTGAATTTGAATTTAAATGGATATGATCTATTTGAATTTGAAATTCAAATTGATAAGATATCTCAAATTTGATTTATGAGAATAAATCAAATATAATTATGTCTTATCTTTATTTTAAATTAAATAAATAGGTGAATTAAATCTGTGGGACGGATTTAATATAAACCATATTTATTTAATCAGTTTCTTATTAAATTATGCAATATATGATATTGTATTAATTCAGAATTAATATAAGATTAATTCTGAAGCCTGACCCTATTAGAAGCCCGATAGCTTCCTATATATTTGACATTAGGAGCTAGGGTTCCACACACAAGATAGATCTCTACACACACATTCAGACGTGAGAAGAGGGGGCAGGGAGAGTGCAAAAGGTTTGCACATAAGAAACTGCCGAGATAGAGACGGTGAGGACGGAATCTCTAGAAAAGCCCTAGAGGGACAAGAGGCGCTAGCACGTCGTTCGCGATTGGAACGCTGTTCGTGTGGATACCGGTAGAGGAAGTCGATCTGAGCTGTCGACTTCTACGATAGGACCAGACACGAAGCAAGGTCGCGACCAGAACACTCTGAGGTCGCGACCAAACGGGCATCTGAACGTCAGAAATCCGAAAAGAGGAGATAGGTCGCGACGTGAAGTTGAATAGGTCGCGACTAAAAGCTCCAGAGGCGACAGGTCGCGACTAGAAGCAGAAGAGGTCGCGACTAACAACTCCAGAGGCGACAGATCGCGACTAGAAGCAGAGGAGGTCGCGACTAAAAGTTGAGGAGGTCGCGACTGAAAGTTCCAGAGGCGAGGAGTCGCGACTAGTGGACACTGAGGTCGCGACCAAAGCTCGAAACCGAAGGTAACACTTCTTTCTCCTTGACTTAAACACATTCGGTAGATCCTGGCTGGGAATGGAAAAAATTTTTAAAGTTAATTTCCGCTGCGTGTCTTCCAATTCCCTTCAATTTTAGCCAAGTAAAAAGGGACTTAAATGAAAAGAAGAAAAGTTCCCTGGGGCTAAATTATAATTAAAGAAAGTCAGGCCGGAAGTGGTTTGGACTGTCCGAAAGCATTTCAGTCCCAGATTTCACCGATAGAGAGAGCAAGTGACGTTCAGTAATCTGGCTTAATACAGGAATTTTTGAAGACTCCAGATAGCCAGAAATGGACTGATCGTCCAAAAGTTATAAAAATTCGTACCGGATATCCTAGAATTCAGATCTAGGTGAGAAAATACAGGATGATACGTCCTTATGGGACGGATGTCGGGAAACTGACAGAATACCCATAGGAGGCCTGTAGAAAAAGTTATTCGCAAATTAGAAAATCCAGACGGGAGTGTGAGGCCTCCGGGTATCCGATAGGGAGATTTATTGGTATTTAAAAAGGGACTGAATGAGTTCGGATGATCTCGGTCAGATGACTGATATGACTCACAGGGATGCCTGAACACCGCAGGCCAGTGTATCGCAAAGAAGGAGCCGGTGTCCGGATATGTGTATAAACGGTGAATAATAGATAAAATATTCAATAATTATTAACGGGGGAAGATTCTTCGTAATGCGTGCCATGAGGATATTGGACCCAGAAAGGCCCAATAATGGCGCCAACAGAGGCCCAGTAAGACACTTGGACTGATAGGTGGGCCAGTGTCCGGCAGAACCCCGGAAAAGTGCGAAATTACGAAAATACCCCTATGTTGTACTAAAGAGTAACAGATGAATGGAGGGCATTTTGGTCATTCTGGACAGGCCCAGGAGCCAAGACACATACAGATAAAGTTACTGAGAGTCAGTATATACCCTCACAGAGTACAGAAGGGTATGAAATGACGATTTTACCTTTAGGGTAAATATAGTGCAAGAAAGGGCACCCAAGGGCATTTTGGTAATTTGCCAAGGGCTGTTTCTTGGGAATCGAGCCATCAGAGTACTTGAGCTTGATCAGGATCCAAGAAAACATTCCCAGAGCCCAAAAACGTAGCCCATGAAGTATGTGGGGAAAAGTGGTATTAAAATACTATTTTAATGCTGTTTCAATAAAGTAAAGTTACTCGGTCGGCACGATAACCGAGGAGGTGATCAGATAAAGTCCTGGATTTATCTGGATATCATTGGAAGCCTTGAAAGGTCCCTTCCAGGTGCCACATGGCGCAATCTTAAAGGCAGAAGAAAAAAGTTGAGGACACGTATTACGAGGTAGGACTCTAGACCGGTGAGTCAGCTGCTGAGGTGTCCCAGGATTTCAGACATGTGATAAATGTGACGCTGAGGTGGCATGCTGAGGTGTCCCGGTGATGTCATGCATGATGCAGTAAATGAGGAATTAAAGAAAATAGGAAAATCCAGGAAAAACCAGGACCGCAGGATCAGAGTTCATGGAAATTACGAGATTGCCATTGGAGGAGGTTATAAATACCCCCCTTGCCATTCATATGCCATGGCCAAGAGCCCATTTTAGAGAGAGGAGGAGGTGCTAGAGAGAGAAAGTGAGAGGAAGAAAGAAAGAAAGGAAGTTCTGCGGAGCTGGAAGCAGAATAGAGATAGTAGAGCTCTGCTGAGCCTTTGAGGTAGTAACTAATCCTAGCTTTTATGTAATGGCTTTGTGATTTGTTGTGCTATTGTTTGGTTGGATTGTTGTCTTATATGTTATGTCTGAAGCTCTGCTGTAATGCTATGATTATATGTTATTAAGCATGGAAGCACGCAGCATACTTATCTGTACACAATCACAAGCAAGCACTGTCACTCTGCATTACATATATTGTTATGATTGTTGCTACTGAGATTCCCCCGAATCTCATCCCAATAAGTAAACCATTACAGGGGAGGTTATATCAAAATGAATTCTGGGAATTTTAAGAGACGCCGTTATGCTGCCGAAATTATGACAAGATGGCAATAGTAGAGAAAGGAGCTGATACGTACTGTGTACGTAGGTACTGTCTAAGGAGGCTGGAAGTGAGTGGACCTAGCCGGTTCATCCAGTCTTTCCTGGGTACTTACGTAGAATGGTAGTTCTCACGGGAATTATCGAATCGGTACAAGATCAGTTACTTTCTGAAGATGAAGCGTAGCGGTTATGCTGCCGGATTTCAGGCAGGAAAAGATGTAATAGAGATATGAGAATTTATGTACATGACTGGATGTAAAACAACTTATTAATTAATAATAATTGTTGTATGGCATGTTTGACTGATATATGATGGATGTATGCCTATGTATGTAATGTTGGTTGCTGAAAATTAACACTATGAACAGTAATCCGTGGGGATATGAGGATGTTTGACCCATAAGTAAAAATAGTAAATGGATGAATAAATGTATGATATTTTTAATGTAAATAGTAGATATACCAAGCTTCGATTTGATATATAGTATGACTCATTTGGATGTCTACAAAAGGAGATATAAATTATTAAAGTTGGGACCAGAATGCTGGATTCAGGGAGAAAAACGTGGGATGAACAGTAAAGTTGACACGTTGACTGATGTTGACTTGGTCAACGAATGGTCAACTAGTTATTTTTCCCTGAAATATAATTTAGTTAGCTTCATTTAGAAATTTGAACTACTTCATTTCTATTTTTCTAGAATTAGTTATGATTTTTCGAAGTCAGGTCACTCATCTGGAATTTCCATAGTGAACAGTACTTGATATGAGTAAAACTCCAGATTGAGAAATTGGACTTCAATAACCTTGAAAGTGGTTTTAAATGCTACTGAATGGTCCCTAAGACATATTAAAGGAAGGATGTTTCACCTTACCGATCTGCCATAAACCTTCCTGGATATTGGGCATCACTTCAAAAAAGTGTGGTTAGTTTAAAAGAAAGAGATAGCAGATGGAGATGAAGAAAAATCACCCATAGTGGAAGCCAGCTTTCAATCTTAGAATTAATGCATAACACATCACCATTGGATGGAGAAAAAGAAGAGAAATCAGTGGAGGGGAAAGAAATGGAAAGTTCTTCAACTTCATCATCATTATCACACTCTTTTTCAAGTAATGCTCTAACCATGCTAAGTCCTAGGAGAGAATTATGCTGATGTGGGTGTCTATACATATTAAACTGAATTATGTGCCCACCAAATTCCATTTTAATAATTCCCTCTTTCATGCAAATCATGGTATTAGTTGTCCTCATGAATGGCCTTCCTAGAATAAGAGTACTATCATCAAGGGACTTATCTGTCATGTCCAAAACATAAAAGTCCACAGGAAAAACAAGGTCCTTAACTTGAACTAAAATGTCTTCTAAGATTCCCTTAGGCCTTATAATACTCTTATTAGCCAATTGAGCTAACACCTTAGTTGGTTTAATCAAATTCATATTTAAAGCATGATAAACTGAACTAGGCATCACATTAATAGCAGCACCTAAGTCTAATAATGCTCTAGAAACAGTTATCTTACCAATTGTGCAGGGAATGGAAAATGCACCTGGATTTTTACACTTTTCTGGAAATTGAGCTTTGAAAAGTGCAGAAGCTTTAGGTCCCAATTGCACCAGTTCATTAGGTGTGTCTCTTTTCCTATGGTTGCAACTCTCCCTTAAACACTTTGCAAATTCAGGTACTCTCTGTACCTTCTCCAGCATAAGCACATTAACTTCCATTTTGTTGAAAGAATTGATGACTTCCTTGTTCTGTGCCTCCAAAATTTACTTGCTGCTCATGAGTTCTTTTGGGACCAGTAAATCCTTCAGGTGTCCTTCATTTTTAGCTGAACCAGAATGAGTTTCTTCCTGCTTGAGCTCTAAATTTTCTGCTGATTATGCTTCTATTGTATCCTCACTAGGATTTCTCCATTCAAAATCCAAGGCTTTAAGTAGCTCAGTTTCATTACTATTTGGTTGCCCAATACCTTCAGAGTCTTGTGCAGAATCAATTTGAATCTCTGTAACTTCTTCCTTCTCAAGGGATTATGCTTCCTCCTTGGTTTCAGACTTCTCAATGCTACTCATTAGACTACGAGAACCAGTGTCTACCTCTCCTTCATCTTCATTTTCAGTATCAGCAACTTGCTCCCCAAGTTGCTCTTCAGTTTGCAAATTTATAGTATTCACAAGTTTTGGGTTAACAACTGTATTTGAAGGTAGATCTCCACTGATCCTTGCCTGAACATCATTCACTGAATTAGGTAATTGAGATACATAGCTATTTATGTTTAAGATGTTGGTGTCCCACTGCTCAATTCGGTTCTCCAAAGCAGTAAATCTAGAGTTGGTCTTTGCTTGGTTGCTCTCCACTGTAGATCTCAAGTTCTTGAAGTTAGAGCAGAAGTTTTTGTTGATGGAATTTATATTTGAATTCATCACAGTAATGCTCTTGAGTATCTCAAAAATTCCATCATCCTTTGCAGCAGTAGACACTTCTATGGCTCTAGAGGATTCAGCCACTTACTTGTCATTGTTGAATTTGTTCTAACCAGTAGCTCCACCTCCATCTCTCCATCTGAAATTAGGATGATCTCTCCATCCTTCATTGTATGTGTTGGAGTATAGATTCCTTTGTGGATACTGGTTTGGTCTGCCTTGATAAATGACTGAGACTTCCTCATAGTGTGAAGGGCAATTAGCACTATATGCATTGGAGAAGAACAAAACTGACAGCTAAGAGCAACTAGAACTTGAGAATATAGGCTCTGAACATGTGTGTTGCTCAATTGAGCAGCTAAGTTGTTGATCTGAGCACTCATAGCAGCAACTTGAGAAGATAGATTACTATGATCTTGAGAAGACCTTGCAGAAACCTCATACTACTGGTCATTGTTTGCTATCTTCTCAATCAAGCTCCATGCTTCATCAGGTGTCAAATCATCAATGGAACCCCCAGCAGCTGCATCCAAATTCTTTCTGCATGCAAAGCATAATCCTGAATGAAAGTACTGCACCAAGTGTTCCATTGGAATCTGATGATATGGACATCTAGCCAGCAACTCTTGAAATCTGCCCCAAAACTCATAGAAAGATTCTTCAGCATATTGTTTTGCAGCAAAGATTTCCTTTCTTAATGCAGCAGTCTTTGATGAAGGAAAATATCTTTCCAAGAAGGCACTTCTTAAGTTGTTCCAGGAGTGTAGAGCTTGAGGTGTATGATGTGGCAGCATATAGAACCATTATTTTGCCTTTCCTTCCAGTGTGAAATGAAAGATGTAATATCCCTAATTTTCTGTACTGATTTATATGTACAGATTGAATGAAATATATGAATTATTTTTCAGGAAAAAGATGTGGTTATTTATGTAAAGAAAGGGATTAAATTGAAAAAGAAAGGAAATGAAAGGACTTGATTGCAATTATGAAAAAGGTTAAGGTTAAGAAGGAAAAGTAGACAAAAATATGGGGTCCTTAAGTGTAATTTTAGCCAAATAAAGGGGCTTAATTGAAAAGAAGAAAAGCTTCCGGGGCAAAAGTGTAATTATGAAAACCTGGACCGAAAATAGGCAAAAACAGTGATCATACTCCGATCAGCCCCATATTCCACCAGTAGATAGAGCAAGTGACGCCGGGTAATCCAGCGTAATACAGGAATTTTTCAAGACTCCAGATAGCCAAAATTGATCTGATAGTCCAAAAGTTATAAAAATTCCTACCGGATATCCTAGATTTCAGATATAAGTGAGAAATTACAGGATGATGCGTCCTGATGGGACAGATGTCAGGAAACTGACAGAATACCGATAGGAGGTCTGTAGAAAAAGTTATTCGCAAAATAGCAAATACAGACGGGAGTGTGAGGCCTCCAGGTATCCGATAGGGAGATTTATCGGTATTTAAAAAGGGACTGAATGAATTCGGATGACCTCAGTCAGATGACTGTTATAACCCACAGGGGTGCCTAAACCCAGCAGGCCAGTGTATCTGGTAAAAGGACCCGGTTTCCGGATATGTGTATAAACGGTGTATGTTAGATAAAATGCTCGATGAACATTGCCTGAGGAAGATTCCTCGTAATGCGTGCTAGGAAGGTAATGGACCCTAAGAAGCCCAATAATGGCGCCAACAAAGGCCCAATAAGACTCTTGGACTGATAGGTGGGCCAGTGTCTGGCAGAACCACGAAAAAGTGTGAAATTATGAAAATGCCCTTGTATAGTACTAAAAGGGGTAGCAGGTGTATGAAGGGCATTTTGGTCATTTTGGACAGGCTCAGAAGCCAAGACATACATAGGTGAGGTTAACCAGAGTCAGTATATTCCCTGACCAAGTACAGAAAGGTGTAAAATGATAGTTTTGCCCTTAGGGTTAAGATAGTGCACGAAAGGGCACCCAGGGGTATTTTGGTCATTTCGCCGGAGATCTGTAATTGAGTTTAGACCCAGTATAAAAATGTTAATGATATAAAGGATCCAGATACTAAATTTAAAGTCAGAAGACAAAATATGGATTTTCAGAAAAATTAGATTCAGAAAATGATCCAGTTCTCGAGGAGACGGACCGGGCCGGTACAGGATTGGACCGAAAATCTTCCAGAAGGCTTCTAGCTCCCTCCAATTTTTCCATGTGAAGAATGTGATGGGTGAGGTGTCCCCTTAGGTTTCCCTTGATGATGCAGTAAAAGGGAATAAAGAAAAATAGGAAATTCCAGAAAAACCAGGACCATAAGTTCAGATGGCTTCAAAATTACGAAAATGCCATCCATCAAAACTATAAATACCCCCTAGCTCTTCATTCTCATGGCCAAGGAGCATTTTAAAGAGATAAGGAAGTTCTTGAGAGAGAAAGTGAGAGAAAGAAAGAAGAAAGGAAGTTCTGGCGGAGTTGGAAGCAGTATAGAAGTTCTGGAGTTCTACTAAGCTTTTAAGGTAGTAACTAATCCTAGCTTTTATGTAATGTCTTTGTGATTTGTTGTGCTATTGTTTGGTTGGATTGTTGTCTTATATGTTATGCTTGAAGCTCTATTACAATGCTATGATCATATGTTATTGAATATGGAAGCACGCAGCATACTTATCTGGACACAATCACAAGCAAGCACTATCACTCTGCATTACATATATTGTTATGATTATTACTACTGAGATTCCCTCGAATCTCATCCCAAATAACCCATTACAGGGGAGGCTATGTCGAAGTAAATTTTGGAAATCGTGAAAGACGCCGTTATGCTGCCGAAATTCTGGCAAAGTGGTAAAGAAAGGAACTGATACGTACTGTGTACGTAGGTACTGTCTAAGGAGGCTGGAAGTGAGTGGACCTACCAGGTTCATCCAGTCTTTCCTGGGTACTTACGTAGAATGGTAGTTCTCACGGGAATTACCGAATCGGTACAAGATCGGGTACTTTCTAAAGACGAAAGGTAGCTGTTATGCTGCCGGATTTCAGGCAGAAAGGATGTATTAGAAATATGAGAATTTTGTACATGTTATGATGGATAACAACTTATTAATTATTAATGAGTATTGTTTGGCATGCTTGACTGATATATGACGGATGTATGCATATGTATGCAAAGTTGAAATGCTAAAATTTACCACTATGAACAGTAATACATGGTGACCTAATGATGTTTGACCTATGATTAAAAATAGTAAATGGATGAATAAACGTATGAATTTTTTATGGTAAATAGTATACATATTAAGATTTGATTTGATATATAATATACCTTGTTTGGATGTCTACACATTGAGTTATAAATTGTCAAACTTAGGACAAGAATGCTGGATTTAGGGAAAAACGTGGGATGAACAGTAAAGTTGTAACATTGACCCACGTTGACTTGGTCAAAGATTGGTCAATGAGTGATTTTTACCTAAACTATAATTGAGTTAGCTTCATGTAGCAATTGGAACCACTTCATTTCAATTTTTCTATAATTAATTATGATTTTCCGAAGTCAGGTTACTCATCTGGGATTTACACAGTGAACAGTACGCGAGAAGAGAAAAATTCCAGATTGAGAAATTGGACTTCAATGACATTGAAAGTGGTTCTAAATGCTACCAAATGATCCCTAAGATGTACGAAAGTAAGGACGTTTCAAAAGACTTATCTCTGCACAGCATCCATGTCATCTCCTACAGGCTTCCTGGTTGAGCAAACCCACTGCATAGTCTGCAAATGATTGAAAGGATCCTCACCTGCCAATCCATAATACTTTGGTAAGTTACTTAGCAAAGGACCTTTCAATTCAAAATTCACATCTAAAGCAGGACAAGTGTAAAAAGGATCATAATTTGTATTAGAAGAAGTGAGTTCTCTTATGCTCCTACGTCGCCTTCTATTGTTCATGTTGTTTTCTGCACATTGCTCATGTTGATTATTCTGATTATGAGTATGAGCTTCACCTACATTAACATGCTCCATGACAATATGATTATCTAATATAGCACAAGATACAGGTTCAGTATCAGCAGCAACAGATGCAATACTAGCTTGATTTTTAGCTTTCTTTATTTGCCTAAGTGTCCTATTAATCTCTCTATTCAATAGAAAGAATTCAGAGCTCTTGTTCATGCAATTCAAGCTTAACAATGATGCAGAAGATAAGATATATCAATAATGCAGCAAATTCAGCAAATGAAATAGATAGTCGCAGTTTGGAAATATAAGGTCGTGACAAAAAGGACAAGAGGTCGCAACTCAAAATCACAGAGAGCTAATATCACGACGAAAATGAACTTCAAGTCACGACTATCAGTCACAGAGAGCAAAATTGTCTGAATATGGATTTTTGGTCGCGACCAAATGTTACTTTGGTTGCGACTAAAAATCATAAAAAGCACAAACTTGAAGTCAGAAATTTCTGGTTGCGACCAAAATGCACTTAGGTCGCGACTAAATATCACAGAGAGGTTAAGTCGTGACTAAATGTCAATTTGTTCGCGACTACAAATCACAGAGATGAAAATTTGAAGAAAAATATTTTTTATTGCGACCAATCAGACCTTAAGTCGTGACTAAAAATGACAGACAGTAAATCTTAGTTGAAAACTGATTTCAGGTTGTGACCAAATGTGTATCTGGTTGTGACTTGAAATCACAGCGCACTTTTGTCACGACTAAAAAGCCAAATGGTCATGACTTAACAGATATAAACAGAAAAAATCACAGAAGAACTGAAAACAACTACCTACTCTTTATGTTTTTAGGGCCCAGGAGATTGCTTAGGAAGCCTTAACAAGTAAGGCTCCACGGCAATGGCGCCATTTTGATAACTGTCATTTCTAATTATCAAACAAAACTAAGCTAACCAATAGTAAGTGGAGACTAACCTAGGTCGGATCACAAGGAGCTAATGGATGTTAGAGTTCCTAATTAATCTATTGAGCCACAAATTAACAAGTTAAGCAGATGAGTTGTGTTTTGAACTATCAACTAACTTCAGAAAGTAAATCTATGCTATTGTTTCTATTTTTATGTGATTAAGATGATGAGATGAATGAATGATAACAAGTGTGTTCCCTTGGAGATTACCTTACCTTCCTTATCTACAGAATATCAAGAGTTAATCAATTGAATTAGAATAGGTTAACTAACAACTCGCTAGCTAAATCTCAATCAAAGCTATAACTCGTAGACATTGAATAGAGAATAGGAATCATTCAACTCAGAGATAGCAGAATATGAATTGATAGAATTACTTTAATCACAGCTATGTTCAACTCGATCAAAGATAAGAATTAATCAAAGGTTCATTAATGCAGAAATAAGAAAACTAACTCGGTTCCCTACTTTTTTGTCAACTACTACTCTAATTGAATCAATAAACCAGAAGTAATACATCAACTCGATACAGTTCAATCTGACTTAAAGACTCAATGAACTCCCTGTTAAGCTCAAGGATTCTGGTTTGGTGTCATCTCCAAGAGAGCATAGCAGTTTAGCCTTGCATTGCTATATGAACTCTAGAAGCAACCATCGGTACATCAACAGTAGTCATGTGAAATGGAAGGAGAATGTGAAGATGATGAACTGCAGAACTTTCCTCTATTTCTATTGACTAGAATAGAGAAAAGTTGCAGAAGAGAAATGAGAATGGAGAAGAAGAGAGATAGTGTGCGTGAGTGATCTGAATGTATGGATGGAATGTGTGAATGGTGTGTGTGAATAAGTGAGGTAAGAGATCTGCGTGAATGGATATGTCCAGGTGATGAATCATATAGAATGCTGTACAGAATATGTGATATATAGGAGAAGTCTGAAATACATGAGTGAGTCAATGGAGCTATCCAGATGTGCTCCAACTGTCAGCACATGATCTGGTATTCTGTTCAGCACATGCTTCCCACTTGTTGTTGGCAACTTGCTCATTCTGTTCAGATGGATTGTGCTGATGTATACAGTGCATGTGTGAATAGTGCCAGATATGTGGAGTTCATTTCTGTTGCTGCATACGTTTGATCTCCCACTTGCAATCTGTTAAGTCCAGCTATGCAATCCATCCCATGGTTAAATCACCTTTCTGTCCAGCTGTCCCTTCTGTCATTCGCTGATTGATTTCTGTATTTGAAGTTTGGTCGCGACCTTATATACATCAGGTCGCGACTAATATTTACAGAGAGCCCTTCTTCTTTGCTGATTGAAGTTTGGTCGCGACGGTGAATAAATAAGGTCACGACTCTAGTACACAGGAAAGCTCCACTTTGCTGATTGATTACTGTGTTGACCTGAAATGGACATTTAATAGATTATTTATCCAATTAAGTACTAAAATCTCATCATTTAAATTCCCACTTGTCAAATTTCATATTATTAACTAATTTGCTAATATAGTAGTAAATATGGATAAGAATCAATAATAAACTCTCTTTTAACATATTAAAAATCAGTACAAATATGAGTTTATCACTGTGCGTATATTCTGTTAGCTGTGGATTATCTCTCAAGATGGGTAAAGGCTATACCAACAAAGCAGGATGAAGCAGATGGTACAGCATTATAGGTCAATACCGATCCTTAGAAGCTGTACAAGGAGAACTTTAAGCCCCCATGATAGTCAGGTTGTCTCCTTCTTTGTTTCTCACTTACAATAGTCTTCTTTCATCAGTTTTACTATATACTTGAGCTATATTTGTTGATTAAGTGTGGGTGAGGAGACCAAGTCAGTAGGGTACATAAATATTTTCATGAATAAATCAAAGATTCTGGTGTAGTGTTGTCATGATTACTACTGCCTTTGCATGTGCTTCATTGCTTCTTCACATTGAGGACAATTTAGAAATTAAGTATGGGGAGGATAAATTTGAGTGAGTAAGATGGGTGAATAAAAATCAGACAAATGCTATGATTTTGTGAAATTTGGGCCCGACCTCATGTTGTTTTTATAGTGACTAATGTGTTCAAATTGTCAAAATTTCTTCTCAGTGAAGATTAGTCGCGATCGTTGCTTATTTTTGTCACGACCAAAAGTTCATATTTTCTGATATTTACCTATCTGTGATGTTTAGTCGTGGTATGTGCTTTATCTATGTCGTGGCAGTAACTCTCTTTAAATTTTGGTCGCGACTGGATGTTATTTGGTCGCGACAAGCACATATGTGTTTAACAGGTTTACTCTTGGTGATTTTGAGTCGCGACCAATGTCCATGTCTGTCACGACCAATATTCCCTGTTTTCTGAAAAATTCTTCTCTGTGTAAAACAGTCACGACCGGATGTCCATTTTGTTGCAACAAACATTGATCCTCTACTAAAAAATCCTTCTATTTCATTCTGATTGGTGCTTGGTCTTTGGAATTTACTGTCATGGATTTGAAATTGAACTTTGAACATATACTTTTGACATTGGCAAGCTTGATGAAGTGTTAGTTGCTTGTTTCATTAATTCACTACTGGAAATTGTGCATCATGAATGATTAATCTCATGTATTTTGTTTAAAATTCATGCAATCTAGTCATGTGAGCTTATTAGGGTGAGTGAGCCATATGGAAGCATTTTAATCCTTCAACATATACTCCTTTACATTGTGTGACACCATCTAGTTTGGTAACTTTGTAGAACTTGTCTCAATCCTTAATTCAAAACCACATTAGCTCTATGGAATTCTGAAAATGATAAGGGCATTTCTTTCAGAACCCTCTTAACCAAACAGAAGCCACATAAATATTAAATCCTTTGCTTTACCCCTTTGAGACCTTCATTTTCTTTAAAAATTCAATCCTTGATTAATGAATAATGTGCAGATAGTTGCTGTTACAGTAAGTCTTTGATTGTGAATTATTGCTAAGTTGCAATTACTTGTTGAATATCTAAACTTTAATATATTTGCTATCTGGTTCAAGAAAATGAAAACAAAGGAAAAAATACAGAGAAAATAAAATGAAAAGTACAAAGAAAAGAGAAAGAAAGAAGAAAGAAAAGAAAAACCAGATGCAAAAAATGCTATTCAACTAGTATGAAAAGAATTAGTTTATGACTTGCTATTTTCTGCAGCTGCATGATTGGAACTTTGATTGTGTGTAGTATTTCATTAATAATTGACATACATTTCCATTCCATCATCTAGCTTTTCCAGCATTACAACCCTAATAAAGACCCTTTGATTCATAACCCGTGTGGCATTTAGTGGTGGAGATGTAGGATGATTACAAGCCTGTGGGAAGCCTAAGCTAGATGGTTGAGTGAAATTACCTTGATAAGAGAGGGAGTGAAATACTATACTTTGTGAGGAAATCTCAATCTAGTTGCTTACTATAATTTAATTGCATAAGTTTGATTCTTTGATTGCTATGAGATTAGTTTGGATTGTTGCCAATTTAAGGAAAAGATTGATGACTACAAGTGCTTATGCTAAATCTGTTTTCCAATTGTGTTGAACATGTGTGTTTAAAATTTAGTTTAGATCCATAATTTTGCTCGGAGTGCAAAAGCTAAGTGTGGGGGAGTTGATAAACTCATATTTGTACTGATTTTAATGTGGCTAAAGAGAGTTTATTATTGATTTCTGTCCCCATTTATAATATAATTGAGCAATTAATAAATAAAATAGAATTGGAACAGTTGGGAATTAATTGATGAGATTTTAATGATTAATTGAACAAATAATCTGTTTATTCTAATTTTCCATCACAGGCCAATACAGTCGCGACTTGATGTACCTTCCGTCATGACCAAATGTCAATGCAGAAATCAATCAGCGACTGATTTAAAGAAGTAGTTTGACAGCTAGTAGAAGGAACTAATAACAGAAGCAAGTTGGACTCATACATGGTTAAAACAGATTATGCATGTGCTGGCACATGGAGGAGCACTATTCATGCACAGCACTATTCACACATCAGCACACTTCATACCAGATTACACTCATTCATTCTGTCATCTCACACACATAAACACACCAACTGCCATTCACTCCACTCAGCACACTCCTTCCACACCTCTCTCTATATCACACAGATTACACAGCAGGGATTCATTCTTACACCCCATACATTCACGCATCACCTTACTTCAGATCTAATCCATCATCCATAATTCATACACCAGTCCACACGCAGACCACTCCATCTTCTTCTTCTCTACCTTCATTTTCTCTCCTGTAACTTTCCTCTGTTCTAGTCAATAGAAACAAAGTTCTGCATATCCATTTCATCTCTATTTGACTTCTTCTTCTATTATGACTGCTGCTAAGCTTTCTATTGCTACTGAAGTTTAGAGGACAATGCAAGGCTAAGCTGTTGTGCTCTCTTGGAGATGACACTAAACCAGAATCCTTGAGCTGAACAGGGAGTGTCATTGTGTCTTTAATTCAGAGTTAAATGTATTGAGTTGATGTATTTACTTCTGGTTTATTGATGCAATTAGAGTAGTAGATGACAAAGAAGTAGGGAATTGAGTTGGATTTCTTATTTCTGCATAAATGATCCTTTGATTGATTCTCATCTTTGATCGAGTTGAACATAGCTGTGATTAATTGAAGTGATTCTGTTTAATTCATATTCTACTATCTCTGAGTTGAATGATTCATATTCTCTATTCAATGTCTGCGAGTTGTAACTTTGATTGAGATTTGGCTAGCGAGTTGTTAGCTAACATATTCTAATTCAACGATTAACTTCTCATATTTTGTGAAAAATGAAGGTAAGAAAATCTCCAAGGGAATACACTTGTCATTGATTCATTTCACCATCTTAATCAGTTAAAAGCAGAAACAATAGCATAGAATTTACATTCAGTTTTAGTTCAATCATGTCATCACACAATCATCTCATTAACTTGTTAATTTATGGCTCATTAGATTAATTAGGAACTTAGTAATCCATTTAGGCTCCTTGTGAATCGACCTAGGTTAGCCTCCACTTACTATTGGTTTGCTTAGTTTAATTTGATAATAGAAATGACAGTTATCAGTATGTAAGCTACAAAAATCACCGTATGGGCTAAAGCAATCGCCATATTCCTGGTTTAGAATACTTACTGCAACTATAGACAAGTTGGTTACAAACAAAGCAACTCCGATCCCACCCTGTTCATCAAGCGAATGAAGGGGAAGTTGGCTATCTTACTTGAATACGTAGATGATATGATCTTGACCCAGGATGATTTAGTTGAACTTGAGGATCTGAAGAAAAGGTTGAACACCAAATTTGAGGTGAAAGATTAGGGTAAAGTAAAAATCTTTCTCGCGATTGAAGTAACAGAATTCGATCATATAATATTTCTCTGACGTAAGAAGTACACACCATATCTACCTCGTGAAACAGGGATGAGGAAATGTAGAGTGGCCAGTAACTAATGGAAATGAATCATAATTTGAGCATTTATCTAGGCGAGGCACCTACAAATGAGGAGAAATGACTAATGGATGTAAATGGGTCTTTACCCTGATGGTCAGCGGTAATGGTAGGTCGGACATGTATAAGACGAGGTTAGTGGCTATATGCTGTAGTATAAATATGGTGTGGACTATGATGAGACTTTCGCCCTACTAGCCTAGATTAACAATATTTATATACTACTCTTCCTGGCTGTAAATGAAAATTGGGCACTAGTGCAAATGGACATGAAAAGCACTTTTCTCAACAGAGATTTGGAAGTGGAGGTGTATATGATATACCACAAACAGGAGGGTAAGAGTCTGTGATTGGGATGGGGGTATGTAAGCTGCTAAAACCACTGTATGGGCTAAAGCAATCGCCACATTCCTGGTTTGGAAAACTTACTGCAACTATAGACAAGTTGGTTACAAACAAAGCAACTCCGGTCCCACCCTGTTAATCAAGTGAAAGAAGGGGAAGTTGGCTATCTTACTCGAATATGTAGATGATATGATCTTGACACAACATGATTGAGTTGAACTTGAGGACCTGAAGAAACGGTTGAATACCAAATTTGAGGTGAAAGATTAGGATAAATTAAAAATCATTCTCGGGATTGAAATAACACAATTTAATCACAGAATATTTCTCTGATGTAAGAAATACACACCATATCTCCCTCATGAAATAGGGATGAGGAAATGTAGAGTGGCGAGTCACTAATGGAAATAAATCTTAATTTGTGCAGTTATCTAAGCCAGGCACCTACAGATGAGGAGAAGGGGCTAATGGTTGTAAATGGGTCTTTGATAAACTCATATTTGTGTTGATTTTTAGAGTGTTTAACAGGAGTTTCATAATCGATTTTATCCCTGTTTACCAAAATAATGAGCGATTAACTAATAAATAAAATTGGAATAGTTGGAAATTAATTGATGTGAATTTAATGATTAATTGGATAAATAATCTGTTATTTTAATTGCCCATTACAGGCCATTACAATAACAACAGTTAGATGGATTTGACAGCTAGATGTAACACCCCAATTTTTAGGTCTAGAGATGCCAGAAAGAGAATTCAAAGGCATAATCATAATTATGGAAAAGATCGGGCTTGTAGCCGATGAGTACCATATTTTTCCAGAAAATAGAGAAAATTATGCTGATCATTTCACTGAACTGTGAAATGTGCATATGAGGTCTCTCTGTGTATGAAAGAATTAGAAATGTGACCAAGGGTAAAATGGTCATTTTTGAAAAGTGTGCGCGGGAGCGTACTTTCAGGCCAAAATAGCCCGGTCCGGATAAAATATCTGAAAATAGCAGGAGATAGAGAAAAGTATTCCGGATTGAATGACGAACACAGAATTTTGATTTGAGGTCCCGATTTTTCTGTAAAAATTCTCGAAGATGGGAATTTACAGTTATAATCGGTAAAGGAAGAGCAGTCCGAATAGAGATGATCGGACTATGGCTAGAGGCCATACAGTGTTTTCTAAGGCCCATAGTGACACCAGGGAAGGCCCAGGCCCATAATATCAGTTCAGTGGTAAGAGGGGCCGGTGTCCGAGAAAAATGTGCAAAATGACGAAAATGCCCTTATGTTATGGAATAACTGAAGAATGAGTAAAGGGTATTTTGGTCATTTGGCTAAGGTTAGACAGTCAAGAAAGGGTATCTGGATAGTTGACCAGGGTCAGAGAATACTCTGGTAAGATATGAAAAGACAATAATGCCCCTAGACCTAGTAAAGTAAAGAAAGGAAATGGAAGGACTTAGATACAATTATGAAAAGTATAAAGCCAAAAAGGAAAAGTAGACAAAAATGTGGGGTCCTTAAGTGTAATTTTAGCCAAGTAAAAAGGGACTTAAATGAAAAGAAGAAAAGTTCCCTAGGGCTAAATTGTAATTAAAGAAAGTCAGGCCGGAAGTGGTTTAGACTTCCCGAAAGCATTTAAGTCCCAGATTTCACCAGTAGAGAGAGCAAGTGATGCTCGGTAATCTGGCTTAATACCAGAATTTTTCAAGACTCCAGATAGCCAGAATTGATCTGATAGTCTAAAAGTTATAAAAATTCCTACCGAATATCCTAGATTTCAGATCTAAGTGAGAAAATACAGGATGATACGTCCTGATGGGGCGGATGTCGGGAAATTGACAGAATACCAATACGAGGCCTGTAGAAAAAGTTATTCGCAAATTAGAAAATCCAGACGGGAGTGTGAGGCCTCCGGGTATCCGATAGGGAGATTTATCGGTATTTGAAAAGGGACTGAATGAGTTCAGATGACCTCAGTCAGATGACTGATATGACTCATAGGGATGCCTAAACACCGCAGGCCAGTTTATCTGACAGAAGGAGAAGGTGTTCGGATATGTGTATAAACGGTGAATAATAGATAAAATATTCAATAATCATTGACAAGGGAGGATTCCTCGTAATGCGTGCCATGAAGGTAGTGGACCCTGAAAGGCCCAATAATGGCGCCATCAAAGGCCCAGTAAGACCCTTGGACTGATAGGTGGGCCAGTGTCCAGCAGAACCCCAGAAAAGTGCGAAATTACAAAAATGCCCCTGTGTTGTACTAAAGAGTAATAGATGAATGGAGGGCATTTTGGTCATTCTGGACAGGCCCAGGAGCCAAGGCACATACAGATAAAATTACCTAGAGTCAGTATATACCCTGACAGGATACAAAAAGATGTAAAATGACGATTTTACCCTTAGGGCTAAGATAGCGCAAGGAAGGGCACTCAGGGGTATTTTGGTAATTTGCCAAGGGCTGTTTCTTGGGAATCGAGCCATCAGAGTACTTGAGCTTGATCAGAGACCCAAGATAATATTCCAAGGCCCAAAAACGTAGCCCATGAAGTATGTGAGAAAAAGTGGCGTTAAAATACCATTTTAATGCTGTTTCAATAAAGTAAAGTTACTCGGTCGGCACGATAACCGAGGAGGTGATCAGATAAAGTCCTGGACTTATCTGGATAGCATTGGAAGGCGTGAAAGGTCCCTTCCAGATGCCACATGGCGTCATCTTAGAGGGAGAAGAAAAGTTAAGGACACGTGGCACAATCTCAGTCGTTGAGTCCAGTTTGTGGGAAATCGGATCGGACCGGCACTGGATTGGACTGGAACTGCTGAGTCAGCTGATGAGGTGTCCAAGAATTGTGACATGTGAAGAATGTGGCGATGAGGTGGCCTTGAGATGATGTCATGCATGATGCAGTAAAAGGAATAAAGAAAAATAGGAAATTCTGGAAAAACCAGGGCCACAGGATCAGATGGCTTCAAAATTACGAAAATGCCATTGACCAAAACTATAAATACCCACCTTGCTCTTCATTATGCACTTCCAAGCAAGAATAAGAGATAGGAGGAAGTGCTAGAGAGAGAAAGTGAGAGGAAGAAAGAAAGAAAGGAAGTTCTGGCGGAGCTGGAAGCAGAATAGAGATAGTAGAGTTCTGCTAAGCTCTTGAGGTAGTAACTAATCCTAGCTTTTATGTAATGGCTTTGTGATTTGTTGTGCTATTGTTTGGTTGGATTGTTGTCTTATATGTTATGTCTGAAGCTCTGCTATAATGCTATGATCATATGTTATTAAGCATGGAAGCATGCAGCATACTTATCTGCACACAATCACAAGCAAGCACTGTCACTCTACATTACATATATTGTTATGATTGTTGCTACCGAGATTCCCCCGAATCTCATCCCAATAAATAACTATTACAGGGGAGGTTATGTCAAAGTGAATTTTGGGAATTTTAAGAGACGCCGTTATGCTGCCGAAATTATGACAAGATAAAGAGAGCAGCTGATACGTACTGTGTATAGGTACTGTCTAAGGAGGCTGGAAGTGAGTGGACCTAGCTGGTTCATCAAGTCTTTCCTGGGTACTTACGTAGAATGGTAGTTCTCACGGGAATTACCGAATCGGTACAAGATCAGTTACTTTCTGAAGATGAAGCGTAGCGGTTATGCTGCCGGAGTTTAGGCAGGCAAAGATGTAATAGAGATATGGGAAATTTTGTACATACCCAGATTGTAAAATAACTTATTAATTAACAATAAGTGTTGTTTGGCATGTTTGACTGGTATATGGTGGATGTATGCATATGTTTGCAAAGTAGAAATGCTGAAATTTACCACTGTGAACAGTAACACGTGGTGATCTAGTCATGTTTGATAAATGATTAAAAATAGTAAATGGATGAGTAAATGTATGAAAGTTTTATGGTAGATAGTATACATACCGAGCTTCAATTTTATATATAAAACGTCTCATTTGGATGTCTACACATAGAGATATAAATTATCAAATTTGGGACCAGAATGCTGAATTCAGGAGAAAAACGTTGGATGAACAGTAAAGTTGTGACGTTTACTGATGTTGACTCAGTCAATGAATGGTCAACGAGTTATTTTTTCCTGAAATATAATTGAGTTAGCTTCAAGTACCAATTGAAACCACTTCATTTCGATTTTTCTAGAATTAGTTATGATTTTTCGAAGTCAGGTCACTCATCTGGAATTTACACAGTGAACACTACTCGATAAGAGTAAAACTCCAGATTGAGAAATTGGACTTCAATGACCTTGAAAGTGGTTCTAAATGCTACCAAATGGTCCCTAAGACATACGAAAGTAAGGATGTTTCACTAGAGGGAGCAGATTTCTGGATACATGCACTCACAGTTTGTAATATCCCTATTTTTCTATACTGATTTGTATGTATAGATTGAATGAAATATATGAATTATTTTTCAGGAAAAAGATGTAGTTATTTATGTAAAGAAAGGGATTAAATTGAAAAAGAAAGGAAATGAAAGGACTTGATTGCAATTATGGAAAGTTTAAGTCTAGGAAGGAAAGGTAGACAAAAATGTGGGGTCTTAAAGTGTAATTTTAGCCAAATAAAGGGACTTAAGTGCAAAGAAGAAAAAGTTTCCTGGGGCTAAAGTATAATTAAAGAAAATTAGGCCAGAAGTGGTTTGGACTGCCCGAAAGCATTTCAGTCCCAGATTTCATCGGTAGAGAGAGCAAGTGATGCTGGGTAATCCAGTTTAATACAGGAATTTTTCAAGACTCCAGATAGCCAAAATTGATCTGATAGTCTAAAAGTTATAAAAATTCCTACTGGATATCCTAGATTTCAGATATAAGTGAGAAAATACAGGATGATGCGTCCTGATAGGGCAGATGTCAGGAAACTGATAGAATACCGATAGGAGGTCTGTAGGAAAAATTATTCACAAATTAGCAAATACAGACGGAGTGTGAGGCCTCCGGGGATCCGATTAGGAAATTTATCGGTATTTAAAAAGGGACTGAATGAGTTCGAATAACCTCAGTCAGATGACTGTTATAACCTGAAACATCCTTACTTTCATATGTCTCAGGGACCATTCAGTAGCATTTAGAACCACTTTCAAGGTCATTGAAGTCCAATTTCTCAATCTGGAGTTTTACTCTTATCGAGTACTGTTCACTGTGTAACTTCCAGATGAGTGACCCGACTTCGAAAAATCATAACTAATTCTAGAAAAATCTAAATTAAGTGGTTCCAATTTCTAAATTAAGCTAACTCAATTATCTTTCAGGGAAAAATAACTCGTTGACCATTCATTGACCAAGTCAACATCAGTCAACGTGTCAAGTTTACTGTTCATTCCACGTTCTTCTCCCTGAATCCAGCATTCTGGTCCCAACTTTAATAATTTATATCTCCTTGTGTAGACATCCAAATGATACGTTTTATATATCAAATTAAAGCTTGGTATGTATACTATTTACCATAAAACTTTCGTACATTTATTCATCTATTTACTATTTTTAATCATTTATCAAACATTATCATGTCACCACGTGTTACTGTTCACAGTGGTAATTTCCAGCAATTACCTTTGCATACATATGCATACATCCATCATATATCAGTCAAACATGCCAAACAACAATTATTATTAATTAATAAGTTGTTTTACATCTGGCCATGTACATAAATTCTCATATCTCTATTGCATCTTTTCCTGCCTGAAGTCCGGCAGCATAACCGCTACGCTTTATCTGTACAAAGAACTGAACCGTACTGATTCGGTAATCCCCTCATGAGAACTACCATTCTACGTAGTACCCAGGAAAGACTAGATGAACCGGCTAGGTCCACTCACTTCTAGCCTCCTTAGACAGCACTACGTACACAGTACTTATCATATACTGATGTTCAGTCTTTACTTCGGCAGCATAACGGCGTCTCTTAAAATTCCCAGAATTCATTTTGACATAACCTCCCCTGTAATGGTTTACTTATTGGGATGAGATTCGGGGGAATCTCAGTAGCAACAATCATAACAATATATGTAATGCAGAGTGACAGTGCTTGCTTGTGATTGTGAACAGATAAGTATGCTGCGTGCTTCCATGCTTAATAACATATGATCATAGCATTACAGCAGAGCTTCAGACATAACATATAAGACAACAATCCAACCAAACAATAGCACAACATATCACAAAGCCATTACATGAAAGCTAAGATTAGTTACTACCTCAAAGGCTCAGCAGAGCTCTACTATCTCTATTCTGCTTCCAGCTCCGCCAGAAGTTCCTTTCTTTCTTTCTTCCTCTCACTTTCTCTCTCTAGCACCTCCTCCTCTCTCTAAAATGGGCTCTTGGCCATGCATAATGAATGGCAAGGGGGGGTATTTATAACCTCCTCCAATGGCAATCTCGTAATTTCCACGAACTTTGATCCTGCGGTCCTGGTTTTTCCTGGATTTTCCTATTTTCTTTAATTCCTCATTTACTGCATCATGCATGACATCATTGGGACACCTCACCAGGACACCTCAGCGCCACATTTTCCACATGCTGAAATTCCTGGACACCTCAGCAGCTGACTCAGCATGCTGACTCACCGGTCCAGTGTCCTGCCTCGTACTACGTGTCCTCAGCTTTTCCTTCCTCCTCTGTGATGGCGCCATGTGGAATCTTACTGGCACCTGTCACGCCATCCAATGCTATCCAGATAAATCCAGGACTTTATCTGATCGCCTCCTCGGTTATCGTGCCGACCGAGTAACTTTACTTTATTGAAACAGCATTAAAATAATATTTTAATGCCACTTTTTCCCACACATTACTGGGCCTACGTTTTTGGGCTCTGGGGATGTTGTCTTGGATCCTGATCAAGCCCAAGTACTCTGATGGCTCGATTCCCAAGAAACAGCCCTTGGCAAATTACCAAAATACCCTTGGGTGCCCTTTCTTGCACTATTTTAACCCTAAGGGTAAAATCGTCATTTTACACCCTTCTGTACCCTGTCAGGGTATATACTGACTCTAAGTAACTTTATCTGTATATACCTTGGCTTCTGGGCCTGTCCAGAATGACCAAAATGCCCTTCATTCATCTGTTACACTTTTGTACAACACAGGGGCATTTTCGTAATTTCGCACTTTTTCGGGGTTCTGCCGGACACTGGCCCACCTATCAGTCCAAGTGTCTTACTGGGCCTCTGTTGGCGCCATTATTGGGCCTTTCTGGGTCCAATACCTTCATGGCACGCATTACGAGGAATCTTCCCCCGTTAATAATTATTGAATATTTATCTATTATTCACCGTTTATACACATATCCGGACACCGGCTCCTTCTGTCCGAAACACTAGCCTGCGGTGTTCAGGCATCCCTGTGAGTCATATCAGTCATCTGACTGAGGTCATCCGAACTCATTCAGTCCCTTTTTAAATACCGATAAATCTCCCTATCGGATCCCCCGAGGCCTCACACTCCCGTCTGGATTTTCTGATTTGCGAATAACTTTTTCTACAGGCCTCCTATCGGTATTCTGTCAGTTTCCCGACATCCGCCCCATAAGGACGTATCATCCTGTATTTTCTCACCTAGATCTGAATTCTAGGATACCCGGTATGAATTTTTATAACTTTTGGACGATCAGTCCATTTCTGGCTATCTGGAGTCTTCAAAAATTCCTGTATTAAGCCAGATTACCGAGCGTCACTTGCTCTCTCTACCGGTGAAATCTGGGACTGAAATGCTGTCGGACAGTCCAAACCACTTCCGGCCTGACTTTCTTTAATTACAATTTAGCCCCAGGGAACTTTTCTTCTTTTCATTTAAGTCCCTTTTTATTTGGCTAAAATTACACTTAAGGACCCCACATTTTTGTCTACTTTCCTTTTTGGCCTTGAAACTTTCCATAATTGCACTTAAGTCCTTTCATTTCCTTTACTAGGTCTAGGGGCATTATTGTCTTTTCATATTTTACCAGAGTATTCTCTGGCCCTGGTCAACTATCCAGATACCCCTTCTTGACTGTCTAACCTTAGCCAAATGACCAAAATACCCTTTACTCATTCTTCAGTTATTCTATAACATAAGGGCATTTTCGTCATTTTGCACATTTTTCCCGGACACCGGCCCCTCTTACCCCTGAACTGATATTATGGGCCTGGGCCTTCCCTGGTGTCACTACGGGCCTTAGACAACACTGTATGGCCTCTTGCCATTGTCCGATCATTTCTATTCGGACTGCCTTTCCTTTACCGATTATAACTGTAAATTCCCATCTTCAGGAATTTTTACAGAAAAATCGGGACCTCAAATCAAAATTCTGTGACTCCTCATTCAATCCGGAATCCTTTCCTCTATCTCCCGGTATTTTCAGATATTTTATCCGGACCGGGCTATTTTGGCCTGAAAAAGCACTCACGCGCACACTTTTCCAAAATGACCATTTTACCCCTGGTCATATTTCTAATTCTTTCATACACCTAGAGACCTCATATGCACATTTCACAGTTCAGTGAAATGATCAGCATAATTTTCTCTATTTTCTGGCAAAATATGGTACTCATCGGCTATCAGCCCGATCTTTCCCATAATTACGATTATGCCCTTGAATTCTCTTTCTGGCATCTCTAGGCCTAAAAATTAGGGTGTTACATAACCCACAGGGATGCCTAAACACAGTAGGCCAGTGTATCTGGTAAAAGGACCCGGTGTCCGGGGATGTGTATTAACTGTGTATAATAGCTAAAATACTCGGTGAATTTTAACAGGGAAGATCCTCATAATGCGTGCCATGAAGGTAATGGACCCTATAAGGCCTAATAATGGCGACATCAAATGCCCAATAAGACCCTTGGACTGATAGGTGGGCCAGTGTCCGGCAGAACCCCGGAAAAGTACAAAATTACGAAAATGCCCCTGTGTTGTACTAAAGTGTAGTAGAGGAATGGAGGGCATTTTGGTCATCCTGGATAGCCTCAAAATCCAAGAGATACACAGGTGAGGTTAACCAGGGTCAGTGTATGCCCTGACAGGGTACAGAAAGGTGTAAAATAACGATTTTGCCCTTAGGGTTAAGATAGGACAGGAAAGGGCACCAAGGGCATTTTGGTCATTTCACAAGGGATCTGTAATTGAGTTTAGACCCAGTATAAAAATGTTAATGATATAAAGGACCCAGATATTAAATTTAAAGTCAGAAGACATAATATGGATTTTCAGGAAGATTAGATTCAGGAAACAGTTCAACTTTCGAGGAGATGGATCGGGCAGGTACCGGATGGGACGGGAAAGCTTCCAGAAGGCTTCTTGCTCTCCCAAATTGCACCATGTGAAGAATGTGGGGGATGAGGTGTCCCCTTAGGTGTCCCTTGATGATGCAGTAAAAGGGAATAAAGAAAAATAGGAAATTCCGGAAAAACCAGGGCCACAAGTTCAGATGGCTTCAAAATTACGAAAATGCCATCCATCAAAACTATAAATACCCCTAGCTCTTCATTCTCACGGCCAAGGAGCATTTTAAAGAGATAAGGAAGTTCTTGAGAGAGAAAGTGAGAGAAAGAAAGAAGAAAGGAAGTTCTGGCGGAGTTGGAAGCAGTATAGAAGTTCTGGAGTTCTGCTAAGCTTTTAAGGTAGTAACTAATCCTAGCTTTTATGTAATGTCTTTGTGATTTGTTGTGCTATTGTTTGGTTGGATTGTTGTCTTACATGTTATGCTTGAAGCTCTATTACAATGCTATGATCATATGTTATTGAATATGGAAGCACGCAGCATACTTATCTGTACACAGTCACAAGCAAGCACTGTCACTCTGCATTACATATATTGTTATGATTATTACTACTGAGATTCCCCTAAATCTCATCACAAATAACCCATTACAGGGGAGGCTATGTCAAAGTAAATTTTGGAAATTCTGAAAGACGCTGTTATGCTGCTGAAATTCTGGCAAAGTGGCAAAGAAAGGAACTGATACGTACTGTGTACGTAGGTACTGTCTAAGGAGGCTGGAAGTGAGTGGACCTAGCCGGTTCATCCAGTCTTTCCTGGGTACTTACGTAGAATGGTAGTTCTCACGAGAATTACCGAATCGGTACAAGATCAGTTACTTTCTAAAGACGAAGCATAGCCGTTGTGCTGCCAGATTTTAGGCAGAAATGATGTATTGGAAATATGAGAATTTTGTACATGTTATGATGTATAACAACTTATTAATTATTAATGAGTATTGTTTGGAATGTTTGACTGATATATGATGGATGTATGCATATGTATGCAAAGTTGAGTGCTGAAATTTACCACTATGAACAGTAACACGTGATGACCTAATGATGTTTGACCCATGATTAAAAATAGTAAATGGATGAATAAATGTATGATATTTTTATGGTAGATAGTAGACATATTAAGATTCGATTTGATATATAGTATGCCTCGTTTGTATGTCTACACATGGAGATATAAATTATCAAAGTTAGGACCAGAATGCTGGATTTAAGGGGACCAGAACAGAGCAAGGTTGCAGAAAAGAAATGAGAATGGAGAAGAAGATGATGTGTGTGTGAAAATGGAATCTAGATCGAATGAATGGAATGATGCGTGTGAATGGTATATCAGAATGTATGGGGATGTATCCGATCATGAATGATGTGCGTATGATGTGATATATAGAAAGTATGAAATGCATGAGTGAATCAATGGAGCTATCCAGATGCCCTCCATCTCCAGCTGTCATCACATGATCTGGTATTCTGTTTAGCACATGCTTCCTACTTGCTGTTGGCAACTTGCTCATTCTGTTCAGATGGAGTGTGCTGATGTGTACAGTGCGCACATGAATAGTGCCAGATGTGTGGAGTTTATTTCTGTTGTTACACATGTTTGATCTCCCACTTGCAATCTGTTAAGTCCAGCTATGCAATCCATCCCATGCTTAAATCACCTTTCTATCTAGTTGCCCCTTCTGTCATTCGCTGATTGATTTCTGCATTTGAAGTTTGGTCGCGACCTTATATACATCAGGTCGAGACTAATATTTACAGAGAGCGCTTCTTCTTTGCTGATTGAAGTTTGGTCACGACTGTGAATCAATAAGGTCGCGACTTGAGTTCATAGGAAAGCTCTACTTTGCTGATTGATTGCTGTGTTGACCTGAAATGGACATTTAATAGATTATTTATCCAATTAAGCACTAAAATCACATCATTTAAATTCCCATTTGTCCAATTTCATATTATTAACTAATTTTCTCAATATAGTAGTAAATGTGGATAAGAATCACTAATAAACTGAAACATCCTCCCTTAGACTCCTCAGAGTACACTTACGGAAGCGATATTAGCTCGATCATATCTTAACTTAAGCCCAGAAATTAAAATTTCTACTCTTAAGTTCCTTATTCTGAACCTTTAATTTGAGAACTGATTAATCTCATTCTACACATCCAAACAAGGCTTATTACCTATCCATGGAATGCCCCAGATGTGTACTACTAGCTCACCAAATTTCATAGCCAAACTCCTTCGTTTACTAGGTCAAACCGAGGTCAAAACACTGCTACCTCAGGACCTGCGAATTTCTCCCTTAATTCCTCATACATAGATTTAACATGCCAAACAATATTTATTATTGAATAATAAAATGTCATACAACAAGTCATACACAAAATTCTCATATTTCTATTACATCTTTTCCTGCCTAAAATCCGGCAGCATAACCGCTAAGCTTCATCTGTATAAAGAACTGAACTGTACTGATTCGGTAATTCCCTCATGAGAACTACCATTCTACGTAAGTACCCAGGAAAGACTGGATGAACCGGCTAGGTCCACTCACTTCCAGCCTCCTTAGACAGCACCTACGTACACAGTACTTATCATATTCTGATGTTCAGTCTTAAATTCGGCAGCATAACGGTGTCTCTCAAAATTCTTAGAATTCACTTCAACATAATCTCCCTGTAATGGGTTAGATATGGGGAATGAGATTCGTGGGAATCTCAGTAGTAAATAATCATAACAATATATGTAATGCAGTGTGACAGTGCTTGCTTGTGATTGTGTACAGATAAGCATGCTGCGTCACATCCTTATTTTTATACATCTTAGGGACCATTCAGTAGCACTTAGAACCACTTTCAGAGTCATTGAAGTCTAAACTCTTAATCTGGAATTTTATTCATATCGGGTACTGTTCACTGTGGCAAATTCCAGATGAGTGACCTGACTTTGAAAATTCATATCTAATTCTAGAAAAATCGAAATGAAGTGGTTCAAATTGATACATGAATATAACTTAAGTATATTTCAGGGAAAAATCATTTGTTGACCAATCCTTGACAAATTCAATGTGGGTCAACGTTTTAATCTTTCTGTTCATCCAATGACTTTCTCCTGAATCCAGCATTCTGGTCCCAACTTTAACAAGTTATATCTTTTCGTGTATACATCCAAATGAGGCACTCTATATATAAAACTAAATATTAGTATGTCTAATTTTTACGCTAAAAATTTCGAACATTAATTCAATCATTTGCTATTTTTAATGATTTATCAAACATGAATAGGTCTTCACGAATTACTGTTCACTGAGCCTATTTTCAGCATTTAGTCTTTACATACACATGCATACAACCAACACATATCAGTCATACATGCCAGATAACAATTAATATTAAATAATCAACTGTTATATATTAGTGCATGATTAACATTCTCATGTTTCTGTTACACTTTCCGTTGTCTAAAATCCGACAGCATAACTGCTACATTCCGTCTGTAGAAAGTAACCGATCTTGTACCGATTTGGTAATTCCCATAGGAGCTACCATTCTACGTAAGTACCCAAGAAAGACTGGATGAACCTGCTAGGTCCACTCACTTTCAGCCTCCTTAGATAGCACCTACGTACACAGTACGTATCAGTTCCTTTCTTTGTTCCTTCTTCGTTGCCGGAATTTCGGCAGCCTATCAGCGTCTCTTAAGATTTCCAAATTTTATTTTGACAGAACCTCCCCTGTAATGTTATATTTGGGAATGAGATTCAAAAGAATCCCAATAGCAATAATCATAACAATATATGTAATGCAGAGTGACGGTGCTTGCTTGTGATTGTGTACAGATAAGTATGCTGCATGCTTCCATATTCAATAACATATGATCATAGCATTGGAATAGAGCTTCAAGCATAACATATAAGACAACAATCCAACCAAACAAAAGCACAACAAATCACAAAGACATTACATAAGAGCTAGGATCAGTTGCTACCTCAAAAGCAGAGCTTCAGAACTTCTCTACTACTTCCAACTTCACGAGAACTTTCTTACTTCTTTCTTTCTCTCACTTTCTCTCTCAAGAACTTCTTTCTTCCTCTCTTTCTTGCTTGTGCTGAAATGAGGAGCTAGGGGGGGTATTTATAGTGTTGAGCAATGGCAATCTCGTAATTTTGAAGACTTATGATCCTGTGGTCCTGGTTTTTCCTGAATTTCCTATTTTTCTTTATTCCTTTTACTGCATCATGCATGACATCACTCATTGCCAACTCATGTGACACCTCACCTCCCACATTCTTCACATGGCAAAATTGAGAGAGAGCTAGAGCCTTCCGGAAGCTTTCCGGTCCAATCCGAAACCGGCCCGGTCAATCTCCTCGAAAAACGTGCTGTTTTCTGAATCTGATTTTTCTGAAAATCCTTTTTATGTCTACTGACCTCACATTTAGTATCTAGACCCTTTATATCATTAACTTTTTAATACTGGGTCCAGACTCGGTTACAGATCCCCTGCAAAATGACCAAAATGCCCTTGGTGCCCTATCTTGTCCTATTTTAACCCTAAGGGCAAAATCGTCATTTCACACTTTTCTGAACCTGGTCAAAGCATATACTGGCTCTAGTCAACCTTATTTAGATATGTATTAGCCTCTAGGCCTGTCCAGAATGCCCTCCATTCATCTGCTGCCCTTTTTGTACAACACAGGGGCATTTTTGTAAGGTCGCACTTTTCCGGGGTTCTGCTGGACACTGGCCCACCTATCAGTCCAAGAGTCTTATTGGGCCTCTAATGGCGCCATTTTTGGGCTTCCTGGGTCCATTACCTATATGGCACGCATTACGAGGAATCTTCCTCTGCCCCAGTTCACCGAATATTTTAATTATTCTTTACCGAGTATACACCTTTCCGGACATCGGCTCCTTTTCCCAGATACAGTGTCCTACTATGTTTAGGCATCCCTGTGGGTTATAACAGTCATCTGACTGAAGTCATCCGATCGCATTCAGCCCCTTTAAAAATACCGATAAATCTCCTACCCAGATCCCCGGAGGCTTCACACTCCCGTCTGAATTTGCTATTTTGTGAATAACTTTTCCTACAGACCTCCTATCAGTATTCTGTCAGTTTCCTGACATCTGCCCCATAAAGGTGCATCATCCTGTAATTTCTTACTTATATCTGAAATCTAGGGTATCCGGTATGAATTTTTATAACTTTTGGATGATCAGTCTATTTCTGGCTATCTGGAGTCTTCAAAAATTCCATTATTAGGCTGGATTACCCAGCGTCACTTGCCCTATCTTCTGATAAAATCTGGGACTGAAATGCCACCGGTCAGTCCAAACCACTTCTGGCCTAATTTTCTTTAATTATACTTTAGCCCCAGGGAACTTTTTCTTCTTTGCACTTAAGTCCCTTTATTTGGCTAAAATTACACTTTAAGACCCCATATTTTTGTCTACCTTTCCTTCCTAACCTTAAACTTTCCATATTTGCATTTAAGTCCTTTCATTTCCTTTCTTTTACAATTTAATCATTTTCTTTACATAAAGGACCACATCTTTTTCCTGAAAAAGGACTCATATATTCTATTTAATCTGTACATGGAAATCAGTACAGAAATTAAGGATATTACATTTCTCTCCCCCTTAAAATAAATTTTGTCCCCGAAATTTACATTACATCTATCCTATACAAACAATTCAGGGTACTTTTCTCTCATCTTTTCTTCTGTTTTCCATGTAGCCTCTTGTTCAGTCAAGCCTTTCCAGATCACTTTAACTAAAGGAATCTGCTTATTCCGTAACTGCTTGACTTTTCTATCAGCAATTCGCACCGGTCCAACCTCATAAGTCAGGTCATCCCGCAGTGCGACCTCATGTTGCTCAATCACATGAGATGGATCTGGAACATACTTCTTTAATTGGGAAACATGGAACACATCATGTATCTGGCTGAGATTCGGAGGAAGAGCCAACTTGTAGGCTACTGCCCCTATTTCTGAGAGAATCTGGAATGGCCCGATGTATCTTGGATGCAACTTCTTCACTTTAATCGATCGTCCGGCTCCTGTGGTTGGAGTTAACTTAAGGAATACATGTTCTCCTTCTTCAAACTCCAATGGCTTCCTTCTGACATCTGCATAGCTCTTTTGTCTGCTTTGAGCCGTTAACAATCGTTTTCTAATCATTGCAATTTGTTCTGCGATTTGATATAGAGGGCTCCAGTCGCGCATATCTTCTATCAGTTGTATTTGATATAGAGGGCTCCAGTCGCGCATATCTTCTATCAGTTCTAATTCCTTGATCATCATGTATGCAACCTGCACCACCTTTCTACTCAGGGCATCAGCTACCACATTGGCTTTCCCTGGATGGTATTTGATTTGAAAATCATAATCTTTTAACAATTCCATCCATCGTCGCTGCCTCATGTTCAGCTCCTTCTGATCTTGTATATACTTTAGGCTTTTGTGGTCGCAAAACAACTCTATCGTTGCTCCATATAAATAGTGCCTCCATATCTTCAGGGCATAGACCACTGCCGCAAGCTCCAGATCATGAGTGGGATAATTCTCTTCATGTGGCTTTAACTGCCGAGAGGCGTAGGCTACTACTCGACCTTGCTACATAAGCACACATCCCAGCCCCTACTTGCTAGCATCAGTGTAGACTATGTAAGTCTGAGTTTGGTCTGGAATAATCAGCACGGGAGTAGTCGTTAATCTCTGCTTCAACTCTTGGAAGCTAGCCTTGCACTTCTCATCCCACTTAAACTGCTGATTCTTTCTGGTCAGCTTGGTAAGTGGTAAGGCAATTCGAGAAAAGTCTTGAATAAATCTTCTGTAGTACCCTGCTAGGCCGAGAAAACTTCTGATCTCCGTCACTGTCCTTGGCTGCTCCCAGCTCAAAACTGCTTCAACTTTGCTAGGATCCACAGCTACCCCATCTCGGGATATGACATGATCGAGAAATTTGACTTCTGACAGCCAAAACTCACATTTACTCAGCTTAGCATAGAGCTTCTTCTCTTTAAGGGTACCAAGAACAATCCTCAAATGCCTTTCATGCTCCTCTAGAGATTTGGAGTACACCAGAATATCATCAATAAAGACCACAACGAACTGATCTAGATAAGGCCTAAAGATCCGATTCATGTAGTCCATGAAAATAGCAGGTGCATTGGTTAATCCAAAGGGCATCACTAGAAACTCAAAATGCCCATAGCGCGTCCTGAATGCCGTCTTTGGAATATCATCTGGCTTAACCCTTAGTTGATGGTAGCCAGATCTCAAGTCAATCTTGGAGAATAAGCTCTCTCCTGCCAACTGGTCCAGCAGGTCATCGATTATGGGAAGAGGATACTTATTCTTAACTGTAAGCTTATTTAATTCCCTGTAGTCAATACATAGCCTTAAACTGCCATCTTTCTTCTTGACAAATAGCACTGGAGCACCCCATGGCGATACACTGGGTCGTATGAAACCCTTTTCCAATAGCTCCTCAATTTGCTTCTTCAGTTCCAGCATTTCATTGGAAGCCATCCTGTACGGGGCTTTTGACACTGGTCCAGCTCCAGGTATAATGTCGATCGCAAATTCCACTTCACGCTCTGAAGGCAATCCCTGAATCTCCTTTGGAAAGACTTCAGGAAATTCATTGACTACAGGAATCTCCTTGATGCCTTCTTCTACTTCTGTTTGGACAGAAAAGAATACTACATATCCCTAACATCCTTTCCGTAAACATTTTTCTGCCTGAGCCTCCGTCATGAAGTTCAGTTGCACTTCTGAGCTCCGATCAGTGATCTTTGGACCAAGAACCAGGGTCTTGTTTCTGCAGTCCAACATCACATTATTGGAGGATAACCAATTTAGACCGAGTATGACATCAATCTCCCGAAAAGGCATATAGATTAGGTCCAAGGTGGTACTGCAGTGCTCATAACGCACAACAATATTTAGACAGGCATCAGACGTGATTACTTTAGTGTTAGTGGGGGTTTTCACCTGTATATCATAACGCAATTTGTAACACCCCAATTTTTAGGCCTAGAGATGCCAGGAAGAGAATTCAAGGGCATAATCGTAATTATGGGAAAGATCGGTCTGGTAGCCGATGAGTACCATATTTTGCCAGAAAATAGAGAAAATTATGCTGATCATTTCACTGAACTGTGAAATGTGCATATGAGGTCTCTATGTGTATGGAAGAATTAGAAATGTGACCAAGGGTAAAATGGTCATTTTTAAAAAGTGTGCGCGGGAGCGTACTTTCAGGCCAAAATAGCCCGGTCCGGATAAAATATCTGAAAATACCAAGAGATAGAGAAAAGGATTCCGGATTGAATGACGCAACACAGAATTTTGATTTGAGGTCCCGATTTTTCTGTAAAAATTCTCGAAGATGGGAAATTACAGTTATAATCGGTAAAGGAAGAGCAGTCCGAAAAGAGATGATCGGACTATGGCCAGAGGCCATACAGTGTTGTCTAAGGCCCGTAGTGACACTAGGGAAGGCCCAGGCCCATAATATCAGTTCAGTGGTAAGAGGGGCCGGTGTCTGGGAAAAATGTGCAAAATGACGAAAATGCCCCTATGTTATGGAATAACTGAAAAATAAGTAAAGGGTATTTTGGTCATTTGGCTAAGGTTAGACAGTCAAGAAGGGGTATCTGGATAGTTGACCAGGGCCAGAGAATACTCTGGTAAAATATGAAAAGAAAATAATGCTCCTAGACCTAGTAAAGGAAATGAAAGGACTTAAGTGCAATTTGGAAAGTTTCAAGGCCAAAAAGGAAAGTAGACAAAAATGTGGGGTCCTTAAGTGTAATTTTACCTAAATAGAAAGGGACTTAAATGAAAAGAATAAAAGTTCCCTGGGGCTAAATTGTAATTAAAGAAAGTCAGGCCGGAAGTGGTTTGGACTGTCCGAAAGCATTTCAGTCCCAGATTTCACCGGTAGAGAGAGCAAGTGACGCTCGGTAATCTGGCTTAATACAGGAATTTTTGAAGACTCCAGATAGTCAGAAATGGACTGATCGTCCAAAAGTTATAAAAATTCATACCGGATATCCTAGAATTCAGATCTAGGTGAGAAAATACAGGATGATACGTCCTTATGGGACGGATGTCCGAAAACTAACAGAATACCGATAGGAGGCCTGTAGAAAAAGTTATTCGTAAATTAGAAAATCCAGACGGAGTGTGAGGCCTCCGGGTATCCGATAGGGAGATTTATCGGTATTTAAAAAGGGACTGAATGAGTTCGGATGACCTCAGTCAGATGACTGATATGACTCACAGGGATGCCTGAACACCGCAGGCCAGTGTATCGGACAGAAGGAGCCGGTGTCCGGATATGTGTATAAACGGTGAATAATAGATAAAATATTCAATAATTATTAACGGGGGAAGATTTCTCGTAATGCGTGCCATGAAGGTATTGGACCCAGAAAGGCCCAATAATGGCGCCAACAGAGGCCCAATGAGACACTTGGACTGATAGGTGGGCCAGTGTCTGGCAGAATCCCCAGAAAAGTGTGAAATTACTAAAATGCCCCTATGTTGTATTAAAGGGGTAGTAGATGTATGAGGGCATTTTGGTCATTCTGGACAGGCCCAAGAGCCAAGGCACATACAGATAAAGTTACTTAGAGCCAGTATATACCCTGACAGAGTACAGAAGGGTATGAAATGACGATTTTACCCTTAGGGTTAAAAGAGTGCAAGAAAGGGCACCCAAGGGTATTTTGGTAATTTGCCAAGGGCTGTTTCTTGGGAATCGAGCCATCAGAGTACTTGAGCTTGATCAGGATCCAAGACAACATTCCCAGAGCCCAAAAACGTAGGCCCAGTGATATGTGGGAAAAAGTGGCATTAAAATACTATTTTAATGCTGTTTCAATAAAGTAAAGTTACTCGGTCGGCACGATAACCGAGGAGGTGATCAGATAAAGTCCGGGACTTATCTGGATAGCGTTGGATGTAACATCCCGATTTTTGGGTCTAGGAGAACTGGGAAGTAGTCTGATATGGGCAGGCTACTAAACCCATAGTCTCAGGGTAGTAATCTGATATGGGCAGATCACTTACCTATATTTTGTAGGAATCCGAGGGATGAGCTAAGTCCTTCAGGATGTAAAGATGAGTTAAGTCTTTAACCTACAGAATCGGGACAGTTCGCCTAGGTTCAAAATAAGGAATGTGAGGAATATCCTAAGTCTTAAGCCTAGGAATTCTGCAGGAAGCTTGATATGGGCTGGCTCCTGTGTAAGATAACCTGATATGGGCGGGTTGTCTAGCTTTTCAAGTAACGATGACTCCTGAAGAGTTTAGGGGATGAGTTATTGAAAGAGAATTTCTAGAACTTAAGATAAAGGATGAGAAGATGAGAATAGATGCCAGAAAGAGAATGTAGGGGCAAAATCGTAATTATGGGAAAGATCGGGCTGGTAGCCGATGAGTACCATATTTTGCCAAAAAATAGAGAAAATTATGCTGATCATTTCACTGAACTGTGAAATGTGCATATGAGTTTCTATGTGTATGAAAGAATTAGAAATATGACCAGGGGTAAAATGGTCATTTTGGAAAAGTGTGCGCGTGAGTGCTTTTTCAGGCCAAAACAGCCCGGTCCGGATAAAATATCTGAAAATACCGGGAGATAGAGAAAAGGATTCCGGGTTGAATGAGGAGTCACAGAATTTTGATTTGAGGTCCCGATTTTTCTGTAAAAATTCCGAAAAATGGGAATTTACAGTTATAATCGGTAAAGGAAAAGCAGTCCCAATGGGATGATCGGACTGTGGCCAGGGGGTGTATAGTGTTTCTAAGGCCTTTAGTGACACCAGGGAAGGCCCAGGCCCATTAGATCAGTCCAGTGGTAAAAGGGGCCGCTGTCCGGGAAAAAGGTGCAAAATGACGAAAATGCCCCTATGTTATAGAACAGCTGAAGAATGAGTAAAGGGTATTTTGGTCATTTGCCTAAGGTTAGACAGTCAAGAAAGGGTATCTGGATAGTTGACCAGGGTCAGAGAATACTCTGGTAAGATGGAAAAAGACAATAATGCCCCTAGACCTAGTAAAGTAAAGAAAGAGAGACTAAGGGCATTTTGGTAATTTGCCAAGGGGTTTCTTGGGAATCGTGCCATCAGAGTACTTGGGCTGGATCAGAGACCCAAGATGATATTTCCAGGCCCAAAAACGTGGCCCAGTAGTTATGTGAGGAAAAGTGTCATTAAAATAATGATTTAATGACTTTTCAGTAAAGTAAAGTTACTCGGTTGGCACGATAACCGAGGAGGTGATCAGATAAAGTCTGGGACTTATCTGGATAGCATTGGAAGGCATGAAAGGTCCCTTCCAGATGCCACATGGCGCAATCTTAGAGGTAGAAGAAAAGTTGAGGACACGTATTACGGTGTAAGACTCTGGACCGGTACTGGATTGGACTGAACTGCTGAGTCAGCTGTTGAGGTGTCCAGGAATTGTGACATGTGAAGAATGTGGCGATGAGGTGTCCTGGATGATGTCATGCATGATGCAGTAAAAAGGAATAAAAGAAAATAGAAAATTCCAGGAAAAACCAGGACCACAAGTTCATATGGCTTCAAAATTACAGGAATGCCATTGAAGGAAACTATAAATACCCCCCCCTCCCATTTCATGCATCCCACAGTTTTGAGCCTTTTAGAGAGAGGAGGAGGTGCTAGAGAGAGAAAGAGAGAAAAAGAAGAGAGAGAAGGAGAAAGAAAGAAAGAAAGAAAGGAAGTTCTGGTGGAGTTGGAAGCAGTATAGAAGTTCTGGAGTTCTGCTTTTGAAGTAGTAACTAATCCTAGCTTTTATGTAATGGCTTTGTGATTTGTTGTGCTATTGTTTGGTTGGATTGTTGTCTTATATGTTATGCTTGAAGTTCTACTGCAATGCTATGATCATATGTTATTGAGTATGGAAGCACGCAGCATACTTATCTGTACACAATCACAAGCAAGCACTATCACACTGCATTACATATATTGTTATGATTGTTGCTACTGAGATTCCCCCGAATCTCATCCCCATCCATAACCCATTACAGGGAGGTTATGTCGAAATAGATTTTAAGAATTTAGAGAGACGCCGTTATGCTGCCGAAATTCTGGCAAGGAAGCAGGAATAGGGAAAGGAACTGATACGTACTGTGTACGTAGTGCTGTCTAAGGAGGCTGGAAGTGAGTGGACCCAGCAGGTTCATCCAGTCTTTCCTGGGTACTACGTAGAATGGTAGTTCTCATGAGGGAATTACCGAATCGGTACAACATCGGTTACTTTCTAAAGAAGAATTATAGCAGTTATGCTGCCGGATTTTAGGCAGAAAAAGATGTAATAGAAATATGATAATTTGCTGTATGACATTTTATTATTTAATAATAAATATTGTTTGGCATATTAAACTTGTGTATGACGAATTAAAAGAGAAATTCGCAGGTCCTGAGGTAGCAGTGGTTTGACCTCAGTTTGACCTAGTAAACGAAGGAGTTTGGCTACGAAATTTGGCAGGCCAGTCGTACACATCTGGGGCATTACGTGGATAGGTAGTAAGCCTTGTTTGGATGTGTAGAATGAGATTAATCAGTTCTCAAATTAAAGGTTCAGAATAAGGAACTTAAGAGTAAAATTTTAACTTTTGGGCTTAAGTTAAGATATGATCGAGCTAATATCGCTTCCGTAAGTGTACTCTGAGGGGTCTAAGGGAGGATGTTTCATTGGAAGGCGTGAAAGGTCCCTTCCAGGTGCCACATGGCGTAATCTTAGAGGCAAAAGAAAAGTTAAGGACACGTATTACGGTGCAAGACTCTGGACCGGTACTGGATTGGACTGGAACTGCTGAGTCAGCTGATGAGGTGTCCAGGAATTGTGACATGTGAAGAATGTGGCGATGAGGTGTCCCATGAGGTGGCCTGGTGATGATGTCATGCATGATGCAGTAAAAGGAATAAAAGAAAATAGGAAATTCTGGAAAAACCAGGACCACATGTTCAGATGCTTCAAAATTACAGAAATGCCATCCATTAAAGCTATAAATACCCCCTTCCCCTCCCATTTTATGCATCCCACGTTTTTGGCAAGAAAAGAGAGAGAAAGAAGAGAGAGAAGGAGAAAGAAAGGAAGGAAGGAAGTTCTGGTGGAGTTGGAAGCAGTATAGAAGTTCTGGAGTTCTGCTTTTGAGGTAGTAACTAATCCTAACTCTTATGTAATGTCTTTGTGATTTGTTGTGCTATTGTTTGGTTGGATTGTTGTCTTATATGTTATGCTTGAAGCTCTATTACAATGCTATGATCATATGTTATTGAATATGGAAGCACGCAGCATACTTATCTATACATAATCACAAGCAAGCACCGTCACTCTGCATTACATATATTGTTATGATTATTACTACTGAGATTTCCCCGAATCTCATTCCCAAATATAACATTACAGGGGAGGTTCTGTCAAAATAAAATTTGGAAATCTTAAGAGACGCCGTTATGCTGCCGAAATTCCGGCAAGGAAGCAGGAACAGGGAAAGGAACTGATATGTACTGTGTACGTAGTGCTGTCTAAGGAGGCTGGAAGTGAGTGGACCCAGCAGGTTCATCCAGTCTTTCCTGGGTACTACGTGGAATGGTAGTTCTCATGAGGGAAGTACCGAATCGGTACAACATCAGTTACTTTCTAAAGAAGAAATGTAGCAGTTATGCTGCCGGATTTTAGACACTGAAAGATGTAATAAAAATATGAGAATTTGTTGTATGCCTTGTTGTATGACATTTTATTATTTAATAATAAATGTTGTTTGGCATGTTCAATTTGTGAATGGGGAATTAAGGGAGAAATTCGCAGGTCTTGAGGTAGCAGTGTTCTTACCTCAGTTTGACCTAGTAAACGGAGGAATTTGGTCACAAAATTTGGTGAGCCAGTTGTATACATCTGGGGCATTATGTGGATAGGTAATAAGCCTCATTCGGATGTGCAGAATGAGATAAATTAATTTTGAGATTAAAGGTCCCGAATAAGGAACTTAAGAGTAAAATTTTGAATTTCTGGGTTTAAGTCAAGATATTATCAAGCTAATATTGCTTCCGTAAGTGTACTCTGAGTGGTATAGGGAGGATGTTTCAATCATAGCATTGTAGTAGAGCTTCAAGCATAACATATAAGACAACAATCCAACCAAACAATAGCACAACAAATCACAAAGCCATTACATAAAAGCTAGGATTAGTTACTACCTTAAAAGCTTAGCAGAACTCTACTATCTCTATACTGCTTCCAGCTCTGCCAGAACTTCCTTTCTTCTTTCTTTCTCCTTCTCTCTCTTCTTTCTCTCTCTTTCTTGCCCAAAACTGTGATTCAAATGAATGGGGAGGGGGGTATTTATAGTTTCCTTCGATGGCATTTTCATAATTTTGAAGCCTTATGAACTTGTGGTCCTGGTTTTTCCAGGAATTTTCTATTTTCTTTTATTCCTCTTTACTGCATCATCTAGGACACCTCAGTGGACACCTCAGCGGACACCTCAGCAGCACATTTCTCACATGTCTAAATCTCGGGACACCTCATCAGCTGACTCAGCCTGCTGACTCACCAGTCCAGAGTCTTGCACCGTAATACGTGTCCTTAACTTTTCTTCTGCCTCTAAGATGACGCCATGTGGCATCTGGAAGGGACCTTTCACGCCTTCCAATGCTATCCAAATAAGTCCAGGACTTTATCTGATCACCTCCTCGGTTATCGTGCCGACCGAGTAACTTTACTTTATTGAAACTGCATTAAAATAGTATTTTAATGCCACTTTTTCCCACATATATACTGGGATACGTTTTTGGGCCTAGGAATATCATCTTGGGTCTCTGATCCAGCCCAAGTACTCTGATGGCACGATTCCCAAGAAACACCCCTTGGCAAATTACCAAAATGCCCTTAGTCTCTCTTTCTTTACTTTACTAGATCTAGTGCATTATTGTCTTTTCCCATCTTACCAGAGTATTCTTTGACCCTGGTCAACTATCCAAATAACTTCCCTGGACTGTCTAACCTTAGGTAAATGACCAAAATACCCTTTACTCATTCTTCAGCTGTTCTATAACATAGGGGCATTTTCGTCATTTCGCACCTTTTTCCCGGACACTGGCCCCTTTTACCACTGAACTGCTATTATGGGCATGGGCCTTCCCTGGTGTCACTATGGGTCTTAAAAACACTGTATGGCCTCTGGCCACAGTCCGATCATCTCTATTCGGACTGCCTTTCCTTTACGGATTATAACTGTAAATTCCCATCTTCTAGAATTTTTACAGAAAAATCGGGACCTCAAATCAAAATTCTGTGACTCCTCATTCAACCCGGAATCCTTTTCTCTATCTCCCGGTATTTTCAGATATTTTATCCGGAACGGGCTGTTTTGGCCTGAAAAAGTGCTCACGCGCATACTTTTCCAAAATGACCATTTTACCCCTGGTCACATTTCTAATTCTTTCATGCACATAGAGACCTCATATGCACATTTCACAGTTCAGTGAAATGATCAGCATAATTTTCTCTATTTTCTGGCAAAATATGGTACTCATCGGCTACCAGCCCGATCTTTTCCATAATTACGATTATGCCCCTGCATTCTCTTTCTGGCATCTTAACCTCATCTTCTCATCCCTCATCTTAAGGTCTAGAAATTCTCTTTCAATAACTCATCCCCTAAACTCTTCGGGAGTCATTGTTAATTGAAAGGCTCGACAACCCGCCCATATCAGGTTATCTTACACAGGAGCCAGCCCATATCAAGCTACCTGCAGAATTCATAGGCTTAAAACTTAGGATATTCCTCACATTCCTCATTTTGAACCTAGGTGAACTATCCCTATTCTGTAGGTTAAAGACTTAACTCATCTTTAAATCCTGAAGGACTTAGCTCATCCCTCGGATTCCTACAAAATATAGGTAAGTGATCTGCCCATATCAGATTACTACCCTGGGACTATGGGTTTAGTAGCCTGCCCATATCAGACTACTTCCCAGTTCTCCTAGACCAAAAATTGGGATGTTACATAAACTCTCTTTTAACATATTAAAAATCAATACAAATATGAGTTTATCAACTCCCCCACACTTAGCCTTTGCACTCCGAGCAAAATTATGGATCAAAACTGAATTTAAACACACATGTTTAAAACAATTGGCAAAATAGATTTAGCATGAGTTCTTGCAATAATTAATCTTTCCCTTCAATTGGCAACAATCCAAGCTAATCTCATATCAATCAAAGAATCTAACTCATGCAATTCAATCATAGTAAGCAATTGGGTTAAGATTTCCTCACAAGATAAAGTGTTTCACTCCCTCTCTTATCAAGGTAATTTTACTCAACCATCTAGCTTAGGCTTCCCATAGGCTTGTAACCATCCTATGAAACATCCTTCCTTAAACTCCTTAGAGTACACTTGCGGAAGCAATATTAGCTTATTTATATCTTAACTTAAGCCCAGAAATTCAAAATTTAACTCTTAAGTTCCTTATTCTGGACCTTTAATTTGAAAATTAATTTATCTCATTCTGCACATCCAAATGAGGCATATTACCTATCCACATAATGCCCCAGATGTGTACGACTGGCCTGCCAAATTTCATAGCCAAACTCCTTCGTTTACTAGGTCAAACTGAGGTCAAAACACTGCTACCTCAGGACCTGCGAATTTCTCTTTTACTTCATCATTCACAAATTGAACATGCCAAACAATATTTATTATTAAATAATAAAATGTCATACAACAAGGCATACATCAAATTCTCATATTTCTATTACATCTTTCCCTTCCTAAAATCCGGCAGCACAACCGCTACATTCCTTCTGTAGAGAGTAACCGATCTTGTACCGATTCGGTAATTCCCGTAGGAACTACCATTCTACGTAAGTACCCAGGAAAGACTGGATGAACCGGCTAGGTCCACTCACTTCCAGCCTCCTTAGACAGCACCTACGTACACAGTACGTATCAGTTCCTCTCTTTGTTCCTTCTTCGTTGCCAGAATTTTGGCAGCCTAACGGCGTCTCTTAAAATTTCCAGATTTTATTTTGACAGAACCACCCCTGTAATGTTATATATGGGAATGAGATTCGGGGGAATCTCAGTAGTAATAATCATAACAATATATGTAATACAGAGTGACGGTTCTTGCTTGTGATTGTGTACAGATAAGTATGCTGCGTGCTTCCATATTCAATAACATATGATCATAGCATTGTAGTAGAGCTTCAAGCATAACATATAAGACAACAATCCAACCAAACAATAGCACAACAAATCACAAAGTCATTACATAAAAGCTTGGATTAGTTACTACCTCAAAGGCTCAGCAGAACTCTACTATCTCTATTCTGCTTCCAGCTCTGCCAGAACTTCCTTTCTTTCTTTCTTCCTCTCACTTTCTCTCTCTAGCACCTCCTCCTCTCTCTAAAAGGCCCAAAACCGTGATGCAAATGAATGGGGAGGGGGGTATTTATAGTTTTGGTTAATGGAATTCTTATAATTTTGAAGCCATATGATCCTGTGGTCCTAGTTTTTCCGGAATTTTCTATTTTTCTTTATTCCTTTTACTGCATCATGCATGACATCATCTCCATGCCACCTCATGGGAAACCTCATCATGTTCATTTCTTACATGGAGAAATTGAAGCCTTCTTGGACACCTCATCAGCTGACTCAGCAGTTCCAGTCCAATCCAGTACCGGTCTGGTCCGATTTCACACAAACTGGACTCACCGGCTAAGATTGTGCCACGTGTCCTTAACTTTTCTTCTGCCTCTAGGATGACGCAATGTGGCATCTGGAAGGGACCTTTCAAGCCTTCCAATGCTATCTAGATAAGTCCCAGACTGTATCTGATCACCTCCTCGGTTATCGTGCTAACCGAGTAACTTTACTTTATTGAAATAGTATTAAAATAGTATTTTAATGCCACTTTTTCTCACATACTTCATGGGCTACGTTTTTGGGCTCTGGGAACATCATCTTGGGTCTCTGATCCAGCCCAAGTACTCTGATGGCACGATTCCCAAGAAACATCCCTTGGCAAATTACCAAAATACCCCTGAGTGCCCTTTCTTGCACTATTTTAACCCTAAGGGTAAAATCGTCATTTTACACCCTTCTGTACTCTGTCAGGGTATATACTGACTCTAAGTAACTTTATCTGTATGTACCTTGGCTTCTGGGCCTGTCCAGAATGACCAAAATGCCCTTCATTCATCTGTTACCCTTTAGCACAACACAGGGGCATTTTAGTAATTTCGCACTTTTCAGGGGTTCTGCCGGACACTGGCCCACCTATCAGTCCAAGTGTCTTACTGGGCCTTTGTTGGCCCCATTATTGGGCCTCTCAGGGTCCATTACCTTTATGGCACGTATTTCGAGGAATCTTCCTCTGTTAATGTTTATTGAATATTTTATCTATTATTCACCGTTTATACCCATATCCGGACACCGGCTCCTTCTGTCCGATACACTGGCCTGCGGTGTTCAGGCATCCCTGTGAGTCATAACAGTCATCTGACTGAGGTCATCCGAACTTATTCAGTCCCTTTTCAAATACCGATAAATTTCCCTATCGGATACCCGGAGGCCTCACACTCCTGTCTGGATTTTTTGATTTGTGAATAACTTTTTCTACAGGCCTCCTATCGGTATTCTGTCAGTTTCCTGACATCCGTCCTATAAGGACGCATCATCCTGTATTTTCTCACCTAGATCTAAAATCTAGGATACCCGGTAGGAATTTTTATAACTTTTGGACGATCAGTCCATTTCTGGCTATCTGGAGTCTTCAAAAATTCCTGTATCAAGCCAGATTACCGAGCGTCACTTGCTCTCTCTACCGGTGAAATCTGAGACTGAAATGCTTCCGGACAGTCCAAACTACTTCCGGCCTGACTTTCTTTAATTACACTTTAGCCCCAAGGAACTTTTCTTCTTTTCATTTAAGTCCCTTTTTATTTGGCTAAAATTACACTTAAGGACCCCACCTTTTTGTCTACTTTTCCTTTTTGGCTTTAAACTTTCCATAATTGCACTTAAGCCCCTTCATTTTCTTTCTTTTGTAATTTAATCCCTTTCTTTGCATAAATGGCCATCATATCCCTAGGGACTTTTACTATTTACACATAAGTCCCTGGACTTTTACTTATTTGCAGTTTAGTCCCTAAAATCCCTCTGTATATTTTTGGGACTTCTGCTCAAAGGGATATATCTATTTCAGGCTACTTAGTAAGTCTCTGGCCTGAAAATTGGGGTGTTACACTTACAATAGTCTGCTTGATCAGTTTTATTATATACTTGAGCTATATTTGTTGATTAAGTGTGGGGGAGGAGACCAAGTCAGTAGGGTAGGCAATTAATCCCATGAATAAATCAAAGATTTTGGTTTAGTATTGTCACGATTATTACTGCTGCCTTTGCATGTGTTCATTGCTTCTTCACATTGTGGACAATGTAGAATTTAAGTGTGGGGGAGGAAGAACTTGATGGGTAAATAAAAATCAGATATTTGCTGTGATTTTGTATTTAGGTCGCGACCTAATGCTTTTTATGTCGCAACTAATGTGTTTAAATTGTCAAAATCTCTTCTCTGTGAAAATTAGTCGCGACTAATGATTACTTTTGTCACGATCGAAAGTTCATATTCTCTGATGTTTACCCATCTGTGATGTTTAGTCGTGGTCTGTGCTTTATCTTTGTCACGACTGGACCTCTCTGTGAATAACCGTCGCGATTAAGTTATCATGTGGTCGCGACTAGGAAATGTGTGTTTAACAAGGTTACTGTCGGTGATTTTGAGTCGCGACCAATGTCAATATTTGTCATGACTGTTACTTTCTGTGAATTTTGGTCACAACTGAATTATCATTGGGTCGCGATTATAACATATGTGTTTGACAGGTTTACTCTTGGTGATTTGAAATCGTGACCATTGTACATTTATATCGCGACCAATATTTTCTGTGTAAAACAGTCGCGACCTTATGAGCCTTTTATCGCTACTAAAATCTATCTTTTGCGAAAATTCCTTTTACACGTTCTGGTTGTTGCTTGATCTTTGGGATTTACTATCATGGATTCAAAATTGAACTTTGAACATATAATTTTGAAAATTGGCAAGTTTGATGAAGTGTTAGTTACTCGTTTCATTAATTCACTACTGGAAATTGTGCATCATGAATGATTAATCTCATGTATTTTGTTTAAGATTCATACAGTCTAGTCATATGAGCTGATTAGGGGGAGTAAGCCAGATGGAAGCAATTTGAGCCTTCAACATATACTCCTTTGTATTATGTGACACCATTTAGTTTGGTAACTTTGCAGAACTTGTCTCAATCCTTGATTCAAAACCACATTAGCTCCATGGAATTGTGAAAATGATAAGGGCATTTCTTTCAAAACCCTCTTGACCAAACAGAAACCACATAAATATGAAATCCTTTGCTTTACCCCTTTGAGACCTTTATTTTCTTTTAATTTCATCCTTGATTAATGAATTCTGTGCAAAATAGTTGTTGCTGCGTAAGTTTTTAATTGTGAAGATGCAATTACTTGTTGAATACCTAAACTGAAATATATTTGCTATCTGGTTCAAGAAACTGAAAACAAAGGGAAAAATATATAGAGAAAAAAAAGAAAGATAGAGGAAAGAAAAGAAAACCCATATGCAGAAATTACTATTTAACTAGTATGAAAAGAATTAGATTATGACTTGCAGCTGCATGATTGAAACTTTGACTATGTACAGTATTTCATTAATCATCGACATGCATTTCCATTTCATCATCTAACCTTTCCAACATTACAACCCTAATAAAGACCCTTTGATTCATAACCCTTGTGGCATTTAGTGGTGGAGATGTAGGATGTAACATCCCGATTTTTGGTCTAGGAGAACTAGGAAGTAGTCTGATATGGGCAGGCTGCTAAACCCGTAGTCCCAGGGTAGTAATCTGATATGGGCGGATCACTTACCTGTATTTTGTAGGAATCCGAGGGATGAACTAAGTCCTTCAGGATTTAAAGATGAGTTAAGTCTTTAACCTACAGAATCGGGACAGTTCACCTAAGTTCAAAATGAGGAATGTGAGGAATATCCCTTTGAGTAGAAGTCCCCGAAACATACAGAGGGTTTTTAGGGACTAAACTGCAAATAAGTCCAGGGACTGATATAGTGAAAGTCCAGGAAACTGACAGAATACCGATAGAAAAAGTTATTTACAAATCAGAAAATCCAGACGGGAGTGTGAGGCCCAATAATGGCGCCATCAAAGGCCCAATAAGACACTTGGACTAATAGGTGGGCCAGTGTCCAGCAGAACCCCGAAAAAGTGCAAAATTACGAAAATGCCCCTGTGTTGTACTAAAGGGTAACAGATGAATGAAGGGCATTTTGGTCATTCTGGACAGGCCCAGAAGCCAAGGCACATACAGATAAAGTTACTTAGAGTCAGTATATACCCTGACACAGTACAAAAGGGTATGAAATGACAATTTTACCCTTAGGGTTAAAATAGCGTAAGAAAGGGCACCCAGGGGTATTTTGGTAATTTGTCAAGGGATGTTTCTTGGGAATCGAGCCATCAGAGTACTTGAGCTTGATCAGGATCCAAGATAACATTCCCAGAGCCCAAAAACGTATGCCCAGTGATATGTGGGAAAAAGTGGCATTAAAATACTATTTTAATGCTGTTTCAATAAAGTAAAGTTACTCGGTCGACAGATAACCGAGGAGGTGATCAGATAGAGTCCTAGACTTATCTGGATAGCATTGGAAAGCGTGAAAGGTCCCTTCCAGGTGCCACATGGAACTGGTCTAGAGGGAGAAGAAAAGTTAAGGACACATGGCACAATCTTAGCCGGTGAGTCCAGTTTATGGGAAATCGGACCGGACTGGTACTAGATTGGACTGGAAATGCTGAGTCAGCTGATGAGGCGTCCAGGAATTGTGACATGTGAAGAATGTGGCGATGAGGTGTCCCGGTGAGGTGTCCTGGGTGATGCAGTAAAAGGAATAAAAGAAAATAGGAAATTCCAGGAAAAACCAGGACCACAAGTTCATAAGGCTTCAAAATTATGAAAATGCCATCGAAGGAAACTATAAATACCCCCTCCCCATTCATTTGCATCACCGTTTTGGCAAGAGAAGGAGAAAGAAAGAAGAAAGGAAGTTCTGGTGGAGCTGGAAGCGGTATAGAGATAGTAGAGTTCTGCTAAGCTTTTGAGGTAGTAACTAATCCTAGCTTTTATGTAATGGCTTTGTGATTTGTTGTGCTATTGTTTGGTTGGATTGTTGTCTTATATGTTATGCTTGAAGCTCTATTACAATGCTATGATCATATGTTATTGAGTATGGAAGCACGCAGCATACTTATCTGTACACAATCACCAGCAAGCACTATCACTCTGCATTACATATATTTTTATGATTATTACTACTGAGATTCCCCCGAATCTCATTCCCCATATCTAACCCATTACAGGGAGATTTGTTGAAGTGAATTCTAAGAATTTTGAGAGACGCCGTTATGCTGCCGAAACTAAGACTGAACATCAGTATATGATAAGTACTGTGTACGTTTGTGCTGTCTAAGGAGGCTGGAAGTGAGTGGACCTAGCCGGTTCATCCAGTCTTTCCTGGGTACTTACGTAGAATGGTAGTTCCCATGAGGGAATTACCGAATCAGTACGGTTCAGTTCTTTGTATAGATGAAGCCTAGCGGTTATGCTGCCGGATTTTAGGCAGGAAAAGATGTAATAGAAATATGAGAATTTTGTGTATGTTCTGTGGTATGACATTTTATTATTTAATAATAAATATTGTTTGGCATGTTCAATTTGTGAATGGGGAATTAAAAGAGAAATTCGCAGGTCTTGAGGTAGCAGTGTTCTGGCCTCAGTTTGACCTAGTAAACGAAGGAGTTTGGCCACGAAATTTGGTGAGCTAGTTGTATACATCTGGGGCATTACGTGGATAGGTAATAAGACTTGTTTGGATGTGTAGAATGAGATTAATCAGTTCTCAAAATAAAGGTTCAGAATAAGGAACTTAAGAGTAAAATTTTAAATTTCTGGGCTTAAGTTAAGATATGATTGAGCTAATATGCTTCTGTAAGTGTACTCTGAGGGGTCTAAGGGAGGATGTTTTAGTAAGTGGGGAAACAAGGAAGGAGACAACCTGAATATCATGGGGATTTGAAATTCTCCTTGTACAGCTTTAATAAATGGCCATTAACCTGAAATGCTGTACCATTTGCTTAATCCATTAATTCAATTGTTCCATAGTCATGGATCTTAGTCACCACATATGGACCATCCCACCTTGTAGCAAGTTTGCCAAGTTTGAAAACATATCTAGCCTTAAATCTCAGAACCTTATCTCCAACATAAAATTCCTTTCGCAAGATCTGCTTATCTCTTTGTAGATTCTGGAATTCTCATAAGCATCCAATATTATTTCTTCTAGTTCCTGAATCTGCAACATTCTCTCCTCTCCAGCACTGTCAAAATCCATGTTACAAGCTTTAACTGCCCATAATGCTTTGTGCTCAACTTCTACTGGTAGATGACATGTTTTACCATAGACCATTCGGTATGGGGACATCTCAAGTGGTGTCTTATGAGCTGTTCTGTATGCCCAAAGCTTAATCTAATCTTGTATTCCAGTCTTTCCTAGAGGGTCTTACTATCCTTTCCAGAATCCTTTTAATAGCTTTGTTAGAATTCTCAGCTTGACCATTTGTTTGAGGATGATAAGCTGTTGACACTTTGTGCTTGATCCTAAACTTGGTAAATAACCCTCCTAAAATCTTATTATAGAAATGAGAGCCTTGATCACTCACTATAGCTATTAGGACACCAAACCTTGAAAAGATGTTTGAATTCAAAAATTTTGAAATTGTCACTGCATCATCCTTTCTTGTTGGTACAGCTTCCACCCATCTAGAGAGATAATCCACAGCGAACAGAATATATGCATAACTAAAAGATGATGGAAATGGCCCTATGAAATTGATGCCCCATACTTCAAACACCTCACAGAACAGCATAGGCTCTGAGGCATTTCATGTCTCTTAGTCTGTCCACCGAAACGTTGACATCTGTCACAAGCCTTGCAGTAATCATAGCAGTCTTTGAATTTCTATGGCCAATAAAAACCAGCATCCAAAATCTTTCTGGAAGTCTTCTTTGCACTGAAATGGCCTCCACAAACAGAAGAATGGCATGCTGTAATGATGTTGTCTATTTCTTCACTTGGCACACATCTTCTAATAACTTGATCACTGCATATTTTCCAAAGAATGGGTGGTTCCCAAATGTAAAATCTTGCCTCATGCTTGATCTTCTGACCCTGAAAATGAGATAAAGAAGGTCAAATTAGACCAGTAATAATGTAGTTCACTATGTGGCAATACCAAGGTGTAATTACAGAAATCATAGAAAAAGAACAATCTCCAAATGTATCACAAATGATGTCAGAATCTAATACTCCCCTTGTATTTTCAAGTAATCTGCTCAAATGGTCAGCTACCACATTTTCTGCTCTAATTTTATCCCTTATCTCCACATCAAAATCTTGGATTAGCAGCATCTATCTCAAGAGTCTAGGTTTGGACTGTGGCTTTTTGAACAAGAACTTTACAGCAGCTGATTTAAGGTACGAATACGGACCGGCTAGAAACAAGTTAGGAAACTAGACGAACGATCGAAGGTAGGACCTTAAGAGAACCTGTCTCCATAGCCATGGAGACACCACAAGGATGATCAGTCCTTGATACAGTCGAGTATTCCCACGAGAATATGAGGCGGCAAGCAAAGCTCACTCAAGAGAAATAAAATTCTCTAAAATTCATTCATTCAAATCTGTTTCAATTACAAAAAATGTAGCCTTATTTGGCTTATGGCCATCTCATATCATGCTACTAACATGAAAACTTAATCCAGGTCAATGCCCTCTATCACATCTTTGTTTATCATCCTTGCTACGGCATTGAGAAACTGTAGCTAAACTGACTGCTCTTGATTTCTGCTTCCTTCCATCCCTTAACCTAAACTAAGTAGTTCACTTCCCACAGCCTTTCTTGAGACTAGTATAGTCACATTGTCTGTCTTTCATAAAGAAGGATGGGGTGGATTAGGCTAGGAATATCCCTTTAATCTTTATCTATAACCTCGTATATGTTGGAAATTGTGCCCTAGGGGCCAATCATTGTATCGGGTTATCACATTATTTGCATGTTTACTGTGATGACCATCCTTGGATAACTCGTGATCTTATCCTAAATGTCCCTGGTCGGTCATCTATGCGGGAGCAGAGATGAAATAAGACCAGTATGACTTTGAAGATATATAGAGATATAAATCAAAGTCATAGGCACATGTAAGAGTACAGGGTGCTGGACCGACCCGTCATGAGAGAGCTGCATGGGTCAAGTCATAAGCTTCTCTCATATACAAGCCATGTCACTATGCCCTTTGACCTGAGATCATCATGGATTCCTACATGACAAACGCTCAGCTTTGACCTAGTCAAAAGTCACTTTTGACCGAGTGATCATAAAGGCTATGCTCGGGCTTAGTGGTTTTTCATGCGGAGGAATGTGAATGGTCAAGATGGAATTTGTCCCTCACATTCGTAGAGAGATATTACTGGGCCCCTCGATGAGTGAGTCTGAGAAATATATGGCTATACTGGAATGGAAGGGTAGTTCCATTTCTATATTCAGACTACTCAGGGATCGAGAAAGTAACGGTCAGGAACAGGAGGATGACGTTCTCCATGCCTCATACTTGACCGAAATATCGTGTGACAAAAGGGACGTGATATGGTTGTATGAAAGGTTACATCGTTTATCGATCCTCATATGTTTTGGGTAGTCGTAATGCCTTGCTAGAGACCGCTTACGACTTGTGGGTCAGTATAGTAACTGGCCCACTGCCAACTTCATATGGGCCTACAGGGTCGCACACAAAACAGCCCAATACGAGCTATGATGTCCAGATTCATTGAATCTAAGAGATGTCTAGATTCAATGAATAATCTAGGGTGGATATATATTTTATATATATATAAATTAGTTTATATATATATTATATATATAATATAAGAGATATTTGTAAGATTTAATTTATAAGGATAAATTAAATCTCTATCATTTTTGAATTTGAATTTAAATGGATATGATCTATTTGAATTTGAAATTCAAATTGATAAGATATCTCAAATTTGATTTATGAGAATAAATCAAATATAATTCTGTCTTATCTTTATTTTAAATTAAATAAATAGGTGAATTAAATCTGTGGGACGGATTTAATATAAACCATATTTATTTAATTAGTTTCTTATTAAATTATGCAATATATGATATTGTATTAATTCAGAATTAATATAAGATTAATTCTAAAGCCCGGCCCTATTAGAAGCCCGATAGCTTCCTATATATTTGACATTAGGAGCTAGGGTTCTAAACACAAGACATCTCTACACACACATTCAGACGTGAGAAGAGGGGGCAGGGAGAGTGCAAAAGGTTTGCACATAAGAAACTGCCGAGATAGAGATGGTGAGGACGGAATCTCTAGAAAGCCCTAGAGGGACAAGAGGCGCTAGCACGTCGTTCGCGATTGGAACGCTGTTCGTGTGGATACCGGTAGAGAAAGCCGATCTGAGCTGTCGACTTCTACGATACGACCAGACACGAAGCAAGGTCGCGACCAGAACACGCTGAGGTCGCGACCATACGGGCATCTGAACGTCAGAAATCTGAAAAGAAGAGGCAGGTCGCGACTTGAAGCTGACGAGGTCGCGACTACAAACTCCAGAGACTTCAGGTCGCGACGAGAAGCATAGGAGGTCGCGACTAAAATGTTCCAGAGGCGAAGAGTCGCGACTAGTAGACACTGAGGTCGCGACCAAAGCTTGAAACTGAAGGTAACACTTCTTTCTCCTTGACTTAAACACATTCGGTAGATCCTGGCTGGGAATGGAAAAAATTTTAAAGTTAATTTCTGCTGCGTGTCTTCCAATTCCCTTCAGTGGTATCAGAGCCATGCCGTTTTGTGTTTAAGTTAGGTTTGATTGTTGATACATGTGATGTATGTTAGACTTCTTAGCTGATTATATGATAACATGCGTGATATGTATGACATATATGGAATCTGTTTATGTATGACATATACGGAATCTAAAAGGAAACTGAAATCGGTGGTGTATATCAATTGATTTGATCAATTAATATTGATGGGGTCTAAGGAAAAAGAATTAAGATTCTTGATTCTTTATCAAAAAAATATGATAAACATGCAAATAATATGATAACTTTATTAAAAAATTCATAAATCAATAATGTTCATAAGATAATGATTGGCCCCTAGGGCACAATCTCCAACAGAAATATCTTTTCTCTTCACACTCATGACCTTACCACCATGACATCACTAGCATGGCCTACTTGGTGCACCTAATCCTTCCTCTTTTTGGGTGCCATTTTGAAGTCCTTGTGGGTTCCACCATGTGCAACACCTAATTCTTACTTTATTATCTTTTTCTTTCTTTTTAAAAATCCATAAATTATTCATTATGGGACTTGGGCTCCAAGATAACTTTTGGGCCTTATTGGGCTGGCCTAGGACGAAATGTTGGGCCTCTTTTAGGTCCAATAGCTAATTGGCACAAATCCCAATGTACTTTCCTCATACCGATATCCATAAATTATCCTGATCTTAGCATAAATGCTAAACATCTCTTTTAATTGTTCTAACATTTTTAGAAATTCATTCTAATATAAAATGAATTCTCTACAAAGTTTCATAATTTTTTGAGAACCAGAAGTCCTGTTAAAAATTACATACGTTTCCTTTTACCCTTTATCGGTGTCCTTTTTCACCGTAAATTCCATAATTAATTCTAAAGGACTCCTTTTTTACTTATGTCAACTCCATAAATTCTCATATTAATTATAATAATTTACTATCAATTTTCATCTGATATCCTTCCATTGTATGAAATGACCAAAATGCCCTCTATTTACTTCTAGGGCATCACAGTGGCATTTTCGTAATTTTGCACTTTGGCTCTTAGACTTTCTTCCTCTTGCAATTAATCCCTTTCTTTACATAAATATGGCCACATCTTTTCCTAAACATCTCATATATTTTATTCAATCTGTACATACAACTTAGTACAGAAATTAGGGATGTTACGTTTCTCTCCCCCTTAAAATAAATTTCGTCCTCGAAATTTACTTAGTACCTTGGTCAACCATCTTAAATATACATCCTCTTTAAGCCTCTTTCTGCTTTATGACTAAGAATCGGCGCATCCATCTCTTATCTTCTATCTTCTCATCTAGCGGAGTACGTTTATTATCCGCTTCCTGTCCATGCTATCATTACTTTTCTTATCTGAATCAACTTATTTAGAGTTGAATATTACTTCATGTTGCTACTTACTCACTTGCTATGCATCCATTTGCTTACGGACAACTCATTGTACTAGGATTGTGAGTAGTATCCATTTCTTTCATATCAAACTCTCTCGAATATTACTGTATTCGGGAGTTTCCCTCACTTACTCATCATACTTTCTAACACTTATCCCTTCTTACTTCTCTTAGCATCTCGCGGAATTCTTTAACATCCGCAAAGCTTCATCCTCTTTTCGTATAGAAACTCTTATAACTCTATTGTTGCTCTTATCATCTTTAATGATTCAACATCATACAGAGAGAGGACTTATGCAGTTATTCTTTTCTTTACTTTACTGCTAAGTAGGAGCACATACTCATAATGCCTGGCCAATATCTTGCAGGACTGTATACCTGCTCATAAATGCAAAGTTCTAACATCAGAGCTCAAGCATTTTTTTCTTGAACATGCACAGCTCTAACACTTGGAGCTTACACAACTCTAACATTCGGAGCTTTAGCGTATTTTCAAACATAACATAAAATGTACTTTATCTTTAGAACCGTGGCTATCTTTCTTTTTTCTAATCTTGCTTACAACTACCGCTCTATTGAACTTCTGTGACTACCTGAGAAAACTTTTTCTTTATAACATGAAATCCAATCCGTAAATTAACTCTTTAATCATTCACTCTCTCTGTTCGTATATATGAACTTGGCTAAACATTCATCAAAAGGGTTTCTCTTTCTCTATTTAACCTTTAGCTTCACGCTCATCTCTATTTAACTGAGAGGAATACTTTTCATAAACTTTACTCAAGGAATACTTCCAAGGTGAGTGGAATAGTCTCCATTTCTCTGGAGCAACTTTGGTGTCTTTCTACTATCTCTCAACTCTTTCTATGCGTATACATCAGTCTCAATCTACTCTTGACCGGACTATGGTTCCTTCCTGGTCTTTTTCTTGATCCTCACCAACTTAGATCATATAAATCTCATTCATCATCTAGCACCATTACTTGTGTTCTCTAACAGCCCAGCACCCTTCCTGTAACACCCCAATTTTTAGGCCTAGAGATGCTAGAAAGAGAATTCAAGGGCATAATCGTAATTATGGGAAAGATCGGGCTGGTAGCCGATGAGTACCATATTTTGCCATAAAATAGAGAAAATTATGCTGATCATTTCACAGAACTGTGAAATGTGCATATAAGGTCACTATGTGTATGAAAGAATTAGAAATATGACCAAGGGTAGAATGGTCATTTTTGGAAAGTATGCGCGGAAGCGTACTTTCAGGCAAAAATAGCCCAGTCCGGATAAAATATCTGAAAAGATCGGGAGATAGAGAAAAGGATTCCGGATTGAATAACGTAACAAAGAATTTTGATTTGAGGTCCCGATTTTTCTGGAAAAATTCTCGAAGATGGGAATTTATAGTTATAATCGGTAAAGGAAGAGCAGTCCGAATAGAAATGATCGTACTATGGCTAGAGGCCATACAATGTTTTCTAAGGCCCGTAGTGACACCAGGGAAGGCCCAGGCCCATAATATCAGTTCAGTGGTAAGAGGGGCCGGTGTCCGGGAAAAATGTGCAAAATGACGAAAATGCCCTTATGTTATAGAATAACTGAAAAATGAGTAAAGGGTATTTTGGTCATTTGGCTAAGGTTAGACAATCAAGAAAGGGTATCTGGATAGTTGACCAGGGCCAGAGAATACTCTGGTAAGATATGAAAAGACAATAATGCCCCTAGACCTAGTAAGATAAAGAAAGGAAATGAAAGGACTTAAGTGCAATTATGGAAAGTTTAAAGCCAAAAAGGAAAAGTAGACAAAAGTGTAGGGTCCTTAAGTGTAATTTTAGCCAAATAGAAAGGGAGTTAAATGAAAAGAAGAAAAGTTCCCTGGGGCTAAATTGTAATTAAAGAAAGTCAGGCCGGAAGTGGTTTGGACTGCCCGAAAGTATTTCAGTCCCAGATTTCACCAGTAGAGAGAGCAAGTGACGCTCGGTAATCTGGCTTAATATAGGAATTTTTTAAGACTCCAGATAGCCAGAATTGATCTGATAATGAAAAATTTATAAAAATTCCTACCGGATATCCTAGATTTCATATCTAGGTGAGAAAATACAGGATGATGCGTCCTTATGGGGTGGATGTCAGGAAGCTGACAGAATACCGATAGGAGGCATGTAGAAAAAGTTATTCACGAATCAGTAAATACAGACGGGAGTGTGAGGCCTCCGGGGATCCGATAGGGAGATTTATCGGTATTTGAAAAGGGACTGAATGAGTTCGGATGATCTCAGTCAGATGACTGATATGACTCACAGGGATGCCTGAACACCGCAGGCCAGTGTATCGGACAGAAGGAGCCGGTGTTCGGATATGTGTATAAACGGTGTATAATAGTTAAAATATTTGAGGAACATGGCCAGGGGAAGATTCCTCGTAATGCGTGCCATAAAGGTAATGGACCCTGAAAGGCCCAGTATTGGCGCCATCACAGGCCCAGTAAGACCCTTAAACTGATAGGTGGGCCAGTGTCCAGCAGAACCCCGGAAAAGTGCCAAATTACGAAAATGCCCCTATGTTGTACTAGAGTAATAGATGAATGAAGGGCATTTTGGTCATTCTGGACAGGCCCAGATGCCAAGGCACATACAGACAAAGTTACCCAGAGTCAGTATATGCCCTGACAGAGTACAGAAGGGCGTAAAATGATGATTTTACCCTTAGGGTTAAAATAGTGCAAGAAAGGCACCCAAGGGTGTTTTGGTAATTTGCCAAGGGATGTTTCTTGGGAATCGATCCATCAGAGTACTTGAGCTTGATCAGGATCCAAGATAACATTCCCATAGCCCAAAAACGTAGCCCATGAAGTATGTGGGAAAAAGTGGCATTAAAATACTATTTTAATGCTGTTTCAATAAAGTAAAGTTACGCGGTCGGCATGATAACCGAGGAGGTGATCAGATAAAGTCCTGGACTTATCTGGATAGCATTTGAAGGTGTGAAAGGTCCCTTCCAGATGCCACATGGCGTCATATTAGAGGGAGAAGAAAAGTTAAGGAATGTGACACAATCTTAGCCGGTGAGTCCAGTTTGTGGGAAATTGGACCGGACCGGTACTGGATTGGACTGGAGATGCTGAGTTAGCTGATGAGGTGTCCAGGAATTGTGACATGTGAAGAATGTGGCTATGAGGTGTCCCATGAGGTGGCCTTGAGATGATGTCATGCATGATGCAGTAAAAGGAATAAAGAAAAATAGGAAATTCCGGAAAAATCAGGACCTCAGGATCAGATGGCTTCAAAATTACAAGAATGCCATTGACCAAAACTATAAATACCCCCTTACTCTTCATTGTGCACGTACAAGCATGAGAAAGAGAGAGAAGGAAGTGCTAGAGAGAGAAAGTGAGAGGAAGAAAGAAAGGAAGGAAGTTCTGGCGGAGCTGGAAGCAGAATAGAGATAGTATAGTTCTGCTGAGCTTTTGAGGTAGTAACTAATCCTAGCTTTTATGTAATGGCTTTGCGATTTGTTGTGCTATTGTTTGGTTGGATTGTTGTCTTATATGTTATGTCTGAAGCTCTGCTGTAATGCTATGATCATATGTTATTAAGCATGGAAGCATGCAGCATACTTATCTGCACACAATCACAAGCAAGCACTGTCACTCTGCATTACATATATTGTTATGATTGTTGCTACTGAGATTCCCCCGAATCTCATCCCAATAAGTAAACCATTACAGGGGAGGTTATGTCAAAGTGAATTTTGGGAATTTTAAGAGACGCCGTTATGCTGCTGAAATTATGACAAGATGGCAATAGTAGAGAAAGGAACTGATACGTACTGTGTACGTAGGTACTGTCTAAGGAGGCTGGAAGTGAGTGGACCTAGCCAGTTCATCCAGTCTTTCCTGGGTACTTACGTAGAATGGTAGTTCTCACGGGAATTACCGAATCGGTACAAGATCAGTTACTTTCTGAAGATGAAGCGTAGCGGTTATGCTGGCGGATTTCAGGCAGGAAAAGATGCAATAGAGATATGAGAATTTATGTACATGGTTAGATGTAAGACAACTTATTAATTAATAATAATTGTTGTTTGGCATGTTTGACTGATATATGATGGATGTATGCTTATGTATGTAATGTTGGTTGCTGAAAATTAACACTATGAACAGTAACCCGTGGTATGAGGATGTTTGACCCATAATTAAAAATAGTAAATGGATGAATAAATGTATGATATTTTTAAGGTAAATAGTAGACATACCAAGATTCGATTTGATATATATTGTGACTCATTTGGATGTCTACACAAGGAGATATAAATTATCAAAGTTGGGACCAGAATGCTGGATTCAGGGAGAAAAACGTGGGATGAACAGTAAAGTTGACACGTCGACTGATGTTGACTTGGTCAATGAATGGTCAACGAGTTATTTTTCCCTGAAATATAATTGAGTTAGCTTCAATTAACAATTTGAACCACTTCATTTAGATTTTTGTAGAATTAGTTATGATTTTTCGAAGTCTGGTCACTCATCTGGAATTTGCACAGTGAACAGTACTCGATGAGAGTAAATCTCCAGATTGAGAAATTGGACTTCAGTGACCTTGTAAATGGTTCTAAATGATATCAAATAGTCCCTAAGACGTACTAGAGTAAGGATGTTTCATTTTGGTATCAGAGTAGAAGGTTCTGGCTAGACCAGAAAGGGCTCTGGTTCAGAGCATAAGATTCTGGCACAGAACATAAGGTTCTGGCTCAGTAATGCTCTGAAATAGTTAAGATGTGTGGTATTTGGTATGGGTTATCCTAAATGTTTTACATGTGTGCATATATTGTTGTGCATATATATGATTGGATTTTCCAATTCTAGAAAAAGAAGTGGAAGTCATGGTTAATACAAGAAGAACGGTTAGAGCCGGAGTGGTAGAGCCTCGGGAAGAGGGTTCTAATAGTCAGATAGACCCTATGCAAGTTATTCTAGATAGGCTAGAATAGCAACAGCATGCAATAGATGAGATGCGGGCAACCCAGGCTCGCCAAGATCAAGAACGAGATTCTGTTATCGTCGCGGCAGTTGCTGCTGCAGTTGCTAGCTTACAGCAGACTGAGAAGGAGGTAGTACCAGAAAATGATATAGAACCTGTGTAACATCCTAGAATTTCCCTAGCCGAAAACCCTAAGTTTCTAGCTAAGGAAATGATTGGAGAAATGTAAATGGTATGACTGATTAAATAAAGGATCAAATTGTAAAGTTAGAAAGTATTATGGCCAAAAGTCCAAAGTAGACAAAACTTCAGGGACTAAACTGTAAAGATGAAAAAGGTCAAGGGACCTAAATGTGATTTGTGAAAATTCACAAAAACTGTACTTTCAGCCCAAAACAGCCCGATACGGATTTAAGATATGAAAATACTGGGAGATAAAGCACAAAATTTCGGGTTGAATGAGAGACATCAGAATTTTGATTTGAGGTCCCGATTAATTGATAAAAATTCGGTAAGTCTGGGAAAATAACCTGGAATTTTTAGGAGACTGAATGGACTTCAGAATTCTGTGAGATTATGATAGAAGATACTTTGGGAATTATGGGAGATTGTAAAAAAGACCACACGTCCAAAAGAGGTCCAGATAATTTTAAATAGAATTTTAAAGGAATTTTAGGAGCTTGTCTACCGGCTCTAAAAATTAGGATTTTATTCGTTCAAGGACCAAATCTAAACTGAAGACCATGAAATTTTACCAGGAGGCTTAGAATAAATTTAGATGGGTTATTATGGGCCAAGTCAAAGTCCAATAGCCAGTATGAGCCCAAACTAAAATAGGGGCAAAATTGTAATTTCGGGAAATTTCGGGCCGAAAATGGCAGTTTTGAAAAATATTCAAAAAAATCCCAATAAATTCCATAAAATGGAAAATGAGGTTCTAAGACATTTTTATAAAAGAGAAATAACAAAACTACCCCTATATGAATTTTTATCGTATTAAAGTTTCTTTTAAGGTATCCGAAAAAAATTAAGTATTAGGACTATAAAAAGACCTCAGAAAAATATGAGAAAATGGAGATAAATATTTAAAGGGTCAATAATGATTTTAGATATGTTAGACAGGGTCAGAGGGTGTTCTAGAAAATATCATGCCATTAAATAATTTATTTTTCCCGAAAATCACCCGAATCGGTACCGGTTAATACCGAAAAATTGAAGAAAAATCCTAGAAGCTCCAAGAAGGTCCAAGAAACTCCATGAAGCCTCAAGACTTGTTGATTTGGCGCCAAATGGTGAGGGAGAAGGAAAAAGGAGATGACAACTCAAAAGTTGTCATAATTACAATGAAAAAGGAGGTGAAATTCTAACCCTTGGATCAAGCTTTTAGGAATTGGATCTTAGCCCTTGTTTCCCCTCAAATTTTCCTATAAATACCCCCTCCAAAGACTTCAATTTCGTGCAGCCCTCTTTACATAGGAGAAACTCTTGTCAATTCAAAACTCAAGCCAAAGACAAAGCTTCCAACCTCCCAAAGTTCAAGGATACTAAGGTAAGCATACTTCCAAGCTTTTAATGATTTGTTTGGAAGTTTGATTTATGGTTTTTAAGGGTTGGGAACCATGAATTTACAAGGGGAGATGCTGCCCAAATTAGGAAAAGATGAAAGTCATGATAAGGATAGCAAAGACAAGTTGAAAAGGAAAATATTTAACATGTTTTAGTTCATGGAATCAATGGTTTCTTGGAATTGTTCTTGAACTACATTGCTGTCCAGATTTATGCACTTTGTTCTAGGGTTAAGATATGATGATTTTAAGGCCTCCAATGTGTTCAAAATGCAATTTTGTGTAGGGTATAGTAGGGAGACCCTAATTGGAAGCCTTAGACATCAAAATGGAAGTTTTAGAAAACCCTAAGTTGCAATTTTCGTTTCTGTCCGTACGGACAGTATAGGAGATGAAGCAATTTCAAAATTTGGATCACACCATTGGATTCCTTAGCCAAAATTATGTAGGATAGGATCTCAAGAGTTAATGTTAGTGCTTAGGATAAATAAAACCCTAATTGCATTCAAGAAAGGGTAGTTAGGATTTTTAAGTTTGGATTATGTTTGAGAAGTGTAATGACATGAAATTGTTGTTTAATAATTAGGATTTGACATTTGTGCACCTAAAGAACTTCAAGTCAACAAGGAAACACAAGGATCTCCAAGAGGTAGCAACAACTCTTAACTTTATCATTGTCTTGTAATTATTTATTGGTCTTGTTGTTCATGATGTTTGGTTGAGCATGATATTATGTGATGATGTGCAAGCTTGATGGGCTTGATTATGTGGTAATCTCCTTGCTAAGATGTCATGACAAATGCATGTTAGAGAATGCCAACAATATGAGAATGAATGTGTGGCTCCCATATCATATAACATGCTTTAAATAATTACTTGATGATGTTAAAGTTGTGTTGAATGCTATTGGGATTTCTTTGGAAATCTCACTCTTTTTCATATTAAACCATGGTAGGTGCTGAGCATTGAAGAGGTAAAGAGCTAATTGATGTGTTTGAAGTATGCTTGGTTGTGTTAGATACACTTATATTATGTAAATATGGAACAAAGAGTACTTAATGTAAGTTCTGTTAGAAGGCAGTGAGCTTTACAACATATTTTGGATATGGTATTGTATGAATTAAATGTTGAAATTTAGTATGCTTAAAGTTGACATCTTAAGCTTTAAATAGACACCAAGTAGGTCCAATTTGGATATAAAACGAATTTATGGTGAATTTTCAAAGTTAAGAGTTGGATTCTGGAAAACTGGAAAATTACCATATGAACAGTAGTGTATGTTTGCGAATTGTTTTGAAACGTTGTAGTTGCGCTTGAGACTATTCATTATTTTTCCCATAAAGAGGTTTTAAATATCTTTCATTGGAATCACCTCATTTGGAGTTTTCTAGATTTAAATATGAATTTCCAAAGTTTGGGAAAAATCTGAAAAGTGTTATATGAACAGTACCCGAGAGAGATTTTCAACAATTTCAGATCTTTGATTCCAACTTTAATTAATCCTAAAGTGGTTCCAAATGCTACTAATGGATCATATATGGGTATTAAAGTAAGGATACGACAACCTGAACCTCATCCAGATCATGAGCAGACTAGACATCAGGGGTCTATAGGAAACAACAATAACCAGGAAAGTCTGCAAACATGGATGGAACGATTCCATAAGTTTAATCCGCCCATGTTTGAAGGGACTTTTGACACTCAAGTAGCTGAGGATTGGGTTAGCCAGTTAGAGAAAATCTTTAAGATTTTAGAATGTCCCACTGAAAGAAAGGCCCAGCTGGCAGATTACAAGCTAAAAAAAAGATGCAGATAGGTGGTGGAGGAATACAGAAGTGATTCTGCACTCAAGAAATATTCCACTTACATGGGAAACATTTCTTGAGCAGTTCAACGAGAAATACTTTCCACAGTCGGTAGGGGATGAACATGAAGAAGAATTTTTAATATTAAAGCAGGGTGAGTGAAACATCCTCCTTTATACTCCTCAGAGTACACTTGCGGAAGCAATATTAGCTTAACTTAAGTCCAGAGATTGAACTTTTACTCCTAAGTTCCTTATTCTGAACCTTTACTTTGAGAACTGATTTCTCACCTTCTACACACCCAAATGAGGCTTAATACCTATCCACGGAATGCCCCAGATGTGTACTACCGGCTCACCAAATCTCGTGGCCAGACTCCTCCGTTTACTAGGTCAAACTGAGGTCAGAACACTGTTGCCTCAGGACCTGCGAATTTCCCCTTAATTTAACATACATAAACTGAATATGCCAAACAATATTTATCATTAAATAACATAATGTCATACAACATGGCATACACAACAAGACATATACATAATCTTTCTATCTTTATTACATCTCTTTCTGCCTAAACTCCAGCAGCATAACCGCTACGCTTCATCTGTATAAAGAACTGAACCGTACTGATTCGGTAATTCTCTCATAAGAACTACCATTCTACGTAGTACCCAGGAAAGACTAGATGAACTGGCTAGGTCCACTCACTTCTAGCCTCCTTAGACAGCACTACGTACACAGTACTTATCATATACTGATGTTCAGTCTTTACTTCGGCAGCATAACGGCGTCTCTTAGCATTCTCAAAATCCACTTCAGCATAACCTCCCTGTAATGGGTTATGTATATATAGGGATGAGATTCGGGGGAATCTCAGTAGCAACAATCATAACAATATATGTAATGCAGAGTGACAGTGCTTGCTTGTGATTGTGTACAGATAAGTATGCTGCGTGCTTCCATGCTTAATAACATATGATCATAGCATTACAGCAGAGCTTCAGACATAACATATAAGACAACAATCCAACCAAACAATAGCACATCAAATCACAAAGCCATTACATAAAAGCTAGGATTAGTTACTACGTGGCTAGCTCAGCAGAACCTTACTATCTCTATTCTGCTTCCAGCTCCGCCAAAACTTTCTTACTTCCTTTTCTCCTTTCTCTCTTCCTTTCCTTCTCCTTCTCTCTCTTCTTTCTCTCCCTTCTCCTCTCCATGCGTGAATGAAATGGAGGGCAAGTTGGGGTATTTATAATTGCCTTCAATGGCAATTCTGTAATTACCATTAACTTTGATCCTGCGGTCCTATTTTTTCCTGGATTTTCCTATTTTCTTAATTTCTCCTTTACTGCATCATGCATGACATCATCGGGACACCTCAGCATGCCACCTCAGCGTCACATTTTGCACATGCTAAAAATCCTGGACATCTCAGCATGCTGACTCACCGGTCCAGTCTCTTGCCTCGTAATGCGTGCCCTCAGCTTTATCTGCTTTCTCCAAACTAATGCCATGTGGCGCCTGGAAGAGACCTTGCACGCTTCCCAATGCTATCCAGATAAGTCCCAGACTTATCTGATCACTTCCTCGGTTCTCATGCTAACCGAGTAACTTTGCTCTACTGAAAGGTTACTGAATCACTACTCTAATGCCATGTGGCATCTTGTGGGTCCCATGAGGATACCTTAACAGTCTACCTCATGGTTTCCAGATACCCTTTCCTGTATCTGACCTCCTGCCTCCGGTCTATCTCTAACCGGGTAACTATCTCATTTGGACCTTCTCAACTCATGGCCCATACGCTTGGCACTACTTTAGCCACTAGTCGCGACCTAGCCATCATCTCATCGCGACTTAACACCTTCTGGTTCATTAGTCGCGACCATAACACTCTCTAGTCGCAACCATAACATTCTTTAGTCGCGACCATAACAGTCTTTCGTCGCGACCACATCACTTTTTAGCGCAACCAGGCTTATTCTACTCATTAGTCGCGACCCACACATCTTCTCGTCGCATCTAAACCTTTCTGCCATTATTAGTCGCGACCATAATACACTCTAGTCGCGACCAACTTCTTTATCATCGCGACCTAACTAGTCAACTCTTGAATCTTTGACCTTTACATCATCCCCAAATGGCCATTTACCCCTTGGGACTTCCACTGTTTACACATAAGTCCCCGTACCTTTACTTACTCGCAGCTCAGTCCCTGAAACTCTTTACTTTCCTCTGGGACTTCTGCTAAAAAGGGGTCTAGTAGCCTCTCAATCTTAGGCTATTTCTGCATCTCTAGGCCTGAAAATTGGGATGTTACAATTCTCCTCCCCTTTAAATAAATTTTGTCCCCGAAATTTAATCAGTACCATAGCAATATTAGCTTAACCTCTGGCAAAGTACTTATCATAAAAACTGTACATCTCTTCGTAACATGCTTATCTTGCTCTGGGTCAACTCAATCAGAGCTGAAATCTACTTTTCTCTTATGGATCACTTACTGCACTTATGAGCAGTGTCCATTTCTTTCATATGAAATTCTCTCGAATATTACTGTATTCAGGAGTTTCTTCTAACTACTCATCATACTTCTAACATTTATCTCTTATTACTTCTCTTAATATCTCACAGACTGCTTTAAAATCTGCAACATTTCATCTTTCTTTGCACTTAATGTCATACAGAGAGAGGACTTACGCAGCTATTCTTTCTTTATTTTGCTGCTAAATGAAAGCACCTACTCTAACATGCATAATGCCTGGCCAACCTACTGCAGGACTGCGTACCTGCTCATGAATGCAAAGCTCTAACATCGGAGCCCAAGCTTTTCTGTTCTAACTTGGCACAGCTCTAACACTCGGAGCTTGCATAGTTTTAGCATAACATAAGGCCTAGCATCTCATGCAAGGAGTGAAAGCTCTCATTTTCTATTCTCTTTCATAGCATAACATTTAAACATATGATCCCTACCAAAAAGAAAGCCTCTCTATCTGTTCATAAAATGCACATCTCTAGGTGCGTGTCATATTACACGTTTACTACCGTGTATCTCATTACATGCCTTTGATACTTTATCATAGCATCTCTAGCCAACTCTGGCTATCTCATGGTGTATATCACCCTTTCATAACTTATCTCGAGATACTATAAGGCTAACATTCTCTTCCTCGTAGAACTGCGTTCTATCTTTGTTTAGCCTTAGACCCTCTTCTCTAGGTCTTCTCTATCCTTTTAATCTCTTCACCCTCATCTGGGGGAATCTATTTACTCATACTCTTCTGTTCTCATTACACTGAGGATTCTCTTCTCTGCTTCTCATTACACAGAGGATTCTCTTCTCTGCTTCTTAGGCATCCTTCTACAAAACTTTGAATCCCAGTACTCAGATTTGAACTTGGACTCCATCTTCGTTTAAGGGAAAGCTAAGTTCAGTCTGTAGAGGCTATTTGAGAAAAATCGTTATAAAACAATTTCTCTGGGTGAATTTATCAACTAGTGAAGCTTCCTCACCTTAACTTTGTCTTTGGCATTCATCTTCCCAAAGAGATACTACATCGTACTCATAACTCATGGCTCATTACTTTCCTTAGGCTAGGTCTAACTGCGACCTCGGGATCTAACTGCGATCAACCTTTAGCCTCTTCAGAATTTAACTGCGACTCTGAATCTGTTAGGATCTAACTATGACCCTAGAGCCATGCTAGGATCTAACTGCGACCCTCCAGAATCTAACTGTGATTCTGTTGTACTGCATATCTCCCGAAGACTTTAAACCAACAGACTAAGTTATAAGGTTAACTGCTTCCACCTGTTGATAACTCCATAAAATTTTTTATAGCCTCATATCATTTACTCAGACTTTACTTACTTCCTCTTTTACTCAGGAGTTCCCTCTCATTTTCTTACTGAGTACTGATATTCAAAGTTTTGTAGAAGTATGCCTGAGAAACAGAAAAGAGAATTCCCTATGTATTGAGAATAGGAAAGCATTGGCTGAGAACACTCTGGGAGGTAGCTCAAGTTGTGAAGCCAATAACAAGAGAAAGAGGCAATAGTTCAGACAGGGAACTGATCAAAGTAATGATCATGTTGGAGAGTAGAGATGTCAATGTGGTGGAAAGAGCCATGGCACATGGGAATGTCAAGTAGGGCAAAGCAGTTGTGGTGTGAAAGGCCACTTTGCAAGAGGTTGCCCTAAGAATGTTGACATCCCTAGGAAAAGTATTTGCTCTTACCACAGCCAGAGTCTCTAATATTCCCTGAGGTCGACCCTAAGAATGGTTAAGAAGAACCATAGCGGTAAGGGCGACTGAGCTATAAGGAACTATAGGCCTAAATGATGATGTGAATAATGAAGATTTCTTTTTTTATCTAAAGGAAATGGTAATAAAAGACCAGAGAGACCTAGAGAAGAGGGTCTAAGGCAAAGCAAAGATATAACGTAGTTCTATAAGAAAGAGATTGCTAGGGCCTAAAGCTATATAAAGAGTAATCTAGCCCTAACCCAATAGCACGTTAAATTGAAAGGTGCTAAGGCAAGAGTAGCCTAATGATATGTAAGCCCTAAGAAGGGATAAGAAAGTGCAAATGCCACAAAGTTTTGGCATAAATACATGAAATTATGAGCACTGTTAAGAAAAGTCAGAGAAGTTATCTGGGTTATGATCTCGTATCAGGAGAAAGAAAGTCAGAAGAAAATATTTCTCCTGAGAGATTAGCAAAGTGTAAGAAGAGTGAAGTAGACCCCAGAATTACATCAGAATTTTATGGAATAAGATATGAAAGAAATGGACACTACTCACAAGTGTAATGAGTTGTCCATAAGTATAAGAGGATGAATGCTCCAAGCCTTAGTCATAAACAAGAAAAGGATATACAGAGGAGCTATATCCTGGATAGTTGATTAAGGTACTAAGTAAACTTTGAGGACAAAATTTATTTTAAGGGGGGTAGAAATGTAACACCCCAATTTTTAGGCCTAGAGATGCTAGAAAGAGAATTCAAGGGCATAATCGTAATTATGGAAAAGATCAGGCTGGTAACCGATGAGTACCATATTTTACCAGAAAATAGAGAAAATTATGCTGAACATTTCACTGAACTGTGAAATGTGCATATAAGGTCTCTATGTGTATGAAAGAATTAGAAATGTGACCAAGGGTAGAATGGTCATTTTTGAAAAGTGTGCGCGGAAGCGTACTTTCAGGTCCGGATAAAATATCTGAAAAGACCGAGAGATAGAGAAAATGATTCCGGATTGAATGACGTAACAGAGAATTTTGATTTGAGGTCCCGATTTTTCTGAAAAAATTCTCGAAGATAGTAATTTACAGTTATAATCGGTAAAGGAAGAGCAGTCCGAATAGAAATGATCGGACTATGGCTAGAGGCCATACAGCGTTTTCTGTAACATCCCGATTTTTGGTCTAGGAGATCGGGATAGTTCGCCTAGGTTCAAAATGAGGAATGTGAGGAATATCCTAAGTCTTAAGCCTACGAATTCTGCAGGAAGCTTGATATGGGCTGGCTCCTGTGTAAGATAACCTGATATGGGCGGGTTGTCGAGCTTTTCAATTAACGATGACTCCCGAAGAGTTTAAGGGATGAGTTATTGAAAGAGAATTTCTAGAACTTAAGTTAAGATATAATCAAGCTAATATTGCTTCCGCAAGTGTACTCTGAAGAGTCTAAGGGAGGATGTTTCATTTTGGTATCAGAGCAATAGGTTCTGGCATAGACCAGAAAGGATTCTGGTTTGGAGCATAAGATTCTGGCACAGAACAGAAGGTTCTGGCTTAGTGATACTCTGATTTAGAAAGGTTATTTTCCTAGAGTACATAAAGGTTTAGAAAAGCCCAGTGGAGGTAAAGCTCTTAAATGAGAAAGTGAGATAAGGTAGACCCCGAAATTATGTCAAGATGGGGTAAGATATGAAAGAAATGGACACTGCTTATAAGTGCAGTAAGTTGTCCATAAGAAGGAGAGCAAATAGTATTAAAAAGGTGCAAAGATTGATGAGCTATAATGAGATAGCTAGAATGAGATTTGTATAGGAATGATCCTAGGACATGGCCTAAGGCTAGAGATGTGATGGGCTGATGTTCCCTAAGCAGAGGGATTCCATCACAGAGAAGTGATAGACCTAGGGTAGAGTACCCTAGAGGATAGAAATGATAGTGAGAGATGATGAATGAGATCCATGCGACTGAAGTTCGCTAGGATCAAGAGAAAGAGGTAGGGAAGCATTGGCTAAGAGTACTCTAGGAGGTAGCTCAAGTTGTGAAGCCAATAGCAAGAGAAAGAGGTAATAGTTCAGGCAGGGGACTGATCAAGGAGAAGATCAGGTTGGAGAGCAGAGATGTCAAAGTGGTGAGCCATGGCCACATAGGAGTGTCGAGCAGGGCAATGCAGTGGTGAGAGAAAGGCCACTTGGCGAGAGTTGCCTACGAATGCTAACATCCTAGGAAAGGTGTTTGCTACCACAGACAGAGTCTCCAAATTTCCCTGAGGTCGACCCTAAGAATGGTTAAGAGGAACCATAGCTGTAAGGGCGACTGAGCTGTAAGGAACTATATGCCTAGATAATGATGTGGATGATGAAGAGTTCTTTTCTGATCTAGAGGATGTGGTTATTATAACGAGTTATGAGAAATAATTAGTAACATAATAAATCTATCTTAGCTCAGTGATGAGGTTGCTGTTTGAGGGGTTAGGACATGGATAGCTGTAAGCAACTATAATGAGAGATGTTAGTTGCTAAGAATCCATGTGGAAGGTCTGGGACCAAGCTGTTGCTCCTCTAGACCATCACTGGAGTGCGAATAAGACAGAGAGGGATGATCTTACTGGTTATAGATATGACTGCGTTATAAGAATCACATAGCTGTATAGGTCAGTAAGAAGTTCTCTTCAGGAAAGATGAGGTATCACTTAAAATTTCGAGGACGAAATTTTTAAAAGGGGAGGAGAATTGTAACATCCCGAGTTTTGGTCTAGGAGATCGGGACAGTTCGCCTAGGTTCAAAATGAGGAATGTGAGGAATATCCTAAGTCTTAAGCCTACGAATTCTGCAGGAAGCTTGATATGGGCTGGCTCCTGTGTAAGATAACCTGATATGGGCGGGTTGTCGAGCTTTTCAATTAACGATGACTCCCGAAGAGTTTAAGGGATGAGTTATTGAAAGAGAATTTCTAGAACTTAAGTTAAGATATAATCAAGCTAATATTGCTTCCGCAAGTGTACTCTGAAGAGTCTAAGGGAGGATGTTTCATTTTGGTATCAGAGCAATAGGTTCTGGCATAGACCAGAAAGGATTCTGGTTTGGAGCATAAGATTCTGGCACAGAACAGAAGGTTCTGGCTTAGTGATACTCTGATTTAGAAAGGTTATTTTCCTAGAGTACATAAAGGTTTAGAAAAGCCCAGTGGAGGTAAAGCTCTTAAATGAGAAAGTGAGATAAGGTAGACCCCGAAATTATGTCAAGATGGGGTAAGATATGAAAGAAATGGACACTGCTTATAAGTGCAGTAAGTTGTCCATAAGAAGGAGAGCAAATAGTATTAAAAAGGTGCAAAGATTGATGAGCTATAATGAGATAGCTAGAATGAGATTTGTCTAGGAATGATCCTAGGACATGGCCTAAGGCTAGAGATGTGATGGGCTGATGTTCCCTAAGCAGAGGGATTCCATCACAGAGAAGTGATAGACCTAGGGTAGAGTACCCTAGAGGATAGAAATGATAGTGAGAGATGATGAATGAGATCCATGCGACTGAAGTTCGCTAGGATCAAGAGAAAGAGGTAGGGAAGCATTGGCTAAGAGTACTCTAGGAGGTAGCTCAAGTTGTGAAGCCAATAGCAAGAGAAAGAGGTAATAGTTCAGGCAGGGGACTGATCAAGGAGAAGATCAGGTTGGAGAGCAGAGATGTCAAAGTGGTGAGCCATGGCCACATAGGAGTGTCGAGCAGGGCAATGCAGTGGTGAGAGAAAGGCCACTTGGCGAGAGTTGCCTACGAATGCTAACATCCTAGGAAAGGTGTTTGCTACCACAGACAGAGTCTCCAAATTTCCCTGAGGTCGACCCTAAGAATGGTTAAGAGGAACCATAGCTGTAAGGGCGACTGAGCTGTAAGGAACTATATGCCTAGATAATGATGTGGATGATGAAGAGTTCTTTTCTGATCTAGAGGATGTGGTTATTATAACGAGTTATGAGAAATAATTAGTAACATAATAAATCTGTCTTAGCTCAGTGATGAGGTTGCTGTTTGAGGGGTTAGGACATGGATAGCTGTAAGCAACTATAATGAGAGATGTTAGTTGCTAAGAATCCATGTGGAAGGTCTGGGACCAAGCTGTTGCTCCTCTAGACCATCACTGGAGTGCGAATAAGACAGAGAGGGATGATCTTACTGGTTATAGATATGACTGCGTTATAAGAATCACATAGCTGTATAGGTCAGTAAGAAGTTCTCTTCAGGAAAGATGAGGTATCACTTAAAATTTCGAGGACGAAATTTTTAAAAGGGGAGGAGAATTGTAACATCCCGAGTTTTGGTCTAGGAGATCGGGACAGTTCGCCTAGGTTCAAAATGAGGAATGTGAGGAATATCCTAAGTCTTAAGCCTACGAATTCTGCAGGAAGCTTGATATGGGCTGGCTCCTGTGTAAGATAACCTGATATGGGCGGGTTGTCGAGCTTTTCAATTAACGATGACTCCCGAAGAGTTTAAGGGATGAGTTATTGAAAGAGAATTTCTAGAACTTAAGTTAAGATATAATCAAGCTAATATTGCTTCTGCAAGTGTACTCTGAAGAGTCTAAGGGAGGATGTTTCATTTTGGTATCAGAGCAATAGGTTCTGGCATAGACCAGAAAGGATTCTGGTTTGGAGCATAAGATTCTGGCACAGAACAGAAGGTTCTGGCTTAGTGATACTCTGATTTAGAAAGGTTATTTTCCTAGAGTACATAAAGGTTTAGAAAAGCCCAGTGGAGGTAAAGCTCTTAAATGAGAAAGTGAGATAAGGTAGACCCCGAAATTATGTCAAGATGGGGTAAGATATGAAAGAAATGGACACTGCTTATAAGTGCAGTAAGTTGTCCATAAGAAGGAGAGCAAATAGTATTAAAAAGGTGCAAAGATTGATGAGCTATAATGAGATAGCTAGAATGAGATTTGTCTAGGAATGATCCTAGGACATGGCCTAAGGCTAGAGATGTGATGGGCTGATGTTCCCTAAGCAGAGGGATTCCATCACAGAGAAGTGATAGACCTAGGGTAGAGTACCCTAGAGGATAGAAATGATAGTGAGAGATGATGAATGAGATCCATGCGACTGAAGTTCGCTAGGATCAAGAGAAAGAGGTAGGGAAGCATTGGCTAAGAGTACTCTAGGAGGTAGCTCAAGTTGTGAAGCCAATAGCAAGAGAAAGAGGTAATAGTTCAGGCAGGGGACTGATCAAGGAGAAGATCAGGTTGGAGAGCAGAGATGTCAAAGTGGTGAGCCATGGCCACATAGGAGTGTCGAGCAGGGCAATGCAGTGGTGAGAGAAAGGCCACTTGGCGAGAGTTGCCTACGAATGCTAACATCCTAGGAAAGGTGTTTGCTACCACAGACAGAGTCTCCAAATTTCCCTGAGGTCGACCCTAAGAATGGTTAAGAGGAACCATAGCTGTAAGGGCGACTGAGCTGTAAGGAACTATATGCCTAGATAATGATGTGGATGATGAAGAGTTCTTTTCTGATCTAGAGGATGTGGTTATTATAACGAGTTATGAGAAATAATTAGTAACATAATAAATCTGTCTTAGCTCAGTGATGAGGTTGCTGTTTGAGGGGTTAGGACATGGATAGCTGTAAGCAACTATAATGAGAGATGTTAGTTGCTAAGAATCCATGTGGAAGGTCTGGGACCAAGCTGTTGCTCCTCTAGACCATCACTGGAGTGCGAATAAGACAGAGAGGGATGATCTTACTGGTTATAGATATGACTGCGTTATAAGAATCACATAGCTGTATAGGTCAGTAAGAAGTTCTCTTCAGGAAAGATGAGGTATCACTTAAAATTTCGAGGACGAAATTTTTAAAAGGGGAGGAGAATTGTAACATCCCGAGTTTTGGTCTAGGAGATCGGGACAGTTCGCCTAGGTTCAAAATGAGGAATGTGAGGAATATCCTAAGTCTTAAGCCTACGAATTCTGCAGGAAGCTTGATATGGGCTGGCTCCTGTGTAAGATAACCTGATATGGGCGGGTTGTCGAGCTTTTCAATTAATGATGACTCCCGAAGAGTTTAAGGGATGAGTTATTGAAAGAGAATTTCTAGAACTTAAGTTAAGATATAATCAAGCTAATATTGCTTCTGCAAGTGTACTCTGAAGAGTCTAAGGGAGGATGTTTCATTTTGGTATCAGAGCAATAGGTTCTGGCATAGACCAGAAAGGATTCTGGTTTGGAGCATAAGATTCTGGCACAGAACAGAAGGTTCTGGCTTAGTGATACTCTGATTTAGAAAGGTTATTTTCCTAGAGTACATAAAGGTTTAGAAAAGCCCAGTGGAGGTAAAGCTCTTAAATGAGAAAGTGAGATAAGGTAGACCCCGAAATTATGTCAAGATGGGGTAAGATATGAAAGAAATGGACACTGCTTATAAGTGCAGTAAGTTGTCCATAAGAAGGAGAGCAAATAGTATTAAAAAGGTGCAAAGATTGATGAGCTATAATGAGATAGCTAGAATGAGATTTGTCTAGGAATGATCCTAGGACATGGCCTAAGGCTAGAGATGTGATGGGCTGATGTTCCCTAAGCAGAGGGATTCCATCACAGAGAAGTGATAGACCTAGGGTAGAGTACCCTAGAGGATAGAAATGATAGTGAGAGATGATGAATGAGATCCATGCGACTGAAGTTCGCTAGGATCAAGAGAAAGAGGTAGGGAAGCATTGGCTAAGAGTACTCTAGGAGGTAGCTCAAGTTGTGAAGCCAATAGCAAGAGAAAGAGGTAATAGTTCAGGCAGGGGACTGATCAAGGAGAAGATCAGGTTGGAGAGCAGAGATGTCAAAGTGGTGAGCCATGGCCACATAGGAGTGTCGAGCAGGGCAATGCAGTGGTGAGAGAAAGGCCACTTGGCGAGAGTTGCCTACGAATGCTAACATCCTAGGAAAGGTGTTTGCTACCACAGACAGAGTCTCCAAATTTCCCTGAGGTCGACCCTAAGAATGGTTAAGAGGAACCATAGCTGTAAGGGCGACTGAGCTGTAAGGAACTATATGCCTAGATAATGATGTGGATGATGAAGAGTTCTTTTCTGATCTAGAGGATGTGGTTATTATAACGAGTTATGAGAAATAATTAGTAACATAATAAATCTGTCTTAGCTCAGTGATGAGGTTGCTGTTTGAGGGGTTAGGACATGGATAGCTGTAAGCAACTATAATGAGAGATGTTAGTTGCTAAGAATCCATGTGGAAGGTCTGGGACCAAGCTGTTGCTCCTCTAGACCATCACTGGAGTGCGAATAAGACAGAGAGGGATGATCTTACTGGTTATAGATATGACTGCGTTATAAGAATCACATAGCTGTATAGGTCAGTAAGAAGTTCTCTTCAGGAAAGATGAGGTATCACTTAAAATTTCGAGGACGAAATTTTTAAAAGGGGAGGAGAATTGTAACATCCCGAGTTTTGGTCTAGGAGATCGGGACAGTTCGCCTAGGTTCAAAATGAGGAATGTGAGGAATATCCTAAGTCTTAAGCCTACGAATTCTACAGGAAGCTTGATATGGGCTGGCTCCTGTGTAAGATAACCTGATATGGGCGGGTTGTCGAGCTTTTCAATTAACGATGACTCCCGAAGAGTTTAAGGGATGAGTTATTGAAAGAGAATTTCTAGAACTTAAGTTAAGATATAATCAAGCTAATATTGCTTCCGCAAGTGTACTCTGAAGAGTCTAAGGGAGGATGTTTCATTTTGGTATCAGAGCAATAGGTTCTGGCATAGACCAGAAAGGATTCTGGTTTGGAGCATAAGATTCTGGCACAGAACAGAAGGTTCTGGCTTAGTGATACTCTGATTTAGAAAGGTTATTTTCCTAGAGTACATAAAGGTTTAGAAAAGCCCAGTGGAGGTAAAGCTCTTAAATGAGAAAGTGAGATAAGGTAGACCCCGAAATTATGTCAAGATGGGGTAAGATATGAAAGAAATGGACACTGCTTATAAGTGCAGTAAGTTGTCCATAAGAAGGAGAGCAAATAGTATTAAAAAGGTGCAAAGATTGATGAGCTATAATGAGATAGCTAGAATGAGATTTGTCTAGGAATGATCCTAGGACATGGCCTAAGGCTAGAGATGTGATGGGCTGATGTTCCCTAAGCAGAGGGATTCCATCACAGAGAAGTGATAGACCTAGGGTAGAGTACCCTAGAGGATAGAAATGATAGTGAGAGATGATGAATGAGATCCATGCGACTGAAGTTCGCTAGGATCAAGAGAAAGAGGTAGGGAAGCATTGGCTAAGAGTACTCTAGGAGGTAGCTCAAGTTGTGAAGCCAATAGCAAGAGAAAGAGGTAATAGTTCAGGCAGGGGACTGATCAAGGAGAAGATCAGGTTGGAGAGCAGAGATGTCAAAGTGGTGAGCCATGGCCACATAGGAGTGTCGAGCAGGGCAATGCAGTGGTGAGAGAAAGGCCACTTGGCGAGAGTTGCCTACGAATGCTAACATCCTAGGAAAGGTGTTTGCTACCACAGACAGAGTCTCCAAATTTCCCTGAGGTCGACCCTAAGAATGGTTAAGAGGAACCATAGCTGTAAGGGCGACTGAGCTGTAAGGAACTATATGCCTAGATAATGATGTGGATGATGAAGAGTTCTTTTCTGATCTAGAGGATGTGGTTATTATAACGAGTTATGAGAAATAATTAGTAACATAATAAATCTGTCTTAGCTCAGTGATGAGGTTGCTGTTTGAGGGGTTAGGACATGGATAGCTGTAAGCAACTATAATGAGAGATGTTAGTTGCTAAGAATCCATGTGGAAGGTCTGGGACCAAGCTGTTGCTCCTCTAGACCATCACTGGAGTGCGAATAAGACAGAGAGGGATGATCTTACTGGTTATAGATATGACTGCGTTATAAGAATCACATAGCTGTATAGGTCAGTAAGAAGTTCTCTTCAGGAAAGATGAGGTATCACTTAAAATTTCGAGGACGAAATTTTTAAAAGGGGAGGAGAATTGTAACATCCCGAGTTTTGGTCTAGGAGATCGGGACAGTTCGCCTAGGTTCAAAATGAGGAATGTGAGGAATATCCTAAGTCTTAAGCCTACGAATTCTACAGGAAGCTTGATATGGGCTGGCTCCTGTGTAAGATAACCTGATATGGGCGGGTTGTCGAGCTTTTCAATTAACGATGACTCCCGAAGAGTTTAAGGGATGAGTTATTGAAAGAGAATTTCTAGAACTTAAGTTAAGATATAATCAAGCTAATATTGCTTCCGCAAGTGTACTCTGAAGAGTCTAAGGGAGGATGTTTCATTTTGGTATCAGAGCAATAGGTTCTGGCATAGACCAGAAAGGATTCTGGTTTGGAGCATAAGATTCTGGCACAGAACAGAAGGTTCTGGCTTAGTGATACTCTGATTTAGAAAGGTTATTTTCCTAGAGTACATAAAGGTTTAGAAAAGCCCAGTGGAGGTAAAGCTCTTAAATGAGAAAGTGAGATAAGGTGGACCCCGAAATTATGTCAAGATGGGGTAAGATATGAAAGAAATGGACACTGCTTATAAGTGCAGTAAGTTGTCCATAAGAAGGAGAGCAAATAGTATTAAAAAGGTGCAAAGATTGATGAGCTATAATGAGATAGCTAGAATGAGATTTGTCTAGGAATGATCCTAGGACATGGCCTAAGGCTAGAGATGTGATGGGCTGATGTTCCCTAAGCAGAGGGATTCCATCACAGAGAAGTGATAGACCTAGGGTAGAGTACCCTAGAGGATAGAAATGATAGTGAGAGATGATGAATGAGATCCATGCGACTGAAGTTCGCTAGGATCAAGAGAAAGAGGTAGGGAAGCATTGGCTAAGAGTACTGTAGGAGGTAGCTCAAGTTGTGAAGCCAATAGCAAGAGAAAGAGGTAATAGTTCAGGCAGGGGACTGATCAAGGAGAAGATCAGGTTGGAGAGCAGAGATGTCAAAGTGGTGAGCCATGGCCACATAGGAGTGTCGAGCAGGGCAATGCAGTGGTGAGAGAAAGGCCACTTGGCGAGAGTTGCCTACGAATGCTAACATCCTAGGAAAGGTGTTTGCTACCACAGACAGAGTCTCCAAATTTCCCTGAGGTCGACCCTAAGAATGGTTAAGAGGAACCATAGCTGTAAGGGCGACTGAGCTGTAAGGAACTATATGCCTAGATAATGATGTGGATGATGAAGAGTTCTTTTCTGATCTAGAGGATGTGGTTATTATAACGAGTTATGAGAAATAATTAGTAACATAATAAATCTGTCTTAGCTCAGTGATGAGGTTGCTGTTTGAGGGGTTAGGACATGGATAGCTGTAAGCAACTATAATGAGAGATGTTAGTTGCTAAGAATCCATGTGGAAGGTCTGGGACCAAGCTGTTGCTCCTCTAGACCATCACTGGAGTGCGAATAAGACAGAGAGGGATGATCTTACTGGTTATAGATATGACTGCGTTATAAGAATCACATAGCTGTATAGGTCAGTAAGAAGTTCTCTTCAGGAAAGATGAGGTATCACTTAAAATTTCGAGGACGAAATTTTTAAAAGGGGAGGAGAATTGTAACATCCCGAGTTTTGGTCTAGGAGATCGGGACAGTTCGCCTAGGTTCAAAATGAGGAATGTGAGGAATATCCTAAGTCTTAAGCCTACGAATTCTGCAGGAAGCTTGATATGGGCTGGCTCCTGTGTAAGATAACCTGATATGGGCGGGTTGTCGAGCTTTTCAATTAACGATGACTCCCGAAGAGTTTAAGGGATGAGTTATTGAAAGAGAATTTCTAGAACTTAAGTTAAGATATAATCAAGCTAATATTGCTTCCGCAAGTGTACTCTGAAGAGTCTAAGGGAGGATGTTTCATTTTGGTATCAGAGCAATAGGTTCTGGCATAGACCAGAAAGGATTCTGGTTTGGAGCATAAGATTCTGGCACAGAACAGAAGGTTCTGGCTTAGTGATACTCTGATTTAGAAAGGTTATTTTCCTAGAGTACATAAAGGTTTAGAAAAGCCCAGTGGAGGTAAAGCTCTTAAATGAGAAAGTGAGATAAGGTAGACCCCGAAATTATGTCAAGATGGGGTAAGATATGAAAGAAATGGACACTGCTTATAAGTGCAGTAAGTTGTCCATAAGAAGGAGAGCAAATAGTATTAAAAAGGTGCAAAGATTGATGAGCTATAATGAGATAGCTAGAATGAGATTTGTCTAGGAATGATCCTAGGACATGGCCTAAGGCTAGAGATGTGATGGGCTGATGTTCCCTAAGCAGAGGGATTCCATCACAGAGAAGTGATAGACCTAGGGTAGAGTACCCTAGAGGATAGAAATGATAGTGAGAGATGATGAATGAGATCCATGCGACTGAAGTTCGCTAGGATCAAGAGAAAGAGGTAGGGAAGCATTGGCTAAGAGTACTGTAGGAGGTAGCTCAAGTTGTGAAGCCAATAGCAAGAGAAAGAGGTAATAGTTCAGGCAGGGGACTGATCAAGGAGAAGATCAGGTTGGAGAGCAGAGATGTCAAAGTGGTGAGCCATGGCCACATAGGAGTGTCGAGCAGGGCAATGCAGTGGTGAGAGAAAGGCCACTTGGCGAGAGTTGCCTACGAATGCTAACATCCTAGGAAAGGTGTTTGCTACCACAGACAAAGTCTCCAAATTTCCCTGAGGTCGACCCTAAGTGTAATATCCTTAATTTTCTGTACTGGTTCCTAAGTACAGATTAAACGGAATATATGAGCTCTGTTCCCGGAAAAACATGTGGACCTTTATGTAAAGAAAAGGATTAAATTGCAAAAGAAAGGAAATTAAGGGACCTAAATGCAATTATGGAAAGTTTAAAGTTAGGAATGAAAGGTAGACAAAAATGTGGGGTCTTAAAGTGTAATTTTAGCCAAATTAAGGGACTTAATTATAAAGAAGGAAAAGTTCCCTGGGGCTAAAGTATAATTAAAGAAAATAGGCCAGAAGTGGTTTGCACCGTCCGACAGCATTTCAGTCCCAGATTCTACCAGAAGGTAGGGCAGGTGACGCCGGGTAACCAAGCCTAATACCGGAATTTTTGAAGATTCCAGATAGCCAGAAATGGACTGATCGTCCAAAAGTTATAAAAATTAATACCGGATACCCTAGGTTTCAGATATAAGTGAGAAAATACAGGATGATGCACCCTTATGGGGCGGATGTCGGGAAACTGACAGGATACCGATAGGAGGTCTGTAGGAAAAGTTATTCACAAAATAAAAATTCCAGACGGGAGTGTGAGGCCTCCAGGGATCCGGGTTGGAGATTTATCGGTATTTTTAAAGGGGCTGAATGCGATCGAATGACTTCGGTCAGATGACCGTTATAACCCCCAAGGATGCCTGAACACAGTAGGACACTGTATCTGGGAAAAAGAGCCGGTGTCCGAAAAAGGTGTATAATCGGTAAATAATAGTTAAAATATTCAATGAACTGTGTTAAAGGAAGATTTCTCGTAATGCGTGCCATACAGGTAATGGATCCAGGAAGCCCAAAAATGGCGCCATTAGAGGTCCAATAAGACTCTTGGACTGATAGGTGGGCCAGTATCCAGCAGAACCCCGGAAAAGTGCGAAATTACGAAAATACCCCTATGTTGTACAAAAAGGGCAGCAGATGAATAAAGGGTATTCTGGTCATTTTGGACAGACCCAGAGGTCAAGAAATATCTAAATAAGGTTGACTAGAGCCAGTATAAGCTTTGACCGGGTCCAAAAAGGTGTGAAATGACGATTTTGCCCTTAGGGTTAAAATAGGACACGATAGGGCACCAAGGGCATTTTGGTCATTTCGCAGGGGATCTGTAATTGAGTCTGGACCCAGTATTAAAAAGTTAATGATATAAAGGGTCTAGATACTAAATGTGAGGTCAGTAGACATAAAAAGGATCTTCAGAAACATCAGGTGCAGAAAACAGCACGTTTTTCGAGGCGATGGACCGGGCCGGTACCGGAGTGGACCGGAAAGCTTCCGGAAGGCTCTAGCTCCCTCTCAAATTTCGTCACATGAAGCATATGGGTGGTGAGGTGTCCTATGAGGTGTCCCATGAGGTGTCCAGGGTGATGCAGTAATAGAGAATTAAAGAAAATAGGACATTCCAGGAAAAACCAGGACCAGAGGATCATAAGTCTTCCTAATTACAAGATTGCCATTGCTCAACACTATAAATACCCCCCCTTACTCCTTCATTTCGGTGCAAGCAAGAAAGAGAGGAAGAAAGAAGTTCTTGAGAGAGAAAGTGAGAGAAAGAAAGAAGTAAGGAAGTTCTGGTGAAGTTGGAAGTAGTAGAGAGGTTCTGAAGCTCTGCTTTTGAGGTAACAACTAATCCTAGCTCTTATGTAATGTCTTTGTGATGTGTTGTTTTGTTTGGTTGATTGTTTTCCTATATGTTATGCTTGAAGCTCTATTCCAATGCTATGATCATATGTTATTGAATATGGAAGCATGCAGCATACTTATCTGTACACAGTCACAAGCAAGCACCGTCACTCTGCATTACATATTTTGTTATGATTATTGTTACTGGGATTCTTTTGAATCTCATTCCCAAACATAACATTACAGGGGAGGTTCTGTCAAAATAAAATTTGGAAATCTTAAGAGACGCCGGTAGGCTGCCGAAGTTCCGGCAACGAAGACGGAACAAAGAAAGGAACTGATACGTACTGTGTACGTAGTGCTGTCTAAGGAGGCTGGAAGTGAGTGGACCCAGAAGGTTCATCCAGTCTTTCCTGGGTACTACGTAGAATGGTAGTTCTCATAAGGGAATTACCGAATCGGTATAACATCGGTTACTTTCTAAAGAAGAATTGTAGCAGTTATGCTGCCGGATTTTAGACAGAGAAGGATGTAATAAAATATGAGGGAGTTAATCATGCACTGAGATATAACAGTTGATTATTTGATATTAATTGTTATCTGGCCTGTATGACTGATATGTGTTGGTTGTATGCTTGGGTATGTAAAGACTAAATGCTGAAAATAGGCTCAGTGAATAATAACTCGTGAAGACCCATTCATGTTTGATAAATCATTAAAAATAGTAAATGATTGAATTAATGTACGAAATTTTTAGGGTATAAATTAGACATACTAAGATTTAATTTGATATATATAATGTATAAATTGGATGTATACACGAAAAGATATAAATGGTTAAAGTTGGGACCAGAATGCTGGATTCAGGAGGAAGTCATTGGATGAACAGTAATATTTGAACGTTTACCCACGTTAAATTTGTCAAGGATTGGTCAACCTATGATTTTTCCCTGAAATATATTTGAGTTAGCTTCACGTAGCAATTGGAACCACTTCATTTCTATTTTTCTATAATTAGTTATGAATTTTCAAAGTCAGGTCACTCATCTGGAATTTGCCACAATGAACAGTACTCGATATGAATAAAATTCCAGATTAAGTGTTTAGACTTCAATGACCCTGAAAGTGGTTTAAGTGCTACTGAATGGTCCCTAAGATGTATAAAAATAAGGATGTGACATTTTGGTATCAGAGCAAAGGATTCTGGCTTAAGAAATGCTCTGAGTAGATGATTTATAGAAAGATATACCATGATAAAGCCGTCATAATTGACACTAAGTTAGTGTTTGCAGGATGGCTAGACATAGATTTGGGTCTGAAACTACAGTAAACCAATGGGAATTAAGACCAGAGGTCTTTAGTTCAGATAGTTCAGAAGAAGAGATAGTAAGCAATGATTCTGACCTCTGGACACCTCCAGTAGCTGGTGATTCTGAGGAGGATAGTTCCTCGGTAGGATCAAACTTTCCAATTGATGATCAGGAGGTGATGATAACAGAAGGCCCTATTCCTGCCATTCCCATAAGTGCGGTACCCTTGAATATAACAGACAGTTCAGGATCCAGTCAGGTACGTGTTCAGAGTAATGCGCCAGATCCCAGTAGGCCCGAAGTGACTTTAGTAGAAATGTATTTGGGAGGTTTAATCGTAAGAATGGTCCCAGGGAGGAACCTGAGTAGAGAGCAACTTGAGAGCTCGGTAGCATTAGCCCGACAACTATATGAGTTGAGGCAGACCCTGTTCGAAAACATAGATCAAGATTATTCGGTCTACCAGGAGTTTATCACAAGGGTGAAAGCCATATATCAAGCCTGGGATCCAAATGTGTTAACCATGGGGCTTTGGCTAGAAATTATGAATGATGTATTTGCGAAGACTCCTACCTGGAGATCGGAGTTGGACCAGTATTTCGATAGAGAATCATACTGTACCATATCCGACTGGATCTACCTAGTAGGAGATTATATTAGAATGAAGTTTAAGAAAAATTAGAGTAATATTTCTAATGTATAAAAGACTAGAATGGTACTGTGATATGTACATATACTCTGTATGTATATTATGTGTGAAATGAAATGAAAAGGAATTATGTTATTTATCGTATTCCCTTCTGTTTTTAAGTATAACAAAATGGTACGAACGAGGAGAACTATTCCAGCTGAGGAACCCCGAGAGGCTGGAAACCTTAATCAAATGATTCTAGAACGATTAGAACAGCAACAAAAGATGATAGAAGAAATGAGAGCTGCTCAAGCACGAAATGAACAAGAAAGAGATGCTGCCATAGCCGCGGCAGTAGCAGCAGCTGTAAATAATTTAAGACCGCCAGAGCCTTCAGGAGCAACTAGTAGAGAACCTGAAGAAGTACCCCAGCAGGCGGAACAGCCCCAGAGAAGGGTTGAATCAAGGGAGGAGGCAGTTGGCATCCAGCAATGGATGGTGCGATTTTGCAAACACAATCCTCCCATATTCGAAGGGACATTTGAGGTACATGTAGCAGAAAATTGGGTCAGCAGATTAGAGAAGATCTTTAAGGTCCTCGACTGCCCGACTGAAACCAAGGCCCAAATGGCCATCTATCAATTGGAAAAGGATGCGGATAGATGGTGGAAGAATACAGAGTTACTTCTCCAAGCAAGAGATATTCCAGTTACTTGGGAAGTATTTCTTGAGCAATTTTATGAGAAATATTTTCCTCAATCTGTCAGAGATGAAAGGGAGGCTGAATTCCTTGTGCTGAGGCAAGGAGAAAAAGAAGCTTTTGATGAATATTTGGCCAAGTTCATCCGGCTATCTCAATATTCAACTTACCTACGCCAAGTGGATGACGAACGCTGGATGACAGAAAGAATGATTCGAGGGCTGAATTCTATGTTAAAGGAGAAGTTAACTCCCCAACAATACAGCCAGTTTAATAAGGCTGTGGAAGCATGTCGAATCGTTGAGAACAGCATGAATCATAGAATGCTGTCCAGATCTGGGAGTAAAGATCAAGCGACTCCTGATAAGGCCGGACGGAATCAAGAAGCGGCCAGTGGGAGCGGCTATAAGAAAAGAAAGCGCCCGTGGCAGACCAAGAGGCCTAATAGGGGAAATTTCCGCGGAAGATCCAATAACCGGGATCCAAAGGCCCCAGGATGTGAAAAGTGTGGAAAGAATCATGGTGACAGGCCATGCTTGATGGGCCAGAATGTATGCTACACCTGCGGAAAGCCTGGACATTTTTCCAGGGAATGTCCTCAAGCTATAACTGATCCAAGGCCAAGGACGGCGGGACGAGTGTTTGCACTCACTAGAGAGGATGCTCAGCGATCATCTGAGATGATCCAAGGTACAATCTATCTCAATGATCATGCTGTGACTGCCCTATTTGATTCGGGTGCAAGTCATTCCTTTATATCTTATGAATGTGCTAAATGCCTAGGCCTTCTGATCAGCAAGTTACGTTATGATATACAGGTGAAAACCCCCACCAACACTAGGGTGATCACATCTGATGCCTGTCTAAATAGTGTGGTGCGTTATGAGCACTGCAGTACCACTCTGGACCTGATCTGTATGCCTTTCCAGGAGATTGAGGTTATACTCGGTTTAAATTGGTTATCCTCCAATAATGTGATATTGGACTGCAGGAACAAGACCCTAGTTCTTGGTCCAAAGATCACTGATCGGAGTCTAGAAGTACAACTAAACTTCGTGACAGAGGCTCAGGCAGAAAAATGTCTACGGAAAGGATGTCAGGGATATGTGGTATTCTTTTCTGTTCAAACAGAAGTGGAGGAAGGCATCGAGGAGGTTCCTGTAGTCAATGAATTTCCTGAAGTCTTTCCAAAGGAGATTCAGGGATTGCCTTCGGAGCGTGAAGTGGAGTTTGCGATCGACATTGTACCTGGAGCTGGACCAGTATCAAAAGCCCCATATAGGATGGCTCCCAACGAAATGATGGAACTGAAGAAGCAAATTGAGGAGCTATTGGAGAAGGGTTTTATACGACCCAGTGTATCGCCATGGGGTGCTCCAGTACTGTTTGTCAAGAAGAAAGATGGTAGCTTAAGGCTGTGCATTGACTACAGGGAATTAAATAAGCTTACAGTTAAGAACAAGTATCCTCTTCCCAGAATTGATGACCTGCTAGATCAATTAGCAGGAGCGAGCTTATTCTCCAAAATTGACTTGAGATCTGGCTACCATCAACTAAGGGTCAAGCCAGATGATATTCCAAAGACGGCGTTCAGAACGCGCTACGGACATTTTGAATTTTTGGTGATGCCTTTTGGACTAACCAATGCACCTGCTATTTTCATGGACTATATGAACCGGATTTTCAGGCCTTATCTAGATCAGTTCGTTGTGGTCTTTATTGATGATATTCTGGTGTACTCCAAATCTCCAGAGGAGCATGAGAGGCATTTGAGGATTGTTCTTGGTACCCTTAAAGAGAAGAAGCTCTATGCTAAGCTGAGTAAATGCGAGTTTTGGCTGTCAGAAGTCAAATTTCTCGGTCATGTCATATCCCGAGACGGGGTAGCTGTAGATCCTAGCAAAGTTGAAGCAGTTTTGAGCTGGGAACAGCCAAGGACAGTGACAGAGATTAGAAGTTTTCTTGGCCTAGCAGGGTACTACAGACGATTCATTCAAGACTTTTCTCGAATTGCCTTACCACTTACCAAGCTGACCAGAAAGAATCAGCAGTTTAAGTGGGATGAGAAGTGCGAGGCTAGCTTCCAGCAGTTGAAGCAGAGATTAACGACTACTCCCGTGCTGATTATTCCAGACCCAACTCAGACTTATGTAGTCTACACTGATGCTAGCAAGCAGGGGCTGGGATGTGTGCTTATGCAGCAAGGTCGAGTAGTAGCCTACGCCTCTCGGCAGTTAAAGCCACATGAAGAGAATTATCCCACTCATGATCTGGAGCTTGCTGCGGTGGTCTATGCCCTGAAGATATGGAGGCACTATTTATACGGAGCAACGATAGAGTTGTTTTGCGACCACAAAAGCCTGAAATATCTGCAGGATCAGAAGGAGCTGAACATGAGGCAGCGGCGATGGATGGAATTGTTAAAAGATTATGACTTCCAGATTAAATACCATCCAGGAAAAGCCAATGTGGTAGCTGATGCCCTGAGTAGAAAGGTGGTGCAGGTTGCATACATGATGATCAAGGAATTGGAACTGATAGAAGATATGCGCGACTGGAGCCCTTTATATCAAATGCAACTGACAGAGAATCCTTTTGGAGGAGTTCATGTCAGAGCTTGCATAGAAGATGAGATCAAAGAGGCTCAGGAGCAGGATAAGCTCGCAGCAATATTCAAAGACAAGCTGGAGAAAGGGAAGACAAGGAATTTTGAGATGTCCCCAGACGGATTACTACAGTTTAGAGGAAAACCCTATATCCCAAATGTTGGGGGATTAAGGGAAAGGATTCTGGAGGAAGCACATAAAAGCCGATATACGGTACATCCAGGTATGACCAAAATGTATCATGATGTTAAAAGGTTATTCTGGTGGCCTGGACTGAAGAAAGATGTTGTAGCTTACGTATCTAAGTGCTTAACCTGCCAGAAAGTGAAAGTTGAACATCAAAAGCCAGCAGGAACGTTGTAGCCTTTAGATATCCCTGAGTGGAAATGGGATGGGATTGCCATGGACTTTGTGGAAGGACTACCCTTGACACCAAGTAGACATGATGCGGTTTGGGTAGTAATCGATCGACTGACAAAGTCAGCACATTTCCTGGCAATCAATAAGAGAGATTCTCTAGAAAAGCTGGCAAAGCTGTATATAAAGGAGATCGTTAGGCTCCATGGTATCCCAAGCAGCATTGTGTCTGATAGAGATCCTCGATTTACTTCAAATTTTTGGAGGGTTCTACAGGAAGAAATGGGCACTACTCTCAGATTCAGTACAGCTTATCATCCTCAGACAGATGGTCAATCTGAAAGAACAATACAGACGTTAGAGGATATGCTGAGAGCATGTGTCCTAGATTTCAAAGGCAGCTGGGATATCCATTTACCCCTTATAGAGTTTGCATATAACAATGGTTATCAGGCCAGTATACAGATGGCACCTTTTGAAGCACTCTATGGACGAAAATGTAGATCCCCCTTATGCTGGCTAGAGTTGAGCGAGAGAAGAATGCTTGGTCCGGATATAGTGGATCAAACTGCAGAACAAGTTGCGGTAATTAGAAAACGATTGTTGACGGCTCAAAGCAGACAGAAGAGCTATGCAGATATCAGAAGGAAGCCGTTGGAGTTTGAAGAAGGAGAACATGTATTCCTTAAGTTAACTCCAACCACAGGAGCCGGACGATCGATTAAGGTGAAGAAGCTGCATCCAAGACACATCGGGCCATTCCAGATTCTCTCAAAGATAGGAGCAGTAGCCTACAAGTTGGCTCTTCCTCCAAATCTCAGCCAGATACATGATGTGTTCCATGTTTCCCAATTAAAGAAGTATATTCCAGATCCATCTCATGTGATAGAGCAAGATGAGGTCGCACTGCGAGATGACTTGACCTATGAGGTTGGACCGGTACGAATTACTGATACAAAAGTCAAGCAGTTGCGGAATAAGCAAATTTCTTTAGTTAAAGTGATCTGGAAAGGCTTGACTGAACAAGAGGCTACATGGGAAACAGAAGAAAAGATGAAAGAGAAGTATCCGGAATTGTTTCTATAATGTAAATTTCGGGGACGAAATTTATTTTAAGGGGGAGAGAAATGTAATATCCTTAATTTTCTGTACTGGTTCCTAAGTACAGATTAAACGGAATATATGAGCTCTGTTCCCGGAAAAACATGTGGACCTTTATGTAAAGAAAAGGATTAAATTGCAAAAGAAAGGAAATTAAGGGACCTAAATGCAATTATGGAAAGTTTAAAGTTAGGAATGAAAGGTAGACAAAAATGTGGGGTCTTAAAGTGTAATTTTAGCCAAATTAAGGGACTTAATTATAAAGAAGGAAAAGTTCCCTGGGGCTAAAGTATAATTAAAGAAAATAGGCCAGAAGTGGTTTGCACCGTCCGACAGCATTTCAGTCCCAGATTCTACCAGAAGGTAGGGCAGGTGACGCCGGGTAACCAAGCCTAATACCGGAATTTTTGAAGATTCCAGATAGCCAGAAATGGACTGATCGTCCAAAAGTTATAAAAATTAATACCGGATACCCTAGGTTTCAGATATAAGTGAGAAAATACAGGATGATGCACCCTTATGGGGCGGATGTCGGGAAACTGACAGGATACCGATAGGAGGTCTGTAGGAAAAGTTATTCACAAAATAAAAATTCCAGACGGGAGTGTGAGGCCTCCAGGGATCCGGGTTGGAGATTTATCGGTATTTTTAAAGGGGCTGAATGCGATCGAATGACTTCGGTCAGATGACCGTTATAACCCCCAAGGATGCCTGAACACAGTAGGACACTGTATCTGGGAAAAAGAGCCGGTGTCCGAAAAAGGTGTATAATCGGTAAATAATAGTTAAAATATTCAATGAACTGTGTTAAAGGAAGATTTCTCGTAATGCGTGCCATACAGGTAATGGATCCAGGAAGCCCAAAAATGGCGCCATTAGAGGTCCAATAAGACTCTTGGACTGATAGGTGGGCCAGTATCCAGCAGAACCCCGGAAAAGTGCGAAATTACGAAAATACCCCTATGTTGTACAAAAAGGGCAGCAGATGAATAAAGGGTATTCTGGTCATTTTGGACAGACCCAGAGGTCAAGAAATATCTAAATAAGGTTGACTAGAGCCAGTATAAGCTTTGACCGGGTCCAAAAAGGTGTGAAATGACGATTTTGCCCTTAGGGTTAAAATAGGACACGATAGGGCACCAAGGGCATTTTGGTCATTTCGCAGGGGATCTGTAATTGAGTCTGGACCCAGTATTAAAAAGTTAATGATATAAAGGGTCTAGATACTAAATGTGAGGTCAGTAGACATAAAAAGGATCTTCAGAAACATCAGGTGCAGAAAACAGCACGTTTTTCGAGGCGATGGACCGGGCCGGTACCGGAGTGGACCGGAAAGCTTCCGGAAGGCTCTAGCTCCCTCTCAAATTTCGTCACATGAAGCATATGGGTGGTGAGGTGTCCTATGAGGTGTCCCATGAGGTGTCCAGGGTGATGCAGTAATAGAGAATTAAAGAAAATAGGACATTCCAGGAAAAACCAGGACCAGAGGATCATAAGTCTTCCTAATTACAAGATTGCCATTGCTCAACACTATAAATACCCCCCCTTACTCCTTCATTTCGGTGCAAGCAAGAAAGAGAGGAAGAAAGAAGTTCTTGAGAGAGAAAGTGAGAGAAAGAAAGAAGTAAGGAAGTTCTGGTGAAGTTGGAAGTAGTAGAGAGGTTCTGAAGCTCTGCTTTTGAGGTAACAACTAATCCTAGCTCTTATGTAATGTCTTTGTGATGTGTTGTTTTGTTTGGTTGATTGTTTTCCTATATGTTATGCTTGAAGCTCTATTCCAATGCTATGATCATATGTTATTGAATATGGAAGCATGCAGCATACTTATCTGTACACAGTCACAAGCAAGCACCGTCACTCTGCATTACATATTTTGTTATGATTATTGTTACTGGGATTCTTTTGAATCTCATTCCCAAACATAACATTACAGGGGAGGTTCTGTCAAAATAAAATTTGGAAATCTTAAGAGACGCCGGTAGGCTGCCGAAGTTCCGGCAACGAAGACGGAACAAAGAAAGGAACTGATACGTACTGTGTACGTAGTGCTGTCTAAGGAGGCTGGAAGTGAGTGGACCCAGAAGGTTCATCCAGTCTTTCCTGGGTACTACGTAGAATGGTAGTTCTCATAAGGGAATTACCGAATCGGTATAACATCGGTTACTTTCTAAAGAAGAATTGTAGCAGTTATGCTGCCGGATTTTAGACAGAGAAGGATGTAATAAAATATGAGGGAGTTAATCATGCACTGAGATATAACAGTTGATTATTTGATATTAATTGTTATCTGGCCTGTATGACTGATATGTGTTGGTTGTATGCTTGGGTATGTAAAGACTAAATGCTGAAAATAGGCTCAGTGAATAATAACTCGTGAAGACCCATTCATGTTTGATAAATCATTAAAAATAGTAAATGATTGAATTAATGTACGAAATTTTTAGGGTATAAATTAGACATACTAAGATTTAATTTGATATATATAATGTATAAATTGGATGTATACACGAAAAGATATAAATGGTTAAAGTTGGGACCAGAATGCTGGATTCAGGAGGAAGTCATTGGATGAACAGTAATATTTGAACGTTTACCCACGTTAAATTTGTCAAGGATTGGTCAACCTATGATTTTTCCCTGAAATATATTTGAGTTAGCTTCACGTAGCAATTGGAACCACTTCATTTCGATTTTTCTATAATTAGTTATGAATTTTCAAAGTCAGGTCACTCATCTGGAATTTGCCACAATGAACAGTACTCGATATGAATAAAATTCCAGATTAAGTGTTTAGACTTCAATGACCCTGAAAGTGGTTTAAGTGCTACTGAATGGTCCCTAAGATGTATAAAAATAAGGATGTGACACTAAGAATGGTTAAGAGGAACCATAGCTGTAAGGGCGACTGAGCTGTAAGGAACTATATGCCTAGATAATGATGTGGATGATGAAGAGTTCTTTTCTGATCTAGAGGATGTGGTTATTATAACGAGTTATGAGAAATAATTAGTAACATAATAAATCTGTCTTAGCTCAGTGATGAGGTTGCTGTTTGAGGGGTTAGGACATGGATAGCTGTAAGCAACTATAATGAGAGATGTTAGTTGCTAAGAATCCATGTGGAAGGTCTGGGACCAAGCTGTTGCTCCTCTAGACCATCACTGGAGTGCGAATAAGACAGAGAGGGATGATCTTACTGGTTATAGATATGACTGCGTTATAAGAATCACATAGCTGTATAGGTCAGTAAGAAGTTCTCTTCAGGAAAGATGAGGTATCACTTAAAATTTCGAGGATGAAATTTTTAAAAGGGGAGGAGAATTGTAACATCCCGATTTTTGGTCTAGGAGATCGGGACAGTTCGCCTAGGTTCAAAATGAGGAATGTGAGGAATATCCTAAGTCTTAAGCCTACGAATTCTGCAGGAAGCTTGATATGGGCTGGCTCCTGTGTAAGATAACCTGATATGGGCGGGTTGTCGAGCTTTTCAATTAACGATGACTCCCGAAGAGTTTAAGGGATGAGTTATTGAAAGAGAATTTCTAGAACTTAAGTTAAGATATAATCAAGCTAATATTGCTTCCGCAGGTGTACTCTGAAGAGTCTAAGGGAGGATGTTTCATTTTCTAAGGCCCATAGTGACACCAGGGAAGGCCTAGGCCCATAATATCAGTTCAGTGGTAAGAGGGGCCGGTGTCCGGGAAAAATGTGCAAAATGACGAAAATGCCCTTATGTTATAGAATAACTGAAGAATGAGTAAAGGGTATTTTGGTCATTTGGCTAAGGTTAGACAGTCAAGAAAGGGTATCTGGATAGTTGACCAGGGCCAGAGAATACTCTGATAAGATATGAAAAGACAATAATGCCCCTAGACCTAGTAAGATAAAGAAAGGAAATGAAAGGACTTAAGTGCAATTATGGAAAGTTTAAAGCCAAAAAGGAAAAGTAGACAAAAGTGTAGGGTCCTTAAGTGTAATTTTAGCCAAATAGAAAGGAAGTTAAATGAAAAGAAGAAAAGTTCCCTGGGGCTAAATTGTAATTAAAGAAAGTCAGGCCGGAAGTGGTTTAGACTGCCCGAAAGCATTTCAGTCCCAGATTTCACCAGTAGAGAGAGCAAGTGACGCTCGGTAATCTGGCTTAATATAGGAATTTTTTTAAGACTCCAGATAACCAGAATTGATCTGATAATGAAAAAGTTATAAAAATTCCTACCGGATATCCTAGATTCCAGATCTAGGTGAGAAAATACAGGATGATGCGTCCTTATGGGGCGGATGTCAGGAAGCTGACAGAATACCGATAGGAGGCATGTAGAAAAAGTTATTCACGAATCAGTAAATACAGACGGGAGTGTGAGGCCTCCGGGGATCCGATAGGGAGATTTATCGGTATTTGAAAAGGGACTGAATGAGTTCGGATGATCTCAGTCAGATGACTGATATGACTCACAGGGATGCCTGAACACCGCAGGCCAGTGTATCGGACAGAAGGAGCCGGTGTTCGGATATGTGTATAAACGGTGTATAATAGTTAAAATATTCGAGGAACATGGCCAGGGGAAGATTCCTCGTAATGCGTGCCATGAAGGTAATGGACCCTGAAAGGCCCAATATTGGCGCCATCAAGGCCCAGTAAGACCCTTGAACTGATAGGTGGGCCAGTGTCCAGCAGAACCCCGGAAAAGTGCTAAATTACGAAAATGCCCCTGTGTTGTACTAAGAGTAATAGACGAATGGAGGGCATTTTGGTCATTCTGGATAGGCCCAGATGCCAAGGCACATACAGACAAAGTTACTCAGAGTCAGTATATGCCCTGACAGAGTACAGAAGGGTGTAAAATGACAATTTTACCCTTAGGGTTAAAATAGTGCAAGAAAGGGCACCCAAGGGTATTTTGGTAATTTGCCAAGGGATGTTTCTTGGGAATCGAGCCATCAGAGTACTTGAGCTTGATCAGGATCCAAGATAACATTCCCATAGCCCAAAAACGTAGCCCATGAAGTATATGGGAAAAAGTGGCATTAAAATACTATTTTAATGCTGTTTCAATAAAGTAAAGTTACTCGGTCGGCACGATAACCGAGGAGGTGATCAGATAAAGTCCTGGACTTATCTGGATAGCATTGGAAGGCGTGAAAGGTCCCTTCCAGATGCCACATGGCGTCATATTAGAGGGAGAAGAAAAGTTAAGGACATGTGACACAATCTTAGCCTGTGAGTCCAGTTTGTGGGAAATCGGACCGGACCGGTACTGGATTAGACTGGAGATACTGAGTCAGCTGATGAGGTGTCCAGGAATTGTGACATGTGAAGAATGTGGCGATAAGGTGTCCCATGAGGTGGCCTTGAGATGATGTCATGCATGATGCAGTAAAAGGAATAAAGAAAAATAGGAAATTCCGGAAAAACCAGGACCACAAGATCAGATGGCTTCAAAATTACAAGAATGCCATTGACCAAAACTATAAATATCCCCCCTTGCTCTTCATATGCCACGGCCAAGGGCCTTTTAGAGAGAGGAGGAGGTGCTAGAGAGAGAAAGTGAGAGGAAGAAAGAAAGAAAGGAAGTTCTGGCGGAGCTGGAAGCAGAATAGAGATAGTAGATATCTGCTGAGCTTTTGAGGTAGTAACTAATCCTAGCTTTTATGTAATGGCGTTGTGATTTGTTGTGCTATTGTTTGGTTGGATTATTGTCTTCTATGTTATGTCTGAAGCTCTGCTGTAATGCTTTGATCATATGTTATTAAGCATGGAAGCACGCAGCATACTTATCTGTACACAATCACAAGCAAGCACTATCACTCTGCATTACATATATTGTTATGATTGTTGCTACTGAGATTCCCCCGAATCTCATCCCAATAAGTAAACCATTATAGGGGAGGTTATGTCAAAGTGAATTTTGGGAATTTTAAGAGACGCCGTTATGCTACCGAAATTATGAAAAAATGGCAATAGTAGAGAAAGAAACTGATACGTACTGTGTACGTGGTACTGTCTAAGGAGGCTGGAAGTGAGTGAACCTAGCCGGTTCATCCAGTCTTTCCTGGGTACTTACGTAGAATGGTAGTTCTCACGGGAATTACCGAATCGGTACAAGATCAGTTACTTTCTGAAGATGAAGCGTAGCGGTTATGCTGCCGGATTTCAGGCAGGAAAAGATGCATAAATAGTAGACATACCAAGCTTCGATTTGATATATAGTATGACTCATTTGGATGTCTACACAAGGAGATATAAATTATCAAAGTTGGGACCAGAATGCTGGATTCAGGGAGAAAAATGTGGGATGAACAGTAAAGTTGACACGTTGACTGATGTTGACTTGGTCAATTAATGGTCAACGAGTTATTTTTCCCTGAAATATAATTGAGTTATCTTCAATTATCAATTTAAACCACTTCATTTTGATTTTTGTAGAATTAGTTATGATTTTTCGAAGTCTGGACACTCATCTGGAATTTGCACAGTGAACAGTACTCGATGAGAGTAAATCTCCAGATTGAGAAATTGGACTTCAGTGACCTTGTAAGTGGTTCTAAATGCTATCAAATGGTCCGTAAGACGTACTAGAGTAAGGATGTTTCACTTCCACATACATATTGTCCTCTTTTCCCTTAGGCAGCCCTAAGGCCACACGAGAGCACGATTTTGTTCTCCAGGCACATGAGGATTTAACTCCTTAGGCACCCGAAAACGCGTCCTCCGGGTATCAGAGCTATGCAGAAAAAGATATTATCCCCTCTCCCCTTAGGCAGGCACCTCTGGGCCCACACGAGGTCAGGGTTTTATTTCCCAGCACTGCCTGCCTACCACTCGTGCTTGCCTACCCCCACTGGGGCGCTTGGTGATGAGGGCGCTTAGTGAGTACTGGAAACGTGTTCATGAGGGAGAGGTATCCACACCCTTATAAGGCATACTTTGTTCACCTCCCCAACCGATGTGGGACTAATATCCTATTTCAGGGACTTTAACTTTCGAGAACTTGAAGCCATATGTTAGGCTCATTTCTTGGGCAAGCCTTATCCTAACTTTTGATTCTTTTGTTCATAAAAGACTAACTGAACAAAGTCTTTCCAAATGTAGATCTACTCTTGATAGTCACATAGAGGATCTACTTCTGAATATCATCTTAGACTAACATGTATCTCTATTTCTCATACTGTTCAGCTTGCCTACATCATGTGCTAAACCTCTAACTGATAACCTTTAGTGAGGCTAGCATCTTCATCCTTCATCAGGTCCCTGCGTATCTTTATCGTGACCTGAGTATGAACTAGGCGCAACGCATCCATAAACTTCAGTTGTGACCGTCTCATTCTACTTGTCATGACTAGACAGCTCTTCATTCTTTAGTCACGACCTCAGGTCACCTTTCATCATGGCCTAACTTCTCGAGGACTTCTAGCTATGTCCCAAACTACTTTACATCCGACCTGGATCTAACTTGCTTTAAGCATTTCCTTATAATGTTCTTGTCTAGTCTTTACCCTAGTAATGGCCGATCCTTACACATCAGTTGTGAACCATTTGCCAAAAGCTCACTTAGCTTTACATGCCACGTAGGGTATATGGCAATATCTGGCTTATGGCCATCTCATATCATGCTACTAACATGAAAACTTAATCCAGGTCAATGCCCTCTATTACATCTCTATTTATCATCCTTGCTACGACATTGAGGAACTACAGCTAAACTGACTCCTCTTGATTTCTACTTCCTTCCATCCCTTAACCTAAACTAAATAGTTCACTTCCCACAGCCTTTCTTGAGACTAGTATAGTCACATTGTCTGTCTTTCATAAAGAAGGCTGGGGTGGATTAGGGCTAGGAACATCCCTTTAATCTTTATCTATAACCTCGTATATTCCTGGACTGGGACAATAGGAAGGGATGTCACAGATTGTAACTAGATCTTAGGCTACTCATATCAAACTTATCCTCACATAATTACTAGACCCATCATTACCTAGTGTAGCATTATCTGGTGCAGCATTATCTGGTGCATACACAACATCTGACTAAATTTCTCATAATCTCCAGACTGTAAATTTGAGTCTACAAAAATATGCATAGGGTACCTTACTATAAACCTTCCTGATTGAGTCCCTTATGCTGTCATCTGAACTCTCTTCCCTACCTGAAGAGTCAAAGTCTAGGTGTACCTTATCTTTATACAGCATTACAGGTTGGGGGTCTCATTGATTAACTGATATTTCAAGCTTAACTTTATTAATCCCCATGTCTACTGCTGCAACATTTACTCTGTGGTCTGTCGTTGCGACCAAAAGTCTTCTTTCATCGTGACTTATGACTTAACTTGTCGCAACTTGGACATCTGGTATCCTTACTGTATTATCTGGTCACAACATGATACTTTGAGCTACTTTTATAGCTTCCTTAGTCATGAACTGATCAGCTTCTATCTCTATCCATAGAGGAAATTGCTTCTTAAACATTATTCTGCTTTGTCCAGCCACATTGTGTTAATAAACACGAGACCTCGGCTGTATCAGCTAATTAATATTAGCCCATCGTAATTATATCCTTCGTAAGACTATAAAGCTCGGGGTACAGCCTCATTCATCTGGGTGTCACTATTTTCTGTCTAAACCTTTCCAAGTAGTGAACATCATCCCTATATCATACTCTAAGGAGAGAACCATTCAAATTTCTCATTTGTCTAAGGGATCAGTCTAACTAAACCAGAGCATCACTGAGCCAGAACCTTCTGTTATGTGCCAAAATCTTATGCTCTGAGCCAGAACCCTTTTTTCTATGCTAACTTTATTCTGTACTAACGCTAGAAATCATGTATTCAGAGTATTTCCTAAGCCAAAATCCTTTGCTCTGATACCAAAATGAAACATCCTCCTTTAAGACGTCTCAGAGTACACTTACGAAAGTAATCTTAACTTTATTATATCTCTCTTTGCCAAAAATCCTGACAGAACATAACTGTACTGATTCGGTAAGTCCCATGAGAACTACCATTCTACGTAAGTACCCAGAAAAGACTACATGAACCAGCTAGGTCCACTCACTTCCAGCCTCCTTAGACAGCACCTACGTACACAGTATTTTCTATATTCTGCTAGTACAACAGCATTTTCTAGTAAATATCCTTAAACCTCAACCTTAAATTTTGAGCTTAAACCTTAACTTTACTTATACTCAATTGGAATTATCTTAGATTATTGGAATACCTCTTAAACTTAAAAACATTTATTTCCAAGAGTTGGGCTTACGGGTACTGTTCACTATCACTATTCACTGGGTAATTCTAGATTGCAGCCTGAACTTTGAAAATTCATAATCAAATCTAGAAAAATCGTTTTGAGGTGATTCCAATTTCTAATGAAATATGTTTCATTTAAATATGACAGAAAATATCAAAATGAGGTTTCCTTGTCCAGATCAAATCAGTTTATTCGTTGAACTTTACTGTTCATTTGGTAAATCTTAAAGTTCCAGTTTCTTTGCCCCATTTTTAAAAATTAATTTCTCCTTATATACTTATCCAATTGAGTCAAATTACCCATGGATTTAAAGCTAATAATGTGTAATTTAATGTCATAACATTTCATGGAAAAACTCCTTCATTTACTATATGAAATTAGTGCATGAACCTCATTGCCTCTGAGTAGTCGTATTATCTTATTCCAGATTTTAACTCCCGACATTGAAAAATCATAACAATTCGAGTTATTAACCAAATGAGGCGTTCTTGGTGTCCAATTAAAGCTACGGATCTTAGATATGTTCATACCAAATTTCACATAAAATCTCACTAGATAAGCTGCTCAAACTATCGCTGGAAGTAGACTGACTCTCATCAGATCCAGTGCATGCATACAATATACATACCAATATATCATCACATAAATTAAAGGCATGCTTTCCAAGTCATACACCATTCATACATCCACCATTACCTCCTTCCTTGTGATGTTCCAGTACCTAGATCATGGTTATGGGGGGTGAGATTCAGGGGAATCTCAGCAGCAAAAATACCAAACAATGCATGTATTAATGTAAAGACTTGTGCTTGCTTGTGAAAGTGTTATCATAGTGTGATGAGCATGCTTCCATGTATCATATGAAATACAATTGGCCAAAGAAATCATAAAATAACAGCGCTTCAATCATCTACCATATACACACAATTCAACCAAGCCATAACACAATCAAGCATACATTACATACATACAAGTTTAGGGTAAGTCCACTACCTTGGATTTAAGCTTTCTTTCTTATGCTTGCACTTGCTTCCCAAGCTTTCCAATCATGAAGCTTTTTGGTCAATCATTCCCCAACACCTTCTTAGAGGTTTCAAGGTCCTAAATACATTCATATTCATTACATAATCCATTAGGACCATGAACTCAAACACTACTCAAGACTACCTCTCTTGAACCTTTAACTTGCTTTAACTAACATAACTTTCTTTAATCTTTGCCAATTAACTTGGCCTTTGAACCAATTGATGTCTTGACCTTACCCTACACAATTTCACCTTTTGAATCCATTTATGAACTCAAAATAACCAAACTCCAGCAACAATACACTGTTCTGTACAGATTTGGAAAAGCATACATAAATCTTCCAAAAATTCTCATTTTGATTCTAATGCTTCCCATACTTGTTCCTCCACTTTTCCACCACACAAAATCTCATTTTAAGACCATTGGAAGGGTCAAAATCATGAAATTCAGATCACTATTCACGCGAGTGAACAGTACCGAAAGGAATTTTCAACATTATAACCTTTAATTCCAATGGTTTCCAAGGTTCAAAACCTTTCCAATCCTACACAAAATCATCATATAAACTCAATGGAAGCATTAAATCATTGAAATTCCATTTCCTTCTATCATGAACAGTGCAAACTGAAATGGTAAAGTCAAGAGCATCAACTTACTTCACAACCAAGCATGTAACTATCTATGACTTAAAACTCATATTCCTTTCACATATACATAAAAATTCCAGCAGAATCTCCCCAAGATTTAGGCCTCAAAAACCACTTAAACTCAAGCACAAACCATAAGAACAAAGCCTAGAAGTAAGGGAGCAACTTACCTTACAAGCTTCTTCAAGATCCTTGCTTCTTCCTTGCTTGAGAAATATTTTCCAAGAGCTTCCTTCCCCTTTCTTGCTCATGGTTTTGGCTTGCAAATGAGGGGGTATTTATAGCAAAAGTCATGGGCCATTTGAAGGCCAAGATCACATTGGGAACTATTTGATCTAATGGTTAAAGGTTTGATCTTGAAATGCCTTTTCTCTTCACACTCATGACCTTACCACCATGACATCACTAGCATGGCCTACTTGGTGCACCTAATCCTTCCTCTTTTTGGGTGCCATTTTGAAGTCCTTGTGGGTTCCACCATGTGCAACACCTAATTCTTACTTTATTATCTTTTTCTTTCTTTTTAAAAATCCATAAATTATTCATTATGGGACTTGGGCTCCAAGATAACTTTTGGGCCTTATTGGGCTGGCCTAGGACGAAATGTTGGGCCTCTTTTAGGTCCAATAGCTAATTGGCACAAATCCCAATGTACTTTCCTCATACCGATATCCATAAATTATCCTGATCTTAGCATAAATGCTAAACACCTCTTTTAATTGTTCTAACATTTTTAGAAATTCATTCTAATATAAAATGAATTCTCTACAAAGTTTCATAATTTTTTGAGAACCAGAAGTCCTGTTAAAAATTACATACGTTTCCTTTTACCCTTTATCGGTGTCTTTTTTCACCGTAAATTCCATAATTAATTCTACAGGACTCCTTTTTTACTTCTGTCAACTCCATAAGTTCTCATATTAATTATAATAATTTACTATCAATTTTCATCTGATATCCTTCCATTGTATGAAATGACCAAAATACCCTCCATTTACTTCTAGGGCATCACAGTGGCATTTTCGTAATTTTGCACTTTGGCTCTTAGACATTCTTTCTCTTGTAATTAATCCCTTTCTTTACATAAATATGGCCACCTCTGTTCCTAAACATCTCATATATTTTATTCAATTTGTACATACAATTTAGTACAGAAATTAGGGATGTTACACGGCAAGCAAAGCTCACTCAAGAGAAATAAAATTCTTTAAAATTCATTTATTCAAATTTGCTTCAATTAAAAAAAATGTAGCCTTACATAGGCAGCAAAAGAATAATCTAGAATAAAAAAAAAACTACATCATAAATGCTATAAATGTGCCTTAATGATGATTGACTATCTTGGTTGGCACCAATTAAGGCTAAAGGAAATAGGAAAATTACCTTTTCTTGAAGAGAAAGGCTGCTACCTAAAAATAGGAAACTAACCTAAAATATTCTTATGCAATCTTTGACCAAAAGGCCTTATTTAATGCAAATAGAAATGGAAACTTAAAAAAAATGAAATTAAACCATAACTAATACATAAAGACACCTTCTTGATGCTTCTTGAATATTTTTGGACGCCACTTATGCTCCTCCTCCAAGGCACATGCTTGTCACATGGTATTTTGAGTGAATTCTTCAATCTGGACTGTACATGGGCCTTGTGCATCATCTTGTTTGGCTTCTAGCAATGTAATCACCATATTTGGACCCTTGATGGGCTGATTGAGGGATGCTTCTTCCAAATAAATAGGTTCTAACTCTTTAAGATCTTTTATCAAATAATTCAACACCTCTTTCCTAGATTTGGTCCTTGCTCTCGTCATTGGGCCTGCAATGCCTCGTAATGGGTCCTTAAGAGTATTAGACTTCCATCTTTTAGCTTGGGCTCCACGCTCTGTGTTTTGGTCTTCCTTTGATGCTTGATCCTGCCATGCTCCTCTATCATTCCCTCCCTGCTCAAAAGGATTCGTCCTTGAATCTATAGCATCATAGAGAGATAAATCAGTCACATTAAATGTAGCACTTACATTACCGTAGGAGCTAGGCAAATCTATTTTATAAGCATTATCATTGATTCCCTCCAGGACTTGGAAAGGGCCATCTCCTCTTGGCTGCAACTTAGACTTGCGTTGTTCTGGAAACCTCTTCTTTCGCAAGTGTACCCAAACCCAATCTCCAGGCTCAAAGATAACTTTCCTATGACCTTTGTTAGCTTGCTTTGTATATTGCTCATTCTTTCTCTCGATGTTGGCCCTCACCTTAGCATGTAATTCCTGCACAAACTCAGCTTCATTAGCATTTGTTGGGGTTGGCCAATCCCTGATAGTTTTCACCTTCTCTTCATCCACATGGATCCCTTGAGCACCTACAACAAAACTAAGAAACACAACAGAATCCATGCAAAAAGAACATTTTTTAAAATTAGCATACAAGCTATTTTCTCTAAGAGTTTTAAACACCTCACATAGGTGCATAACATGGTCATTTAAAGTTCTGCTGTAAACAAGAATATCATCAAAGTAGACAACCACAAATTTTCCAATAAATGAATGAAAACATGATTCATTAAGCTCATGAATGTACTAGGTACATTGGTCAACCCAAAGGGCATAACCAACCATTCATACAATCCAAATTTAGTTTTAAAAGCTATTTTCCATTCATCTCCCTCTTTCATGCGAATTTGATGATAACCACTCCTTAGGTTAATTTTAGAAAATAATGTAGCACCATGTAACTCATCTAACATGTCATCTAACCTAGGAATAGGATAACAATACTTAACTGTTATTTTGTTGATGGCTCTACAATCAACGCACATTCGCCATGAACCATCTTTCTTGGGCACTAGAAGTACTGGAATAGCACATGGGCTTAAACTTTCCCTTACAAATAATTCAACGTCTCTTTCCTAGATTTGGTCCTTGCTCTTTCATTGGGCCTGCAATGCCTCGTAATGGGTCTTTAAGAGTATTGGACTTCCATCTTTTAGCTTGGGCTCCACGCTCCGTGTTTTGGTCTTCCTTTGATGCTTGATCATACCATGCTCCTCTATCAGCAGCATGGTCAGTGTATATGATAACTTTAGAACTCAAAAGATAATATCTGAATTTGTCAAGTGCAAACACTATAGCAAATAGTTTTTTTTCTATAGTAGTGTAGTTCTGTTGAGCACTATCTAATGTCTTAGATGTATATGAAATGACTTTGGATAGCTTACCATCTTTCTGTCCTAACATGGTACCTACAGCTTCATTTGATGCATCACATGAAAGCTCAAACTCTAAGTGCCAATTAGGTGCAACAAGTATAGGTGGTGTGATAACCATAGTTTTAATAGTGTCAAATACTCTCTTACAAGTTTCATCAAAACAGAATTCTACATATTTTTGCATGAGTTTAGATAGTGGAGATGCAATCTTGCTAAAATCCTTTATGAATCTTCTATAGAATCCAGCATGCCCTAGGAATGACCTTAGTTCCTTCAAAGATTTGGGATAGGGAAGAGAAGAAATAACTTCAATTTTAGCTTTATCTACCTCAATCCCATTCTTAGATATTAAATGTCCTAGAACTATGCTTTTATCTACCATAAAATGGCACTTCTCAAAATTCAGCACAAGCTTCTTCTTAATGCATCTTGCTAAGACTCTATCTAGACTCTCTAAGCATTCATTAAAGTCCTCACCATACACTGTGAAATCATCCATGAATACCTCCATGTTTCTCTCCAAGAATTCACTGAATATGGACATCATAGCTCTTTGAAATGTTCCAGGAGCATTGCACAAGCCAAGTGGCATCCTCCTATAGGCATAGGTACCGAATGGACATGTAAATGTAGTCTTCTCTTGATCTTCTGGTGCAATGGGTACCTGAAAATATCCAGAAAAACCATCAAGAAAGCAATAATTAGCTTTTCCAGCAAGCCTTTCCAACATTTGATCTATAAATTGAAAGGGAAATGATCCTTCCTAGTTGCATCATTCAATTTCCTATAATCAATGCACACTCTCCATGAATTCTGCACTCTAGTAGGGATTAGTTTATTCTTTTCATTCCTTACCACAATTATACCACTCTTCTTAGGAACCACATGAACTAGACTCACATATTCACTGTCTGAAATTGGGTAAATAATGCCAGCATTTAACAACTTAGTCACTTCTTTCTTGACTACATCAGATATCAAGGGGTTTAGCCTTCCTTGTTGCTGTTTAATAGGCTTAGCTCCATCATTTAACAGAATTTTATGTGTGTATACAGATGCATCTATACCAGGTATATCAGCTAGAGTCCAACCTATTGCTTTCTTATGTATTTTTAAGACTGAAATCAATCTCTCTTCCTCAGAAACAGAAAGTGCATTAGCAATTATGACAGGAAGTGTACTATTGATAGCCAAAAACACATATTTATGGTTACTAGGAAGTGGTTTGAGTTCCAACTCAGGTGGCTGAACAGTTGATGGCCCCAACTTCCTAGTTTCTACAGCTGCAATAGGTTTCATCATTTCTGTCATCACAGGTTTTGCAACTTCCAATTCTATTTTTGCAATGAAATCCTTAATAGAAATATCAGTAACATCAAAAGAAAAAGATTGTAGGGTGGAAAGTAAGCTATCAACTGAAACTTGGTTAATACTTGACACATCACCACTACTATCCAAAGAAAATACAGAAGAAGAAGAAGAAATTTCAAATTCAAACAATTCATATTCAGCTTTTTCAGAATTCTACACAACAACTCATGTTCATCTTTAGCTTCTTCAATATATGCATCAATTGTACTTAAGCCTAACAGTAAGTAATCTTCGAATGGATGTCTCATTGCTTCATAGACATTAAAATTTATGACATTATCACCCACTTCCATTGTGATGCTCCCATTTTTCCTGCTAATCATAATGTTGGCTGTCCTAAGGAATGGCTTACCCAAGATAATAGGTCCCTCTGAATTTGACTCTTGTGTCATGTCTAAGACATAAAAATCTACAGGTATAATCAAGTCTTTGACCTTCACTAATATATCCTCTAACAGTCCCTCTGGTTTCCTAGTGGTTCTATCAGCAAGCTGTACTATCATTAAAGTCTCCTTAAGTGAGTCTATGCCTATGCCTAATGATGTATAGATGGAAGTTGGCATGGCATTAATAGCTGTACCAAGATCTAACAAAGCATTAGCACACTGAAACTTGTCAATAGTAATTGGAACTGTAAATGAACCTAGATCATCACATTTTATAGGAAGTTGTGCCTTAAGTAAAGCTGACACACTAGATCCCACTTGCACCCTTTCATTTGGTTTGCAGATTCTCTTATTAGTGCAGAGTTCTTTCATAAATTTCCCATTCTTAGGTATACTCTTGATTAGATCCACAAGTGGTACATTAACTTCTAATTTACCTAACAGATTCAGAATATCTTATTCTTGTTTTTCTTTAAAAACCTTCTTTGGACACATGTATGCATTAGGAAAAGGTAGGTGCTTAATACTTAGCTCCTTGTCATTCTGCTCTGCATCTTCATGTTCCTTTTTATTTTGAATTCTGCTGGATTCCTGACTTGCATTGCTGGAACTATCTGCTACTTTCTTTATCACAGGTGGTTGTACAGATTCCTTCCTTACAGGTTACTCATCCTGCTGCAGGGTATCCTTCTCCTTGCTGCTTTCTGATCTGTTCTGCTGCTCAATTAATCTATTGTTCTTCCTGTCATCATCATTGGCATCTGCTTCCCCCACTGTTCTTCCACTTCTCAAGCTCACAGCATTTACAGACTTTGGGTTAACAACTGTGTTGGAGGGTAAGTTGCCTCCTATTCTGGCCTGAATATCATTTACTGAATTGGCTAGCTGTGATACATAGCCATTCATGTTTCAGCCTTTGTTTCCCATTGTTCTAACTTGTTCTCCAAAGCAGCAAACTTAGATTCTGCCATTGCTAAGTTGTTCTCCACGGTAGATCTCAATTCCTTGAAGTTAGAGCTGAAGTTTGTATTAATGGAATTTATATTTGAATTCATCACAGTAATGCTCTTGAGTATCTCAGAAATTCCATTATCTTTTACAGCATTAGACACTTCTATGGCTCTAGAGGATTCAGCCACTTGCTTTCTTAATTTTCCTAAGTGTCCTATTAATTTCTCTATCCAAAGGAATGAGTTCAGAGCTCTTGTTCATGCAATTCAAGCTTAACAATGATGCAGAAGAGAAGATATATCAATAATGCAGCAAATTCAGCAAATGAAATCAGTTAGTCACAGTTTAGAAATATAAGGTCGCGACAAAAAGGACAAGAGGTGGCGACTCAAAATCCCAGAGAGCTAATATCACGACAAAAATGAACCACAAGTCGCGACTGTCAGTCACAGAGAGCAAAATTGTTTGAATATGGATTTTTGGTCGCGACCAAATATAACTTTGGTTGCGACTAACAATCACAGAGAGCACAAGCTTGAAGTCAGAAATTTCTGGTTGTGACCAAAATACACTTTGGTCGCGACTAAAAACAACAGAGAGTTTTAGTCGTGACGAAGTGTCAATCTAGCTGCGACTAGAAATTACAGAGAGCAAATGTTTGAAATAAGAGATTTGTCGTTACGACCAAAATGCACTTAGGTCGTGACTAAATATCACAGAGAGGTTTAGTCGTGACTAAGTGTCAATTTGTTCGCGATTACAAATCATAGAGATGAAAATTTGAAGAAAAATATTTTTGGTTACGACCAATCAGATCTCAAGTCGTGACTAAAAATGACAGATAGTAAATATGAGTTGAAAACTGATTTCAGGGTGCGACCAAATGTGTATCTGGTTGCGACTTGAAATCACAGAGCACTTTTGTCGCGACTAAAAAACTAAATGGTCAAGACTTAACAGATATAAATAGAAAAAATAGCAGAAGAACTGAAAACAACTACCTACTCTTTATGGTTTTGGGCCCAGGAGATTGCTTAGGAAACCTTAACAAGTAAGGCTCCCCGGCAACATCGCTATTTTGATAACTGTCATTTCTAATTATCAAACAAAACTAAGCTAACCAATAGTAAGTGGAGGCTAACCTAGGTCGGATCACAAGGAGTTACTGAATGTTAGAGTTCCTAATTAATCTATTGAGCCACAAATTAACAAGTTAAGCAGATGAGTTATGTTTTGAACTATCAACTAACTTCAGAAAGTAAATATATTCTATTATTTCTGTTTTTAAGTGATTAAGATGATGAGATGAATGAATGAATGACAAGTGTATTCCCTTTCAGATTACCTTACCTTCATTGTCCATAGAATATCAAGAGTTAATCAATTGAACTAGAATAGGTTAGCTAACAACTCACTAGCTAAATCTCAATCAACGCTACAACTCGCAGACATTAAAAGAGAATAGGAATCGTTCAACATAGAGATAATAAAATATGAATATTAATCAAATGATCATTACTGTAGGAAGAAAGAATCCAACTCGGTTCCTAATTCCTTATCATCTATTACTCTAATTGAATCAATAAACCAGAAGTGAATACATCAACTAGATATAGTTAAATCTAACTTAAAGACTCAATAACTCCCTGTTAAGCTTGAAGGACTCTGGTTTGGTGTCATCTCCAAGGAAGCATAGCAACTCATCCTTGCATTGCTATATGAACTTAGCAGCACACATTGGTACAACAACAGTAGTCATGTGGAAATGGAAAAAGAATGTGAAGATGATGAACTGTAGAACCTTTCTCTATTCTATTGACTAGAATAGAGCAAGGTTGCAGAAAAGAAATGAGAATGGAGAAGAAGATGATGTGTGTGTGAAACTGGAATCTGGATCAAATGAATGGAATGATGCATGTGAATGGTATATCAGAATGTATGGGGATGTATCCGATCATGAATAATATGCGTATGATGTGATATATAGGAAGTCTGAAATGTATGAGTGAATCAATGGAGCTATCAGATGCCCTCCATCTCCAGCTATCATCACATGATCTGGTATTTTGTTCAGCACATGCTTCCCACTTGTTGCTGGCAACTTGCTCATTCTGTTCAGATAGAGTGTGCTGATGTGTACAGTGCACACGTGAATAGTACCAAATATGTGGAGTTCATTTCTATTATTGCACATGTTTGATCTCCCACTTGCAATCTGTTAAGTCCAGCCATGCAATCCATCCCATGCTTAAATCATCTTTTTGTCCAGCTGTCCCTTCTGTCATTCGCTGATTGATTTATGCATTTGAAGTTTGGTAGCGACCTTATATATATCAGGTCCCGACTAATATTTACAGAGAGCGCTTCTTCTTTGCTGATTGAAGTTTGGTAGCGACTGTGAATCAATAAGGTCGCGACTTGAGTTCACAGGAAAGCTCTACTTTGCTGATTGATTGTTGTGTTGACCTGAAATGGACATTTAATAGATTATTTATCCAATTAAGCACTAAAATCACATCATTTAAATTCCCATTTATCCAATTTCATATTATTAACTAATTTGCTCAATATAGTTGTAAATGTGGATAAGAATCAATAATAAACTCTCTTTTAACATATTAAAAATAGTATAAATATGAGTTTATCATACATTAAGGAAGGAGATTATTCCTATAAAACAATATGCTCAAGAGTCTTTTCATGAGTTTTGGGGAAGGTTTCAAGAATTGCTAGCTAAATGTCCATACTATCAGATTCCAATTGAACATTTGGTGTAGTACTTTCACTCAGGATTACAAATAATAGCATGCAAAAAGAATTTGGATGCAGCTGCTGGGGGTTCTATTGATGATCTAACACCTGATAAAGTATGGAACTTGATTGAGAGGATAGCAAATAATGAGCAATAGTATGGAGGTTATGATGTTAGACAAGTTTATGAGGTTTCTGCAAGGTCTTCTTCTCAAGATTACAATAGCCTATCTTCTCAAGTTGGTACTATGAATGCTCAGATCCACCATCTAGCTACTCAATTGAGCAATTCACATGTTTAGAGCCCATACTCTCAAGCTCTAGTTGGTCCTAGTAGTCAGCTTTGTTCTTCTCCAATGCATACTAGTGACAAGTGTCCTACACACTATGAGGATGCATCAGCTATCTATCAAGGCAAACCAAATCAGTATCCACAAAGGAATCCATACTCCAACACATATAATGAAGGATGGAGAGATCATCCCAATTTCAGATAGAGGGATGGAGGTGGAGACATGAATTTTGGGTAGAACAGATTCAACAATGATGGCAATTGGCTGAACCTCAAGAGCTCTAGAAGTACCTGCTGCTACAAAGGATGCATGAATATCTGAGATACTCAAGAGCATTAATATGATGAACTCGAATATAAATTCCATAAACATAAACTTCAGCTCTAACTTCAAGGACTTGAGATCTACAGTGGAGAGCAACCTAGTAAAGATAAATTTTAAGTTTGCTGCCTTGGAGAATAGAATTAAGTAGTGGGAAACCAACACTTCAAACATGAATGGCTATATATCACAATTAGCCAATTCAGTAAATGAAGTTCAGGCAAGGATCAGTGGAGATCTACCTTCAAATACAGTTGTTAACCCCAAAACTGTGAATGCTATAAATCTAAAAAGTGAAGAGAAAGTTGGGGAGCAAGTTGCTGATGCTGAAAATGAATATGAAGGTGAGGTAGACACTGATTCCAACAGTCAAATGAAGAATAGCATAGAGAAGTCTGAAAGCAAGAAGGAAGAACAACTCCTTGAGAAGAAAAAGGTTATAGAAAGTCAAATTAATTCTGCACAAGATTCTGAGGGTTGTGGACAGCTAAACAGAAAGGAAACTGAGCTACTAGAGACTATGGATTCAGAGTCAAGAAACCCTAGGGTGGATACAACTGAAGAAGCACAATCAGCAGAAAGTTTAGAGCTCAAGCAGGAAGAAGCAAGTTCTGGTGTAGCTAAGAAAGAGGTGAATCTTAAGGATTTACTTGTTCCAAAGGAACTCATGAGTAGCAAGAAAGTCTTAGAGCAACAGAACAAGGAAATCATTGATTATTTCAGCAAGGTTGAAGTAAATGTGCCTATGCTAGAGAGGGTTCAAAGAGTGCCAGAATATGCAAAGTGCTTGAAGGACAGTTGCAATCACAGAAAAAGAGACAAACCTAATGAATTGGTGCAAGTGGGACCTAAAGCTTCTGCATTTTTTGAAGCTCAATTTCCAGTAAAGTGCCAAGATCCAGGTGCATTTTCCATTGCCTGTACAATTGGTAAGATAACTGTTTCTAGAGCATTATTAGATTTAGGTGTTGCTATTAATGTGATGCCTAGTTCAGTTTATCATGCTCTAGAAGTGAATTTGATTAAACCAACTAAAGTGTTAGCTAAATTGGCTTATAAGAGTATTATAAATCCTAAGGGAATCTTAGAAGACATTTTAGTTCAAGTTAAGAACCTTGTTTTTCTTGTGGACTTTTATGTTTTTGATATGACAACTGAATCTCTTGATGATAGTACTCTTATTCTAGGAAGGCCATTCTTGAAAACAGTTAACACCATGATTTGCATTAAAATGGAATTTGGTGGGCACATAATTCAATTTAACATGTATAGACATCCACATCAGGAATATTCTCTCCTAGGACTTAACATGATAGATGCATTACTTGAAAATAAGTGTGATGATATTTGTGAGCTTGATAATGATGATGAAGTTGAAGAACATTCCATTTCCTTCTCCTCCACTAATTTCTCTTCTTTTTCTTCATCTAATGGTGATGTGTTATGCATTAATTCTCAAATTGATGGCTGGCTTCCCACTATGGGTGCTTTTTCCTCATCTCCATCTACTATTTCTTCCTTTGGTACTAACCACACTATTTCAAGTGATGCACACTATCCAGGAAAGTTTTTGGTAAATATAACAGAATTGCAGGGTAAGGACATTACAGCAGATTTTGAGAGACAAGAAGTCAGAATTTATGGGTTAAGGAAATTTCAATTTAATAGTTATAGTATCATTTATTCTAACACTATTTAGAGGAATTTCAACTTGGAATCTTTAGACATCTCAGGGCTGCAGGAATTAAAGGATGTGATTCAACATCAACATAATTGCACTGCTGGAACATCAAAAATAATTGCTGCTGGATATGTTGCTGAATTGGTGCAAAAATCAGAGAGCAATGCATATGGTGTAGAGCCTAAGGAGTTGAGCCCATCTGTTATTCAACCTCCAGAGATGATCTTGAACAACTTCCAAAGAATCTAGAGCATCAAAGACAATTCAAGATCAATGGCCATTTGTGGAAGCTGTTCAAAGAGAATTTCAAACCCCCATAACATTAAGGTTATCTTATACCTTGTTTCCCCTCTTACAATAGTCTACTTTAATTAGTTTTATTATATACTTGAGCTATATTTGTTGATTAAGTGAGGGGGAGGAGACCAAGTCTGTAACATCCCGATTTTTGATCTAGGAGAACTGGGAAGTAGTCTGATATGGGCAGGCTGCTAAACCCGTAGTCCTAGGGTAGTAATCTGATATGGGCGGATTACTTACCTGTATTTTGTAGGAATCCGAGGGATGAGTTATTGAAAGAGAATTTCTAGAACTTAAGATGAAGGATAAGAAGATGAGAGTAGATGCCAGAAAGAGAATGCAGGGGCAAAATCGTAATTTTAGGAAAGATCGGGCTGGTAGCCGATGAGTACCATATTTTGCCAGAAAATAGAGAAAATTATGCTGATCATTTCACTGAACTGTGAAATATGCATATGAGGTCTCTAGGTGTATGAAAGAATTATAAATATGACCAGGGGTAAAATGGTCATTTTGGAAAAGTGTGCGCGTGAGCGCTTTTTCAGGCCAAAACAGCCCGGTCCGGATAAAATATCTGAAAATACCGAGAGATAGAGAAAAGGATTCCGGGTTGAATGAGGAGTCACGGAATTTTGATTTGAGGTCCGCTTTTTCTGTAAAAATTCTAAAAGATGGGAATTTACAGTTATAATCCGTAAAGGAAAAGCAGTCCCGATAGGGATGATCGGACTGTGGCCAGTGCCGTATAGTATTTCTAAGGCCTTTAGTGACACCAGGGAAGGCCCAGGCCTATTAGATCAGTCCAGTGGTAAAAAGGGCCGGTGTCTGGGAAAAAGGTGCGAAATAAAGAAAATGCCCCTATGTTATAGAACAGCTGAAGAATGAGTAAAGGGTATTTTGGTCATTTGCCTAAGGTTAGACAGTCCAGGGAAGTTATCTGGATAGTTGACCAGGGTCAAAGAATACTCTGGTAAGATGGGAAAAGACAATAATGACCCTAGACCTAATAAAGTAAAGAAAGAGAGACTAAGGGTATTTTGGTAATTTGCCAAGGGGTGTTTCTTGGGAATCGTGCCATCAGAGTACTTGGGCTGGATCAGAGACCCAAGATGATATTCCCAAGCCCAAAAACGCAGGCCCAGTGATTCAGGGGGAAAAGTGACATTAAAATAATGATTTAATGACTTTTCAGTAAAGTAAAGTTACTCGGTTGGCACGATAACCGAGGAGGTGATCAGATAAAGTCTAGGACTTATCTGGATAGCATTGGAAGGCGTGAAAGGTCCCTTCCAGATGCCACATGGCATCATCTTAGAGGCAGAAGAAAAGTTAAGGACACGTGGCATGATCTGAGCCGCTGATTCCGGTGCAAGACTCTGGAACTATCTGGAAATGCTGAGTCTGCTGATGAGGTGTCCCGGGATTTAGACATGTGAGAAATGTGCTGCTGAGGTGTCCGCTGAGGTATCCGCTGATATGTCCTGGATGATGCAGTAAAAAGGAATAAAAGAAAATAGAAAATTCCAGGAAAAACCAGGACCACAAGTTCATATGGCTTTAAAATTACGAAAATGCCATCGAAGGAAACTATAAATACCCCCTCCCCATTCATTTGCATCACGGTTTTGGGCAAGAAAGAGAGAGAAAGAAGAGAGAGAAGGAGAAAGAAAGAAGAAAGGAAGTTCTGGCGGAGCTGGAAGCAGCATAGAGATAGTAGAGTTCTGCTAAGCTTTTGAGGTAGTAACTAATCCTAGCTTTTATGTAATAGCTTTGTGATTTGTTGTGCTATTGTTTGGTTGGATTGTTGTCTTATATGTTATGCTTGAAGCTCTACTGCAATGCTATGATCATATGTTATTGAGTATGGAAGCACGCAGCATACTTATCTGTACACAATCACAAGCAAGCACTGTCACTCTGCATTACGTATATTGTTATGATTGTTGCTACTGAGATTCCCCTGAATCTCATTCCCCATATCTAACCCATTACAGGGAAATTATGTTGAACTGAATTCTAAGAATTTTAAGAGACGCCGTTATTCTGCCGAATTTAAGACTGAACATCAGAATATGATAAGTACTGTGTACGTAGGTGCTGTCTAAGGAGGCTAGAAGTGAGTGGACCTAGCCGGTTCATCCAATCTTTCCTGGGTACTTATGTAGAATGGTAGTTCTCATGAGGGAATTACCGAATCAGTACGGTTCAGTTCTTTGTACAAATGAAGCCTAACGGTTATACTGCCGAAATTCGGGCAGGAAAAGATGTAATAGAAATATGAGAATTTTGTGTATGACTTGTTGTATGACATTTTATTATTTAATAATAAATATTGTTTGGCATGTTCAATTTGCGAATGAGAAATGAAAAGAAAAATTCGCAGGTCATGAGGTAGCAGTATTCTGACCTCAGTTTGACCTAATAAATGAAAGAATTTGGCCACGAAATTTAGTAAGCCAGTTGTACACATCTGGGGCATTCCGTGGATAGGTAATAAGACTTGTTTGGATATGTAGAATGAGATAAACCAGTTCTCAAAGTAAAGGTTCAGAATAAGGAACTTAAGAGTAAAATTTTAAATTTCTGGGCTTAAGTTAAGATATTATCAAGCTAATATTGCTTCCGTAAGTGTACTCTGAGTGGTCCAAGGGAGGATGTTTCAAAGTCAGTAGGGTAGATAAATACTTCTATGAATAAATCGAAGATTGTGGTTCAGAGTTGTCATGATTACTGCTGCCTTTGTATGTGCTTCATCACTTCTTCACATTGAGGACAATGTAGAAATTAAGTGTGGGGGAGGATGAACTTTATAGCGTGTGAGATGGATGAAATTCAGATAGTTGCTGTGATTCTGTATCTTTTGGTCACGACCATATGTTATTCTTGTCACGACTAATATGTGTGAATATGTCAAGTTTCTTCTCTGTGAAAATTAGTCGCTATTTTTGCCGCGACCAGGAGTTCATATTTTTTGAAATTTACCTATCTGTGATGTTTAGTCGTGAACTATGCTTTATCTTTGTCGCGACTGTAACTTTTTGTGAATTTTGGTCGTGACTAGATTGACACTTGGGTCACGACCAAAGCATGTGTACTTAACAGGTTTACTCTCTGTGATTATAAGTCACGACCAGTGTCCATTTATGTCGCGACCAGTATTCCCTGCTTCCTAAAAATTTCATCTCTGTGTAAAAAGTCGCAACCAAATGTCCTTTTGTCGTGACTAAAAGTGATCTTCTGCTGAAACCTTCTCCTATTTAATTCTGATTGTTGCTTGGTCTTTTGAATTTACTGTCATGGACTCAAATTGAATTTTAAACATATACTTTTGAATATTGGCAAACTTGATTAAGTGTGAGTTGCTTGTTTCATTGATTGATTACTGGGAATTGTGCGTCATGAACGATTAATTTCATGTATTTAGTTTGCTATTCATGCAATATAGTCATGGTGACAAACTCATATTTGTATTAATTTTTAATATGTTAAAAGAGAGTTTATTATCGATTTTATCCACATTTACTACTATGTTGAGCAATTTAGTTAATAATATGAAATTGGACAAGTGGGAATTTAAATGATGTGATTTTAGTGCTTAATTAGATAAATAATCTATTAAATGCCCATTTTAGGTCAATACAGCAATCAATCAACAAAGTAGAGCATCCCTGTGGAATTCAGTCGCGACCTGATGTAGCCAATGTCGCGACCATAAGTCAATCAGCAAAAAAGAGCATTCTCTGTAAATATTAGTCGCGACCTGATGTCATTATAGTCGCGACCAAACTTCAATGTAGAAATCAATCAACGAATGACTTAAAGGAAAGGACATCTGGACAAGAGGAGATGAAAGCATGTGCTGATGAAGAAGAGCATTCACGTGGGAAATATGGCTAAGAAGAACAGATTCAGTTATGCATGTGCTGGATCTAGAAGCTAATAACAGAAGCAATTGGGTTGACAGCTGGAACATGTGCTGCAACAGATTGAAGATGTGTTGGATCCAGATCTGATAATAGATTACAAGTGGGAGATCAAGCCTGTGCTGTAACAGAATAGAACTCCACATATCTGGCACTGTTCACGCACACAACATCCTCTCACACCATTCACATTACCTCCAAATCAATCATGCGGAGAGCACAGATCCAGATCAGCACCTAAGATTCAGTCATCACCCATTCCATACTTCTGCTATATATTACGCAGACAACACAGCAGGAAGAGGAATTCATTCATTACGCAGCTCATACACACATCATCCATAATTCATACACTAGTACACACGCAGACCACTCTCTCTCTCTCTCTCCATCTTCATTTTCTCTTCTGCAACTTTCCTCTGTTCTAGTCAATAGAAACAGAGGAAAGTTTTGCATATCCATTTTGAAACATCCTTCCTTATAGCTCTCAGAGTATAATTGCGGAAGCAATATTAGCTTGATTACTTCTTAACTTAAGTTCAGAAAGTGAACTTTTAACTCTTAAGTTCCTTATTCTGAACCTTTACTTTGTACACTGGTTTCTCACATTCTACACATCCAAATGAGGCTTATTACCTATCCATGGAATGCCCCAGATGTGTACTACTGGCTCACTAAATCTTGTGTCCAGACTCCTCCGTTTACTAGGTCAAACTGAGGTCAGAACACTGCTACCTCAGGACCTGCGAATTTCCCCTTAATTTCCCATACATAAATTGAATATGCCAAACAATATTTATCATTGAATAACATAATGTCATACAGCAAGGCATACACAACAAGACATATACATAATCTTTCTATCTCTATTACATCTCTTTCTGCCTAAACTCCGGCAGCATAACTGCTAGGCTTCTTCTGTACAAAGAACTGAACTGTACTAATTCGGTAATTCCCTCATGAGAACTACCATTCTACGTAGTACCCAGGAAAGACTAGATGAACCAGCTAGGTCCACTCACTTCTAGCCTCCTTAGACAGTACCTACGTACACAGTACTTCTCATATTCTGATGTTCAGTCTTTAATTCGGCAGCATAACGGCGTCTCTTAGCATTCTCAGAATTCACTTTGACATAACCTCCCCTGTAATGGGTTATATATGGGCATGAGATTCGAGGGAATCTCAGTAGCAACAATCATAACAATATATGTAATGCAGTGTGACAGTGCTTGCTTGTGATTCTGTACAGATAAGTATGCTGCATACTTCCATACTCAATAACATATGATCATAGCATTGCAGTAGAGCTTCAGACATAACATATAAGAACAATCCAACCAAACAATAGCATATCAAATCACAAAGCCATTACATAAAAGCTAGGATTAGTTACTACCTAGCTAGCTCAGCAGAACTCTACTATCTCTATTCTGCTTCCAGCTCCGCCAGAACTTCCTTTCTTCCTTTCCTCCTTTCTCTCCTCCCTTCCTTCTCCTTCTCTCTCTTCTTTCTCTCCCTTCCCTTGCCCATGCGTGATGCAAATGAAGGCCAAAGGGGGGTATTTATACTCTCCTCCAATGGCATTTTCGTAGTTTCTAAGCCATCTGAACATGTGGTCCTGTTTTTTCCTATTTTCCTTTATTTCCTTTTACTGCATCATCATGCCACCTTAGCGGGACACCTCAGCAGCATATTTTCCACATGTTGAAAATCCTGGACACCTCAGCATGCTGACTCATCAGGCTGACTCATCGGTCCAGAGTCCTACCTCGTAATACGTGTCCTTAGCTTTATCTGCTTCCTCCAGATCAATGCCATATGGCGCCTAGAAGAGACCTTGCATGCTTCCCAATGCTATCCAGATAAGTCCCAGACTTATCTGATTACCTCCTCGGTTATCGTACCAACCGAGTAACTTTACTCTACTGAAAGGTCACTGAATCATGCTCTAATGCCATGTGTCATCTTGTGGGTCCCATGAGTACAACTTATCAGTCTACCTCATGGTTTCCAGATAACCTTTCCTTTATCTGGCCTCTTTCCCCAGTTCTATCTCTAACCGGGTAACTATCTTATTTGGACCTTCACCACTCTTGGCCCACTAGATCTCATATGGCTAGCACCACTTATAGTCACTAGTCGTGACCTAGCCATCATCTCATCGCGACATAACACCTTCTGTGTTCATTAGTCGCGACCATAACAGTCTTTCGTCGCAACCACATCACTTTTTTAGTCTCAACCAAGCTCATTCTACTCATTAGTCGCGACACCACAACATTATCCGTCACGACCAATCCTCTCTGCCAATATTAGTCGCGACCATAATATACTCTCGTCGCGACCAACTTCTTTATCATCGCGACCTAACTGGTCAACTCTTGAACCTTTGACCTTTACATCATCCCTAAATGGCCATTTACCCCTTGGGACTTCCACTGTTTACACATAAGTCCCCGTACCTTTACTTACTCGCAGCTCAGTCCCTGAAACTCTTTACGTTCCTCTGGAACTTTTGCTAAAAAGGGGTCTAGCAGTCTCCTAATCTTAGGCTATCTTTGCATCTCTAGGCCTGAAAACTGGGATGTTACATTTCTCCTCCCCTTTACATAAATTTCGTCCTCGAAATTTAATTAGTACCATAGCCAAATTTACTCAATATCTGGCAAAGTACCTTATCATAAAACTTTACATCTTTTTATAACATGTTTTTCTTTTCTCTGGATCAACTCAATCAGAGTTTAAAATCTGCTTTTCTCTTATGGATCACTCACTGCATTTATGAGCAGTGTCCATTTCTTTCATAGCAAATTTTCTTGAATATTACTGTATTCGGGAATTTCTTCTAACTACTCATCATATCCCTTTCAGCATCATACTTTAAGCATTTATCTCTTATTACTTCTCTTAATATCTCGCAGACTACTTTAATATCTGCAACATCTCATCTTTCTTTTTATATAATCATATATTCTCATCATTCTTAGCACTTAACTTCATACAGAGAGAGGACTTACACAGCTATTCTTTCTTTACTTTGCTGCTAAACAAGAGCACCTTCTCTTAAATAAGAGCATCTATGCATAATGCCTGGCTAACATATTGCAGGACTGCATACCTGCTTATGAATGCAAAGCTCTAACATCGGAGCTCAAGCATTTCTGTTCTAATTATGCACAGCTCTAATACTTGGAGCTTGCACAGTTCTAGCATAACATATGGCCTGACATCTCATGCAACGAGGGAAAACTCTCATTTTCTATTTCGTTCATAACATTTAAACATATGATCCCTACAAAAGGGAACCCTCTCTATCTGTTCATACAATGCACATTTCTCAGAACGTGTCATATTACACGTCTACCATAGTGTATCTCATTACATGTTTTTATACTTTATCATGGCATATCTAGCCAACTCTGGCTATCTTATAGTGTATTTCACCCTTTCGTAACTTATCTTGCCTTATCATGACTCATCCTGAGATACCATAAGGCTAACATTATCTTCCTCATAGAACTGAGTTCTATCTTTGTTTTGCCTTAGACCCTCTTCTCTAGGTCTTCTCTAGCCTTTTAATCTCTTTACCCTCATCTGGGGGAATCTATCTACTCATACTCTTCTGTTCTCATTATGTAACACCCTAACTTTTAGGCCTAGAGATGCCAGAAAGAGAAATCAAGGGCATAATCGTAATTATGGGAAAGATCGGGCTGGTAGCCGATGAGTACCATATTTTGCCAGAAAATAGAGAAAATGATGCTGATCATTTCACTGAACTGTGAAATGTGCATATGAGGTCTCTATGTGTGTGAAAGAATTAGAAATGTGACCAGGGGTAAAATGGTCATTTTTGGAAAAGTGTGCACGGGAGCGTACTTTCAGGCCAAAATAGCCCGGTCCGGATAAAATATCTAAAAATACCAGGAGATAGAGAAAAGGATTCTGGATTGAATGACGCCACACAGAATTTTGATTTGAGGTCCTGATTTTTCTTTAAAAATTCTAGAAGATGGGAAATTACAGTTATAATCGGTAAAGGAAGAGCAGTCCGAATAGAGATGATCGAACTATGGCTAGAGGCCATACAGTGTTGTCTAAGGCCCGTAGTGACACCAGGGAAGGCCCAGGCCCATAATATCAGTTCAGTGGTAAGAGGGGTCGGTGTCCGGTAAAAATGTGCAAAATGACAAAAATGCCCTTATGTTATAGAATAACTGAAGAATGAATAAAGGGTATTTTTGGTCATTTGGCTAAGGTTAGATAGTCAAGAAGGGGTATCTGGATAGTTGACCAGGGCCAGAGAATACTCTGGTAAGTTATGAAAAGACAATAATGCCCCTAGACCTAGTAAGGTAAAGAAAGGAAATGAAAGGACTTTAGTGCAATTATGGAAAGTTTAAAGCCAAAAAGGAAAGTAGACAAAAATATGGGGTCCTTAAGTGCAATTTTAGCCAAGTAAATAGGGACTTAAATGAAAAGAAGAAAAGTTCCCTAGGGCTAAATTGTAATTAAAGAAAGTCAGGCCGAAAGTGGTTTGGACTGTCCGAAAGCATTTCAGTCCCAGATTTCACTGGTAGAGAGAGAAAGTGACGCTCGGTAATCTAGCTTGATACAGGAATTTTTGAAGACTCCAGATAGCCAGAAATGGACTGATAGTCCAAAAGTTGTAAAAATTCCTATCGGATATCCTAGATGTCAGATCCAGGTGAGAAAATACAGGATGATACGTCCTTATGGGGCGGATGTCAAGAAACTGACAGAATACCGATAGGAGGCCTGTAGAAAAAGTTATTCACAAATCAGAAAATCCAGACGGGAGTGTGAGGCCTCCGGGTATCCGATAGGGAGATTTATCGGTATTTGAAAAGGGACTGAATGAGTTCGAATAACCGCAGTCAGATGACTGATATGACTCACAGGGATGCCTGAACATCGCAGGCCAGTGTATCGGACAGAAGGAGCCGGTGTCCGGATATGTGTATAAACGGTGAATAATAGATAAAATATTCAATAATCAGTGAAAGGGAGGATTCCTCGTAATGCGTGCCATGAAGGTAATGGACCCTGAAAGGCCCAATAATGGCGCCAACAAAGGCCCAGTAAGACACTTGGACTGATAGGTAGGCCAGTGTCCAGAAGAACCCCGGAAAAGGGCAAAATTACGAAAATGCCCCTGTGTTGTACTAAAGAGTAATAGATGAATTGAGGGCATTTTGGTCATTCTGGAGAGGCCCAGGAGCCAAGGCACATACAGATAAAGTTACCTAGAGTCAGTATATACCCTGACAGGGTACAAAAAGGTGTAAAATGACGATTTTACCCTTAGGGCTAAGATAGCGCAAGAAAGGGCACTTAGGGTATTTTGCCAAGGGCTGTTTCTTGGGAATCGAGCCATCATAGTACTTGAGCTTGATCATAGACCCAAGATAATATTCCAAGGCCCAAAAACGTAGCCCATGAAGTATGTGGGAAAAAGTGGCATTAAAATACTATTTTAATGCTGTTTCAATAAAGTAAAGTTATTCGGTCGGCACGATAACCGAGGAGGTGATCAGATAAAGTCCTGGACTTATCTGGATAGCATTGGAAGGCATGACAGGTGCCAGTAAGATGCCACATGGCGCCAATACAGAGGAGGAAGAAAAAGTTGAGGACACGTGGCACAATCTTAGCCGGTGAGTCCAGTTTGTGGAAATTCGGACCGGACCGGTACTGGATTGGACTGGAACTGCTGAGTCAGTTGCTGAGGTGTCCAAGAAGGCTTCAATTTCTCCATGTGACATATGAGGTGTCCCATGAGGTGGCATGGAGATGATGTCATGCATGATGCAGTAAAAGGAATAAAAGAAAATAGGAAATTTTGGAAAAACCAGGACCACAGGATCAGATGGCTTCAAAATTACAAGAATGCAATTGACCAAAACTATAAATACCCCCTTGCTCTTCATATTCCACGGCCAAGGGCCTTTTAGAGAGAGGAGGAGGTGCTAGAGAGAGAAAGTGAGAGGAAGAAAGAAAGAAAGGAAGTTCTGGCGGAGCTGGAAGCAAAATAGAGATAGTAGAGTTCTGCTGAGGCTTTGAGGTAGTAACTAATACTAGCTTGTATGTAATGGCTTTGTGATTTGTTGTGCTATTGTTTGGTTGGATTGTTGTCTTATATGTTATGTCTGAAGCTCTGCTGTAATGCTATGATCATATGTTATTAAGCATGGAAGCACGCAGCATACTTATCTGTACACAATCACAAGCAAGCACTGTCACTCTGCATTACATATATTGTTATGATTGTTGCTACTAAGATTCCCCCGAATCTCATCCCAATAAATAACGCATTACAGGGGAGATTATGTCAAAGTGAATTTTGGGAATTTTAAGAGATGCCGTTATGCTGCCGAAATTATGACAAGATGAGGAAAGCAGCTGATACGTACTGTGTACGTAGGTACTGTCTAAGGAGGCTGGAAGTGAGTGGACCTAGCCGGTTCATCCAGTCTTTCCTGGGTACTTACGTAGAATGGTAGTTCTCACGGGAATTACCGAATCGGTATAAGATCAGTTATTTTCTGAAGATGAAGCGTAGCAGTTATGCTGCCGAATTTCAGGCAGGAAAAGATGCAATAGAGATATGAGAATTTATGTACATGGCCAGATGTAAAATAACTTATTAATTAATAATAATTATTGTTTGGCATGTTTGACTGATATATGATGGATGTATGCTTATGTATGTATTGTTGGTTGCTGAAAATTAACACTATGAACAGTAACCTATGGGGACCTTAGGATGCTTGACCCATAATTAAAAATAGTAAATGGATGAGTAAATGTATAATATTTTTAAGGTAAATAGTATACATACCAAGCTTAGATTTGATATATAGTATGACTCATTTGGATGTCTACACAAGGATATATAAATTATCAAATTTGGGACCAGAATGCTGGATTCAGGAGAAAAATGTTGGATGAACAGTAAAGTTTTAACGTTGACTGATGTTGACTTGGTCAATGAATTGTCAACGAGTTCTTTTTCCCTGAAATATAATTGAGTTAGCCTCAATTATCAATTTGAACCACTTCATTTCGATTTTTGTAGAATTAGTTATGATTTTTCAAAGTCAGGTCACTCATCTGGAATTTGCACAGTGAACAGTACTCGATAAGAGTAAAACTCCAGACTGAGAAATTGGGCTTCAATGACCTTGTAAGTGGTTCTAAATGCTACGAAATGGTCCCTAAGATGTATGAAAGTAAGGATATTTCATTTTGTTATCAGAGCAGAAGGTTCTGGCATAGACCAGAAAGGGCTCTGGTTCGGACCATAAGATTCTGGCACAGAATAGAAGGTTCTGGCTTAGTGATGCTCTGAAATAGTTAGGATGTGTGGTATTTGGTATGGGTTATCCTAAATGTTTTATGTAACATCCCAGTTTTCAGGCCTAGAGTTGCAGAGATAGCCTAAAATTAGGAGACTGCTAGACCCCTTTTTAGCAGAAGTTCCAAAGGAACGTGAAGAGTTTCAGGGACTGAGCTGCGAATAAGTAAAGGTACGGGGACTTATGTGTAAGCAGTGAAAGTGCCAAGGGGTAAATGGCCATTTGGGGATGATGTAAAGGTCAAAGGTTCAAGAGTTGGCTAGTTAGGTCGCGATGATAAAGAAGATGGTCGCGACGAGAGTGTATTATAGTCGCGATTAATATTGGCAGAGAGGATTGGTCGTGGCGGATATGTATGTGGTGTCGCGACTAATGAGTAGAATGATCCTGGTTACGACTAAAAAGTGATGTGGTCGCGATGAAAGACTGTTATGGTCGCGACTAAAGGATGTTGTGGTCGCGACTAATGAACCAAAAGATGTTATGTCGCGATGAGATGATGGCTAGGTCGCGACTAGTGGCTAAAGTGGTGCCAAGCGTATGGGCCATGTGTTGAGAAGGTCCAAATGAGATAGTTACCCGGTTAGAGATAGAACTGGGGAAGAAGGTCAGATACAGGAAGGGTTATCTGGAGACCATGAGATGGACTGATAAGGTATCCTCATGGGACCCACAGGATGCCACATGGCATTAGAGTGGTGATTCGGTGACCTTTCAGTAGAGTAAAGTTACTCGGTTGGCACGAAAACTGAGGAAGTGATCAGATAAGTCCGGGACTTATCTGGATAGCATTAGGAAGCGTGCAAGGTCTCTTCCAGGCGCCACATGGCATTAGTCTGGAGAAAGTAGATAAAGCTGAGGATACGCATTACGAGGCAGGACCCTGGACCGGTGAGTCATCATGCTGAGGTGTCCAGGAGTTTCAGCATGTGATAAATATGATGCTGAGGTGGCAGGCTAAGGTGTCCCGATGATGCAGTAAAGGAGGAATTAAGGAAAATAGGAAAATGCAGGAAAAACCAGGACCACAGGATCAAAGTTCATAGTAATTACAAAATTGCCATTGAAGGCAATTATAAATACCCCCCTCCCTCATTCATTTGCATCCGCGGCTTGAGAAGAGAAAGGGAGAGAAAGAAGAGAGAGAAGGAGAAGGAAAGGAAGAGAGAAAAGAGAAAGGAAGAAAGGAAGTTCTGGCAGAGCTGGAAGCAGAATAAGGATAGTAGGGTTCTGCTAAGCTAGCCAGGTAGTAACTAATCCTAGCTTTTATGTAATGGCTTTGTGATTTGTTGTGCTATTGTTTGGTTGGATTGTTGTCTTATATGTTATGTCTGAAGCTCTGCTGTAATGCTATGATCATATGTTATTAAGCATGAAAGCACGTAGCATACTTATCTGTACACAATCTCAAGCAAGCACTGTCGCACTGCATTACAATATTGTTATGATTGTTGCTACTGAGATTCCCCCGAATCTCATCCCCATACATAACCCATTACAGGGAGGTTATGCTGAAGTGGATTTTGAGAATGCTAAGAGACGCCGTTATGCTGCTGAAGTAAAGACTGAACATCATTATATGATAAGTACTGTGTACGTAGTGCTGTCTAAGGAGGCTAGAAGTGAGTGGACCTAGCCGGTTCATCTAGTCTTTCCTGGGTACTACGTAGAATGGTAGTTCTCATGAGGGGATTACCGAATTAGTACAGTTCAGTTCTTTGTATAGATGAAGCATAGCGGTTATGCCGCCAGAGTTTAGGCAGAAAGAGATGTAATAGAGATAGAAAGATTATGTATATGTCTTGTTGTGTATGCCTTGCTGTATGACATTATGTTATTCCATGATAAATATTGTTTGGCATATTCAATTTATATATGGTAAATTAAGGGGAAATTCGTAGGTCCTGAGGTAGCAGTGTTCTGATCTCAGTTTGACCTAGTAAACGGAGGAGTCTGGCCACGAGATTTAGTGAGCCAGTAGTACACATCTGGGGCATTCCGTGGATAGGTATTAAGCCTCATTTGGATGTGTAAAAGGTGAGAAACCAGTTCTCAAAGTAAAGGTTCAGAATAAGGAACTTAAGAGTAAAAGTTCAATCTCTGGACTTAAGTTAAGCTAAAATTTCTTCCGCAATTATACTCTGAGAGCTGTAAGAAAGGATGTTTCATTTTACATGTGTGCATATACTGTTGTGCATATATATGACTGGATTTCCCAATTCTAGAAAAAAAAGTGGAAGTCATGGTTAATACAAGAAGAACGGTTAGACCAGAGGTAGTAGAGCCTCGGGAAGAGGGTACTAATAGTCAGATAGACCCTATGCAAGTTATTCTAGATGGTCTACAACAGCAACAACATGCAATAGATGAGATGCGGGCAACCCAGACTGGCCAAGATCAAGAACGAGATTCTGCTATCGCTACGGCGGTTGCTGCTGCAGTTGCTAGCTTACAGCAGACTGAGAAGGAGGTAGTACCAGAGAATGATGTAGAACCTGAACCTCAGCCAGATCATGAGCAGACTAGAATGAATAGACATCAGGGGTCTATAGGAAATAACAATAACTAGGAAAGTCTACAAACATGGATGGAACGATTCCATAAGTTTAATCCGCCCATGTTTGAAGGGACTTTTGACACCCAAGTAGCTGAGGATTGGGTTAGTCAGTTAGAGAAAATCTTTAAGATTTTAGAATGTCCCACTGAAAGAAAGGCCCAGCTGGCAGTTTACAAGCTAGAGAAAGATGCAGATAGGTGGTGGAAGAATATAGAAGTGATTCTGCACTCTAGAAATATTCCACTTACATGGGAAACATCTTGAGCAGTTCAACGAGAAATAGTTTCCCAGTCAGTAAGGGATGAACGTGAAGCAGAATTCTTAATATTAAAGCAGGGTGAGCAAGAATCCTTTGATGATTATCTTGCTAGGTTCATCCGTCTTTCACGATATTCCACTTACCTAAATTGTATGAATGATGAGAGGTGGACCACTGAGAAGTTAACTCGTGGGTTAAATCCTACATTGAAGGAGAAGGTTTTTCCTAGACAGATACGGAGGTTTAATGAAGCAGTAGAGGTATGCAGGATCACGGAAAAGAATGTGCAATATCCAGAAAAGAGTGAGCCTGCTACATTAGTACCATTGAAAATGATGCCTCCAGGTTCCCTAAGAGGGAACAATAAGAAGAGAAATAGGCCAGCATATGGGTCAGAAGTTAATAAGGGACAGGGAAGTAGGCCAGGTAGTGGGCCAAGAGAAGTTAGTAGGCAACCAAGGCCTAATAAATGTAGGAACTGTGGTCGAGACCAGGGTACGAGGCCTTGTCTAGTAGTTAGGGGTGATGCTATAGGTGTGGAAATCCTGGATATTATGCCAGGGAGTGTCCACAGAACACAGCAGGCGAAAGATACCCTACTCAGAGAAGAGTATATGCCCTGACTGGGAACGAGATAAGAAAGTCTCTAGCACCAAGTTAAGGTACGAGATTAATTGTGTTCTGTAGCTGCTGGCTAATGAATGGATAAATCCTGTATGTGATTGGATTGTATTGTCCAGTATGCACACTATTGAGATACTCTATACCTAGTACGTTGCCTTTGTATAAGAATGAGTATGATTACAAGTTTTAAAAGTAGGAAGTAGAGAAAACATATACAAGATAGTTAGGGTTAGTCAAACCCTTGAATGTTAAAACTTATATTATGGTTGAAAGGAGTCCAGGTCACGATGTTATGAGAGATAGGTCGCGACTAAAGGACACAGAAATGCCAGGTCATGACGAGTAGCGTATGATAGTCGCGACTAAAAGTCGCAGAGCATGTGAGTTGCAACTGTGAAGTTCTCAGGTCGCAACAAAGATAGCAGAGGCCATATGATAATAACCTTGCTGAAGTCCATCAGCTAGAGGATTGGAATAGCATATGGTAAGCCATAAAGTACAAAAGTACTGAGGTACGAAATATCAGTTTAAGATAATGTGTAAAAGTAGATACTCTATGTGATAACTAAGAACAGATCTACATTATAGGGGTTTTATTCAGCTAATCTGAATAGAAGACCTAAAAGCTAGAATGAGATTTGCCTAGGAATGATCCTAGTATATGGCCTAATGGTAAAGACGTGATGGTTAATAGATAAAGAGCTAAATGTTCCCTGAGCAGAGGGATTCCATCACGGAGAAGTGATAGGCCTAGGGGAGAATACCTTAGAGAACAGAGGTAATAGTAAAAGATGATGAATGAGATCCATGCGACTTAAGTTCGCTAGGATAAAAAGAAAGACCAATAAGTAACCATAGTCCGGTCAAGAGTAGACTAGGACTGATGGATAGATAGAAGAAGTTAAGAGATAGTAAAGAGGTAGCCACAGTTAAGAGATAAAGTGACTCCCCTATTCCCTATGAAAGATAAAGTAATGAAAGGTTGAGTCTATACCCTGGTAAGAGGGTAGTGTGGCAACCTAAGTAAGATAGACAGATGTGCTCGTCAGATCTTGATCATGTGATTGATAATCTGACAGATAATGCGATAGATAGTATGATCAGATGATGATCTGACAAGTAATATGATAAAGAAAATATGTTTTGAGGCTTACTTAGATTGTTACGATATCTAATGAATGGTTGAGCAAAATATGATGATGGTATAGCTTATGTTGCTATAAGATGTGATAGTTCATCTCCATGCAATTGTCAAAGGATGACATGCATGTTAGAGTGTGCTATGATGAATGGATACTCCCCTTTTGCAGTGCATGCAGGGTAGAGTATATATGAGTACATATATGAGATGAGAAAGTTATGAGAAATTATGTTGCTCCATACCATATGATATGAGGATGATATGATTGTATTGAGGATGATAGATAGACTCAGTTATGGGACGATAAGTTATGATATGATACTCAGACATGGTGTATGATTGAGGTTACTCAGATATGATTGAGGTTACTCAGGTATTTCTATAGGCTTGTGAATACAGTACTCAGGGCCATTTCTATTGAAAGGATTATTTCTAGATCACTCTTTAGATAAGAGTTGGATCTGGTATAAATGACTCGCAGTTAGAGCACAGGTTGAAAGATGAGAAGGAACTCCTGAGTAAAAGAGGAAGTAAGTAAAGTCTGGGTAAAGGATATGAGGCTATAAATTTTTAAAATATTTATTTATGGAGTTATCAACAGGTGGAAGCAGTTAACCTTATAACTTAGTCTGTTGGTTTAAAATCTTCGGGAGATATACAGTACAACAGAATCGCAGTTAGATTCTAGAGGGTCATAGTTAGATCCTAGCATGGCTCCAGGATCGCAGATAGATCCTAACAGCTTCAGAGTCGTAGTTGGATTCTGAAGAGGCTAACGGTTGATCGCAGTTAGATCCCGAGGTCGCAGTTAGACCTAGCCTAAGGAAAGTAATGAGCCATGAGACATGAGTACAATGTAATATCTCTTTGGGAAGATGAATGCCAAAGACGAAGTTAAGGTGAGGAAGCTTCACTAGTTGATAAACTCACCCAGAGAAATTATTTTACAATGATTTTCCTCAGGTAGCCTCTAGTATACAGACTAAACTTAGTTTTCCTTAACAACGACGGAGTCCAAGTGCGAATCTGAGTACTGATATTCAAAGTTTTGTAGAAGTATGCCTGAGAAGCAGAAAAGAGAATTCCCTATGTACAGAGAATAGAAAAATATTGGCTAAGAGCACTCTGAGAGGTAGCCAATAGCGAGAGAAAGAGGCAGTAGTTCAAACAGGGGACTGCTCAAAGTAATGATCAAGTTAGAGAGCAGAGATGTCAATGTGGTGGAAAGAGCCATGGCACATGGGAGTGGCAAGCAGGGCAAAGCAGTTGTGGTGAGAGAGGCCACTTTGCAAGAGGTTGTCCTAAGAATGCTGACATCCCTAGGAAAGGTATTTGCTCTTACCCCAGACAGAGCCTCCAATATTCCCTGAGGTCGACCCTAAGAATGGTTAAGAAGAACCATAGCTGTAGGGGTGACTGAGCTGTAAGGAACTATATGCCTAGATGATGATGTGGATAATGAAAAGTTCTTGGTCATTATAACAAGTCATGAGAGATTAAAAGGCCAGAGAGACCTAGAGAAGAAGGTCTAAGGCAAAGCAATGATAGAACGTAGTTCTATGAAAGAAAATACTAAGGCCTAGAGCTATAAGAATAGTAACCTAGCCCTAACCAAGTGGCACGAAAGGTAAGAATAGTCTAACGACAGACAAGCCCTAAGAAGGGATAAGAAAGTGCAAATGCCACAAAGGTTTGGCATAAATGCATGAAGTTATGAGCACAGTTAAGAAAAGTCAGAGAAGTTATCTGGGTTATGATCTCGTATCAGGAGAAAGAAAGTCAGAGGAAAATATTTCTCCTGAGAGATTAGCAAATTGTAAGAAGAGTGAAGTATACCCCAGAATTACATCAGAATTCTGTGGAATAAGATATGAAAGAAATGGACACTACTCACAAGTGTAATGAGTTGTCCATAAGTATGAGAGGATAAATGCCCAAGCCTTAGTCATAAGCCAGGAAAGGATATACAGAAGAGCTATATCCAGGATAGTTGACTAAGATGCCAAGTAAATTTCGAGGACGAAATTTATTTTAAGGGGGGTAGAAATGTAACACCCTAATTTTTAGGCCTAGAGATGCCCAGAAAGAGAAATCAAGGGCATAATCGTAATTATGGGAAAGATCGGGCTGGTAGCCGATGAGTACCATATTTTGCCAAAAATTAGAGAAAATGATGCTGATCATTTCACTGAACTGTGAAATGTGCATATGAGGTATCTATGTGTGTGAAAGAATTAGAAATGTGACCAGGGGTAAAATGGTCATTTTTAGAAAAGTGTGCGCGGGAGCGTACTTTCAGGCCAAAATAGCCCGGTCCGGATAAAATATCTAAAAATACCAGGAGATAGAGAAAAGGATTCCGGATTGAATGACGCAGCACAGAATTTTGATTTGAGGTTCCGATTTTCCTGTAAAAATTCTCGAAGATGGGAAATTACAGTTATAATCGGTAAAGGAAGAGCAGTCAGAATAGAGATGATCGGACTATGGCCAGAGGCCATACAGTGTTGTCTAAGGCCCGTAGTGACACCAGGGAAGGCCCAGGCCCATAATATCAGTTCAGTGGTAAGAGGGGCCGGTGTCCGGGAAAAATGTGCAAAATGACGAAAATGCCCTTATGTTATAGAATAACTGAAGAATGAGTAAAGGGTATTTTGGTCATTTGGCTAAGGTTAGATAGTCAAGAAGGGGTATCTGGATTGTTGACCAGGGCCAGAGAATACTCTGGTAAGTTATGAAAAGACAATAATACCCCTAGACCTAGTAAGGTAAAGAAAGGAAATGAAAGGACTTAAGTGCAATTTGGAAAGTTTAAAGCTAAAAAGGAAAGTAGACAAAAATGTGGGGTCCTTAAGTGTAATTTTAGCCAAGTAAAAAGGGACTTAAATGAAAAGAAGAAAAGTTCCCTGGGGCTAAATTATAATTAAAGAAAGTCAGGCCGAAAGTGGTTTAGACTGTCCGAACGCATTTCAGTCCCAGATTTCACCGGTAGAGAGAGCAAGTGACGCTCGGTAATCTGGCTTGATACAGGAATTTTTGAAGACTCCAGATAGCCAGAAATGGACTGATCGTCCAAAAGTTGTAAAAATTCCTACCAGATATCCTAGATGTCAGATCCAGGTGAGAAAATACAGAATGATACGTCCTTATGGGGCGGATGTCAGGAAACTGACAGAATACCGATCGGAGGCCTGTAGAAAAAGTTATTCAGAAATCAGAAAATCCAGACGGGAGTGTGAGGCTTCCGGGTATCCGATAGGGAGATTTATCGATATTTGAAAAGGGACTGAATGAGTTCGGATGACCGCAGTCAGATGACTGATATGACTCACAGGGATGCCTGAACACCGCAGGCCAGTGTATCGGACAGAAGGAGCTGGTGTCCGGATATGTGTATAAACGGTGAATAATAGATAAAATATTCAATAATCAGTGAAAGGGAGGATTCCTCGTAATACGTGCCATGAAGGTAATGGACCCCGAAAGGCCCAATAATGGTGCCAACAAAGGCCCAGTAAGACACTTGGACTGATAGGTAGGCCAGTGTCCAGAAGAACCCCGGAAAAGGGCAAAATTACGAAAATGCCCCTGTGTTGTACTAAAGAGTAATAGATGAATTGAGGGCATTTTGGTCATTCTGGATAGGCCCAGGAGCCAAGGCACATACAGATAAAGTTACCTAGAGTCAGTATATACCCTGACAGGGTACAAAAAGGTGTAAAATGACGATTTTACCCTTAGGGCTAAGATAGCGCAAGAAAGGGCACTTAGGGGTATTTTGGTAATTTGCCAAGGGCTGTTTCTTGGGAATCATGCCATCAGAGTACTTGGGCTGAATCAGAGACCCAAGATGATGTTCCCAGAGCCCAAAAACGTAGCCCATGAAGTATGTGGGAAAAAGTGGCATTAAAATACTATTTTAATGCTGTTTCAATAAAGTAAAGTTACTCGGTCGGCACGATAACCGAGGAGGTGATCAGATAAAGTCCTGGACTTATCTGGATAGCATTGGAAGGCATGACAGGTGCCAGTAAGATGCCACATGGTGCCAATACAGAGGAGGAAGAAAAAGTTGAGGACACATGGCACAATCTTAGCCGGTGAGTCCAGTTTGTGGAAATTCGGACCGGACCGGTACTGGATTGGACTGGAACTGCTGAGTGAGCTGCTGAGGTGTCCAAGAAGGCTTCAATTTCTCCATGTGACATATGAGGTGTCCCATGAGGTGGCATGGAGATGATGTCATGCATGATGCAGTAAAAGGAATAAAAGAAAATAGGAAATTCTGGAAAAACCAGGACCACAGGATCAGATGGCTTCAAAATTACAAGAATGCCATTGACCAAAACTATAAATACCCCCCTTGCTCTTCATATGCCATGGCCAAGGGCCTTTTAGAGAGAGGAGGAGGTGCTAGAGAGAGAAAGTGAGAGGAAGAAAGAAAGAAAGGAAGTTCTGGCGGAGCTGGAAGCAAAATAGAGATAGTAGAGTTCTGCTGAGCCTTTGAGGTAGTAACTAATCCTAGCTTGTATGTAATGGCTTTGTGATTTGTTGTGCTATTGTTTGGTTGGATTGTTGTCTTATATGTTATGTCTGAAGCTCTGCTGTAATGCTATGATCATATGTTATTAAGCATGGAAGCACGCAGCATACTTATCTGTACACAATCACAAGCAAGCACTGTCACTCTGCATTACATAAATTGTTATGATTGTTGCTACGGAGATTCTCCCGAATCTCATCCCAATAAATAACCCATTACAGGGGAGGTTATGTCAAAGTGAATTTTGGGAATTTTAAGAGACGCCGTTATGCTGCCGAAATTATGACAAGATGAGGAAAGCAGCTGATACGTACTGTGTACGTAGGTACTGTCTAAGGAGGCTGGAAGTGAGTGGACCTAGCCGGTTCATCCAGTCTTTCCTGGGTACTTACGTAGAATGGTAGTTCTCACGGGAATTACCGAATCGGTATAAGATCAGTTACTTTCTGAAGATGAAGTGTAGCGGTTATGCTGCCGGATTTCAGGCAGGAAAAGATGCAATAGAGATATGAGAATTTATGTACATGGCCAGATGTAAAACAACTTATTAATTAATAATAATTGTTGTTTGGCATGTTTGACTGATATATGATGGATGTATGCTTATGTATGTATTGTTGGTTGCTGAAAATTAACACTATGAACAGTAACCCATGGGGACATGAGGATGTTTGACCCATAATTAAAAATAGTAAATGGATGAATAAATGTATGATATTTTTAAGGTAAATAGTAGTCATACCAAGGTTCGATTTGATATATAGTATGACTCATTTTGATGTCTACACAAGGAGATATAAATTATCAAAATTGGGACCAGAATGCTGGATTCAGGAGAAAAACGTTGGATGAACAGTAAAGTTTTAACGTTGACTGACGTTGACTTGGTCAATGAATTGCCAACGAGTTATTTTTATCTGAAAGATAATTGAGTTAGATTCAATTAGAAATTTGAACCACTTAATTTCTATTTTTGTATAATTAGTTATGATTTTTCGAAGTCAGGTCACTCATCTGGAATTTCCACAGTGAACAGTGCTCGATAAGAGTAAAACTCCATACTGAGAAATTGGGCTTCAATGACCTTGGAAGTGGTTCTAAATGCTACGAAATGGTCCCTAAGACGTATGAAAGTAAGGATGTTTCACATTACACTGAGGATTTTCTTCTCTTCTTCTCATTACACAGAGGATTCTCTTCTCTACTTCTCAGGCATACTTCTACAAAACTTTGAATATCAGCACTCAGATTTGAACTTGGACTCCATCTTCGTTTAAGGGAAAGCCAAGTTTAGTCTGTATACTAGAGGCTACCTGAGGAAAATCGTTATAAAACAATTTCTCTAGGTGAATTTATCAACTAGTGAAGCTTCCTCACCTTAACTTCGTCTTTGGCATTCATCTTCCCAAAGAGATATTACATTGTACTCATAACTCATGGCTCATTACTTTCCTTAGGCTAGGTCTAACTGCGACCTCGGGATCTAACTGCGATTAACCGTTAGCCTCTTCAGAATCTACTGCGACTCTGAAGCTGTTAGGATCTAACTGCGACCCTAGAGCCAAGCTAGGATCTAACTGCGACCCTCCAGAATCTAACTGCGATTCTGTTGTATTGTATATCTCCCGAAGATCTTAAACCAACAGACTAGGTTATAAGGTTAACTGCTTTCACCTGTTGATAACTCCATAAAAATTTAAAAAAATTTTATAGCCTCATATCATTTACCCAGACTTTACTTACTTCCTCTCTTACTCAGGAGTTTCTTCTCATCTTTCTTACTTTATTGTGGCTTACCACGCCTTGTGCCATTATGGTCTAACCACCTGTCATTGCATTCTACTACATGGCCTCATCATACTTCTCATTTCAATCTATGCTCTAACTGCGAGCCATTTGAACTATGCTCTAACTGCGAGCATTATGTATCAGATCCAACTCTTATCTGAAGAGTGATCTATACTCATCTGAATCTAGCTCTATCTGAGAGCCACCTGTTTCAGATCCAACTCTTATCTGAAGAGTGATCTAGAAACAATCTCTTTACTCGTATCCGCTTTTCTTTCTGTATACCATTCCTTTCAATAGAAATGGTCCTGAGTACTGTATTCACAAGTCTGCAAAATTACCTGAGTAACCTCAATCATAAATCATATCTAAATATCATAGCTTATTGTCCCATGAACTGAGACTATCTATCATCCTCAACATATATCTCATTACATGTCATATGGTATGGGAGCAACATAACTTCCTCATAACTTCTTAATCTCGTATACACTCTACCCTGCATATATTGCAAAAGGGGAGTATTCATTCATCATGGCATACTCTAACATGCATGTCATTATATGACAACTGCAAGGAGATGCAACTATTTATCATAACTTATGGCATCATAAGCCATATCATCATCATACTTTGCTCAACCATCCATCAGACTAACTAAGTAAGCCTCGAAACATATTTCCTTTATCATATTGCCTATCATGTTTTGATCATTCATCCTGAAACATTTCACTATTACACTTGGCTGCCACACTACCCTCTTACTAGGGTATAGACTCAACCCTTCATCACTCTCTCTTACATAAGGAATAGGGGAGTCACTTTATCTTTTTAAACTGTGGCTACCTCTTTACTATCTCTTAACTTCTTCTGTCTATCCATCAGTCCCAGTCTATTCTTGACTGGACTGTGGTTCCTGATTGGTCTTTCTCTTGATCCTAGCGAACTTCAGTTGCATGGATCTCATTCCTCATCTTCTACTATCACTTCTACTTTCTAGGGTACTCTACCCTAGGTCTATCACTTCTTAGGTCTATCACTTATCTGTGATAGAATCCCTCTGCTTAGGGAATATTAGCTCTTTAGCTATTAACCATCACGTCTCTAGCCTTAGGCCATGTCCTAGGATCATTCCTAGACAAAACTCATTCTAGCTATCTAGCTAGCTCATCTTAACTCATCATCATCATTCTTTACATCATTCCTTGCTGCTCATCACGCCTAGCAAGGATGACCCGTATATTGGAGTTGCCAGCTTCCTCTATGCACAGCTCCTCCACTCAAGCTCTATATTCTTTTCTTATGTTCACCATCTTTTTCCTTCTCAAAAAGAAAAATGAACACACATCTCATCTAGGAGCTTTATCTCCGCTGAGCTTTCTAAACCTCTATGTGAATAACTGTCTGTCGCAACCTGAGTATTGGATAGTCGCGACTCATATCCTCTATGACCTTTCGTCGCGACCATCGCACTCAACTCATCACGACCTAACATCTCTGTCCTTTAGTCGCGACCTAACTTCTCTCACGTCGCGACCTGGACCATTTTGCACACTAGCTGCGCACTACCTCGTTACTCGTCGCGACCATAGGCCTCCTCACATCGCAACCTTAACTCTTCAGTCGCAACATAAGACCTTTCCCGTCTCAACCTTAGCTTTTTGCAATATACCGTCATGACCTTGTAACATACACGTCGCGACCTAATCTCTTTGTAAATAACTGTCGCGACATTTCCCCTTCTTCGTCGCGACTAAAACCCTCTTGAGGCTACTTGTCGCGACCTACAACCATATTAGTCGCGACCTAAATGCCATTCTCTCGCACTCAAGGGAAAATACTCTATCAGAGCATCACTAAGCCAGAACCTTCTGTTCTGTGCCAGAATCTTATACTCTGAACCAGAGTCCTTTCTGGTCTGTACCAGAACCTCTTGCTTTGATACCAAAATGAAACATCCTTCCTTACAGCTCTCAGAGTATAATTGCGGAAGCAATATTAGCTTGATTACCTCTTAACTTAAGTTCAGAAAGTGAACTTTTAACTCTTAAGTTCCTTATTCTGAACCTTTACTTTGTACACTGGTTTCTCACATTCTACACATCCAAATGAGGCTTATTACCTATCCATGGAATGCCCCAGATGTGTACTACTGGCTCACTAAATCTCGTGGCCAGACTCCTCCGTTTACTAGGTCAAACTAAGGTCAGAACACTGCTACCTCAGGACCTGCGAATTTCCCCTTAATTTCCCATACATAAATTGAATATGCCAAACAATATTTATCATTGAATAACATAATGTCATACAGCAAGGCATACACAACAAGATATATACATAATCTTTTTATCTCTATTACATCTCTTTCTGCCTAAACTCCAGCAGCATAACTGCTAGGCTTCTTCTGTACAAAGAACTGAACTGTACTGATTCGGTAATTCCCTCATGAGAACTACCATTCTATGTAGTACCAAGGAAAGACTAGATGAACCGGCTAGGTCCACTCACTTCTAGCCTCCTTAGACAGTACCTACGTACACAGTACTTATCATATTATGATGTTCAGTCTTTAATTCGGCAGCATAACGGCGTCTCTTAGCATTCTCAGAATTCACTTTGACATAACCTCCCCTGTAATGGGTTATATATGGGGATGAGATTCGGGGGAATCTCAGTAGCAACAATCATAACAATATATGTAATGCAGTGTGATAGTGCTTGCTTGTGATTGTGTACAAATAAGTATGCTGCGTGCTTCCATACTCAATAACATATGATCATAGCATTGCAGTAGAGCTTCAGACATAACATATAAGACAACAATCCAACCAAACAATAGCACATCAAATCACAAAGCCATTACATAAAAGCTAGGATTAGTTACTACCTGGCTAGCTCAGCAGAACTCTACTATCTCTATTCTGCTTCCAGCTCCGCCAGAACTTCCTTTCCTCCTTTCTCTATTCCCTTCCTTCTCCTTCTCTCTCTTCTTTCTCTCCCTTCCCTTGCCCATGCGTGATGCAAATGAAGGCCAAGGGGGGGTATTTATACTCTCCTCCAATGGCATTTTCGTAGTTTCTAAGCCATCTGAACATGTGGTCCTGGTTTTTCCTATTTTCCTTTATTTCCTTTTACTGCATCATCATGCCACCTTAGTGGGACACCTCAGCAGCATATTTTCCACATGTTGAAAATCCTGGACACCTCAGCATGCTGACTCATCAGGCTGACTCACCGGTCCAGAGTCTTACCTCGTAATACGTGTCCTAAGCTTTATCTGCTTCCTCCAGATCAATGCCATATGGCGCCTAGAAGAGACCTTGCATGCTTCCCAATGCTATCCAGATAAGTCCCAGACTTATCTGATCACCTCCTCAGTTATCGTGCCAACCGAGTAACCTTACTCTACTGAAAGGTCACTTAATCATGCTCTAATGCCATGTGTCATCTTGTGGGTCCCATGAGTATAACTTATCAGTCTACCTCATGGTTTCCAGATAACCTTTCCTTTATCTGGCCTCTTTCCCCAGTTCTATCTCTAACCGGGTAACTATCTCATTTGGACCTTCACAACTCTTGGCCCACTAGATCTCATACGGCTAGCACCACTTATAGTCACTAGTCGCGACCTAGCCATCATCTCATCGCGACATAACACCTTATGTGTTCATTAGTCGCGACTATAACATCCTTTAGTCGCGACCATAACAGTCTTTCGTCGCGACCACATCACTTTTTTAGTCGCAACCAAGCTCATTCTACTCATTAGTCATGACACCACAACATTATCCGTCACGACCAATCCTCTCTGCCAATATTAGTCGCGACCATAATATACTCTCGTCGCGACCAACTTCTTTATCATCGCGACCTAACTGGTCAACTCTTGAACCTTTGACCTTTACATCATCCCCAAATGGCCATTTACCCCTTGGGACTTCCACTGTTTACACATAAGTCCCCGTACCTTTACTTACTCGCAGCTCAGTCCCTGAAACTCTTTACGTTCCTCTGGAACTTCTGCTAAAAAGGGGTCTAGCAGTCTCCTAATCTTAGGCTATCTCTGCATCTCTAGGCCTGAAAACTGGGATGTTACACATTTCATCTCCATCTCCTCCTTCTTCTTCCATTATGACTGCTGCTGAGCTTTCTGTTGCTGCTGAAGTTCAGAGGACAATGCAAGGCTAAACCGTTGTGCTCTCTTGGAGATGACACTAAACCAGAATCCATGAGCTGAATAGGGAGTGTCATTGTGTCTTTAATGGAGTTAAATGTATCGAGTTGATGTATTTACTTCTGGTTTATTGATGCAATTAGATTAGTAAATGACAAAGAAGTAGGGAACCGAGTTGGATTTCTTATTTCTGCATAAATGATCCTTTGATTGATTCTCATCTTTGATCGAGTTGAACATAGCTGTGATTAATTGAAGCGATTCTTTTTAATTTATATTCTATTATCTCTGAGTTAAATGATTTATATTCTCTATTCAATGTCTGCGAGTTGTAGCTTTGATTGAGATTTAGCTAGCAAGTTATTAGCTAACATATTCTAATTCAACTGATTAACTTCTCATATTTTGTGGATAATGAAGGTAAGGTAATCTCCAAGGGAACACATTTGTCATTCATTCATTTCACCATCTTAATCAGTTAAAATCAGAAACAATAGCATAGGATTTTACATTCAGTTTTTAGTTCAATCATCTCATCACGCAATCATCTCATTAACTTGTTAATTTGTGGCTCATTAGATTAATTAGGAACTTAGCAATCCATTTAGGCTCATTATGAATCGACCTAGGTTAGCCTCCTCTTTACTATTGGTTAGCTTAGTTTTGTTTGATAATTAAAATGACAGTTATCAAAGTGGCACCGTTGCCGGGGAGCCTTACTTGCTAAGGTTTTCTAAGCAATCTCCTGGCCCTAAAAAACATAAAGAGTATGTCTGTTAAGTCGCGACCATTTGGCTTCTTAGTCACGACTAAAGTGCTCTATGATTTCTAGTCACAACCAAATACACATTTGGTCGCAACCTGAAATTAGTTTTCAACTCAGATTTGCTGTCTATAACTTTTAGTCGTGACCGGAGTGCGTTTTGGTCACAACCAAAAAAATATTTTTTACCAGTTTTCATCTCTGTGATTTCTAGTCGCAACCAAATTGATATAGTCACAACTAAACCTCTTTGTGGTTTTTGGTCGCGACCTTAGTGTATTTTGGTCGCAACCAGAAATTCCTTACTTCAAGCATTTGCTTTCTGTGATTTTTAGTCGCAACCAAAGTGACGTTTGGTCACGACCAAAAATCCTGATTAAAAAAAAATGTTCTCTGTGACTGTTAATTGCGACTTGAAGTTCATTTTTGTCATGATATCTGCTCTCTGTGATTTTTTGTCCCGACGTATAATCCTTTTAGTCGCGACCTGATCTTTCTGAATTGCGAATAACTAATTTCATTTGCTGAATTTGCTGCATTGCTGATATATTTGATTTTCTGCATTATTGTTGAGCGTGATTTGCATGAACAAAATCTCTGAATTCTTTCCATTGGATAGAGAAATCAATAGAACACTTGGGCAAATTAAGAAAGCTAAAATATTAAATCAAACTAGTGTTGCATATGAGCTTAGTTTTTCTACTCAATCTGTTGCTGTTGATATTGAACCTGCATCTGGTGATATTTTTAGATAATCATTTTGTCATGGAGCATGTTAATGTAGGTGAATCTCGTACTCATAATCAGAATAATCAAAATGAGCAACATGCAAAAAATAACATGAACAATAGAAGGCTACTTAGGAGCATAAGAGAACTCACTTCTTCTAATGCAAACTATGATCATTTTCACACTTGTCCTGCTTTAGATGTGAACTTTGAGTTGAAAGGTCCTTTGCAAAGTAACTTACCAAATTATTATGGATTGGCAGGTGAAAAATCCTTTCAAGTATTTGCTGACTATGCAGTGGGTTTACTCAACTATGAAGCCTGTAGGTGCTGATATGGATGCTGTGCAAAGACAAGTATTCCATTTTACACTTGAAGGAAAGGCAAAAGAATGGTTTTATATGCTGCCTGTAACATCCTTAATTTCTGTACTAAGTTGTATGTACAGATTGAATAAAATATATGAGATGTTTAGGAAAAGATGTGGCCATATTTATGTAAAGAAAAGGATTAATTGGAAGAGGAAGAAAGTCTAAGAGCCAAAGTGCAAAATTACGAAAATGCCACTGTGATGCCCTAAGAAACCAGAAGTAAATGGAGGGCATTTTGGTCATTTCACACAATGGATGGATATCAGAGGAAATTTGATAGTAAATTATTATAATTAATATGAGAATTTATGGAGTTGACAGAAATCAAAAAGGAGTCCTGTAGAATTAATTATGGAATTTACGGTGAAAAATGACACCGATAAAGGGTTAAAGGAAACATATGTAATTTTTGACAGGACTTCTAGGTCTCAGAAAATTATGAAACTTTGTAGAGAATTCATTTTATATTAGAATGAATTTCTAAAAATGTTAGAACAATTAAAAGAGGTGTTTAGCATTTATGCTAAGATCAGGGTAAGTTACGGATATCGGTATGAGGAAAGTACATTGGGATTTGGGCCAGTTAGCTATTGGACCTAAAAGAGGCCCAATATTTCGTCCTAGGCCAGCCCAATAAGGCCCAAAAGTTATCTTGGAGCCCAAGTCCAAATAATAAATAATTTATGGATTTTGAAAAGAAAGAAAAAGAGAATAAAGTAAGAATTAGGTGTTGCACATGGTGGGACCCACAAGGACACAAGAATGGCACCCAAAAAGAGGAAGGGTTAGGTGTACCAAGGGAGGCCATGCTAGTGATGTCATGGTGGTAAGGTCTTGAGTGAAAAGTGAAAAGACATTCCAAGATCAAACCTTTAACCATTAGATCAAATAGTTTCCAAAGTGATCTTAGCCTTCAAATGGCACATGACTTTTGCTATAAATAGCCCCCTTTCCATTCATTCTTCACACCCAAGAGCTCCTTTAGAAAGATAAGTGAGTTCTAGAGAAAGAATGTGGAAGAAAGCAAGGAAGAAGCAAGGGTCTTGAAGGAGCAAGTAAGGTAAGTTGTCTCCTTGCTTCTACCTTTTGTTCTTATGGTTTGAGCTTGAGTTTAAGTGACTTTTTAGGCTTAAATCTTGGGGAAATGCTGCTGGAATTTTTTTGTATATGTGAAAGGAATATGAGTTTTAAGTCATAGATAGTTAAGACAAGCTTAAACAAGTTAGTTACATGCTTGGTTGTTGGATTAAGTTGATGTTCTTGACTTTACCATGGAAGAACATTTCGGTTTGCACTGTTCATGCACTGTTCATGATAGAAGGAAATGGAATTTCAATGATTTAATGCTTCCATTGAGTTTATATGATGAGTTTGTGTAGGATTGGAAAGGTTTTGAACCTTGGAAACCATTGGAATTAAAGGTTATAATGTTGAAAATTCCTCACGGTACTGTTCACTCGCATGAACAGTGATTTGAATTTCATGATTTTGATGCTTCCAATGGTCTTAAAATGAGATTTTGTGTGGGGGAAAAGTGGAGGAACAAGTATGGGAAGCATTGGAATCAAAATGAGAATTTTTGAAAGAATTATGCATGTTTTTCAAATCTGTCCGGAACAGTGCATAGTTGCTGGAATTTGGTTGTTTTGAGTTCATAAATGGATTCAAAAGGCCAAATTGTGTAGGGTAAGGTCAAGACATCAATTGATTCAAAGGCTAAGTCAATTGGTAAAGATTAAAGGAAGTTATGTTACTTAAAGTAAGCTTAGTGTTCAAGAGAAGTTAGATTGTAATGGTTGGATGGTAATGTGATGTTAGGAATTGCTTGGTGTGCTCAAAAGAGGGCAGCCACATAGCAAGGAAAAGTAAGAAGGAAGAAGCAAAGTTAAAGTGGAAAGAAGTAAAGCAATAAGGTAGTAAACTTACCCTAAACTTGTATGTATTGAATGTTATGCTTGATTGTGCTATGACTTTGTTGAATTGTGTGCATATGTGTATATGATTGAAGCTCTGTTTCTATGATTACCTTGGCCAATTATATTTCGTATGTTACATGGAAGCATGCACATTACACAATGTTTATACTTTCACAAGCAAGCACAAGTATTTACTTTAATGCATGCATTGTTTAGTACCGTTTGCTACAGAGATTCCCCCGAATCTCATCCCCTATTTATAACCCATTACAGAGAGGTTATGTCGAAGTGAATTTTGAGAATGCTGTAAGACGCCATTATGCTGCCGATTTTCAGATTGAACATAAGGAGATGATACGTACTGTGTACGTAGGTACTGTCTAAGGAGTCTGGAAGTGAGTGGACCTAGTCGGTTCATCCAGTCTTTCCTGAGTACTTACGTAGAATGGTAATTCTCACGGGAATTACCGAATCAGTACAAGATTAGTTATTTTTACAGATGAAGTATAGTAGTTATACTGCCGGATTTCAGGCAGGAAAGATGTAATAGAGATACGAGGATTTTGTTCATTCCCTGTTGTATAAAGATTTATTATTTAATGATAAGTATTGTTTGGCATGTTTGTTTGACATGTGATTGATGTATGCATATGTATGTAAAGTTGCTTGCTGGAATTTGCCACCATGAACAGTAACTCGTGGTGATATAGTGATGTTTGATCTATAATTAAAAATAGTAAATGATTAAATAAATATATGATATGTTTATGATAAATAGTATACATACCAAGCTTCGATTTTATATATAGAATGTCTCATTTCGATGTCTACACATGGAGATATAAATTATCAAAGTTGGGACCAAAATGCTGGATTCAGGAGAAAAATGCTGGATGAACAGTAAAGTTGTGACTTTGACTGACGTTGACTTGGACAAGGAATGGTCAACGAGTTATTTTTACTTGAAATAGTATTGAGTTAGCTTCATGTAGCAATTTGAACCACTGCATTCCGATTTTTCTAGAATTAGTTATGATTTTTCGAAGTCAGGTCACTCATCTGGAATTTACATAGTAAACAGTACTCGATAAGAGTAAAACTCCAGATTGAGAAATTGGACTTCAATGACCTTGAAAGTGGTTCTAAATACTACCAATTGGTCCCTAAGACGTACGAAAATAAGGATGTTTCATTTTGGTATCAGAGCAAAGGATTCTGGCTTAGGAAATGCTCTGAACAGATGATTTGTAGCGTTAGTACAGAATAAAGTTAGCACAGAACAAAGGGTTCTGGCTTAAAGCATAAGATTCTGGCACAGAACAGAAGGTTCTGGCTCAGTGATGCTCTGGTTTAGTTAGACTGATCCCTTAGACAAATGAGAAATTTGAATGGTTCTCTCCCTAGAGTATGATATAAGGATGGTGTTCACTACTTGGAAAGGTTTAGACAGAAGACAGTGACACCCTGATGAATGAGACTGTACCCCGAGCTTTACAGTCTTACAAAGGATATGATTGCGATAGGCTAATCTTAGTTAGTCGATACAGCTGAGGTCTCATGTTTATTAAAACATTATGGCTGGACTAAGCAGAATAATGTTTAAGAAGCAATTTCCTCTATGGATAGAGACAGAAGCTGATCAGTTCACGACTAAGGAAGCTGCAAGAGTAGTTTGAGGTATCATGCTGTGACCAGATACTACAGTAAGGATACCAGATGTCCAAGTTGCGATAGGTTAAGTCATAAGTCACGATGAAAAAAGACTTTTGGGTCACAACGACAGAACACAGAGCAAATGCTGCAGCAGTAGACATGGGGATTCATGAAGTTAAGCTTGAAACATCAGTTAATCAGTGAGACCCCTAACCTGTAATGCTGTATAAAGATGGGGTACACCTAGACTTTGACTCTTTAGGTAGTGAAGAGAGTTCAGATGACAACATAAGGGACTCAATCAGGAAGGTTTATAGTAAGGTACCCCATGCATATTTTTATAGACTCAAATTTACAGTCTTGAGATTATGAGAAATTCAGTCAGATGTTATGTATGCACCAGATAATGTTGACTAGGTAATGATGGGTCTAGTAATTATGTACAGGATGAGTTTGATAGAGTGCTCTCTAACCCTGAGGTAAGCTCTCTTCCTTCGATAAGAGGATAGATTAGGCTGAGGAATCTGAGAACTGATACTGAATTATAGGTAGGCCAGATACTATTCCTCCTCTACTAGAGTTTGAGGATAAGTTTGATATGAGTAGCCTAAGAACTAGTTACAATCTGTGACATCCCTTCCTATTGTCCCAGTCCAGGAAAATATGAGGTTATAGATAAAGATTAAAGGGATGTTCCTAGCCCTAATCCACCCTAGCCTTCTTTATAAAAGACAGACAATGTGACTATACTAGTCTCAAGAAAGGCTGTGGGAAGTGAACTACTTAGTTTAGGTTAAGGGATGGAAGGAAGTAGAAATCAAGAGCAGTCAGTTTAGCTGCAGTTCCTCAATGTCATCGCAAGGATGATAAACAGAGATATGATAGAGGGCATTGACCTGGATTAAGTTTTCATGTTAGTAGCATGATATGAGATGGCCATAAGCCAGATATTGCAATATACCCTACGTGGCATGTAAAGCTAAGTGAGCTTTTGGCAAATGGTTCACAACTGATGTGTAAGGATCGGCCATTACTAGGGTAAAGACTAGACAAGAACATTATAAGGGAATGTTTAAAGCAAGTTAGATCCAGGTCAGATGTAAAACAGTTTGGAACATAGCTAGAAGTCCTCGAGAAGTTAGGCCATGACGAAAGGTGACCCGAGGTCGTGACTAAAGAATGTAGAGTTGTCCAGTCATAACAAGTAGAATGAGATGGTCGCGACTAAAGTTCATGGATACGTTGCACCTAGTTCATACTCAGGTCACGATGAAGATGCGCAGGGACCTGATGAAGGATGAAGATGCCAGCCTCACTGAAGGTTATCAGTTAGAGTTTAGCACATGATGTAGGCAAGCTAAACAGTATGAGAAATAGAGATACATGCTAGTCTAAGATGATGTTCAGAAGTAGATCCTCTATATGACTATCAAGAGTAAATCTACATTTGGAAAGACTTTGTTCATTTAGTCTTTTATGAACAAAAGAATCAAAAGTTAGGATAAGGCTTGCGCAAGAAATGAGCCTAACATATGGCTTCAAGTTCTCGAAAGTTAAAGTCCATAAAATAGGATATTAGTCCCACATCGGTTGGGGAGGTGAACGAAGCATGCCTTATAAGGGTGTGGATACCTCTCCCTCATGAACGCGTTTCCAGTACTCACCAAGCGCCCTCGTCACCAAGCGCCCCAGTGGGGGTAGGCAGGCACGAGTGGTAGGCAGGCAGTGCTGGGAAACAAAACCCTGACCTCGTGTGGGCCTAGAGGCTCCTGCCTAAGGGGAGATGGGACAATATCTTCCGCTACATAGCTATGATACCTGGAGGACGCGTGTTCGGGTGCCTAAGGGGTTAAAGTCCTCATGTGCCTGGAGAACAAAACTGTGACCTCATGTGGGCCTGGGGCCTGCCTAAGGGGAAAGCGGACAATATCTATGTGGAAGGGTGCTGAGCTGTTAGAGAACATAAGTAATGGTGCTAGATGATGAATGAGATTTATGTGATCTAAGTTGGTTAGAATCAAGAAAAAGACCAGAAATGAAACATAGTCCGGTCAAGAGTAGACTGAGACTGATGTATATGCACAGGAAGAGTTGAGAGATAGTAGAAAGACACCAAAGTTGCTCTAGAGAAATGGAGACTGTTCCGCTCACCTGAGAAGTATTCCTTGAGTAAAGTTTATGAAAAGTATTCCTCTCAGTTAAATAGAGATGAGCGTGAGGCTAAAGGTTAAATAGAGAAAGAGAAACCCTTTTGATGAATGTTTAACCAAGTTCATATATATGAACAGAGAGAGTTGAATAATTAAAGAGTTAATTTACGGATTGGATTTCATGTTACAAAGGATTTCTCGGGTAGTCATAGAAGTTCAATAGAGCGGTAGATGTATACAAGATTAGAAATTGAAATGTATAATGCCTAGACAGGGAAAGATAGCCACAATTTTAAAGATAAAGTAACTCCCCTATTCGATAAAAGGGTCAAGTCTATACCCTGATAAGAGGGTAGCATGGCAGCCTAAGTGAAATCGATAGATGTTTTAGGATGAATGATCAAGATATGATAGGCAATATGATAAAGGAAATATGTTTTGAGGCTTACTTAGTTCATTACAATGTCTGATGGATGGTTGAGCAAATTATGATGATGAATAGTTGCATCTCCTTGCAGTTGTCATATAATGACATGCATGTTAGAGTATGCCATAATGAATACTCCCATTTCGTAGTATATGCAGGGTAGAGTATATATGGTGAGGAAGTTATGAGAAAATTATGTTGCTCCCATACCATATGATATGCAATGAGGAATATATTGAGGATGATAGATAGTCTCCGTTTATGGGACGATAAGTTATGATATGATATTCTGATATGATTTATGATTGGGGTGATTCAGGTTTTTCTATAGGCTTGTGAATGCAGTACTAAGAGCCATTGCTATTGAAAGGAATGGTATACAGAAAGAGTTAGATTTGAAACAGATGACTCTGAGATAGAGACTGGATTCAGATGAGTACAGATCACTCTTTAGATAAGAGTTGGATCTGATGTAGTCTTCTCGCAGTTAGAGCATAGTTCAAATGGCTCGCAGTTAGAGCACATATTTACATGAGAAGTTATGATAAGGCCATAGCAGCGGAATGTAATGGCAGGTGGTTAAATCATGATTGCACAAGGCATGGTAAGCCACAGTAAGAGAAAGATGAGAAGGAACTCCTGAGTAAGAGAGGAAATAAGTAAAGTCTTGGGCAATAATATGGGCTACTGAACATAATATTTCTAAATTTTTATTGAGTTATCAACAAGTAGAAGCGGTAAACCCTATAACTTAGTCTGTTGGTTTAAGATCTTCGGGAGATATACAGAATCGCAGTTAGATTCTGGAGGGTCACAGTTAGATCCTAGCATGGCTCCAGGGTCGCAGTTAGATCCTAACAGTTCCAGAGTCACAGTTAGATTCTGAAGAGGCTGACGGTTGATCGCAGTTAGATCCCAAGGTCGCAGTTAGACCTAGCCTAAGGAAAGTAATGAGCCATGAGATATGAGTACAATATAGTATCTCTTTGGGAAGATGAATGCCAAAGACAAAGTTAAGGTAAGGAAGCTTCACTAGTTGATAAACTCATCCAGAAAAATTATTTATAATGATTTTCCTCAGATAGCCTATATTATACAGACTGAACTTAGTTTTCTTTAAACAAAGACAGAGTCCAAGTTAAAGTCTGAGTGCTGATATTCAAAAGTTTTATAGAAGTATGCCTGAGGAACAAAGAAGAGAACCCCATATGTTTTGAGAACAGAAAAGTATGAGTAGATAAATCCTCCAGATGAGGATAAAAAGATTAAAAGGCTAAAGAGACCTAGAGAAGAAGGTCTAAAGTAAAGATAGAACCCAGTAGTTATATGAGATAGAGAATGCTAAGGCTTAGAAGAGTAAGGTAGCCTTCGTCCAGAAAGATGTTAAGGCAAGAGTAGTCTAAGAAAGAGTAATGAAAAAGGGTCCAGTTGTCACAGAAGTTGGTATAGATGGACAAGGTAAGAAAAGTGAAAAGTTAAAGTAAGATAGACCCTGGAGTTACACCAAGATGTTAAGGGGTAAGATATGAAAGAGTGTAAATGCCATAGAAGTTTGGCATATATATGATGAATGATAAACAAAGTTATGAAAAGTTAGAAAGGTTATGAACATTAAAGGATTAAAACCCTTCTGCCAAGTCCAAATAAGAGTGGATTTGAAATGAAAGATTTAAATTATGACTTTGTTCAGGAGAACGATAAGCAAAAGAGCAATACTCTCCTGAGAGGCTGATAAAGTCATAAGAGAATGTTAGAGCTTTGCATTTAGGAGCAAGTATACAATCCTACAAGATATTGGCCAGGCATTATGCATGTTAGAGTATAAGCTCCTACGTAGCAGTAAAGTAAAGAAAAGAATAATTGCATAAGTCCTCTCTCTGTATGATGTTGAATCATTAAAGATGATAAGAGCAACAATAGAGTTATAAGATTTTCTATACGAAAAGAGGATGAAGCTTTGCGGATGTTAAAGAATTCTGCGAGATGCTAAGAGAAGTAATAAGGGATAAGTGTTAGAAAGTATGATGAGTGAGTGAGGGAAACTCCCGAATACAATAATATTCGAGAGAGTTTGATATGAAAGAAATGGACACTACTCTCAAGTCTAGTAGAAGGAGTTGTCCATAAGCAAATGGATGCATAGCACAAGATCAAGTGCCGTGCTGAAGTAGAAATAAACTCCAATTAAGTTGACTCATACAAAAAGAGTAATGACAGCAAGGACATGAAGCGGATATTGAAAGTACTCCGCTAGATAATAAGATAAAAGGTAAGAGATGGATACCCCGATTCTTAGTCATAAAGAAGAAAGAGATTTAAAGAGGATGTATATTTAAGATTGTTGACTAAGTTACTAAGTAAATTTTGAGGACGAAATTTATTTTAAGGGGAGAGAAATGTAACATCCCTAATTTCTGTACTAAGTTGTATGTACAGATTGAATAAAATATATGAGATGTTTAGGAAAAGATGTGGCCACTGTGATGCCCTAAGAGGAAGAGGAAGAAAGTCTAAGAGCCAAAGTGCAAAATTACGAAAATGCCACTGTGATGCCCTAAGAAACCAGAAGTAAATGGAGGGCATTTTGGTCATTTCACACAATGGATGGATATCAGAGGAAATTTGATAGTAAATTATAATAATTAATATGAGAATTTATGGAGTTGACAGAAGTCAAAAAGGAGTCCTGTAGAATTAATTATGGAATTTACGGTGAAAAATGACACCGATAAAGGGTTAAAGGAAACATATGTAATTTTTAACAGGACTTCTGGGTCTCAAAAAATTATGAAACTTTGTAGAGAATTCATTTTATATTAGAATGAATTTCTAAAAATGTTAGAACAATTAAAAGAGGTGTTTAGCATTTATGCTAAGATCAGGGTAAGTTACGGATATCGGTATGAGGAAAGTACATTGGGATTTGGGCCAGTTAGCTATTGGACCTAAAAGAGGCCCAATATTTCGTCCTAGGCCAGCCTAATAAGGCCCAAAAGTTATCTTGGAGCCCAAGTCCAAATAATAAATAATTTATGGATTTTGAAAAGAAAGAAAAAGAGAATAAAGTAAGAATTAGGTGTTGCACATGGTGGGACCCACAAGGACACAAGAATGGCACCCAAAAAGAGGAAGGGTTAGGTGTACCAAGGGAGGCCATGCTAGTGATGTCATGGTGGTAAGGTCTTGAGTGAAAAGTGAAAAGACATTCCAAGATCAAACCTTTAACCATTAGATCAAATAGTTTCCAAAGTGATCTTAGCCTTCAAATGGCACATGACTTTTGCTATAAATAGCCCCCTTTCCATTCATTCTTCACACCCAAGAGCTCCTTTAGAAAGATAAGTGAGTTCTAGAGAAAGAATGTGGAAGAAAGCAAGGAAGAAGCAAGGGTCTTGAAGGAGCAAGTAAGGTAAGTTGTCTCCTTGCTTCTACCTTTTGTTCTTATGGTTTGTGCTTGAGTTTAAGTGACTTTTTAGGCTTAAATCTTGGGGAAATGCTGCTGGAATTTTTTTGTATATGTGAAAGGAATATGAGTTTTAAGTCATAGATAGTTAAGACAAGCTTAAACAAGTTAGTTACATGCTTGGTTGTTAGATTAAGTTGATGTTCTTGACTTTACCATGGAAGAACATTTCGGTTTGCACTGTTCATGCACTGTTCATGATAGAAGGAAATGGAATTTCAATGATTTAATGCTTCCATTTATTACATCTCTTTCTGCCTAAACTCCAGCAGCATAACCGCTACGCTTCATCTGTACAAAGAACTGAACTGTACTGATTCGGTAATCCCCTCATGAGAACTACCATTCTACGTAGTACCCAGGAAAGACTAGATGAACCGGCTAGGTCCACTCACTTCTAGCCTCCTTAGACAGCACTACGTACACAGTACTTATCATATACTGATGTTCAGTCTTTACTTCGGCAGCATAACGGCGTCTCTTAGGATTCTCAAAATCCTCTTCAGCATAACCTCTCTGTAATGGGTTATGGATGGGGATGAGATTCGGGGGAATCTCAGTAGCAACAATCATAACAATATATGTAATGCAGTGTGATAGTGCTTGCTTGTGATTGTGTACAGATAAGTATGCTGCGTGCTTCCATACTCAATAACATATGATCATAGCATTGCAGTAGAGCTTCAAGCATAACATATAAGACAACAATCCAACCAAACAATAGCACAACAAATCACAAAGCCATTACATAAAAGCTAGGATTAGTTACTACCTTAAAAGCTTAGCAGAGCTCTACTATCTCTATTCTGCTTCCAGCTCCGCCAGAACTTCCTTTCTTTCTTTCTTCCTCTCACTTCTTTCTCTCTCTTTTCTTGCCAAAAACGTGGGATGCATGAAATGGGAGGGGGAAGGGGGTATTTATAGCTTCCTTCAATGGCATTCCTGTAATTTTGAAGCCATATGAACTTGTGGTCCTGGTTTTTCCTGGAATTTCCTATTTTCTTTTATTCCTTTTTACTGCATCATCCAGGACACCTCAGTGGACACCTCAGCGGACACCTCAGCAGCACATTTCTCACATGTCTAAAACCCGGGACACCTCATCAGCTGACTCAGCCTGCTGACTCACCGGTCCAGAGTCTTGCACCGTAATACGTGTCCTTAACTTTTCTTCTTCCTCTATGATGACGCCATGTGGCATCTGGAAGGGACCTTTCACGCCTTCCAATGCTATCCAGATAAGTCCCAGGCTTATCTGATCACCTCCTCGGTTTTCGTGCCAACCGAGTAACTTTACTTTACTGAAAAGTCACTAAATCATTATTTTAATGCCACTTTTCCCTATGAATCACTGGGCCTGCGTTTTTGGGCCTGGGAATATCCTCTTGGGTCTCTGATCCAGCCCAAGTACTCTGATGGCACGATTCCCAAGAAGCACCCCTTGGCAAATTACCAAAATGCCCTTAGTCTCTCTTTCTTTACTTTATTAGGTCTAGGGGCATTATTGTCTTTTCCCATCTTACCAGAGTATTTCTTGACCCTGGTCAACTATCCAGATAACTTCCCTGGACTGTCTAACCTTAGGCAAATGACCAAAATACCCTTTACTCATTCTTCAGCTGTTCTATAACATAGGGGCATTTTCGTCATTTCGCACCTTTTTCCCGGACACCGGCCCCTTTTACCACTGGACTGATCTAATGGGCCTGGGCCTTCCCTGGTGTCACTAAAGGCCTTAGAAACACTATACGGCCCCCTGGCCACAGTCCGATCATCCCTATCGGGATTGCTTTTCCTTTACCGATTATAACTGTAAATTCCCATCTTCCGGAATTTTTACAGAAAAATCGGGACCTCAAATCAAAATTCCGTGACTCCTCCTTCAACCCGGCATCCTTTCCTCTAACTCCCGGTATTTTCAGATATTTTATTCGGACCGGGCTGTTTTGGCCTGAAAAAGCACTCACGCGCACACTTTTCCAAAATGACCATTTTACCCCTGGTCATATTTCTAATTCTTTCATATACATAGAGACCTCATATGCACATTTCACAGTTCAGTGAAATGATTAGCATAATTTTCTCTATTTTCTGGAAAAATATGGTACTCATCGGCTACCAGCCCAATCTTTCCCATAATTACGATTTTGCCCCTGCATTCTCTTTCTAGCATCTATTCTCATCTTCTTATCCTTCATCTTAAGTTCTAGAAATTCTCTTTCAATAACTCATCCCTTAAACTCTTCGGGAGTCATCATTAATTGAAAGGCTCGACAACCCGCCCATATCAGGTTATCTTACACAGGAGCCAGCCCATATCAAGCTACCTGCAGAATTCCTAGGCTTAAGACTTAGGATATTCCTCACATTCCTCATCTTGGACCTAGATGAACTGTCCCGATCTCCTAGACCAAAAATCGGGATGTTACATTTATCGCATTCCTTTCTATGTTAGAACATAACAAAATGGTTCGGACAAGAAGAACGATTCCGGCAGAGGAACCACAGGAAGCTGGAAATCTTAATCAACTAATTTTAGAGTGATTAGAGCAACAACAAAAGATGATAGAAGAAATGAGAGCTGCTCAGGCACGAAATGAGCAGGAAAGAGATGCTGGCATAGCCGCAGCAGTGGCAGCAGCTGTAAATAATCTTAGACCGCCAGAGCCTTCAGGAGCAACTAGTAGAGAACCTGAAGAAGTACCACAGCAGGTGGAACAGCCCTAGAAAAGGGTTGAATCAAGGGAGGAGGCAGTTAGCATCCAGCAATGGATGGTTCAGTTTTGCAAGCACAACCCTCCCATATTCAAAGGGACATTCGAAGTACAGATAGCAGAGAATTGGGTCAGCAGATTAGAGAAGATCTTCAAGGTCCTCGACTGCCCAACTGAAACTAAGGCCCAAATGGCCATTTATCAATTAGAAAAAGATGTAGATAGATGGTGGAAGAATACAGAGTTACTTCTCCAAGCAAGAGACATTCCAGTTACCTGGGAAGTATTTCTTGAGCAGTTTTACGAGAAATATTTCCCTCAATCCGTCGGAGGCCGAATTCCTTGTGCTGAGGCAAGCAGAAAAAGAAGCTTTTGATGAATATTTGGCCAAGTTCATCCGGCTATCTCAATATTCAACTTACCTACGCCAAGTGGACGATGAACGCTGGATGACAGAAATAATGATTAGAGGACTGAACTCTATGCTAAAGGAGAAGTTAACTCCCCAACAATACAGCCAGTTTAATAAGGCTGTGGAAGCATGTCGAATCGTTGAGAACAGCATGAATCATAGAATGCTGTCCAGATTTGGGAGTAAGGATCAGGCGACCCCTGATAAGGCCGGTCAAAATCAGGAAGCTGCAGGTGGGAGCGGCTATAGGAAGAGGAAGCGACCGTGGCAGAACAGAAAGCCAAATAGAGGAAATTTCCGCAGCAGATCCAATAACAAGGATCCAAAGGCCCCAGTATGTGAAAAGTGTGGAAAGAATCATGGTGATAGACCATGTTTGATGGGCCAGAACGTTTGTTACACCTGCGGAAAGCCCGGACATTTTTCCAGAGAATGTCCTCAAGCAATAACTGAACCAAGGCCCAGGACAACAGGACGAGTGTTTGCACTCTCTAGAGAGGACGCTCAGCGATCATCTGAGATGATCCAAGGTACAATTTATCTCAATGATCATGCTGTGACTGCTCTATTTGATTCGGGTGCAAGTCATTCCTTTATATCTTATGAATGTGCTAAATGCCTAGGCCTTCTGATCAGCAAATTGCGTTATGATATACAGGTGAAAACCCCCACCAACACTAAAGTAATCACGTCTGATGCCTGTCTAAGTAGTGTGGTACGTTATGAGCACTGCAGTACCACCCTGGATCTGATCTGTATGCCTTTCCAGGAGATTGATGTCATACTCGGTTTAAATTGGTTATCCTCCAATAATGTGATGTTGGATTGCAGAAACAAGACCCTGGTTCTTGGTCCAAAGATCACTGATCTGAGCTCAGAAGTGCAACTGAACTTCATGACGGAGGCTCAGGCAGAAAATGTTTACGGAAAGGATGTCAGGGATATGTGGTATTCTTTTCTGTCCAAACAGAAGTAGAAGAAGGCATCGAGGAGATTCCTGTAGTCAATGAATTTCCTGAAGTCTTTCCAAAGGAGATTCAGGGAGTGCCTTCAGAGAGGGAAGTAGAATTTGCGATCGACATTATACCTGGAGCTGGACCAGTGTCAAAAGCCCCATACAGGATGGCTCCCAATGAAATGATGGAACTGAAGAAGCAAATTGAGGAGCTATTGGAAAAGGGTTTCATACGACCCAGTGTGTCGCCATGGGGTGCTCCAGTGCTATTTGTCAAGAAGAAAGATGGCAGTTTAAGGCTATGTATTGACTACAGGGAATTAAATAAGCTTACAATTAAGAATAAGTATCCTCTTCCCAGAATTGATGACCTGCTAGACCAGTTGGCAGGGGCGAGCTTATTCTCCAAGATTGACTTGAGATCTGGCTACCATCAATTAAGGGTTAAGTCAGATGATATTCCAAAGACAGCATTCAGAACGCGCTAAGGGCATTTTGAGTTCTTGGTGATGCCTTTTGGATTAACCAATGCACCTGCTATTTTCATGGACTATATGAATCGGATCTTCAGGCCTTATCTAGATCAATTCATTGTGGTCTTCATTGATGATATTCTGGTGTACTCCAAATCTCCAGAGGAGCATGAAAGGCATTTGAGGATGGTTCTTGGTACCCTTAAAGAAAAGAAGCTCTATGCTAAGCTGAGTAAATGTGAGTTTTGGCTGTCAGAAGTCAAATTTCTCGGTCATGTCATATCCCGAGACGGGGTAGCTGTGGATCCTAGCAAAGTTGAAGCAGTTTTGAGCTGGGAGCAGCCTAGGACAGTGACGGAGATCAAAAGTTTTCTCGGCCTAGCAGGGTACTACAGAAGATTTATTCAAGACTTTTCTCGAATTGCCTTACCACTTACCAAGCTGACCAGAAAGAATCAGCAGTTTAAGTGGGATGAGAAGTGCGAGGCTAGCTTCCAGCAGTTGAAGCAGAGATTAACGACTACTCCCGTGCTGATTATTCCAGACCCAACTCAGACTTATGTAGTCTACACTGATGCTAGCAAGCAGGGGCTGGGATGTGTGCTTATGCAGCAAGGTCGAGTAGTAGCCTACGCCTCTCGGCAGTTAAAGCCACATGAAGAGAATTATTCCACCCATGATCTGGAGCTTGCAGCGGTGGTCTATGCCCTGAAGATATGGAGACACTATTTATATGGAGCAACGATAGAGTTGTTTTACGACCACAAAAGCCTGAAGTATCTACAGGATCAGAAGGAGTTGAACATGAGGCAGCGGCGATAGATGGAATTGTTAAAAGATTATGATTTTCAGATCAAATACCATCCAGGAAAAGCCAATGTGGTAGCTGATGCCCTGAGTAGAAAGGTGGTGCAGGTTGCATACATGATGATCAAGGAATTAGAATTGATAGAAGATATGCGCGACTGGAGCCCTCTATATCAAATGCAACTGACAGAGAATCCTTTCGGAGGAGTTCATGTCAGAGCTTGCACAGAAGATGAGATCAAAGAGGCTCAGAAGCAGGATAAGCTCGCGGCAATATTCAAAGACAAGCTGGAGAAGGGGAAGACAAGGAATTTTGAGATGTCCCTAGACGGATTACTACAATTTCGGGGAAGACCCTATATCCCTAATGTTATGGGATTAAGGGAAAGGATTCTGGAGGAAGCACATAAAAGTCGGTATACTGTACATCCAGGTATGACCAAGATGTACCATGATGTTAAAAGGTTATTTTGGTGGCCTGGATTGAAGAAAGATATTGTGACTTACGTATCTAAGTGCTTAACCTGCCAGAAAGTGAAAGTTGAACATCAAAAGCCAGCAGGAACGTTACAGCCTCTAGATATCCCTGAGTGGAAATGGGATGGGATTGACATGGACTTTGTGGAAGGACTACCCCTGCCCCCAAGTAGACATGATGCAGTGTGGGTAGTAATTGATCGACTAACAAAATCAGCGCATTTTCTTGCAATCAATAAGAGAGATTCTCTTGAAAAGCTGGCAAGGCTGTATATAAAGGAGATAGTTAAACTTCATGGTATCCCGAGCAGCATTGTGTCCGATAGAGACCCTCGATTTACTTTAAAATTTTGGAGGGCTCTACAGGAAGAAATGGGCACTACTCTCAGATTCAGTACAGCTTATCATCCTCAGACAGATGGTCAATCTGAAGGAACAATACAGACATTAGAGGATATGCTGAGAGCATGTGTCCTGATTTCAAAGACAGCTGGGATATCCATTTACCCCTTATAGAGTTTGCTTATAACAATAGTTATCAGGCCAGTATTCAAATGGCACCTTTTGAAGCACTTTATGGACGTTAATGTAGATCCCCCTTATGCTGGCTAGAGTTGAGTGAGAGAAGAATGCTTGGTCCAGATATAGTGGATCAAACTGCAGAACAAGTTGCGGTAATTAGAAAACAATTGTTGACGGCTCAAAGCAGACATAAAAGCTATGTAGATGTCAGAAGGAAGCCGTTGGAGTTTGAAGAAGGAGAACATGTATTCCTTAAGTTAACTCCAACCACGGGAGCCGGACGATCGATTAAAGTGAAGAAGTTGCATCCAAGATACATCGGGCCATTCCAGATTCTCTCAAAGATAGGAGCAGTAGCCTACAAGTTGGCTCTTCCTCCTAATCTCAGCCAGATACACGATGTGTTCCATGTTTCCCAATTAAAGAAGTATATTCCAGATCCATCTCATGTGATTAAGCAAGATGAGATCGCACTACGAGATGACTTGACCTATGAGGTTGGACCGGTGCGAATTGCTGATAGAAAAGTCAAGCAGTTGCGGAATAAGCGAATTCCTCTAGTTAAAGTGATCTGGAAAGGCTTGACTGAACAAGAGGCTACATGGGAAACAGAAGAAAAGATGAGAGAGAAGTATCCGGAATTGTTCCTATAGGATAGGTGTAATTTAAATTTCGGGGACAAAATTTATTTTAAGGGGGAGAGAAATGTAATATCCTTAATTTTCTGTACTGGTTCCTATGTACAGATTAAACGGAATATATGAGTTCTGTTTCAGGAAAAAAAATGTGGTCCTTTATGTAAAGAAAAGGATTAAATTGCAAAAGAAAGGAAATGAAGGGATTTAAATGCAATTATGGAAAGTTTAAGGTTAGGAAAGAAAGGTAGACAAAAATGTGGGGTCTTCAAGTGTAATTTTAGCCAAATAAAGGGACTTAATTGTAAAGAAGAAAAAGTTCCCTGGGGCTAAAGTGTAATTAAAGAAAAATAGGTCAGAAGTGGTTTGGACTGCCCGACAGCATTTCAGTCCCAAATTTTACCAGAAGATAGGGCAGGTGGCGCCGGGTAACCCAGCTTAATACCGGAATTTTGAAGACTCCAGATAGCCAGAAATGGACTGATCGTCCAAAACTTATAAAAATTAATACCGGATACCCTAGATTTCAGGTATAAGTGAGAAAATACAGGATGATGCGCCTTTATGGGGCGGATGTCAGGAAACTGACAGAATACCGATAGGAGGCCTGTAGAAAAAGTTATTCATGAAATAAAAAATCCAGACGGAGTGTGAGGCCTCCAGGGATCCGGGTAGGAGATTTATCGGTATTTTTAAAGGGGCTGAATGTGATCAGATGACTTCAGTCAGATGACTGTTATAACCCACAGGGATGCCTGAACACAGTAAGACACTGTATCTAGGATAAGGAGCCGGTGTCTGGAAAGGTGTATAATCGGTAAATAATAATTAAAATATTAGGTAAATTGTGGCAGAGGAAGATTCCTCGTAATGCGTGCCATACAGGTAATGGACCCAGGAAGCCAAAAAATGGCGCCATTAGAGGCCCAATAAGACTCTTGGACTGATAGGTGGGCCAGTGTCCAGCAGAACCCCGGAAAAGTGCGAAATTACGAAAATGCCCCTGTGTTGTACAAAAAGGGCAGCAGATGAATGGAGGGCATTCTGGTCATTCTGGATAGGCCTAGAGGCTAAGACATATCTAAATAGGGTTGACTAGAGCCAGTATATGCTTTGACCAGGTTCAGAAAGGTGTGAAATGACGATTTTGCCCTTAGGGTTAAAATAGGACAAGATAGGGCACCAAGGGCATTTTGGTCATTTCGCAGGAGATCTGTAACTGAGTCTGGACCCAGTATTAAAAAGTTAATGATATAAAGGGTCTAGATACTAAATGTGAGGTCAGTAGACATAAAAAGGATTTTCAGAAAAATCAGATTCAGAAAACAGCATATTTTTCGAGGAGACGGACCGGGCCGATACCGGATTGGACCGGAAAGCTTCCAGAAGGCTCTAGCTCTCTCCAAATTGTGCCGTGTGAAGAATGTGGGTGGTGAGGTGTCCCATGAGTTGGCATTGAGTGATGTCATGCATGATGCAATAAAAGGAATAAAAGAAAATAAGAAATTCAGGAAAAACCAGGACCACAGGATCATAAGTCTTCCAAATTACAAGATTAGCATTGCTCAACACTATAAATACCCCCTAGCTCTTGATTTCGGCACAAGAAAGAAAGAGAGGAAGAAAGAAGTTCTTGAGAGAGAAAGTGAGAGAAAGAAAGAAGTAAGGAAGTTCTGGTGGAGTTGGAAGTAGTAGAGAAGTTCTGAAGCTCTGCTTGTGAGGTAGCAACTAATCCTAGCTCTTATGTAATGTCTTGGTGATTTGTTGTGCTTTTGTTTGGTTGGATTGTTGTCTTATATGTTATGCTTGAAGCTCTATTCCAATGCTATGATCATATGTTATTGAATATGGAAGCATGCAGCATACTTATCTGTACACAATCACAAGCAAGCACCGTCACTCTGCATTACATATATTGTTATGATTATTACTACTGGGATTCTTTTGAATCTCATTCCCAAATATAACATTACAGGGGAGGTTCTGTCAAAATAAAATATGGAAATCTTAAGAGAAGCCGTTATGCTGCTGAAATTCTGGCAAGGAAGCAGGAACAGGGAAGGGAACTGATACGTACTGTGTACGTAGTGCTGTCTAAGGAGGCTGGAAGTGAGTGGACCTAGCAGATTCATCCAGTCTTTCCTGGGTACTACGTAGAATGGTAGTTCTCATGAGGAAATTACCGAATCGGTACAACATCGGTTACTTCCTAAAGAAGAATTGTAGCAGTTATGCTGCCGGATTTTAGACAGTGAAAGATGTAATAGAAATATGAGGGGGTTAATCATACACTGATATATAACAGTTGATTATTTAATATTAATTGTTATCTGGCATATATAACTGATATGTGTTGGTTGTATGCATGTGTATGTAAAGACTAAATGCTGAAAATAGGCTCAGTGAACAGTAATTCGTGAAGACCCATTCATGTTTGGTAAATCCTTAAAAATAGCAAATGATTGAATTAATGTACGAAATTTTTAGGGTAAAAAGTAGACATACTAATATTTAATTTGATATATATAATGCCACATTTTGATGTCTACAAGAAAAGATATAAAATTCTAAAGTTGAGGACCAGAATGCTGGATTCAGGAGGAAATCACTGGATGAACAGTAAATTTGAAACGTTGACCCACGTTGAATTGGTCAAGTAATGGTCAACCAATGATTTTTCCCTAAAATATAGTTGAGTTAGCTCCATGTATCACTTTGAACCACTTCATTTAGATTTTTTTAGAATTAGTTATGAATTTTCAAAGTCAAATCACTCATCTGGAATTTGCCATAGTGAACAGTACCCGATAAGAATAAAATTCCAGATTGAGAATTTGGACTTCAATAACCCTGAAAGTGGTTCCAAATGCTACTGAATGGTCCCTAAGATGTATAAAAATAAGGATGTGACAAGGGTGGATGAGCTTTATTGAGTGAAATGGGTGAATGGAAATCATATATTTGCTGTGATTTTTTCTTTCGGTCGCAACCTTATGTTATCACGACTAATGTGTTCAAATTGTCAAAATTATTCTCTGTGGAAATTAGTCCAACCTTTGCATATTTTTGTCACGACCAAAAGTTCATATTTTATGATATTTACCTATCTGTGATGTTTAGTCATAGTCTGTGCTTTATCTATGTCACAACTGGAACTCTCTATGAATTTTGGTCGCAACTGGATTGTAATTTGGTCGCGGCTAGAACATATAGGTTTAACAGGTTTACTCTCAGTGATTTTGAGTCGCGACCAATGTCCATTTATGTCGCGACTAATATTCTCTATTTTCTGAAAAATTCTTCTCTGTGTAAAACAGTCGTGACCTTATGTCCATTTAGTCACGACTAACATTGACCCTCTACTGAAAAATCCATCTATTTCATTCTGATTGGTGCTTGGTTTTTGGAATTTACTATCATAGATTCAAAATATAATTTTGAACATTAGCAAGCTTGATGAAGTGTTAGTTGCTTGTTTCATTAATTCACTACTGGAAATTGTGCATCATGAATGATTAATCTCATGTATTTTGTTTAAAATTCATGCAATCTAGTCATGTGAGCTGATTAGGGTGATTAAGCCAGATGGAAGCATTTTCAGCCTTCAACATATACTCCTTTACATTGTGTGACACCATCTAGTTTGGTAAATTTGCAGAACTTGTCTCAATCCTTGATTCAAACCACATTAGCTAATTGTGAAAATGATAAGGGCATTTCTTTCAAAACCCTCTTGACCAAACAGAAACCACAAAAATATTAAATCCTTTGCTTTACCCCTTTGAGACCTTCACTTTGTTTTAAAATTCCATCCTTGATTAATGAATACTGTGCAAGATAGTTGTTGCTGCAATAAGTCTTTGATTGTGAATGATTGCTAAGTTGCAATTACTTGTTGAATATTATCTAAACTTAAATATATTTGCTATCTGGTTCAAGAAAATGAAAATAAAGGAAAAATACAGAGAAAAGAAAAAGAAAAGTACAAAGAAAAGAGAAAGAAAAGAAAAACCAGATGCAAAAAAGTGCTATTCAACTAGTATGAAAAGAATGTTTGTGACATGCTATTTTCTACAGCTGTATGGTTGGAACTTTGATTGTGTACAGTAATTCATTAATCATTGACATGCATTTTGAAACATGCTCCCTTAGACCCCTCAGAGTACACTTACAGAAGCGATAATCGATTAATTATATCTTAACTTAAGCCCAGAAATTAAAATTTTATTCTTAAATTCCTTATTCTGAACCTTTAATTTGAGAACTGATTTATCTCATTCTACACATCCAAATAAGGCTTATTACCTATCCATGGAATGCCCCAGATGTGTACCACTGGCTCACCAAATTTCGTGGCCAAACTCCTTCATTTACTAGGTCAAACTGAGGTCAAAACACTGCTACCACAGGACCTGCGAATTTCTCTTTTCATTTCTCATTCGCAAATTGAACATGCCAAACAATATTTATTATTGAATAACAAAATGTCATACAACAAGTCATACACAAAATTCTCATATTTCTATTACATCTTTTCCTGCCTAAAATCCGGCAGTATAACCGCTAGGCTTCATCTGTATAAAGAACTGAACCGTACTGATTCGGTAATTCCCTCATGAGAACTACCATTCTACGTAAGTACCCAGGAAAGACTGGATGAACCGGCTAGGTCCACTCACTTCCAGCCTCCTTAGACAGCACTACGTACACAGTACTTATCATATTATGATGTTCAGTGTTACATTCTGCAGCATAACGGCGTCTCTCAACATTCCTAAAATTCACTTCAACATAATTTTCCTGTAATGGGTTAGACATGGGGAATGAGATTCGGGGGAATCTCAGTAGGAATAATCATAACAATATATGTAATGCAGAGTGACAGTGGTTGCTTGTGATTGTGTACAGATAAGTATGCTGCGTGCTTCCATACTCAATAACATATGATCATAGCATTGTAATAGAGCTTCAAGCATAACATATAAGACAACAATCCAACCAAACAATAGCACAACAAATCACAAAGCCATTACATAAAAGCTAGGATTAGTTACTACCTCAAAAGCAGAACTCTAGAACCTCTATACTGCTTTCAACTCCACCAGAACTTCCTTTCTTCTTTCTTTCTCTCACTTTCTCTCTCAAGAACTTCCTTCTCTCTCTAAACTTGCTCTTGGCCGTGGGATGCATGAAATGGAAGGGGGAGGGGGTATTTATAGTTTCCCTCAATGGCATTCCTGTAATTTTGAAGCCATCTGAACATGTGGTCCTGGTTTTTCCTGGAATTTCCTATTTTCTTTTATTCCTTTTTACTGCATCACCCAGGACACCTCACTGGGATACCTCATCGCCACATTCTTCACATGTCACAATTCCTGGACACCTCATCAGCTGACTCAGCATTTCCAGTCCAATCTAGTACCGGTCCGGTCCGATTTCCCACAAACCGGACTCAACGGCTGAGATTGTGCCACTTGTCCTTAACTTTTCTTCTTCCTCTAAGATGATGCCATGTGGCATCTGGAAGGGACCTTTCGCGTCTTCCAATGCTATCCAGATAAGTCCCGAATATTATCTGATCACCTCCTCGGTTATCGTGTCAACCGAGTAACTTTACTTTATTGAAACAGCATTAAAATAGTATTTTAATGCCACTTTTTCCCACATATCCCTGGGCCTACGTTTTTGGGCCTGGGAATATCATCTTGGGTCTCTGATCCAGCCCAAGTACTCTGATGGCACAATTCCCAAGAAACACCCCTTGGCAAATTACCAAAATGCCCTTAGTCTCTCTTTCTTTACTTTATTAGGTCTAGGGGCATTATTGTCTTTTCCCATCTTACCAGAGTATTCTTTGACCCTGGTCAACTATCCAGATAACTTCCCTGGACTGTCTAACCTTAGGCAAATGACCAAAATACCCTTTACTCATTCTTCAGCTGTTCTATAACATAGGGGCATTTTCGTCATTTCGTACCTTTTTCCCGAACACCGGCCCCTTTTACCACTAGACTGATCTAATGGGCCTGGGCCTTCCCTGGTGTCACTAAAGGCCTTAGAAAACACTGTATGGCCTCTGGCCACAGTTCGATCATCTCTATTCGGACTGCCTTTCCTATACCGATTATAACTGTAAATTCCCATATTCAGGAATTTTTACAGAAAATCGGGACCTCAAATCAAAATTCTGTGTTGCATCATTCAACCCGGAATTCTTTTCTCTATCTCCCGATATTTTCAGATATTTTATCCGGATCGGGCTATTTTGGCCTGAAAGTACGCTCCCGCGCACACTTTTCAAAAATGACCATTTTACCCTTGGTCACATTTCTAATTCTTTCATATACATAGAGACCTCATATGCACATTTCACAGTTTAGTAAAATGATCAGCATAATTTTCTCTATTTTCTGGCAAAATATGGTACTCATCGGCTACAACCCGATATTTCCCATAATTACGATTATGCCCCTGCATTCTCTTTCTGGCCTCATTACTCATCTTCTTATCCTTCATCTTAAGTTCTAGAAATTCTCTTTCAATAACTCATCCCTTAAACTCTTCGGGAGTCATCGTTAATTGAAAGGCTTGACAACCCGCCCATATCAGGTTATCTTACACAGGAGCCAGCCCATATCAAGCTACCTGCAGAATTCCTTGGCTTAAGACTTAGGACATTCCTCACATTCCTCATTTTGAACCTAGGTGAACTATCCCGATTCTGTAGGTTAAAGACTTAACTCATCTTTAAATCCTGAAGGACTTAGCTTATCCCTGGGATTCCTACAAAATATAGGTAAGTGATCCGCCCATATCAGATTACTACCCTGGGACTATGGGTTTAGCAGCCTGCCCATATCAGACTACTTCCCAGTTCCCCTAGACCAAAAATCGGGATGTTACACATTTCCATTTTATCATCTACCCTTTCCAACATTACAACCCTAATAAAGACCCTTTTATTCATAAACCTTGTGGCAATTATTGTGGAAATGTAGGATGGTTACAAGCTTATGAGAAGCCCGAGTTAGATGGTTGAGTGAAATTACCTTAATAAGAGAGTGAGTGAAACACTATTCCTTGTGAGAAAATCTCAACCTAATTGCTTACTATGATTTAATTGCATGAATTAGATCCTTTTATTGTTATGAATTAGTATGGATTGTTGTCAATTGAATGGAAATGGTTAATGACTACAAGTACTTATGCTAAATCTGTTTTGGGAAATTTGTTGAACATGTGTATTCAAATTTCAGTTTTGATCCATAATTTTGCTCGGAGTGTAAAAGCTAAGTGTGGGGGAATTGATAAACTCATATTTGTATTGATTTTTAATATGTTAAAAGAGAGTTTATTATCAATTTTATCCACATTTACTACTACGTTGAGCAATTTAGTTAATAATATGAAATTGGACAAGTGGGAATTTAAATGATGTGATTTTAGTGCTTAATTGGATAAATAATCTATTAAATGTCTATTTCAGGTCAATACAACAATCAATTAGCAAAGTAGAGCATCCCTGTGGAATTCAGTCGTGACCTGATGTAGCCACTGTAGTGACCATACGTCAACCAGCAAAAAAGAGCATTTCTATAAATATTAGTCGCAACCTGATGTCATTATAGTCGTGACCAAACTTCAATGAAGAAATCAATCAGCGAATGACTTAAAGGAGAGGACAGCTGGACAAGAGAAGATGGAAGCATGTGCTGCTGAAGAAGAGCATTCACGTGGGAAATATGGCTGAGAAGAATAGATTCAGTCATGCATGTGCTGGATCTATGAGCTAATAACAGAAGCAATTAGGTTGACAACTGGAACATGTGCTGTAACAGATTGAACATGTGTTGGATCCAGATCTGATAATAGATTACACGTGGGAGATCAAGCATGTGATGCAACAGAATAGAACTCCACACATCTGGCACTGTTCACGCACACAATATCCTCTCACACCATTCACATTACCTCCAAATCAATCATGCGGAGAGCACAGATCCAGATCAGCCCTGAGATTCAGTCATCACCCATTCCACACTTCTGCTATATATTACGTAGACAACACAGCAGGAAGAGGCATTCATCCATTACGCAGCTCATACACACATCATCCATAATTTATACACCAATGCACACGCATACCACTCTCTCTCTCTTTCCAACTTCATTCTCCCTTCTGCAACTTTCCTATGTTCTAGTCAATAGAAATAGAGGAAAGTTCCGCATATCCATTTCTTCTTCCATTATGACTGCTGCTAAGCTTTTCTGTTGCTGCTAAAGTTTAGAGGACAACACAAGGCTAAGCTGTTGTGCTCTCTTGGAGATGACAATAAACCAGAATCCTTGAGCTGAACAAGGGGTGTCATTGTATCTTTAATGAAGTTAAATGTATCGAGTTGATGTATTTACTTCTGGTTTATTGATGCAATTAGAGTAGTAGATGACAAAGAAGTAGGGAACCGAGTTGGATTTCTTATTTCTATATAAATGATCCTTTGATTGATTCTCATCTTTGATCGAGTTGAACATAGCTATGATTAATTAAAGTGATTCTATTTAATTCATATTCTACTATCTCTGAGTTGAATGATTCATATTCTTTATTCAATGTCTGCGAGTTAGAGCTTTGATTGAGATTTAGCTAGCGAGTTGTTAGCTAACATATTCTAATTCAACTGATTAACTTCTCATATTCTGTGGATAATAAAGGTAAGGTAATCTCCAAGGGAACACATTTGTCATTCATTAATTTCACCATCTTAATCACTTAAAATCAGAAACAATAGAATAGGATTTTACATTCAGTTTTTAGTTCAATCATCTCATCATGCAATCATCTCATGAACTTGTTAATTTGTGGCTCATTAGATTAATTAGGAACTTAGCAATCCATTTAGGCTCATTGTGAATCGACCTAGGTTAGCCTCCACTTTACTGTTGGTTAGCTTAGTTTTGTTTGATAATTAAAACGAAAGTTATCACATGGTGAGTTGATTAGGTTGAGTAAGCCAGATGGAATAATTTTGAGCCTCCAACATACACTTATTTACATTGTGCGACACTATCTAGTTTGTAACTTTGCAGAACTTGTCTCAATCCTTGATTCAAAACCACATTAGCTTCTTGGAATTGTGAAAATGACAAGGGCATTCTTTTCAAAACCCTTTTTGACCAAACAGTAGCCAAATAAAGACTAAATCCTTTGCTCAACCCCTTTGAAACCTTCACTTTCTTTTAAAATTTCATCCTTGATTAATGAAAGCTGTACAAGATAGTTGTTACTGCAGTAATGCTTTTCAACTTGCAACCACAAGTTGCAACCACTTGTTGAATGTCTGAACCTCAGTGTATTGTTATATGTTCAATAATGAAAACAAAGAAGATAAAAATAGAGAAAAGAGAAAAAGAAAAGAGAAAAGAAGAAAGAAAAGAGAGACTAGATGGCAAGATTTTCTATTCAACTTGTATGAAAAGAAGATAGTTTGTGACTTGTTATTTTCTATAGCTGCACAATTGGAATTGTGATTAAAAAGTGAAATAGATTGAAGAAGTAAGGTCATGTACAGTATTTCATTAATCATTGATATGCATTCCCATTTCATCATCTAGCCTTTCCAACATTACAACTCTAATAAAGACCCTTTGATTCATAATCCTTGTGGCATTTAGTGGTGGAGATGTAGGATGGTTACAAACCTATGGGAAGCCTAAGCTAGATGGTTGAGTGAAATCACCTTAATAAGAGAGTGAGTGAAACACTATACCTTGTGAGGAAATCTCAACCTAGTTGCTTATGATTTAAATTGCATGAATTAGATCCTTTTATTGATATGACATTAGTATGGATTGTTGCCAATTGGAGGGAAAGATTGATGATTGCAAGTGTTTATGCTTAATCTGTTGTGGCTAATTATGCTGAACATGTGTGTTTAAAATTCAGTTTTGATCCATAATTTTGCTCAGAGTGCAAAAGCTAAGTGTGGGGGAGTTGATAAACTCATATTTGTATTGATTTTTAGAGTATTTAACAGGAGTTTCATTATTGATTTTATCCCCATCTACCAAAATAATGAGCAATCAATTAATAAATAAAATTGGAATAGTTGAAAATTAATTGATGTGAATTTAGTGATTAATTGGATAAATAATATGTTATTTTAATTGCCCATTATAGGCCAATGCAATAACTAAAGCAGTTAGATATATTTGACATCTAGAGGGAGCAGATTTCTAGATACATGCACTCACAGTTCATGCTATACACACCTTAGATTCACTCCACTACAGAGCTTCATTCACGCATGTGCTGATAACTGAGCAAATGGGATAACAGATAGTGGAAGCATGTGTTAGACAGGGAGCTAATTGATTGGATAATAGAATCATATGAGGTACATGCACGTTGAGGCTGAGGCTATCACCGGATGAGTGTTGTCATTATAATGGCACTGTTCACACACTCAATGCATTACTCTTCCATTGCATCTGCAGCTATATATCATGCAGATCATCCACATTGGGAAAAATTGAGAATACACATCATTCACACTAATCATTCACGCACACTCCATTCCATCTATAGATCCATTTCTCCATCTATCCTTATTCTCTCTCACATCACCTGCACTTCTGCTCTATTTTGAGCAGGAGAAACAGAGACCATTCCATCTTCATTTTCTCTTTCTACTTTCATGATGACTTGTGCTATACCTTCTACTGTTGTTGAAGTTTAGATGGCAATGCAAGGCTAAGCTACTGAGCTCTCTTGGAGATAATGCTAAACCTAAATCCTTGAGCTGAAACAGGGAGTTTATTGTGTTTTTAATTCAGAGTTAATTGTATCGAGTTGATGGAGTTGATTATGTAATTTGATTAACTCATATTTGTTCTGATTTTTAATATATTAAAAGAGAGTTTATTATTGATTCTTATCCATATTTACTACTATATTGAGAAAATTAGTTAATAATATGAAATTGGACAAGTGAGAATTTAAATGATGTGATTTTAATGCTTAATTGGATAAATAATCTATTAAATGTCCATTTCAGGTCAACACAGTAATCAATCAGCAAAATAGAGCATCCCTATGGAATTCCGTCGCGACCTTAGGTACTCACCGTCGCGACTATACTTCAACCAGCAAAGAAGAAGCGTTCTCTGTAAATATTAGTCGCGACCTAATGTACCTACAGTCGCGACCAAACTTCAATGTAGAGATCAATCAGCGAATAATAGAAGGGACAGCTGGACAGAAGGAGATTTAAGCATGTGATGAATTGCATAACTGGACTACAACGGACTGCAAACAAGAGCTGATAACAAATTACAAGTGGGAGATCATGCATGAGTTGAGCACTGTTCACGTGTTTGGTACTGTTCACACATCAGCATACTCCATCTGAACAGAATGAGCAAGTTGCTAACAGCAAGTGGGGAGCATGTGCTATAAACAGAATACCAAATCATGTGCTGATAGCTGGAGGACATCTGGACAACTCCATTGACTCACTCATGCATTTCAAACTTCTCCTATATATCACACTATCTGTACAGCATTCCATATCATTCATCACCTGGACCTGACACTTCATATGCAGATCTCTCACCATACACCACAATTCCACTCTTACATTCCATACATCCATACATTCAGATCACTCACGCACACCATCTTGTCTTTCTCTATCTCCATATTTCTTCTGCAACTTTCCTCTATTCTAGTTAATAGAACCAAAGGAAAGTTCTGTAGTTCATCTTCATCTTCTCCTTTCATTTCCACATGACTATTGTTGCTGTACCGATGGTTGCTGCTGGAGTTCAGATAGTAATGCAAGGCTGAGCGGTTGTGCTTCCTTGGAGATGACATCAAACTAGAGTCTTTCGAGCTTAACAGGGAGTTTATTGAGTCTTTAAGTCAGATTTAACTGTATCTAGTTGATGTATTTACTTCTGGTTTATTGATTCAATTAGAGTAATAGATTACAAAGAAGTAGGGCACCGAGTTGGATTCCTTCTTTCTACATTAATGAACCTTTGATTAATATTCATATTCTATTATCTCTAACTTAAACGATTTCTATTCTCTATTCATTGTCAGTGAGTTATAGCTTGGATTGAGATTTAGCTAGCGAGTTGTTAGCTAACCTATTCTAGTTCAATTGATTAACTCTTGATATTCTATGGATAATGAAGGTAAGATAATCTCCAAGAGAACACACTTGTCATAATTCATTCATCTTATCATTATAAACTCATAAAGCATAAACAATAGCATAGACTTTACATTTAGTCTTTAGTATAAACAAATCATCACCAAACTCATCTGTTAACTTGTTAATTTATGGCTCAATTGATTAATTAGGAACTCTAACATCCAGTAGCTCCTTGTGATCCGACCTAGGTTAGCCTCTGCTTTACTATTGGTTAGCTTAGTTTTGTTTGATAATTAAAATGATAGTTATCAAAATGGCACCGTTTCCAGGGAGCCTTACTTGTTAAGGTTTCCTAAGCAATCTCCTGGGCCCCAAAAACATAAAGAGTAGGTAGTTCTTTTAGTTTTTCTGCGATTTTTGTGTTTTATATCTGTTAAGTCGCAACCATTTAGCTTTTGTGCCGCGACTAAAGTGCTCTATGATTTCTAGTCGCAATCAGATACATATTTGGTCGCAACCTGAAATCAGTTTTCAACTCAGATTTGCTGTTTGTCACTTTTAGTCGTGACCGTAGTGCAGTTTGGTCGCAACCAAAAAAATATTTTTCAAAAATTTTCATCTCTATGATTTCTAGTCGCAACCAAATTGACACTTAGTCATGACTAAACCTCTCTGTGGTTTTTAGTCATGACCTAAGTGCATTTTGGTCGCAACCATAAATTTCTTACTTTAAAAATTTGCTCTCTGTAATTTTTAGTTGCAACCAAAGTGACATTTGGTCGCTACTAAAAATCCTACTTAAAAAAAAATTTGCTCTCTGTAACTGTCAGTCGCGACTTGAAGTTCATTTTTGTCACGATATCTGCTCTCTATACTTATTAGTCGCAACCTAGTGTCATTTTAGTCGAGACCTTAGCTTTCTGAACTACGATTACTTGGTCTCATTTGCTGAATTTGCTGCATTACTGATATATCTGATCTTCTGCATCATTGTTGAGCATGAATTACATGAACAAGAGCTCTGAGTTCTTTCATTTGGATAGAGAACTTAATAGAACACTTAGGCAAATCAAGAGGACTAAAGTCTTAAATCAAGCTAGTGTTGCATCTTTTATTGAGCCTAGTTCTTCTAGTGAATTTGATACTGAACCTATATCTGGTGATATTTTAGATAATCATTTTGTCATGGAGCATGTTAATGTAGGTGAAGCTCATACTCATAATCAGAATAATCAACATGAGCAGTATGCAGAAAATAACATGAACAATAGAAGACCACGTAGGAGCATAAGAGATCTCACTTCTTCTAATGCAAACTATGATCCTTTTCACACTTGTCCTGCTTTAGATGTTAACTTTGAGTTGAAAGGTCCTTTGCTGAGTAACTTAACAAAGTATTATGGATTGGCAGGTGAGGATCCTTTCAAGCATTTGCAGACTATGCAGTGGGTTTGCTCAACTATGAAACCTGTAGGAGCTGACATAGATGCTGTGCTGAGATAAGTCTTTCATTTCACACTGGAAGGAAAGGCAAAAGAATGGTTCTATATGCTGCCACATCATGCACCTCAAGCTCTACACTCCTGGAACAACTTAAGAAGTTCCTTCTTGGAGAGATATTTTCCTTTATCAAACACTGCTACATTGAGAAAGGAGATCTTTGCTGTAAAATAGTATGCTGAAGAGTCTTTCTATGAGTTTTGGGCCAGATTTCAAAAGTTGCTGGCCAGATGTCTATATCATCAGATTCCAATAGACTATTTGGTATTGTACTTTCATTCAGGATTGCGCTATGCATGCAGAAAGAATTTGGATGCAGCTGCTGGAGGTTCTATTGATGATTTAACACTTGATGAAGCATGGAGCTTGATTGAGAAGATAGCAAACAATGACCAGTAGTATGGAGGATATGATGCTAGACAAGTGCATAAGGTTTCTGCAAGGTCTTCTCAAGATCATAATACTCTATCTTCTCAAGTTACTGCTATGAGTGCTCAGATCAATAACTTAGCTGCTCAATTGAGTAACACACATGTTCAGAGCCCATATTCTCAAGCTCTAGTTTCTCCTAGCTGTCAGTTCTGCTCTTCTCCAATGCATCTTAGTGCAAATTGTCCTTCACATCATAAGGATATCTCAGCCATTTATCAAGGTAGACCCAACCAGTATCCACAAAGGAATCCATACTCTAACACATACAATGAAGGATTGAGAGATCATTCTAATTTCAGATAGAGAGATGAAGGTGGAGCTGCTGGTCAAAACAGATTCAACAATGACAAGCAAGTGGCTGAATGCTCTAAAGCTATAGAAGTGTCTAATGCTGCAAAGGATGATGGAATTTCTGAGATACTCAAGAGCATTACTATGATAAATTCAAATATAAATTCCATCAACACAAACTTATGCTCTAACTTCAAGGATTTGAGATCTACAGTGGAGAGCAACCAAACAAAGACCAACTCTAGATTTGCTGTTTTGGAGAATAGAATTGAACAATGGGAGACCAACACTTCAAACATGAATGGCTATCTATCACAGTTAGCCAATTCAGTGAGTGATGTTCAGGCAAGGATCAATGGAGATTTACCTTCAAATACAGTTGTTAACCCAAAACCTGTGAATACTATAAATTTACAATATGAAGAGCAAGTTGGGAAACAAGTTACTGAAGCTAAAAATGAAGAGGAAGGTGAGGTGGACACTGATTCCAGTAGTTTAATGAAGAATAGCATTGAGAAAACTGAAAGTAGGAAGGAGGCACAAATCTCAAGAGGAAAAAGGTTACAGTTGATCCTACAAAAAGTCAAATTGATTCTGCACAGATTCTAAAGATGGTGGACAACTATGCAGTAAAGAAATTAAGCTACCAGAAGTTAAGAATTCTAAGAAATCCAGAAGTTGACAAAACTGAAGAAGTACAATCAGCAGTTAATTTAGAGTTTAAGCAGAAAGAAACAATTGTTGATTCAGAAGAAAAAGAAGTACAACTGAAGAATTTACTTATCCAAATGGAAATTATCAGTAGCAAGAAAGCCTTAAAGCAGCAGAACAAGGAAGTCAATAATGTCTACAGCAAGATTGAAGTAAAAATGCCTATGCTAGAAAGGATTCAGAGAGTGCCTGAATATACAAAGTGTTTAAGGGAGAGTTGCAACCACAGGAAAAGAGACAAACCTAATGAACTGGTGCAATTGGGACCTAAGGCTTCTGCACTTTTCAAAGCTCAATTTCCAAATAAGTGTAAAGATCTAGGTGCATTCTCTATTCCTTGTTCAATTGGCAAGATAACTGTTCCTAGAGCATTATTAGATTTGAGTGCTGCTATTAATGGGATGCCTAGTTTAGTTTATCAAGCTTTAGGAATGAATTTGATTAAACCAACTAAGGTATTAGCTCAATTGGCTAATAAGAGTATTATAAGTCCTAAGGGAATCTTAGAAGATATTTTAGTTCAAGTTAAGGACCTTGTTTTTCCTGTGGACTTTTATGTTTTGGACATGGTAGATAAGTCCCTTGGTGATAGTACTCTTATTCTAGGAAGGCCATTCATGAGGATAGCTAATACCATGATTTGCATGAAAGAAGGAATAATTAAAATGGAATTTGGTGGGCATATAATTTAGTTTAACATGTATAGACACCCACAATAGAACTATCTCTCCTAGGACTTAACATGGTTGGAGCATTACTTGAAATAGAGTGTGATAATAGTTGTGAGCTTTATAATGATGATGTAGTTGAAGAACATTCCATTTCTTACTCCTCCACTGATTTCTCCTCTTTTTCTTATCCAATGGTGATGTGTTATACATTAACTCTAACATTGATGGCTGGGTTCTCACTATGGGTGATTTTTCTTCATCTCCATCTACTATTTCTTCATTTGGAACTAACCACACTATTTCAAGTATTGCACAATATCCAGGAAAGTTTTTGGTAAATATAACAGAATTGCAGGTCAATGTCATTACAGCAGATTGTGAGAGATAAGAAGTCAGAATTTATGGGTTAAGGAAAATTTCATTTAATATCCTGTATTCTAACCCTGTTCATTTGAGCTTCAAATTTTTAGTCATCTCAGGGATGCAAAAATTAAAGGATGTTCTTCAACATCAACAGAATTGCACTGTTGGATCTTCAAAGAGAGTGGCTGCTGGATATGATGCTAAATTGGTGCAGGAATCAGAGAGCAATGTATCTGGAGTAGAATTTAAGAGGTTGAGCCCATCTATTATTCAACCTCCAGAGACTGAGCTTGAACAACTTCCAAAGAATCTAGAGCATAATATACAATTCAAGATCAATGGCCATCTATGGAAGCTGTTCAAAGAGAACTTCAAGCCCCCATAACATTCAGGTTGTCTCCTTCCTTGTTTCCCCACTTACAATAGTCTGCTATAATTAGTTTTATTATATACTTGAGCTATAATTATTGATTAAGTGTGGGGGAGGAGATCAAGTCAGTAGGGTAAGTAAATAATCCCATAAATAAATCTTAGATTTTGGTTTGGAGTTGTCATGATCATTACTGCTGCCTTTGCATGTGTTCATTGCTTCTTCACATTGTGGACAATGTAGAATTTAAGTGTGGGGGAGGATGAACTTGATGGGTGAATTAAAATCAAATATTTTATGTGATTTTGTACTTTGGTCGCACCATTGCTTACTTTTGTCGCGACCAAAGTTCATATTTTCTTATGTTTACCCATCTCTGATGTTTAGTCGTGGTCTGTGCTTTATCTTTATCGCAACTGGAAGTCTCTGTGAATTTTGGTCGCAACTGGATTGTCATTTGATCGTGACTAGAACATATGTGTTTAACAAAGTTACTCTCGGTGATTTTGAGTCGCGACCAATATCAATTTATGTCACGACCAATATTCTCGGTTTTCTGAAAATCTCCTCTCTGTGTAAAACAGTCGCGACCTGATGACCTTTTTGTCACGACTAACATCTCTCTTTTGCTGAAAATTCCTTCTACTGCGTTATGTTTGTGCTTGGTCTTTGGAATTTACTGTCATGGATTCTAAATTGAACTTTGAACATATAATCTTGAACATTGGCAAGTTTGATGAAGTATTAGTTGCTTGTTTCATTAATTAACCACTGGAAATTGTGCATCATGAATGATTAATCTTATGTATTTTGTTTAAAATTCATGCAATCTAGCCATGTGAGCTGATTAGGGTGAGTAAGCCAGATGGAAGCATTTCGATCCTTCAACAAATACTCCTTTACATTGTGTGACACCATCTAATTTGGTAACTTTGCAGAACTTGTCTCAATCCTTGATTCAAAACCACATTAGCTCCATGGAATTGTGAAAATGATAAGGGCATTCCTTTCAAAACCCTGTTGACCAAATAGAAATCACATAAATATTAAATCCTTTGCTTTAACCCTTTGAGACCTTCATTTTCTTTTTAATTCCATCCTTGATTAATGAATACTGTGCAAGATAGTTGTTGTTGTAGTAAGTCTTTAATTGTAAAGTTGCAATTACTTGTTGAATATCTAAACTTAAATATATTTGCTATCTAGTTCAAGAAAATGAAAACAAAGGAAAAATACAAAGAAAAGAAAAAGAAAAGTACAAAGAAAATAGAAAGAAAGAAGAAAGAAAAGAAAAAAACCAGATGCAGAAATTGCTATTCAACTAGTATGAAAAGAATTAGTTTGTGACTTGCAGCTGCATGATTGAAACTTTGATTATATACAGTATTTCATTAATCATTGACATGCATCTCCATTTCATCATCCAGCCTCTCCAACATTACAACCCTAATAAAGACCCTTTGATTCATAAACCTTGTGGCATTCAGCGGTGGAGATGTAGGATGGTTACAAGCCTATGGGAAGCCTAAGCTAGATGGTTGAGTGAAATTACCTTGAGAAGAGAGGGAGTGAAACACTATATCTTGTGAGGAAATTTCAACCTACTTGCTTACTATGATTGAATTGCATGAGTTAGATTCTTTGATTGATATGAGATTAGTTTGGATTGTTGCCAATTGAAGGGAAAGATTTATGATTGCAAGTACTCATGCTAAATCTATTTTGCCAATTGTGCTCATGTGTTTAAATTCAGTTTTGATCCATAATTTTGCTCGTAGTGCAAAAGCTAAGTGTGGGGGAGTTGATAAACTCATATTTGTACTGATTTTTAATATGTTAAAAGAGAGTTTATTATTGATTCTTATCCATATTTACTACTATATTGAGCAAATTAGTTAATAATATGAAATTAGACAAGTGGGAATTTAAATGATGTGATTTTAGTGCTTAATTGGATAAATAATCTATTAAATGTCCATTTCAGGTCAACACAACAATCAATAAGTAAAATAGAGCATCCCTGTGGAATTCAGTCATGACCTTAGGTACTCACCGTCGCGACCATACGTCAACTAGCAAAGAAGAAGCGTTTTCTGTAAATATTAGTCATGACCTGATGTACCTATAATCGCGACCAAACTTCAATGCAGAGATCAATCAGTGAATAACAGAAGGGACAGCTGGACAGAAGGTGATTTAAGCATGTGCTAAATTGCATAACTGGACTACAACAACTGCAAACAAGACCAGATAACAAATTACAAGTGGGAGATCATGCATGAGTTGAGCACTATTCATACGTCTGGTACTGTTCACACATCAGCATACTCCATCTGAATAGAATGAGCAAGTTGCTAACAGCAAGTAGGGAGCATGTGCTGTAAACAGAATACCAGATCATGTGCTAACAGCTGGAGGACATCTGGCAACTCCATTGACTCACTCATGCATTTCAGACTTCTCCTATATATCACACTATCTATACAGCATTCCATATCATTCATCACCTGGACCTGACACTTCATATGCAGATCTCTCACCATACACCTGATAACTATCATTTCTAATTATCAAACAAAACTAAGCTAACCAATAGTAAGTGAAGGCTATCCTAGGTTTGATCATAAGGAGCTAATGGATGTTATAGTTCCTAATTAATCTATTGAGCCATAAATTAACAAGTTAAGCAGATGAGTTATGTTTTAAACTATCAACTAACTTCAAAAAGTAAATCTATGCTATTGTTTCTGTTTTTATGTGATTAAGATGATGAGATGAATGAATAATGAAAAGTGTGTTTCCTTGGAGATTACCTTACCTTCATTTTCCACAGAATATGAGAAGTAAATCAGTTGAATTAGAATATGTTAGCCAACAACTCTCTAGCTAAATCTCAATCAAAGCTACAACTCGTAGACATTGAATAGAGAATAAGAATCTTTCAACTCAAAGATAGTAGAATATGAATTAAATAGAATCACTTCAATTAATCACAGCTATGTTCAACTCGATCAAAGATGAGAATTAATCAAATGTTCATTAATGCAGAAATAAGAAATCTAACTCGATTCCCTACTTCTTTGTCATCTACTACTCTAATTGAATCAATAAACCAGAAGTAAATACATCAACTCGATACAGTTAAATCTGACTTCAAGACTCAATGAACTTCCTGTTAAGCTCAAGGATTCTGGCTTGGTGTCATCTCCAAGAGAGCACAGCAGCTTAGCCTTGAATTGCTATCTGAACTCCAGCAGTAACCATCGGTACAGCAGCAGTCATGATGGAAATGGAATAAGACGATGAAGATGAATGTGCAGAGCTTTCCTCTGTTTCTATTGACAACTTGGGGGAGGTCCCCGAAAGGACTGAAGGGAAAGAGGAGATAGGGAAGAAAGAGGAAGTAGAGCACTGGACGGACCAGTTAATGCATTACAGAAATTTAAAATGCATGCAGAGAGGATACTCTGGAATGAACTAAAAGGTGGTAAAACCAGCCAACCTTAGCTCATCAGAGGAGGCAAGGATATGAGATAATTAAAAGATAGAAAGATAAATAAAGTTTATTTAAGTAACAAAATCTTATAGCTAAGGGGGAATAGGAGAAGAGGAGAAAAAAAGGAAAAGTCTAGAAAGAAGGAGGAGTCTCTCTCTCTAGAAGGGAAGGAGTGGATTCAACTGAACCTGCCTGAAGAGGGGAAATGAATCGACCTAAATAGACAAGCAAAGTTACTGTTTGAACAGTATTTTCACAGAAGTTAGTACTGTTTGTACAGTTTCTGTTAACACTATTTGCACAGTATCTGCCGACACTACAGTGTTCTGCCGACAATACAGTGACTCACTGTTTGAAAAGTAATAGTACTGTTATAATTCCTAGTACTTTTACATTTTATCTAAGACCTAGGACAGATTTTTATCAACTAAGTCTATTGTTTAATCTTCATCCAAGTTTATGAGAATTTCTTCCTCTTCATCTTTTTTTGATGTCAGAGTAGAACTAGTCTGACTTGTAGAAGGAATGTCTTGCTCCTGTTGTTGAAGGAGTTGGAGCATAGAACTCAGCTGGTTGATAAGGCTGACCTTATCGTCTGTAGAGGCAAGGACAGTTTGTACCCTGATCTTTTGATTTAGGAACTTACTATGTTCTGTCATGCAGAGATTCTGAGGATTCTGTTTAAACCATCTCTCAACTGCTGCTGTGTTTATCCTTGAAAGATCAAATTTAGCCCACCATTTTACAGATGGAAGTCTCTGTAATATTGGTAGTAACCTAGATCCTTCATTATCAGAAAATCTGTAACTCCATGAGAAAATCCATGAGACAGATAAGTTTGAAAAGTAATATAGTTCAACAAAAAAAGGTTTTTCTTCGATGTTGAACTTTTGTTTAAAAACATCAAAAGCTTAAACTACTGTTGGAGGAAGCATCTCTGGTATGGGTCCAAAGAAATCCCACCAGTGTCCAAACCATTGAGGGAAATCATACTTGGTTTTTGTTTTAAAATAAATAAACCAAGTGTGTTTAAAAAATTTATTTTGATCCCAGAATACATGGTACCATGCATCAACATAGTCCCAATAATTATATCCAACAGGATCATAATTTATCCCAAAAGTTTTGATTTTTAGTAAATCTTGTCTCCACTACGATGGAGTAAGGACTTTCAAAATCTGCAGGGTAGAATGAGTTATTAATGACTCATCTGTTTTATCAGCATTCTTTTTAATGGCCGCTGACTCAGAATGAATCAAAATTAATTCATAATACTCCCTGGTTTTGTTTAATTGTTTTGGCCTATAATGAAATCCTTTAGGGAAAGCTTTTAAGGCCACCTGGTTTGGAGATTTGTAATAGAATTCTGGTTCTATCTGAAAGATATTTATGACCCTATTTAACTTTGGAAAGGTTGGTGTATCTAATTTTGGAGTGATAGAAGCAGAAACTATCTATTTTTGGGAAGGATTGATCTGCAAAACATTTGGTTATTGATTAAGCAGATCATATTAGGTTTTGGTTATTACCTTCGATGGTATTGGCGGAAGGGCTAATTGTAACATCCCAATTTTTGGGTCTAGTTTGCCTAGGTTTAAAATGAGGAATGTGAGGAATATCCTAAGTCTTAAGCCTAGGAATTTTGCAGGTAGCTTGATATGGGCAGGCTCCTGTGTAAGATAACCTGATATGGGCGGGTTGCCGAGCCTTTCAAGTAATGATGACTCCCGAAGAGTTTAGGGGATGAGTTATTGAAAGAGAATTTCTAGAACTTAAGATGAAGGATAAGAAGATGAGAATAGATGCCAGAAAGAGAATGTAGGGGCAAAATCGTAATTATGGGAAAGATCGGGCTGGTAGCCGATGAGTACCATATTTTGCCAGAAAATAGAGAAAATTATGCTGATCATTTCACTGAACTGTGGAATGTTCATACGAGGTCTCTATGAGTATGAAAGAATTATGGAAAGTTTAAGGACAAAAAGGTGGGGTCCTTAAGTGTAATTTTAGCCAAATAAAAAGGGACTTAAATGAAAAGAAGAAAAGTTTCTTGGGGCTAAAGTGTAATTAAAGAAAGTCAGGCCGGAAGTGGTTTGGACTGTCCGACGGCATTTCAGTCCCAGATTTCACCGGTAGAGAGAGCAAGGGACGCTCGGTAATCTGGCTTAATACAGGAATTTTTTGAAGACTCCAGATAGCCAGAAATGGACTGATCGTCCAAAAGTTATAAAAATTCATACCGGATATCCTAGATTTCAGATCTAGGTGAGAAAATACAGGATGATGCGTCTTTATGGGGAGGATGTCAGGAAACTGACAGAATACCGATAGGAGGCCTGTAGAAAAAGTTATTCGCAAATTAGAAAATCCAGGCGGGAGTGTGAGGCCTCCGGGTATCCGATAGGGAAATTTATCGGTATTTGAAAAGGGACTGAATGAGTTTGGATAACCTTGGTCAGATGACTGATATGACTCACAGGGATGCCTGAACACCGCAGGCTAGTGTATCCGACAGAAGGAGCCGGTGTCCGGATAGGTGTATAAACGGTGAAAAATAGATAAAATATTCAATAAACATTAACGGGGGAAGATTCCTCGTAATGCGTGCCATGAAGGTAATGGACCCTGAAAGGCCCAATAATGGCGCCAACAAGGCCCAGTAAGACACTTGGACTGATAGGTGGGCCAGTGTCCGGCAGAACCCCAAAAAAAGTGTGAAATTACGAAAATGCCCCTGTGTTGTACTAAAGGGGTAGGAGATGAATGAGGGTATTTTGGTCATTCTGGACAGGCCCAGAAGCCAGGGTACATACAGATAAAGTTACTTAGAGTCAGTATATGCCCTGACAGAGTACAGAAGGGTGTAAAATGACGATTTTACCCTTAGGGTTAAAATAGTGCAAGAAAGGGCACCCAGGGGTATTTTGGTAATTTGCCAAGGGCTGTTTCTTGGGAATCGTGCCATCAGAGTACTTGGGCTGGATCAGAGACCCAAGATGACATTCCCAGAGCCCAAAAACGTAGCCCATGAAGTATGTGGGAAAAAGTGGCATTAAAATACTATTTTAATGCTGTTTCAATAAAGTAAAGTTACTCGGTCGGCACGATAACCGAGGAGATGATCAGATTAAGTCTGGGACTTATCTGGATAGCATTGGAAGGCGTGAAAGGTCCCTTCCAGGTGCCACATGGCGTAATCTTAGAGGCAGAAGAAAAGTTGAGGACACGTATTACGGTGCAAGACTCTGGACCGGTACTAGATTGGACTGAACTGCTGAGTCAGCTGATGAGGTGTCCAGGAATTGTGACATGTGAAGAATGTGGCGATGAGGTATCCCGGTGAGGTGTCCTGGATGATGTCATGCATGATACAGTAAAAAGGAATAAGGAAAAATAGGAAAATCCAGGAAAAACCAGGACCACATGTTCAGATGGCTTCAAAATTACAGAAATGCCATCCATTAAAGCTATAAATACCCCCTTCCCCTCCCATTTTATGCATCCCACATTGTTGGCAAGAAAAGAGAGAGAAAGAAGAGAGAGAAGGAGAAAGAAAGAAAGGAAGTTCTGGTGGAGTTGGAAGCAGTATAGAAGTTCTGGAGTTCTGCTTTTGAGGTAGTAACTAATCCTAGCTCTTATGTAATGTCTTTGTGATTTGTTGTGCTATTGTTTGGTTGGATTGTTGTCTTATATGTTATGCTTGAAGCTCTATTACAATGCTATGATCATATGTTATTGAATATGGAAGCACGCAGCATACTTATCTGTACACAATCACAAGCAAGCACCGTCACTCTGCATTACATATATTGTTATGATTATTACTACTGAGATTCCCCCGAATCTCATTCCCATATATAACATTACAGGGGAGGTTCTGTCAAAATAAAATCTGGAAATTTTAAGAGACGCCGTTAGGCTGCCGAAATTCCGGCAAGGAAGCAGGAACAGGGAAAGGAACTGATACGTACTGTGTACGTAGTGCTGTCTAAGGAGGCTGGAAGTGAGTGGACCCAGCAGGTTCATCCAGTCTTTCCTGGGTACTACGTAGAATGGTAGTTCTCATGAGGGAATTACCGAATCGGTACAACATCGGTTACTTTCTAAAGAAGAATTGTAGCAGTTATGCTGCCGGATTTTAGACAGGAAGAGATGTAATAGAAATAAGAGAATTTTGTATATGCCTTGTTGTATGACATTTTATTATTTAATAATAAATATTGTTTGGCATGTTCAATTTGTGAGTGACGAATTAAAAGAGAAATTCGCAGGTCCTGAGGTAGCAGTGTTCTGACCTCAGTTTGACCTAGTAAACGGAGGAGTTTGGCTATGAAATTTGGTGAGCCAGTAGTACACATCTGGGGCATTCCGTGGATAGGTAATAAGCCTTATTTGGATGTGTAGAATGAGATAAATTAATTTTCAAATTAAAGGTCCAGAATAAGGAACTTAAGAGTAAAATTTTTAATTTATGGGCTTAAGTTAAGATATGATCGAGCTAATATCACTTCCGTAAGTGTACTTTGAGGGGTCTAAGGGAGGATGTTTCACTAATTGTTGGGCGAAGGTTTTTTCTGGAAGAGCTTTCTGGGCATAACTCTGGGCATATGATTCCAAAGTCTTTTTAGAGGATGCTCTTGTTTGAATAAGATGGGTTGATGACCCAGACTGAGTAGATGACTCAGATTTTGTTTGAGTTTTTTGGGCTGAGGGCCCAACTATTTGGGGTTTCTGGATAAAATATCCAGATGGAGTTGAAGACTCCGTTTGAGATTTATGGGCCTCAGAGGAGCTCCCATATTGTTTCATCATCGCTTGTACGATGGCTTCAAGTTCGTTACTTGAAAATGTTTGACTTTGGACATCTTGGAGAATACCCTTTTGTTTATCTTCCTCACTAGGTTTCTTTTTCCTGGGCATCTTATCTTCCCTGTAAAAATTCACGGGTGAGAAAGTCTGGTAAGGAGTTTAAAGTGCCTTTGATAAATTCAATATCAAAATAAAAAACACTTAAGATAGCTTGCCATCGGGCAAAAACCTGTTTTGATGCAAGATTTTTAACATCCTTTTTTAAAACATCTTTTCCAGATTTGCAATCAATGCGGATTAAAAATCTTTTGTTTAATAAATCAGATTGAAATTTGGAAATGCATAAAACAATGGCCAAAATTTCTTTTTTAATGGTGGAATAATTTTGTTGAGTGTTATTCCAATGTTTAGACGTAAAAGAAACAATTTTTTTCTTTTCCATCGAAACGCTGTTTAAGAAGGCCACCGTAACCTATGTCACTGGCATCAGTTTTAATGATTTTGAATGCAGACGGATCTGGAAGGCTAAGACACGAGAGTTCCTTAACCTGGGATTTAATCTGTCTGACAATGTTTGAATGGAGGTTAGTCCATGGAGGCGGACTTTCCTTGAGTCGCTGATGAAGCGGTTTAATGAAGTTGCTAAGATGAGGTATAAACTCTGCAACATAATTTAAACATCCCAAAAATCGTTAGAGTTGTGTTTTTCAATGATTTGATCAGGAAATTTGTCAGCAAATTGAATTGCTCTTTCAATCGGAGTAATAGATCCTTGATGTATCCAATGACCTAAAAACCTAATTTTTGTTTGAAATAAACTAATTTTTGGTTTAGAAACTACTAAACCGTTTGTTTCTGCAATTCTAATGAATTTGGAGATATGTCTAAAATGTTGATCTATTGAATGACTATAGACTAATACATCATCAATATAGACAATGAAGATCTCATTCATGATTCTCTGGAATTCAGAAGGAGCATTTTTTAAACCAAAAGGCATAATATTCCACTCATACTGGCCAAAAGGGACAGTAAAAGCAGTTTTATACCTATCTTTTTTAGAAATTTGTATTTGCCAAAATCCAGATTTCATATCAAACTTTGAAAAGATTTTTGCAGAATACAATCGTTTTAGTAGATCAGATTTGTTTGGAATTGGATACCTGATCCATTGCAATGCTTCGTTTAAAGGTTTGTAATTAATTACAAGACTAGGTGCACCACGTTCTATTTCTGCATTTTTATTAACGTAAAAGCAGCACAAGACCATGGGCTTCTTGAATTACGAATCAATTTTTTGTTTAAAAGATCTTGGATCTCTTGTTTACAAGTTTCCAAAAGCTCCGGACTCATCTGGATGGGTCTGGCCTTTGTCGGTATCCTTTTTTCAGAAAAATCTTTTTCATATGGTAGGTCTACCACATGTTGTTTTCTTTTCCAAAAAGCGTTTGGTAAATCTGAACAAATAGTTGTTTGTATCTGTTCAAGACAACTTTGGATTCTCTTTTGAATATCTTTTTTGACACAGCTGTTGCTCTATCGTTTCAAAAGAAATCTCTTCTTTCAAAAAGTTTATTTGTCATTGTTTGGAAGTCAAAAGATTGAGCTCCTTGATTTTTGGCTTTTGAGTAAAAGGGAATAAAATTGTTTTACCCAGATACTCTTTTGAAATTCCATTTTTTATCAGTCATGTATAGGAATAATAACCTAGCAAAAGGTGCCCCGAGAATGATCTGGGTTCCCACATTTTTAACTAATATAAACGGAGTTTCAAATCTTAATGCTTTATTTTCAACAACAACTTTTGAAACTTTGTAACGGACATCTAGGCGTGAGCCATTGACACCATTAAACCTTTCGGTTGTTTTTTCAAAATATTTTGTAGGAATGTTCCTTCATTAAAACCATTAGAATCAGCCCCTGTGTCAAATGAGACAGTTTGTTCCAAGATAAAATCATCATGAATAATAATCTTAGCATGGATGTAAAATTTTTTAATGGAAATTCTTGAAATGAGATCTAAAAAACTTTCATCTTCTTTGTTTTCATTGTCAAGATTTTCTATTTTAGATGCAAGCTGTATATCTTGTATTTGGGATATAGCTACTGCATGTGTTTCTTGCTGGAGTTTAAGTAGACTTACTTCAGCCTTAAGGTTATGTACCTCTTGGTGAAAGTCTTGGATGGTGGATGGTTTAATAGAATGCTGGAATTTGTTTAAAACATTCGTTAAATCATATTTGTTTGAAGGAAAAGGTAGTTTATGTTTAGAAGATGAAGGTTGTTGATTAACCAACTCTCGAAACTTAAACAAATATTCTCCTTTTTCAGAGTATGGAAGTTTATCAATGATATCCAGAAGTAAGTCTTGTTCCTTCGTAATAACATTGATAGAAGAGGATTCTGGGATATCATAGTTTTGAATATTTTGAATATCCTCAGAAGAAGAATCACTCTTTATACTTTAAGTTTCTGAACTAGAAGTTTCTTCAATCAAAAGATTGTCTATTTGTTCAAGAAGAGGGTCATCAATGCACCAAATCTTCTTTAGTTTTCTTCTAAGGGCACAATATTTCGAAATATGACCTAATTTGCCACACTTAAAACATTTGACCTTATTTTGTTCAGGAAAATCGACCTTAGATTTAGATCTAAATTCCTGTTTGAGTCTATGGGGAGGTGTATCATGTTTATACCTTTGGTAGACAGGTTTGTTTTTCTCAGATCTCTTACGGAATGGTCTCCTATGGGATCTCTTATGAGATTTGGTTTGTTTGCAAGAAGAAAGGCCAAATTGTTCACAAAAAGTTCCCAACTCTCTACGGTTTATGGCTTTTTCTTTCGCAAGTTGATGTTGGATGCTATCATCATGACAGATCTTAAGAGCAATTTTTTGAACATAGGAGATTAATTCTCCATATGTCAAGAACTCATAAGGAATTTTGCCATCATTTTGATTTCTAAATTATTCTCTAACTTTATCACCCAAAGATTTAGGTAATCCAGCTAGGAATTTTTCTTTCCAAAAAGGTTGTTTGGCATCTTCTCTCATGAGAACTCGAGCAAGGAAAATATCCTTGTACCATCTGAAATTAGAAAGGGTTCTGCACTTAAGATTTAACATTCAGCTGATCTGTCTTTCCAAATAGACGTATCGCCAACAAAATGTTTTACAATAGTAAAAATTAAAGTTTGGACAGAATCTAGACAAGTTTCACCATTGTAAAGAATAGGTGTTCCATCAGACTTAGTTTGGATAGATGAAAAAATAATTTGTTTATCTTCTGGGGTAAGGCAATGATCCCACCAGTTCTTCAGTTGACCTGTAAAACCGGATACCAAAAGATTAGTTATTTGTTTATCTGTATAATTGTTTTGTGTTTGATAAGCAGTACATAACATTGTCATCTGCTGCATCGTTTGGAGAATACTGGTTTCATTTTGACCATCTATGTTCCATTCATAGATATTATCTCCACTGAAGCAGGTAGGGTTTTGGGAAATTCTTTCTTCAACTAGAATGTCTGGGGGGCTGGCCCTATGGTAATATAGTTTAAAGGGCTGTTTCCATTGTTGATGGTTGATTTGGAGTTGTGATTCTGATGTAGAATCTATTTGAGAGGCTTCTTGGGAATCTTTGTCTAGGACTCCTAATTGCCTAGTAGATGAGGTTGACTCGTTTAGTGGTGACTTTGGAACAGTCATGGTTTGGGAAATTTGGTGGATCCTCTGATTGATCCTTTCAATCAGTTTGGATCTGTTTTGGTTGTACATTTCAGACTTCATCTGGGGATTAAGTTGAAAAGGTTTCAAAATAGGAGTTTCAATCCTTGGTTTGGATTGTTCTGGAACATTATTTAAAATAGTAGATGATTGAACAAAATGATCACCTAACTGTTGTAAATACAAGTTAGTATAATTATTCTGTTCAACAATCTTTTTGATGTCAGTTGAATCAATGGGTTCTTCAACTTTTTTAAATCTAAAAGGTGCAGCAAGCACAGGTTGACCTTGATCATCCTTGGCTTGAGGAATCTGCACAGTTTTGTTTGGAAGAAACTCAAAAGATACATTTTCTCCTCTAGAGGTTGTCCAATGTTTAATAACATCAATAGTTTGTTCAAATCGCCAAACCAATAAAAAAATGGAATATTCACCTGAATTCTTTCAAGAAATCTGTAGAATTTTTCTTGAACCGATTTTCTAGCAGATCCTTTGAAGTTTTTTAAAAACCTTTTCCTCTGGAGAACATATTCTTCTGAGTAAAATTGTTTTTGTAAAGTTTATTTGTCTATTTGAAAATCATTTTCAATTGCACCAATAATCCCTAGTGATGAATAAGTTGGAGACTCTTGAGATTTTGAGTCTTTATCTCTTTCATGCACTGTTTGGGGAATGTTTACAGAATTATCAATTCCTTGGAGAGAAACATTGGTAGCGGTTTGCTGTGGTTAGGAGACTACCGTAGGTGTTTCAGGTGCCATTCCATATATGACAGAAGGCGGTCTGGGAATTGAAGAACAAGAGAATCTAGATGATTCAGTTTAGAGAGATCTGCAATCCTCATATATTGATGATTTTGATCTGTTTGTTTATGAAAAAGACCTTCTGGATCGATCAAAGGATAACCTGACAGATCCATCAGATGTTTGTGTAATCCTACTTAAATGAGAGGTGGGTTGTGGTATAGGCTGTGAGGTTTTTTCCATAATCCACTCGTCTGGTAATTTAACGTTTTCCCACATAATTATTTTTGGGATTGTTAAATTAACATTTTTGAAATCAGTTAAGAAAATAGTTGTTTGATCTTTTTCAAAAGGAATTTGAACAAAAGAAGTTGAAGTGTTTGAGACCTTATACTGTATCCTATAAATTAGGGTAGCTGGTATAGATCCTAGCTTCATGTTCAAACCGTTTAATTTAATTTTGAGTTTAATACACTCATGGACATGTTCATCCTTTAATTCAGTTATCCTATCTAGATAACAATTAAAGTAAACAGGACCATCGTGTAATCCAGTTTAGGCTACTGCAAGAATAGCATCTTGAAATATATTATGTCTATTTTCTAAAAGACACAATAAACACGATACATTTAATCCTTTTCAAAAAAGTGGTTTAATTGCAATTTGAATACAACCGATGTGTAAGAAATTATATTCTTTGCGGTATTTTTCAATTGACTTTTTTGAAAGAAGGTAAAAATCTTCTTTTTCAGGTTGGACAGAAACTGATTCTTCAATAGTCCGGATTATGTAATCAGACTTGGAAAACCATTTCCTATCCTCTGTTTGCACATAAAGTGCGTTTGTGGCAATTGGTGGTAAAGTCCAATTGTCAATATTTTGGTTTATGTTTTGAAAAGAAATTTCTTCTTTGAAAATTCTTTTGTTGAAGAGTTGCTTGTTACAGAGTTTAGTTCCTCATCATTTAAGGAAGAAGAAATGGATGAAGAAGTGTTTCCATTGCTTCATTTGAAAGAAAAAGAATGGAATAAAGAAGACATAATTTAAAAAGACAGAAAATAAATACTGGGAAGTAAATTCTTAAAAAGTAAAGAGCAGAAAGTAAATGAACAGAAGAAATAAAAGAAATAGGAAAGCTATAAAGCAGAATGTAAAGATCAGAAAGTAAGAAGTGCAAATGAGAACAAGAAATAAGAACAAAGTAAAGCAAGAAGAAAACGAAAGCTCAATAGTTGTAATTCTCCCTTACATTAGTATCTTCACCTCCAGATTCATAATGGTGAGGTAAATAAAAATCTACCTATCTTTGTGAATCAAGGAACTTGTTAGGTCATTAGTATGATTAGTCATACTGTTATCTTCTAGCCCACACTTGCGAACTATTTCTAAGCCATTATGCACTACTGTACGATGTTTCACCTGCCCTTTCATCATCTTAAGCGGGACTTACGGTCCATTTTCGTACGAAAGGTCTCATGCATAATAATATAGATAAGCGCTGTGTGCTATTGAAGAACTAACAGTCTTAATTATACTAATAAGCTCAACAAATACCTTGATATCACAGAGATAGATCTAAATTTATTTACCACATCTCTACTTCACCTTTTGGCTCTGATACCAACTTGGGGGAGGACCCCGAAAGGACTAGAACAGAGGCAAGCTTACAGAAGAGAAAATGAGAATGGAGAAGAAAGAGATGGTGTGTGCATGAAACTGGAATCTCGATGGAATAAATGGAATGATGAATAAGGCGTGTGAATAAGTGAGGTGAGAGATCTGCGTGAATGGATATGTCCAGGTGATAAATGATATCATATGCTATACAGATAGTGTGATACATAGGAGAAGTCTCAAATGCATGAGTGAGTCAAAGGAGTTGTCAGCACATGATCTGATATTCTGTTTATAGCACATGCTTCCCACTTGCTGTTGGTAACTTGCTCATTCTATTTAGATGGAGTGTGCTGATGTGTACAATACGCGCATAACAGTGTCAGATGTGTGGAGTTCATTTCTGTTGCTGCACATGTTTGATCTCCCACTTGCAATCTGTTAAGTCCAGCTATGTAATCCATCCCATGCTTAAATCACCTTTCTGTCCAGCTGTCCCTTCTGTCATTCGCTGATTGATTTCTACATTGAAGTTTTGGTCGCGACCTTATATACATAAGGTCGAGACTAATATTTATAGAGAACACTTCTTCTCTGGTGATTGAAGTTTGGTCGCGATGGTGAATACATAAGGTCGCGACTTTAGTCCATAGGAAAGCTCCACTTTGCTGATTGATTGCTGTGTTGGCCTGAAATAAACATTTAATAGATTATTTATCCAATTAAGCACTAAAATCATATCATTTAAATTCCCACTTGTCCAATTTCATATTATTAACTAATTTGCTCAATATAGTAGTGAATGTGGATAAGAATCAATAATAAACTCTCTTTTAACATATTAAAAATTAGTACAAATATGAGTTTATCAACACCATCTTCTCTTTCTCCATCTCCATATTTCTTCTACAACTTTCCTCTGTTCTAGTTAATAGAACCAGAGGAAAATTCTGTAGTTTATCTTTATCTTCTCCTTTCATTTCCACATGACTACTGCTACTGTACTAATGGTTGCTGCTGGAGTTCAGATAGCAATGCAAGGCTGGGCGGCTGGGCTTCCTTGGAGATTATACCAAACCAGAGTCTTTCGAGCTTAACAGGGAGTTTATTGAGTCTTTAAGTCAGATTTAACTGTATCTAGTTGATGTATTTACTTCTAGTTTATTGATTCAATTAGAGTAATAGATTACAAAGAAGTAGGGAATCTAGTTAGATTCCTTCTTTCTGCATTAATGAACCTTTGATTAATATTCATATTCTATTATCTCTAAGTTGAACGATTCCTATTCTCTATTCAATGTCTGCGAGTTGTAGCTTTGATTGAGATTTAGCTAGCGAGTTGATGGCTAACCTATTCTAGTTCAATTGATTAACTCTTGATATTCTGTGGATAATGAAGGTAAGATAATCTCCAAGGGAATACACTTATCATTGATTCATATCATCATCATAAACAGTAGTATAGGATTTACATTTAGTTTTAGTTCAAACATCTCATCACACAATTCATCTGATTAACTTGTTAATTTATGGCTCATTAGATTAATTAGGTACCTTAGCATCCATCTAGGCTCCTTATGAATCACCCTAGGTTAGCGTCTACTTGCTATTGATAATTAAAATGACAGTTATCAGTCTTTACCTTGATGGTCAACGGTAATGGTAGGTCGAACATGTACATAGCGAGGTTAGTGGCTACAAGCTGTAGTACAAATATGGTGTGGACTATGATGAGAAGTTCGCCCTAGTAGCCTAGATTAATAATATTGATATACTACTCTTCCTGGCTGTAAATGAAAATTGGGCACTAATACAAATGGGCATGAAATGCACTTTTCTCAACAGAGATTTGGAAGTGGAGGTGTATAAGGATATACCACAATCATGAGTGTACGAGTTTGTGAATGGGACGCAGGTATATATAAGCTACAAAAATACCAAATAACAGCTCAAGTAATATAAGAAAAACTTATTAAAGCAGACTATTGTAAGTGGGGAAACAAGGAAGGAGACAAGATGACTGTTATGGGGGTTTGAAGTTCTCCTTTTACAGCTTCAATAAGTGACCATTGACCTAAAATGCTGTACCATCTGCTTCATTCTGCCTAGTTGATATAGCCTTCGCCCATCTTGAGAAATAATCCACAGCTAACAAAATATATGCATATCCAAAAGATAATAGAAATGGCCTTGATGATGTAACTATTGTATTATCCAGTTCTGTCCCAACAGTAAAATTCTCAACAACTATGTCTTCACCTGCACATTTATCATGTTGGTTCTTTCCAAAGCCTTCATTCAAATGGTCAGTTATAGAAAAAGAAATTTCATATTCACGCAATTCACATTCAACCTTATCAAACTTTTTCAATAGCAGCAATTCATGTTGCTTTTTAGCCTCTTCTTTGTATGTATCAATTGCACTTAAGCCTAATAGTGAGTAATCTTCAAATGGATGTCTCATTACTTTATACACATTAAAAATTATGACATCATCACCCACTTCCATTGTGATGCTCCCATTCTTCGTGCTAGTGTTAGCTGTTCTAAGGAATGGCCTCCCCAAAATAATAGGACCCTTTAAGGTTGACTCATGTGACATATCTAAGACATAGAAATCTATAGGTATAATCAAGTCTTTAACCTTCACTAATATGTCCTCTAGTAGTCCCTCAGGTTTCCTAGTAGTCCGATAAGCAAGTTGAACTATCATGGAGGTTTCCTTAATCAAGCCTATGCCTATGCCTAATGATGTATAAATGAAAGTTGGCATTACATTAATGGCTGCCCCAAGATCTAACAAAGCACTAGCATACTGAAACTTCCCAATGGTGATTGGGATTGTAAAGGGACCTGGATCATCACACTTTATAGGAAGCAACAGCTTAAGTAAAGCTGATACACTAGATCCTACTTGAACCCTTTCATTTGGGTTGCAAATTCTTTTATTAGTGTAGAGTTCTTTCATGAATTTCACATACTTAGGTATATTTCTAATTAGATCCACAAGTGGCACATTAACTTCCAGTTTCCCTAATAGATTTTAGAATATCTTGTTCCGGTTTATCTTTCAAAACCTTCTTTGGACACATGTATGCACTAAGAAAGGAAGGTGTTTAATACTTACCTCTCTATCCTTCTGTGTTGCATCTTCATGCTCCTTCTTATTCTGGTTTTTGTCTGATTTTTGACTTGCACTGCTGGAACTACCAACTGCCTCCTACATAATAGATGGTTGTGCAGCATCCTTCAATCCCATTTGCTCATTCTTCTGCTGCAACATACCCTTCTCTTTACTGCTTCATGATTCTAGAATGAATAAAAGTTTTTCTTTAATAAACTCTTCAGTTCTAGATCTGTTCTGCTGCTCATTGATAAACTCATATTTGTACTGATTTTTAATATGTTAAAAGAGAGTTCATTATTGATTTTATCCACATTTACTACTATATTGAGCAAATTAGATAATAATATGAAATTAGACAAGTGGGAATTTAAATGATGTGATTTTAGTGCTTAATTGGATAAATATTCTCTTAAATGTCCATTTCAGGTTAATACATCAATCAATCAGTAAAGTAGAGCTTCCCTGTGGACTTTAGTCGTGACCTTAGGTACTCACCGTCATAGCCATATGTCAACCAGCAAAGAAGAAGCATTCTCTATAAATATTAGTCTCGACCTGGTGTACCTACCGTCGCGACCAAACTTTAATGCAGAGATCATTCAGCGAATAAAGGATAGCTGGACAAGAGGAGATGGAAGCATGTGCTGCTGAAGAAGAGCATTCACGTGGGAAATATGGCTGAGAAGAACAGATTCAGTCATGCATGTGCTGGATCTAGGAGCTAATAACAGAAGCAATTAGGTTGACAGCTGGAACATATGCTGCAACAGATTAAACATGTGTTAGATCCAGATCTGATAACAGATTACAAGTGGGAGATCAAGCATATGCTGTAACAGAATAGAACTCCTCACATCTGGCACTATTCACGCGTAGCACTATTCACACATCAGCTCACTCCTTCCACACCTCCCTATATATATCATGCAGATTTCGCAGCAGGGGGCATTCAATCATACAGATATAGAACACACATTCATATCACTTGACTTCATTCCATTCTATCTGCACCAGACCTTTCACACAGACCAACTTCTCTTCCTCTCCATCTCCATTTCCTCTCACACACACCTACACTTCTGTTCTGTTTTGAGCAGAAGAAACACAGAGACCATTCATCTGCATCTTATTCTTTCACCATGACTGCTACTATGCCGATTGTTGTTGCTGGAGTTCAGATAGTAATACAAGGCTAAGTTGTTGTGATCTCTTGGAGATGACACCAAACCAGAATCCTTGAGCTGAACAGGGAGTTATATTATGTTTTTAATTCAGAGTTAAATATATCGAGTTGATGTATTTACTTCTGGTTTATTGATACAATTAGAGTAGTAGATGATAAAGAAGTAGGGAACCGAGTTGGATTTCTTATTTCTGCATAAATGATCCTTTGATTAATTCTCATCTTTGATTGAGTTGAACATAGCTGTGATTAATTGAAGTGATTATGTTTAATTCATATTCTACTATCTCTATGTTGAATGGTTCCTATTCTCTATTCAATGTCTGCGAGTTGTAGCTTTGATTGAGATTTAGCTAGCATATTCTAATTCAACTAATTAACTTCTCATAGTCTGTGGATAATGAAGGTAAGGTAATCTCCAAGGGAACGCACTTGTCATTCATTCATTTCAACAACAAAACATATAAAATCATAAACAATAGTGTAGAATTTACATTCAGTTTTAGTTCAAATATCTCAACACACAATCATCTCATTAACTTGTTGATTTGTGGCTCATTTGATTAATTAGGAACTTACCAATCCATTAAGGTTCCTTGTAAATCGATCTAGGTTAGCCTCTACTTTACTATTGGTTAGCTTAGTTTTGTTTGATAATTAAAATGACAGTTATCAAAATGGCGTCGTTGCTGGGGAACCTTACTTATTAAGGTTTTCTAAACAATCTCCTGGGCCCAAAAATATAAAAAGTAGATAGTTGTTTTGATTTTCCTATGATTTTTGCATTCTGTGTTTGATAAGTCGCGACCATCTGGCTTTAGAGTCACGACTAAAGTGCTCTATGATTTCTAGTTGCGATCAGATACGCATTTGGTCACAACCTGAAATCAATTTTCAACTCAGATTTACTGTCTGTCACTTTTAGTCGAGACCAAAGTGCATTGTGGTCGCAACCAAAAAAAATATTTTTCAAAAACTTTTTATCTTTGTGATTTCTAGTCGCAACCAAAGTGACACTTAGTCGCGACTAAACCTCTCTGTGGTTTTTTGTTGTGACCGAAGTGCATTTTGGTCGCAACCAAAAATTTCTAACTTCAAAAATTTACTCTCTGTGATTTTTAGTCGCAACCAAAGTGACATTTGGTCGCGACAAAAAATCCTAATTCAAACATTTTTACTCTTTGTGACTGTTAGTTGTGACTTGAAGTTCATTTTTATATCGATATCTGCTCTTTGTGATTTTTCATCACGACCTAGAGTCCTTTTTGTCTCGACTTGAGCTTTCTAAACCATGACTAACTGATCTCATTTGCTGAATTTGCTACTTTACTAATATATTTGATCTTCTTCATTATTATTGAGAATGATTTGCATGACCAGAAGCTCTGAACTCATTCCTTTAGATAAAGAAATCAATAAGACACTTAGGCAAATTAAGAAAGCTAAAAATCAAACTAGTGTTACATCTATTGTTGCTAATACTGAACTTGCATCTTGTGATATATTAGATAATCATGTTGTCATGGAGCATGTTAATGTAGGTGAAGCTCAGACTCATAATCAGAATAATCAACATGGGCATGTTAATGTAGGTGAAGCTTAGACTCGTAATCAGAATAATCAACATGAGCAGTATGCAGAAAATAACATGAACAATAGAAGGCCACGTAGGAGCATAAGAGAACTCACTTCTTCTAATGCAAACTATGATCATTTTCATACTTGTCCTACTTTAAATGTGAACTTTGAGTTGAAAGGTCCCTTACTGAGTAACTTACCAAAGTTTTATGGATCAGCAGTTGAGGATCCTTTCAAGCATTTGCAGACTATGCAGTGGGTTTGCTCAACTATGAAGCCTGTAGGTGCTGACATGGATGCTGTGCAGAGACAAGTCTTTTATTTCACACTGGAAGGAAAGGCAAAAGAATGGTTCTATATGCTGCCACATCATGCACCTCAAGCTCTACACTCCTGGAATAACTTAAGAAGTTCCTTCTTGGAGAAATTTTTTCCTTCATCAAAGACTCCTGCATTAAGGAAGGAAATTTTTGCTGCAAAACAGTATACTGAAGAATCTTTCTATGAGTTTTAGGGTAGATTTCAATAGTTATTGGCTAGATGTCCATATCATCAGATTCCAATAGAATATTTGGTGTAGTACTTTCATTCAGGATTGCGCTTTGCATGCAGAAAGAATTTGGATGCAGCTACTGGGGGTTCCATTGATGATCTAACTCCTGATAAAGCATGAACTTAATTGAGAAGATAGCAAACAATGACTAGTAGTATGGAGGATATGATGCTAGACAAGTACATGAGGTTTTTGCAAGGTATTCTCAAGATCATAATACTCTATCCTCTCAAGTTGCTGCTATGAATGCTCAGATCAACAATCTACCTGCTCAACTGAGCAATTCACATGTTCAAAGCCTATACTCTCAAGCTCTAGTTGTTCCTAACTGCCAGCTTTGTTCATCTCCAATGCACACCAGTGCTAATTATCCTTCACACTATGAGGAAGTCTCAGCCATTTATCAAGGCAGACCCAACCAGTATCCACAAAGAAATCCATACTCTAACACATACAATGAAGGATGGAGAGATAATCCTAATTTCAGATGGAGGGATGGAAGTGGAGACAGAAATGTTGGGCAAAACAGATTCAATAATGACAAGCAAGTGGCTGAATCCTCTAGAGCTATAGAAATGTCTACTGCTACAAAGGATGATGGAATTTTTGAGATACTTAAGAGCATTACTATGATGAATTCAAATATAAATTCCATTAATGCAAACTTCAGCTCTAACTTCAAGGACTTGAGATCTACTGTGGAGAATAACCAAGCAAAGACCAACTCTAGATTTGCTGCTTTGGAGAACAGAATTGAACAGTGGGAAACCAACACCTCAAACATGAATGGCTATGTATCACAACTAGCTAATTCAGTAAGTGATGTTCAGGCAAGGATCAGTGGTGATCTACCTTCAAATACAGTAGTTAATCCCAAAACTGTGAATGCTATAAATCTACAAAGTGAAGAGCAAGTTGGGGAACAAGTTACTGATGCTAAAAATTAAGATGAAGGTGAGGTAGACACTGATTCCAGTAGTTTAATGAAGAATAACATTTAGAAACCTGAAGATAAGAAGGAAGCACAACCCCTTGATAAGGAAGAGGATACAGTATTCTGAGGGATATGGACAGCTAAAAAGCAATGAAATTGAGCTGCTGGAAACTAGTGATACAGAGTCAAGAAATCCTAGTGTGGATTCAACTAAAGAAGCACAATCAACAGAAAGTTCAGAGTTCAAGCAAGAAGAAGTAAGTTCTGGTTCAGCTAAAAATGAAGTACACCTGAAGGACTTACTTGTTCTAAGGGAACTCAAGAGCAGCAAGGAAATCTTGGAGGCACAGAACAAGGAAGTCATTAATTCTTTCAGCAAGATTGAAGAAAATGTGTCTATACTATAGAGGGTGCAAAGAGTACCAGAATATACAAAATGTTTGAAAGAAAGTTGCAACCATAGGAAAAGAGACAAACCTAATGAACTGGTACAAGTGGGATCTAAAGCTTCTGCACTTTTCAAAGCTCAATTTCCAATTAAGTGTCAAGATCCAGTTGCATTTTCCATTCCCTGAACAATTGGTAAGATAACTATTTCTAGAGCATTATTAGACTTAGGTGCTGCTATTAATGTGATGTCTAGTTCAGTTTATCAAGCTTTCAATATGGATTTGATTAAACAAACTAAGGTGTTAGCTCAATTGGCTGATAAGAGTATTATAAATCCTAAGGGAATCTTAGAAGACATTTTAGTTCAAGTTAAGGACCTTGTTTTCGTTGTGGACTTTTATGTTTTTGATATGACAAATAAATCTCTTGATGATAGTACTCTTATTCTAGGGAGGCCATTCTTGAAGATAGCTAACACCATGATTTTCATGAAAGAGGGAATTATTAAAATAGAATTTGGTGGGCACATAATTCATTTAACATGTATAGACACACACATCAGCATAATTCTCTCCTAGGACTTAACATGTTAGAGCATTACTTGAAAAAGAGTGTGATAATAGTTGATAATGATGATGAAGTTGAAGAATTTTCCATTTCTTTCTCCTCCACTGATTTCTCTTCTTTTTTTTCATCCAATGGTGATGTGTTATGCATTAATTCTAACATTGATGGCTGGCTTCCTACTATGGGTGATTTTTCTTCATCTCCATCTACTATTTCTTCATTTGGAACTAACCACACTGTTTCAAGTATTACACAATATCCAGGAAAGTTTTTGGTAAATATAAAAGAATTGCAGGGCAAGGACATTACAGCAGATTGTGAGAGACAAGAAGTCAGAATTTATGGGTTAAGGAAAATTTCATTTAATATCCTGTATTCTAAACCTGTTCATTTGAGCTTCAAATTTTTAGTCAACTCAGGGCTGCAGAAGTTAAAGGATGTTCTTCAACATCAAAAGAATTGCACTGCTGGGATTTCAAAGAGAGTTGTTGCTGGATATGATGCTGAATTGGTGCAGGAATCAGAGAGCAATGAATCTGGAGTAGAGTTTAAGAAGTTGAGCCCATCTATTATTCAACCTCCAGAGACTGAGCTTGAACAACTTCCAAAAAATATATAGAATAATATACAATTCAAGATCAATGGCCATCTATGGAAGCTGTTCAAAGAGAATTTTAAACCCCAATAACATTCAGGTTTTCTCCTTCCTTGTTTTCCCACTTACAATAGTCTGCTTTAATCAATTTTATTATATACTTGAGCTATATATGTTGATTAAGTGTGGGGGAGGAGACCAAGTCAGTAGGGTAGATAAATAATCCCATGAATAAATCAAAGATTTTGGTTTAGTGTTGTCATGATCATTACTGCTGCCTTTGCATGTGTTTATTGCTTCTTCACATTAAGGACAATGTAGAATTTAAGTGTGGGGGAGGATGAACTTGATGGGTGAATAAACATCAAATATTTGTTGTGATTTTGTCTTTCAGTCTCGACCTCATGTTGTTTTTATCGTGACTAATGTGTTCAAATTGTCAAAAATTCTTCTCTGTGAAGATTAGTGGTGACCATTGCTTATTTTTGTCATGACCAGAAGTTCATATTTTCTGATGTTTACCCATCTATGATGTTTAGTCGTGGTCTGTGCTTTATCTATGTCGCGACTGAAACTCTACAAATTTTAGTCGTGACTGTATTGTCTATTATGTCGCGACTGTAACTCTCTGTGAATTTTGGTCGCAACTGGATTATCATTTGGTCGCGACTAGAACATATGTGTTTATCAAGTTTACTCTCGGCGATTTGTAGTCGCAACCAATGTCAATTTCTGTCGCGACCAATATTCCCTGTTTTCTAAAAATTCCTTCTCTGTGTAAAACAGTCGCGACCAGATTTCCATTTTGTCATGACTAACATTGATCTTCTGCTGAAAATCCTTCTATTTCATTTTGATTGGTGCTTGGTCTTTGGAATTTACTTTCATGGATTCAAAATTGAACTTTGAACATTGTCAAGCTTGATAAAGTATTAGTTGCTTGTTTCATTAATTCACCACTGGAAATTGTGCATCATGAATTATTAATCTCATGTATTTGTTTAAAATTCATGCAATCTAGTCATGAGAGCTGATTAGGGTGAGTAAGCCAGATGGAAGTATTTCGAGCCTTCAAATATATACTCATTTACATTGTGTGACACCATCTAGTTTGGTAACTTTGTAGAACTTGTCTCAATCCTTGATTCAAAACCACATTAGCTCCATGGAATTGTGAAAATGATAAGGGCATTTCTTTCAAAACCCTCTTGACCAAACAGAAACCACATAAATATTAAATCATTTGCTTTACCCCTTTGAGACCTTCACTTTGTTTTAAAATTCCATCCTTGATTAATGAATATTGTGCAATATAGTTGCTGCTGCAGTAAGTCTTTGATTGTGAATGATTGCTAAGATTGCAATTACTTGTGAATCTTTAAACTTCAATATATTTGCTATCTGGTTCAAGAAAATGAAAACAAAGGAAAAATATAGAGAAAAGAAAAGGAAAGTACAAAAAAAGAGAAAGAAAAGAAACTAGATGAAAAAAGTGTTATTCAACTTGTATTAAAGGAAGATAGTTTGTGACTTGCTATTCTCTGCAGCTGCATGATTGGAGCTTTGATTACGTGCAATATTTCATTAATCATTGACATGCATTTCCATTTTATCATCTAGTCTTTCTAACATTACAACCCTAATAAAGACCCTTTGATTCATAACCCTTGTGGCATTCAGTGGTGGACATGCAGGATATTTACAAGCCTATGGGAAGCCTAAGCTAGATGGTTCAATGAAATTACCTTGATAAGAGAGGGAGTAAAACACTATACCTTGTGAGAAAATCTCAATCTAGTTGCTTACTATGATTTAATTGCATGAATTAGATTCTTTGATTGCTATGAGATTAGTTTGGATTGTTGCTAATTGAAGGAAAAGATTGATGACTCTAAGTACTCATGCTAAATCTGTTTTGCCAACTTTGCTGAACACGTGTGTTTGAAAGTCAGTTTTGATCCATAATTTTGCTCAGAGTGCAAAAGCTAAGTGTGGGGGAGTTGATAAACTCATATTTGTACTAATTTTTAATATGTTAAAAGAGAGTTTATTATTGCTTTTATCCACATTTACTACTATATTGAGCAAATTAGTTAATAATATGAAATTGGACAAGTGGGAATTTAAATGATGTGATTTTAGTGCTTAATTGGATAAATAATCTATTAAATATCCATTTCAGGTCAATACAACAATCAATCAGCAAAGTAGAGCTTCCTTGTGGACTTTAGTCGTGACCTTTGGTACTTACCGTCGCAACCATACGTCAACCAGCAAAGAAGAAGCGTTCTCTGTAAATATTAGTTGTGACCTGATGTACCTACCGTCACGACCAAACTTCAATACAGAGATCATTCAGCGAATAAAGGACAACTGGACAAGAGGAGATGGAAGCGTGTGCTGCTAAAGAAGAGCATTCACATGGGAAATATGGCTGAGAAGACAGATTCAGTCATGCATGTGCTGGATCTAGTAGCTAATAACAGAAGCAATTAGGTTGACAGCTGGAACATGTGCTGCAATAGATTGAACATGTGTTGGATCCAAATCTGATAACAGATTACAAGTGGGAGATCAAGCATATGCTGTACAGGATATAACTCCACACATCTGGCACTGTTCATGCATAGCACTATTCATATATCAGCTCACTCCTTCCACACCTCCCTATATATATCATGCAGATTTCGCAGCAGGGGGCATTCAATCATACAGATATAGAACACACATTCATATCACTTGACTTCATTCCATTCTATCTGCACCAGACCTTTCACACAGACCAACTTCTCTTCCTCTCCATCTCTATTTCCTCTCACACACACCTGCACTTCTGTTCTGTTTTGAGCAGAAGAAACACAGAGACCATTCATCTGCATCTTATTCTTTCACCATGACTGTTGATGTACTGATTGTTGTTCCTGGAGTTCAGATAGTAATACAAGGCTAAGTTGTTGTGATCTCTTGGAGATGACACCAAACCAGAATCCTTGAGCTGAATAGTGTCACATCCTTATTTTTATACATCTTAGGGACCATTCAGTAGCACTTAAACCACTTTCAGGGTCATTGAAGTCTAAACACTTAATCTGGAATTTTATTCATATCGAGTACTGTTCACTATGGCAAATTCCAGATGAGTGACCTGACTTTGAAAATTCATAACTAATTCTAGAAAAATTGAAATGAAGTGGTTCAAATTGATACATGAAGCTAACTCAAATATATTTCAGGGAAAAATTATTGGTTGACCAATACTTGACAAATTTAACGTGGGTCAACTTTTCAATCTTACTGTTCATCCAATGACTTTCTCCTGAATCCAGCATTCTGGTCCCAACTTTACCAATTTATATCTTTTCGTGTATACATCCAAATTATACATTATATATATCAAATTAAATCTTAGTATGTCTAAATTTTACCCTAAAAATTTCGTACATTAATTCAATCATTTACTATTTTTAATGATTTATCAAACATGAATGGGTCTTCACGAGTTACTGTTCACTGAGCCTATTTTCAGCATTTAGTCTTTACATACCCAAGCATACAACCAACACATATCAGTCATACAGGCCAGATAACAATTAATATCAAATAATCAACTGTTATATATCAGTGCATGATTAACTCTCTCATATTTTATTACATCCTTCTCTGTCTAAAATCCGGCAGCATAACTGCTACAATTCTTCTTTAGAAAGTAACCGATGTTGTACCGATTCGGTAATTCCCTTATGAGAACTACCATTCTACGTAATACCCAGGAAAGACTGGATGAACCTTCTGGGTCCACTCACTTCCAGCCTCCTTAGACAGCACTACGTACACAGTACGTATCAGTTCCTTTCTTTGTTCCGTCTTCGTTGCCGGAATTTCGGCAGCCTACCGGCGTCTCTTAAGATTTCCAAATTTTATTTTGACAGAACCTCCCCTGTAATGTTATGTTTGGGAATGAGATTCAAAAGAATCCCAGTAACAATAATCATAACAAAATATGTAATGCAGAGTGACGGTGCTTGCTTGTGACTGTGTACAGATAAGTATGCTGCATGCTTCCATATTCAATAACATATGATCATAGCATTGGAATAGAGCTTCAAGCTTAACATATAGGACATCAATCAACCAAACAAAACAACACATCACAAAGACATTACATAAGAGCTAGGATTAGTTGTTACCTCAAAAGCAGAGCTTCAGAACCTCTCTACTACTTCCAACTCCACCAGAACTTCCTTACTTCTTTCTTTCTCTCACTTTCTCTCTCAAGAACTTCTTTCTTCCTCTCTTTCTTGCTTGCACCGAAATGAAGGAGTAAGGGGGGGTATTTATAGTGTTGAGCAATGGCAATCTTGTAATTAGGAAGACTTATGATCCTGTGGTCCTGGTTTTTCCTGGAATTTCCTATTTTCTTTAATTCTCTTTTACTTCATCACCCTGGACACCTCATGGGACACCTCACCACCCATATTCTTCATGTGACAAAATTTGGAGGTTCTGGAAGCTTTCCGGTCCAATCCGGTACAGGCCCGGTCCATCGCCTCGAAAAACGTGCCGTTTTCTGAATCTGATGTTTCTGAAGATCCTTTTTATGTCTACTGACCTCACATTTAGTATCTAGACCCTTTATATCATTAAATTTTTAATACTGGGTCCAGACTCAATTACAGATCCCCTGCAAAATGACCAAAATGCCCTTGGTGCCCTATCTTGTCCTATTTTAACCCTAAGGGCAAAATCGTCATTTCACACCTTTCTGGACTCGGTCAAAGCTTATACTGGCTCTAGTCAACCTTATTTAGACATGTCTTGACCTCTGGGTCTGTCCAAAATGACCAGAATACCCTTTATTCATCTGCTGCCCTCTTTGTATAACATAGGGGCATTTTCGTAATTTCGCACTTTTCCGGGGTTCTGCTGAATACTGGCCCACCTATCAGTCCAAGAGTCTTATTGGGCCTCTAATGGCGCTATTTTTTTGCTTCCTGGGTCCATTACCTGTATAGCACGCATTACGAGAAATCTTCCTTTAACACAGTTCATTGAATATTTTAACTATTATTTACCGATTATACACCTTTTTCGGACACCGGCTCTTTTTCCCAGATATAGTGTCCTACTGTGTTCAGGCATCCTTGGGGGTTATAACGGTCATCTGACCGAAGTCATTCGATCGCATTCAGCCCCTTTAAAAATACCGATAAATCTCCAACCCGGATCCCCGGAGGCCTCACACTCCCGTCTGGATTTTTTATTTTGTGAATAACTTTTCCTACAGACCTCCTATCGGTATCCTGTCAGTTTCTCGACATCCGCCCCATAAAGGCGCATCATCCTGTATTTTCCCACTTATATCTAAAATCTAGGGTATCTGGTATAAATTTTTATAACTTTCGGACGATCAGTCCATTTCTGGCTATCTGGAGTCTTCAAAAATTCCGGTATTAGGCTTGGTTACCTGGCGTCACCTGTCCTACCTTCTGGTAAAATCTGGGACTGAAATGCTGTCGGGCGGTGCAAACCACTTCTGGCCTATAACCATTGTTATATGCAAACTCTATAAGGGGTAAATGGATATCCCAGCTGCCTTTGAAATCTAGGACACATGCTCTCAGCATATCCTCTAACGTCTGTATTGTTCTTTCAGATTGACCATCTGTCTGAGGATGATAAGCTGTACTGAATCTGAGAGTAGTGCCCATTTCTTCCTGTAGAGCCCTCCAGAAATTTGAAGTAAATCGAGGATCTCTATCAGACACAATGCTGCTTGGGATACCATGGAGCCTAACGATCTCCTTTATATACAGCTTTGCCAGCTTTTCTAGAGAATCTCTCTTATTGATTGCCAGGAAATGTGCTGACTTTGTCAGTCGATCGATTACTACCCAAACCGTATCATGTCTACTTGGTGTCAAGGGTAGTCCTTCCACAAAGTCCATGGCAATCCCATCCCATTTCCACTCAGGGATATCTAAAGGCTGCAACGTTCCTGATGGCTTTTGATGTTCAACTTTCACTTTCTGGCAGGGTAAGCACTTAGATACGTAAGCTACAACATTTTTCTTCAGTCCAGGCCACCAGAATAACCTTTTAACATCATGGTACATTTTGGTCATACCTGGATGTACCGTATATCGGCTTTTATGTGCTTCCTCCAGAATCCTTTCCCTTAATCCCCCAACATTTGGGATATAGGGTTTTCCCCTAAACTGTAGCAATCCGTCTGGGGACATCTCAAAATTTCTTATCTTCCCTTTCTCCAGCTTGTCTTTAAATATTACTGCGAGCTTATCCTGTTCCTGAGCCTCTTTGATCTCATCTTCTATGCAAATTCTGACATGAACTCCTCCAAAAGGATTCTCCGTCAGTTGCATTTGATATAGAGGGCTCCAGTCGCGCATATCTTCTATCAGTTCCAATTCCTTGATCATCATGTATGCAACCTGCACCACATTTCTACTCAGGGCATCAGCTACCACATTGGCTTTTCCTGGATGGTATTTAATCTGAAAATCATAATCTTTTAACAATTCCATCCATCGCCGCTGCCTCATGTTCAGCTCCTTCTGATCCTGCAGATACTTCAAGCTTTTGTGGTCGCAAAACAACTCTATCGTTGCTCCGTATAAATAGTGCCTCCATATCTTCAGGGCATAGACCACCGCCGCAAGCTCCAGATCATGAGTGGGATAATTCTCTTCATGTGGCTTTAACTGCCGAGAGGCGTAGGCTACTACTCGACCTTGCTGCATAAGCACACATCCCAGCCCCTGCTTGCTAGCATCAGTGTAGACTACATAAGTCTGAGTTGGGTCTGGAATAATCAGCACGGGAGTAGTCGTTAATCTCTGCTTCAACTGCTGGAAGCTAGCCTTGCACTTCTCATCCCACTTAAACTGCTGATTCTTTCTGGTCAGCTTGGTAAGTGGTAAGGCAATTCGAGAAAAGTCTTGAATGAATCGTCTGTAGTACCCTGCTAGGCCGAGAAAACTTCTAATCTCTGTCACTGTCCTTGGCTGTTCCCAGCTCAAAACTGCTTCAACTTTGCTAGGATCCACAGCTACCCCGTCTCGGGATATGACATGACCGAGAAATTTGACTTCTGAAAGCCAAAACTCGCACTTACTCAGCTTAGCATAGAGCTTCTTCTCTTTAAGGGTACCAAGAACAATCCTCAAATGCCTCTCATGCTCCTCTGGAGATTTGGAGTACACCAGAATATCATCAATAAAGACCACAACGAACTGATCTAGATAAGGCCTGAAAATCCGGTTCATATAGTCCATGAAAATAGCAGGTGCATTGGTTAGTCCAAAAGGCATCACCAAAAATTCAAAATGTCCGTAGCGCGTTCTGAACGCCGTCTTTGGAATATCATCTGGCTTGACCCTTAGTTGATGGTAGCCAGATCTCAAGTCAATCTTGGAGAATAAGCTCGCTCCTGCCAATTGATCTAGCAGGTCATCAATTCTGGGAAGAGGATACTTGTTCTTAACTGTAAGCTTATTTAACTCCCTGTAGTCAATGCACAGCCTTAAGCTACCATCTTTCTTCTTGACGAACAGTACTGGAGCACCCCATGGCGATACACTGGGTCGTATAAAACCCTTCTCCAATAGCTCCTCGATTTGCTTCTTCAGTTTCATCATTTCGTTGGGAGCCATCCTATATGGGGCTTTTGATACTGGTCCAGCTCCAGGTACAATGTCGATCGCAAACTCCACTTCACGCTCCGAAGGCAATCCCTGAATCTCCTTTGGAAAGACTTCAGGAAATTCATTGACTACAGGAACCTCCTCGATGCCTTCCTCCACTTCTGTTTGAACAGAAAAGAATACCACATATCCCTGACATCCTTTCCGTAGACATTTTTCTGCCTGAGCCTCTGTCACGAAGTTCAGTTGTACTTCTAAGCTCCGATCAGTGTTCTTTGGACCAAGAACTAGGGTCTTGTTTCTGCAGTCCAACATCACATTATTGGAGGATAACCAATTTAAACCGAGTATGACCTCAATCTCCTGGAAAGGCATACAGATCAAGTCCAGGGTGGTACTGCAGTGCTCATAACGCACCACACTATTTAGACAGGCATCAGATGTGATCACCCTAGCGTTGGTGGGGGTTTTCACCTGTATATCATAACGTAACTTGCTGATCAGAAGGCCTAGGCATTTAGCACATTCATAAGATATAAAGGAATGACTTGCACCCGAATCAAATAGGGCAGTCACAGCATGATCATTGAGATAGATTGTACCTTGGATCATCTCAGATGATCGCTGAGCATCCTCTCTAGTGAGTGCAAACACTCGTCCCGCCGTCCTTGGCCTTGGATCAGTTATAGCTTGAGGACATTCCCTGGAAAAATGTCCGGGCTTTCCGCAGGTGTAGCATACATTCTGGCCCATCAAGCATGGTCTGTCACCATGATTCTTTCCACACTTTTCACATACTGGGGCCTTTGGATCCTTGTTATTGGATCTTCCGCGGAAATTTCCCCTATTAGGCCTCTTGGTCTGCCACGGGCGCTTTCTTTTCTTATAGCCGCTCCCACTGGCCGCTTCTTGATTCCGTCGGCCTTATCAGGAGTCGCTTGATCTTTACTCCCAGATCTGGACAGCATTCTATGATTCATGTTGTTCTCAACGATTCGACATGCTTCCACAGCCTTATTGAACTGGCTGTATTGTTGGGGAGTTAACTTCTCCTTTAACATAGAATTCAGCCCTCGAATCATTCTTTCTGTCATCCAGCGTTCATCATCCACTTGGCGTAGGTAAGTTGAATATTGAGATAGCCGGATGAACTTGGCCAAATATTCATCAAAAGCTTCTTTTTCTCCTTGCCTTAGCACAAGGAATTCAGCCTCCCTTTCATCTCTGACAGATTGAGGAAAATATTTCTCATAAAATTGCTCAAGAAATACTTCCCAGGTAACTGGAATATCTCTTGCTTGGAGAAGTAACTCTGTATTCTTCCACCATCTATCCGCATCCTTTTCCAATTGATAGATGGCCATTTGGGCCTTGGTTTCAGTCGGGCAGTCGAGGACCTTAAAGATCTTCTCTAATCTGCTGACCCAATTTTCTGCTACATGTACTTCAAATGTGTTGGGAATTGGATGACACGCAGCGGAAATTAACTTTAAAAATTTTTCCATTCCCAGCCAGGATCTACCGAATGTGTTTAAGTCAAGGAGAAAGAAGTGTTACCTTCGGTTTCAAGCTTTGGTCGCGACCTCAGTGTCCACTAGTCGCGACTCCTCGCCTCTGGAACTTTCAGTCGCAACCTCCTCAGCTTTTAGTCGCGACCTCCTCTGCTTCTAGTCGCGATCTGTCGCCTCTGGAGTTGTTAGTCGCGACCTACTCTGCTTCTAGTCGTGACCTGTCGCCTCTGGAGCTTTTAGTCGCGACCTCTTCAACTTCACGTCGCGACCTGTCTCCTCTTTTCGGATTTCTGACGTTCAGATGCTCGTTTGGTCGCGACCTCAGGGTGTTCTGGTCGCGACCTTGCTTCGTGTCTGGTCGTATCGTAGAAGTCGACAGCTCAGATCGGCTTCCTCTACCGGTATCCACACGAACAGCGTTCCAATCGCGAACGACGTGCTAGCGCCTCTTGTCCCTCTAGGGCTTTCTAGAGATTCCGTCCTCACCATCTCTATCTCGGCAGTTTCTTATGTGCAAACCTTTTGCACTCTCCCTGCCCCCTCTTCTCACGTCTGAATGTGTGTGTAGAGATCTATCTTGTGTGTAGAACCCTAGCTCCTAATGTCAAATATATAGGAAGCTATCGGGCTTCTAATAGGGCCGGGCTTCAGAATTAATCTTATATTAATTCTGAATTAATACAATATCATATATTGCATAATTTAATAAGAAACTGATTAAATAAATATGGTTTATATTAAATCCGTCCCACAGATTTAATTCACCTATTTATTTAATTTAAAATAAAGATAAGACAGAATTATATTTGATTTATTCTTATAAATCAAATTTGAGATATCTTATCAATTTGAATTTCAAATTCAAATAGATCATACCCATTTAAATTCAAATTCAAAAGTGATAAAAATTTAATTTATCCTTATAAATTAAATCTTGCAAATATCTCTTATATTATATATAATATATATATATACTAATTTATATATATATATAATATATATCCACCATAGATTATTCATTGAATCTAGACATCTCTTAGATTCAATGAATCTGGACATCATAGCTCGCATTGGGCTGTTTTGTGTGCGACCCTGTAGGCCCATATGAAGTTGGCAGTGGCCCAGTTACTATACTGACCCACAAGTCGTAAGCGGTCTCTAGCAAGGCATTACGACTACCCAAAACATATGAGGATCGATAAACGATGTAACCTTTCATACAACCATATCACGTCCCTTTTGTCACATGATATTTCGGTCAAGGATGAGGCATGGAGAACGTCATCCTCCTATTCCTGACCATTACTTTCTCGATCCCTGAGTAGTCTGAATATAGAAATGGAACTACCCTTCCATTCCAGTATGGCCATACATTTCTCAGACTCACTCATCGAGGGGCCCAGTAATATCTCTCTACGAATGTGAGGGACAAATTCCATCTTGACCATTCACATTCCTCCGCATGAAAAACCACTAAGCCCGAGCATAGCCTTTATGATCACTCGGTCAAAAGTGACTTTTGACTAGGTCAAAGCTGAGCGTTTGTCATGTAGGAATCCATGATGATCTCAGGTCAAAGGGCATAGTGACATGGCTTGTATATGAGAGAAACTTATAACTTAACCCATGCAGCTCTCTCATAGCGGGTCGATCCAACACCCTGTACTCTTACATGTGCTTATGACTTTGATTTATATCTCTATATATCTTCAAAGTCATACTGGTCTTATTTCATCTCTGCTCCCGCATAGATGACCGACCAGGGACATTTAGGATAAAATCACTAGTTATCCAAGGATTGTCATCATAGTAAACATGCAAATAATATGATAACATGATACAATGATTGGCCCCTAGGGCACAATTTCCAACAAAATATCCCTTCGAATATGGGAGGATTGTGTTTGCAAAATCGCACCATCCATTGCTGGATGCCAACTGCCTCCTCCCTTGATTCAACCCTTCTCTGGGGCTGTTCCGCCTGCTGTGGTACTTCTTCAGGTTCTCTACTAGTTGCTCCTGAAGGCTCTGGTGGTCTTAAATTATTTACAGCTGCTGCTACTGCCGCGGCTATGGCAGCATCTCTTTCTTGTTCATTTCGTGCTTGAGCAGCTCTCATTTCTTCTATCATCTTTTGTTGCTGTTCTAATCGTTCTAGAATCATTTGATTAAGGTTTCCAGCCTCTCGGGATTCCTCAGCTGGAATAGTTCTCCTCGTTCGTACCATTTTGTTATACTTAAAAACAGAAGGGAATACGATAAATAACATAATTCCTTTTCATTTCATTTCACACATAATATACATACAGAGTATATGTACATATCACAGTACCATTCTAGTCTTTTATACATTAGAAATATTACTCTAATTTTTCTTAAACTTCATTCTAATATATTCTCCTACTAGGTAGATCCAGTCGGATATGGTACAATATGATTCTCTATCAAAATACTGGTCCAACTCCGATCTCCAGGTAGGAGTCTTCGGCAATACGTCATTCATAATTTCTAGCCAAAGCCCCATCGTTAACACATTTGGATCCCAGGCTTGATATATGGCTTTCACCCTTGTGATAAACTCCTGGTAGACCGAATAATCTTGATCTATGTTTTCGAACAGGGTCTGCCTCAACTCGTATAGTTGTCGGGCTAGTGCTACCGAGCTCTCAAGTTGCTCTCTACTCAGGTTCCTCCCTGGAACCATTCTTACGATTAAACCTCCCAAATACATTTCTACTAGAGTCACTTCGGGCCTACTGGGATCTGGCGCATTACTCTGAACACGTACTTGGCTGGATCCTGAACTGTCTGTTATATTCAAGGGTACCGCACTTATGGGAATGGCAGGAATAGGGCCTTCTGTTATCATCACCTCCTGATCATCAATTGGAAAGTTTGATCCTACCGAGGAACTATCCTCCTCAGAATCACCAGCTACTGGAGGTGTCCAGAGGTCAGAATCATTGCTTACTATCTCTTCTTCTGAACTATCTGAACTAGAAACCTCTGGTCTTAATTCCCATTGGTTTACTGTAGTTTCAGACCCAAATCTATGTCTAGCCATCCTGCAAACACTAACTTAGTGTCAATTATGACGGCTTTATCATGGTATATCTTTCTATAAATCATCTACTCAGAGCATTTCTTAAGCCAGAATCCTTTGCTCTGATACCAAAATGTCACATCCTTATTTTTATACATCTTAGGGACCATTCAGTAGAACTTAAACCACTTTCAGGGTCATTGAAGTCTAAACACTTAATCTGGAATTTTATTCATATCGAGTACTGTTCACTGTGGCAAATTCCAGATGAGTGACCTGACTTTGAAAATTCATAACTAATTCTAGAAAAATCGAAATGAAGTGGTTCAAATTGATACATGAAGCTAACTCAAATATATTTCAGGGAAAAATTATTGGTTGACCAATACTTGACAAATTTAACGTGGGTCAACTTTTCAATCTTACTGTTCATCCAATGACTTTCTCCTGAATCCAGCATTCTGGTCCCAAATTTACCAATTTATATCTTTTCGTGTATACATCCAAATTAGACATTATATATATCAAATTAAATCTTAGTATGTATACTTTTTACCATAAAAATTTCGTACATTAATTCAATCATTTACTATTTTTAATGATTTATCAAACATGAATGGGTCTTCACGAGTTACTGTTCACTGAGCCTATTTTCAGCATTTAGTCTTTACATACCCAAGCATACAACCAACACATATCAGTCATACAAGCCAGATAACAATTAATATCAAATAATCAACTGTTATATATCAGTGCATGATTAACTCTCTCATATTTTATTACATCCTTCTCTGTCTAAAATCCGGCAGCATAACTGCTACAATTCTTCTTTAGAAAGTAACCGATGTTGTACCGATTCGGTAATTCCCTTATGAGAACTACCATTCTACGTAGTACCCAGGAAAGACTGGATGAACCTTCTGGGTCCACTCACTTCCAGCCTCCTTAGACAGCACTACGTACACAGTACGTATCAGTTCCTTTCTTTGTTCCGTCTTCGTTGCCGGAATTTCGGCAGCCTACCGGCGTCTCTTAAGATTTCCAAATTTCATTTTGGACAGACCCAGAGGTCAAGACATGTCTAAATAAGGATGTGACAAATAGGGAGTTACATTATGTTTTTAATTCAGAGTTAAATATATCGAGTTGATGTATTTACTTCTGGTTTATTGATACAATTAGAGTAGTAGATGATAAAGAAGTAGGGAACCGAGTTGGATTTCTTATTTCTGCATAAATGATCCTTTGATTAATTCTCATCTTTGATCGAGTTGAACATAGCTGTGATTAATTGAAGTGATTTTGTTTAATTCATATTCTACTATCTCTATGTTGAATGGTTCCTATTCTCTATTCAATGTCTGCAAGTTGTAGCTTTGATTGAGATTTAGCTAGCAAGCTGTTAGCTAACATATTCTAATTCAACTGATTAACTTCTCATAGTCTGTGGATAATGAAGGTAAGGTAATCTCCAAGGGAACATACTTGTCATTCATTCATTTCAACAACAAAACATATAAAATCATAAACAATAGTGTAGAATTTACATTCAGTTTTAGTTCAAATATCTCAATACACAATCATCTCATTAACTTGTTAATTTGTGGCTCATTTGATTAATTAGGAACTTACCAATCCATTAAGGCTCCTTGTGAATTGACCTAGGTTAGCCTCTACTTTACTATTGGTTAACAAGAAATCTTCAGAAGATAAAGAATATCGGTGGCGACAAAAATGGACACTGGTCGTGACTTATAATCACAAAGAGTAAACTTGTTGAACACACATGTTCTGGTCGCGACCCAAGTGTCAATCTAGTCATGACTAAAATTCATAGAGAGTTTCCGTCACAACAAATATAATCATAGATCATGACTACATATCACAGATGGGTAAACTTCAGAAAATAAGAACTCCTGGTTACGACAAAAATGTATAGTGGTCGTGACTAATTTTCACAAAGAAGAAACTCTACATATTCACACACATTGGTCACAACAAGAATGACATATGGTTGCGACCAAAAGACAAAATTACAGCAATTATCTAATTTCTATTCACCCATCTCACATGCTAAAGTTCATCCTCCCCCATACTTATTTTCTACATTGTCCTCAATGTGAAGAACTAATGAAACACATGAAAGGCAGAAGTAATGAGGACAAAACTAAACCAGAATCTAAGACGAATTCATGAGAGTATCTATCTACCCTACTGACTTGGTCTCCTCCCCCACACTTAATCAACAAATAACAGCTCAAGTATATAAGAAAAAATGAGTAAAATAGACTATTATAAGTGGGGAAACAAGGAAGAAAACAACCTGAATGTTATGGGGTTTAAAGTTTTCTTTGTACAGCTTCCATATATGGTCATTCACCTTGAATTGTTTTTTATTCTTTAGACTCCCTGGAAGTTATTTGAGTTCAATCTTTAGAGGTTGAATAACAGATGGACTCAACTTCTGAGGCTCCACTCTAGATGCATTATTCTCTGAGCTATGTATCAACCCAGCACCACACACAGCAGCAACTCTCTTTGAAGTTCTAGCAGTGCAATTCTGTTGATGTTGGATAATATCCTTCAATTTCTACAGCCCTGAGATATCTAAAAATTCCAAAGTTGAAGCTCCTATGAACAGGGTTAGAATACAGGATATTATAACTATTAAATTGAGACTTTCTTAGCCCAGAAATTCTGGCTTCTTGTCTCTCAAGTCTGCTGTAATGTCATTACCTTGTAATTCTGTTAAATCTGCCACAAACCTTCCTAGACATTGTTCATCACTAATAAACTCATTTGTATTGATTTTAGTGTGTTTAAAGAGAGTTTTATTATTGATTTTTATCACCATTTATCAATATGTTGAGTAATTAATAAATAAAATAAAAATGGAACAAGTGGAAATTTATTGATATGATTTTAGTGATTAATTGGATAAATAATCTATTAAATTTTCATTACAGGAATACAGTAATCAATCAACAGATTAGATGAAGGTTAGTTAACAGCTTGACAAGAGAAGATTAAGCATGTGCTGGACTGAACAAGTGGGCTAACAGAATCACATGGATAGGGAGCTAACAGAAACAAGTGGGCAAACAGCTGGTGGAAAGCATGTGCTGGCACTTGAGAGAAGATTGATTCATACATGACACACATTTCAAACTGATTCATTCACTTCCTCCATTCATACCACATCACTCATTCCACACTTCTCTTATATATTCATCATTTCACACACAATACATACACGCCATATTCATTTTAGACACTATCATCATAGTTGCCATTCACTCCATTCCACTCCATCACATTATTCTCTCTCCCTTTTATCTATCTCTCTTCCATATATAACTGTCATCTATTCTAAGCAATAGAACCAGAGGAAAGTTTTGCCTCCATCTTCATCTTCATCTTCTCTTTCTGTACTTCTCATTACTACTGGTTTTGCTATTGCTGTTGAAGTCTTGACATCAATGGAAGGCTAGAGTTGCTGTACTCTCTTGGAGATGATGCTGAACTCTTGATCTGAACAGGGAGTTCATTATGTTTTTAATTTAGATTTAATTCTATAGAGTTAATGTAGTTAATTCTTTAATTACTGATGCAATTAGAGTAGTAGATGATTAATGATTAGGGAACCGAGTTAGATTTTTTATTTCTACATAATTGATGCTTTGTTTGATTCTCATCCTTGAACTAGTTAGACATGTTTGTGGTTAATTAGAGCAATTTTATAACAGAGTCAAGTTGTATCTATTTAATTCATTTTCTTCTATCTCTTGAGTTGAATGAATCATATTTCTCTATTCAATATCTGCGAGTTGTAGCTTTGGTTGAGATTTAGCTGGCGAGTTGTTAGCTAACACATTCTAATTCAACTAATTAACTCCAAATATTTTATGGATAATGAAGGTCAGGTAATCTCCAAGGGAACACACTTGTCATTGATTCACATCATCATCATTAACAACTAAAATCACAAACAGTAGCATAGGATTTACATTCCAAAGTTATTCAATATCTCATCTCACAATTCATCTGATTTATTTGTTAATTTATGGCTCATTAGATTAATTAGGTACTTTAGCATCCATTTAAACTCCTTTTGAATCGACCTAGGTTAGCTTCACTTTACTATTGGTTAGCTTAGTTTGTTTGATAATTAAAATGACGTTATCAAAATGGCACCATTGCCTAGGAGCCTTACTTGTTAAGGTTTCCTAAGCAATCTGCTAGGCCTAAAAAACATAAAAAGTAGTTTTTTATTGTGAAGTCACGAACAATTGCCTGTAGTCACGACTATAGTGAAAAAATTGATTTATGAGAGGCTCTGTGAATTTTAGTCGCGATCATACTGGTTTTTGGTCGCAACCATAAATATTGTTTAACTTATAATTGCTCTTTGTAACTTTTAGTCGCAACCGGAGTGCTTTTTGGTCGCAACCAAATTTTTTTTCCATCAAGTCGTAACCAAATTGAAACCTAGTCACAACCAAAAATTAGTGCTTAATTCAGATTTACTCTATGATGTTTAGTCATGACCGGAGTGCTTTTTGGTCGTAAGCAAAAAAATTTAATTTCAAGCATTTGCTCTCTATGATTTTTTGTTGCAACCAAAGTGACATTGGGTCGCGACCAAAATTCCTAATTCAAAAATGTTACTCTCTGTGACTAACAGTCATGACTTGAAGTTCATTGTTGTCACGATTTCTGCTCTTTGTGATTTTTAGTCACGACTAAAGTCCTATTTAGTCGTGACCTGATCTTTCTATACTGCGATTAACTGATCTCAATTTTTGAAATTGCTGCATTGTGATATCCTGCATCATTGTTAAATGTGATTTGCATGAACAGAAGCTCTAAATTCTTTCCTTTGGACAGAGAAATCAATAGAACACTTAGGCAAATTAAGAAGGCTAAAATCTTAAATCAGGCTAGTGTTGTATCTGTTGTTGAGCTTAGTTCTTTTAGTAAATCTATTGCAGCTGAGACTAAATTTGCAATTGTTGATATCTTAGATAATCATTTTGTCATGGAGCATGTTAATAAAGGTGAAGCTCATACTCATAATCAGAATAATCAAAATGAGCAACATGAAGAGAATAACATGAATATTAGAAGAGCACGAAGGTGTTGGAAATTGTGCCCTAGGGGCCAATCATTGTATTATGAATATTGTTGATTTATGAATTTCTTAATTATGTCATCACATTATTTGCATGTTTACTGTAATGACCATCCTTAGATAACTCATGATCTTATCCTAAATGTCCCTGGTCGATCATCTATGCGGGAGCAGAGATAAAATAAGACCAGTATTACTTTGAAGATGTATAGAGATATAAATCAAAGTCATAGGCACATGTAAAAGTACAAGGTGTTAGACCAACCTGCTATGAGAGAGCTGCATGGGTTAAGTCATAAGCTTCTCTCATATACAAACCGTGTTACTATGCCCTTTGACCTGAGATCATCATGGATTCTTACATGATAAACGCTCAGCTTTGACCTAGTCAAAAGTCACTTTTGACCGAGTGATCATAAAGACTATGTTCAGACTTAGTGGTTTTTTATGCGGAGGAATATGAATGGTCAAGATGAAATTTGTCCCTCACATTGGCCCCTCAATGAGTGAGTCTGAGAAGTGTATGGCCATACTATAACGGAAAGGTAGTTCCATTTCTATAGTCAGACTACTCAGGGATCGAGAAAGTAACGGTCAGGAATAGGAGGATGATGTTCTCCATACCTCATCCATGACCAAAATGTCGTGTGACAAAACGGACATGATATGGTTGTATGAAAGGTTACATCGTTCATCGATCCTCACATGATTTGAGTAGTCATGATGTCTTGTTAGAGACCACTTACGACTTGTGAGTCAGTATAGTAAATAGCTAGGATGTCCAGATTCAATGAATAATCTAGGGTGGATGTGTATATATATATAAATTCGTATATATATATTATATGATATAAGAGATATTTATAAGATTTGATTTATAAGGATAAATTAAATCTCTATCACTTTTAAATTTGAAATTTAAATTGATATGATATAATATAATATCTCAAATTTGATTTATGAGAATAAATCAAATATAATTCTATCATATCTTTATTTTAAATTAAATGAATAGGTGAATTAAATCTGTGGGACGGATTTAATATAAGAAACCATATTTATTTAATTGATTTCTTATCAGACTACGCAATATATGATATTGTATTAATTTTAAAATTAATTTAGGATTAATTCTGAAATCTAATATCCGTCATAACACCAATAGCATCCTATATATTTGATATTAGGGGCTAGGGTTCTTGAAGGGAGAGTACAAAAGGTTTACAGATAAGAAACGACAAAAATAGAGACGGTGAGGACGGATTCTCGAGAAAAACCCTAGAAGGACAAGAGGCGCTAGCACGTCATTCATGGTTGGAACGTTGTTCGTGTGGAGTCTTAGACTTCTCGCGATCGAAAAGAGAGCATAGGCATCCTGAATGTCGAAATCCCTGAGCCACCAATAATTCGAATACCGAAGGTAACACCTTTTACTACTTGACTTAAACACAATTGGTAGATCCAGGCAGGGACTAGATAAATTTTAAAGTGAATTTTCGTTGCTTGTCTTCCAATTCCCTACAGTAGGAGCATAAGAGAACTGACTTCTTCTAATGCAAACTTTGATCCTGTTCGTACTTGTCCTGCTTTGGATGTTAAGTTTGAGATAAAAGGTCCTTTGTTAAGTAACTTAGTGAAGTTTTATAGATTGGCAGGTGATGATCCTTTCAAGCATTTGAAGACTATATACTGTGGGTTTGCTCATCCATGAAACCTGTAGGTGCTGATATGGATGCTGTGCAGAGACAAGTATTCCATTTTACACTTGAAGGAAAAGCAAATGAATGGTTTTATATGCTGCCACTTCATACACCTCAAGCCTTGGACTCCTGGAATAACTTGAGGAATACTTTCTTGGAAAGATACTTCCCTACATCAAAGACTTCTATATTGAGGAGGGAAATTTTTGCTATAAAATAGTATGCTAAAGAGACTTTCTATGAATTTTGGGGAAGGTTTCAAGAGCTACTAGCTAGATATCCATACCACCAGATTCCAAGTGAGCATTTGGTGGAATATTTTCATTCAGGATTGTACTTTGCATGCAAAAAGAATTTGGATGCAGCTGCTGGGGGTTCCATTAATGATTTAACTCCTGATGAAGCATAGAATTTGATTGAGAAGATAGCAAATAATGACTAGCACTATGGGGCTATGATGCTAGACAAGTCCATGAGGTTTCTGCAAGGTCTTCTCAAGTTACTGCTATGAGTTCTCAGATCAACAATTTAGCTGCTCAATTGAGCAATTCAAATGTTCAAAGCCTATATTCTCAAGCTCTAGTTGCTCCTAGTTATTAGATTTATTATTCTCCTATGCACACCAGTGTCAATTGTCTACACACTGTGAAGATGTATCATCCGTCTACAAGGCAAATGATAACTGTTGTTTTAATTATCAAACAAAATTAAGCTAACCAATAATAAAGCGGAGGCTAACCTAGGTCAGATCACAAGGAGCTACTGAATGTTAGAGTTTCTAATTAATCTATTGAGCCACAATTTAACAAATTAAGCAGTTGAGTTGTTTGTTGAACTGTTTGAAATAAAACTGAATGTAAAGTCTATGCTATTGTTTATGCTTTGTGTTTATAATGATGAAATGAATGAATGATGACAAGTGTGTTCCCTTGGAGATTACCTTACCTTCATTATCCATAGAATATCAAGAGTTAATCAGTTGAATTAGATTAGGTTTGCTAACAACTCGCTAGATAAATCTCAATCAAAGCTACAACTCGCAGACATTAATAGAAAATTTGACTCATTCAACTAGAGATAGTAGAATATGAATTAAATAGAATCACTTCAATTAATCACAGCTATGTTCAACTCGATCAAAGATGAGAATTAATCAAAGGATCATTTATGCAGAAATAAGAAATCCAACTCAGTTCCCTACTTCTTTGTCATCTACTACTTTAATTGAATCAATAAACTAGAAGTAAATACATCAACTAGATACAGTTAAATCTGACTTAAAGACTCAATAAACTCCCTGTTAAGCTCAAAAGATTCTAGTTTGGTGTCATCTCCAAGAGAGCACAACATCTTAGCCTTGTATTGCTATTTGAACTCTAGCAGCAAATATCGATACAGAAGCAGTCATGATAAAAATGGAATGAGAAGATGAAGATGAATTTGCAGAACCTTTCTCTGTTTCTATTGACTAAAATAGAGGGAGTTGTAGAAGAGAAATTGGAGATGAAGAAGAAGATGAATGTGTGCGTGAATGGCCTGGTGTAGATGGAATGGAATGTAGTTAAGTGATATGAATTTGTGTTTTGTATCTATATGATTTAATATCCCTGGTTGTGAAATCTGCGTGATATATAGAGAGAGGTGTGGAAGCATGATCTGTAGATTCATCCCTCGTGCAACACATGTGAAGCCTCTCAATTTGCTTCTATTATCACATGTCAATTCTGTTTACAGCACATGCTCCCACTTGCTACCAGCAACTTGCTCTTCTGTTCAGATGGAGTATGCTGATGTTTGAACAGTGCTAGACACGTGAACAATGCTCCTTTATGTGCTAGCTCATGCATGATCTCCCACTTGCAATTTGTTATCAGCTCTTATTTGCAGTCTGTTAAGTCCAGCTAAGTAATTCATCATATGTTTAAATCACCTTCTGTCCAGTTGTCCCTTTTATCATTCGCTGATTGATCTCTACATTGAAGTTTGGTCACGATAGTAGGTATATCAGGTCGTGACTAATATACAGAGAATGCACTTCTTTGCTGCTTGAACGTATGGTAGCGACGTTCAATACATCCGGTCGTGACTGAATTCCATAGGGATGCTTTATTTTGCTGATTGATTACTCTGTTGACCTGAAATGGACATTTAATAGATTATTTATCCAATTAAGCACTAAAATCACATCATTTAAATTCCCACTTGTCCAATTTCATATTATTAACTAATTTGCTCAATATAGTAGTAAATATGGATAAAAGCAATAATAAAAATCTCTTTTAACATATTAAAAATTAGTACAAATATGAGTTTATCAACTCCCCCACACTTAGCTTTTGAACTTCGAGCAAAATTATGATCAAAACTGAATTTAAACACACATGTTCAGCACAATTGGCAAAATAGATTTAGCATGAGTACTTGTGTAACATCCCTAATTTTCTGTACTGAGTTGTATGTACAGATTGAATGAAATATATATGAGATTTATCAGGAAAAGATGTGGCCATTTATGTAAAGAAAGGAATTAAATTAGAAGAGGAAGAAAGTGTAAGAGCCAAAGTGTAAAGTTATGAAAATGCCTCCGTAATGCCCTAAGAAACCAGAAGTGAATGGAGGGCATTTTGGTCATTTCACACAATGGATGGATATCAGAGGAAATTTGATAGTAAATTATTATAATTAATATGAGAATTTATGGAGTTGATAGAAGTCAAAAAGGAGTCCTGAAGAATTAATTATGGAATTTATGGTGAAAAAGGACACCGATAAAGGGTTAAAGGAAATATATATAATTTTTAACAGGACTTCTGGGTCTCAGAAAATTATGAAACTTTGTAGAGAATTTATTTTATATTAGAATGAATTTCTAAAAATGTTAGAACAATTAAAGGAGGTGTTTAACATTTATGCTAAAATCAGGGTAATTTACGGATATTGATATAAGGAAAGTACATTGGGATTTGGGCCAATTAGCTATTGGACCTAAAAGAGGCCTAACATGTCATCCTAGGCCAGCCCAATAAGGCCCAAAAGTTATCTTGGAGCCCAAGTCCAATAATGAATAATTTATGGATTTTTGAAAAGAAAGAAAAAGACAATAAAGTAAGATTAGGTTTTGCACATGGTGGGACCCACAAGGACTTCAAAATGGTACCCAAAAAGAGGAAGGGTTAGGTGTACCAAGGGAGGCCATGCTAGTGATGTCATGGTGGTAAGGTCTTGAGTGAAAAGTGAAAAGACATTCCAAGATCAAACCTTTAACCATTAGATCAAATAGTTTCCAAAGTGATCTTGGCCTTCAAATGGCACATGACTTTTGCTATAAATACCCCCCTTTCCATTCATTCTTCACACCCAAGAGCTAGGGAGGCCATGCTAGTGATGTCATGGTGGTAAGGTCTTGAGTGAAAAGTGAAAAGATATTCCAAGATCAAACCTTTAACCATTAGATCAAATAGTTTCCAAAGTGATCTTGGCCTTCAAATGGCACATGACTTTTGCTATAAATACCCCCCTTTCCATTCATTCTTCACACCCAAGAGCTCCTTTAGAGAGAGAAGTGAGTTCTAGAAAAAGAAAGTGGAAGAAAGCAAGGAAGAAGCAAGGGTCTTGAAGGAGCAAGTAAGGTAAGTTGTCTCCTTGCTTCTACCTTTTGTTCTTATGGTTTGTGCTTGAGTTTAAGTGATTTTTGAGGCTTAAATCTTGGGGGGATGCTGCTGGAAATTTTGTGTATATGTGAAAGGAATATGAGTTTTAGGTCATAGATAGTTAAGACAAGCTAGTTACATGCTTGGTTGTGAAGTAAGTTGATGTTCTTGACTTTACCATTTCGGTTTGCACTGTTCATGCACTGTTTATGATAGAATGAAATGGAATTTCAATGATTTAATGCTTCCATTGAGTTTATATGATGATTTTGTGTAGGATTGAAAAGGTTTTGAACCTTGGAAACCATTGGAATTAAAGGTTATAATGTTGAAAATTCCTTTCGGTTACTGTTCACTCGCGTGAGCAGTGTTTGAATTTCATGATTTTGATACTTCCAATGGTCTTAAAATGAGATTTTGTGTGGGGGGAAAGTGGAGGAACAAGTATGGGAAGCATTGGACTCAAAATGAGAATTTTTGAAAGAATTATGCAAGAATTCAAATCTGTCTGGAACAGTGCATAGTTGCTAGAATTTTGTTGTTTTGAGTTCATAAATGGATTCAAAAGGCCAAATTGTGTAGGGTAAGGTTAAGACATCAATTGGTTCAAAGGCCAAGTTAATTGGCAAAGATTAAAGAAAGTTATGTTAGTTAAAGCAAGTTAAAGGTTGGAGAGGTAGTCTTGAGTAGTGTTTGAGTTCATGGTCCTAATGGATTATGTAATGAATATGAATGTGTTTAGGACCTTGAAACCTCTAAGAAGGTGCTGGGGAATGATTGACCAAAAAGCTTCATGATTGGAAAGCTTGGGAAGCAAGTGCAAGCATAAGAAAGAAAGCTTAAATCCAAGGTAGTGGACTTACCTTAAACTTGTATGTATGTAATGTATGCTTGATTGTGCTATGGCTTGGTTGAATTGTGTGTATATGGTAGATGATTGAAGCTCTGTTATTTTATGATTTCTTTGGCCAATTCTATTTCATATGATACATGGAAGTATGCTCATCACACTATGATAACACTTTCACAAGCAAGCACAAGTCTTAACATTTATACATGCATTGTTTGGTATTGTTTGCTACTGAGATTCCCCCGAATCTTACCCCCCATAACCATAATCTAGGTGCTGGAACATAACAAGGAAGGAGGTAATTGTGGATGTATGAATGGTGTATGACTTGGAAAGCATGCCTTTAATTTATGTGATGATATATTGGTATGTATAATGAATTTACTCACTAGATCCGAGCTGAGGCAGATCACTTCCAGCGATAGTTTGAGTAACTTATTATATTCGGTTTCATGTGAAATTTGGCATGAACATAGATAAGATCCAGATTTTTAATTGTACACCAAGAACTCCTCATTTGGTTAAGAACTCGAACTGTTATGATTTTTCAAAGTTGAACTTAAACTCTGGATCAAGATAAAACTAGCCCTACGATACAGTGAGGTTCATACGCGGTTTTCGTATAGTAAATGAATGAGTTTGTCCTTGATATTTGGTGATATTAAATTACACATTCTGAGATTTAAATAAATAGATAATTCAACTCAATTGGATAAGTATACAAGGAGAAATGAATTTTTGAAAATGGGGCAAGGAAACTGGAATTTCCAGATTTACTAAATGAACAATAAAGTTCAACGAATAAACTGATTTGATCTGGACAAGGAAACCTCAGTTTCATATTTTTATATCAAATTTAAAGGAAATAGATTTCATTATAAATTGGAATCACCTCAATATCATTTTTCTAGAATTAATTATGAATTTCCAAAGTTTAGGCTGTAATCTGGAATTACCCAGTGAACAGGGACGGTGAACAGTACCCGTAAGCCCAACTCTTGGAAATACATGTTTTTGGGGTTAAGAGGTATTCCAATGTTCTAAAATAGTTCCAATTGAGTATAAGAATTAATGTTAAGGTTTAAGCTCAAAATTTAAGGTCAAAGTTTAAGGATTGAGATTAAGGATATTTACTAGAGAATGCTGTTATACTGGCAGAATATCAAAAGTACTGTGTACGTAGGTGCTGTCTAAGGAGGCTGGAAGTGAGTGGACCTAGCCGGTTCATCCAGTCTTTCCTGGGTACTTACATAGAATGGTAGTTCTCATGGGACTTACCGAATCAGTACAATTATCTTCTGTCAGGATTTTTGGCAAAGAGAGATATAATAAAGTTAAGATTACTTCCGTAAGTGTACTCTGAGATGTTTAAAGGAGGATGTTTCAACTTGCAATCATCAATCTTTCCCTTCAATTGGCAACAATCCAAACTAACTCATATCAATAAAAGAATCTAACTCATGTAATTCAATCATAGTAAGCTGCTAGGTTGAGATTTTCTCACAAGGTATAGTGTTTCACTCCCTCTCTTATCAAGGTAATTTCACTCAACCATCTAGCTTAGGCTTCCTATAGGCTTGTAACCATCCTCCATCTCCACCACTAAATGCCACAAGGATTATGAATCAAAGGGTCTTTATTAGAGTTGTAATGTTGGAAAGGATAGATGATGAAATGGAAATGTATGTCAATGATTAATGAAATACTGCACACAATCAAAGTCCTAATCATGCAACTTCAGAAAATAACAAGTCACAAACTATCTTCCTTTAATACAAGTTGAATAACACTTTTTACATCTGGTTTCTTTTCTTTCTTCTTTCTTCTTTCTTTCTCTTTTTTTTTCTTTTCTTTTCTCTGTATGTATTTTTTTTCCTTTGTTTTCATTTCTTGAACCAGAATCAATTCATTGAGGTTCAGACATTCAACAATTGGTTGTAACTTGACCATTGTGCACAATTAGAGAATCACTGTAGCAGCAACTATTTGTACATTATTCATTAATCAAGGATGGAATTTTTAAAGAAAATGAAAGTCTCAAAGGGGTAAAGCAAAGGATTTAATATTTATATGGTTTCTGTTTGGTCAAGAGGGTTTTGAAAGAAATGCCCTTATCATTTTCACAATTCCATAGAGCTAATATGGTTTTGAATCAAGGATTGAGACAAGTTTTGCAAAGTTACCAAACTAGATGGTGTCACACAATGCAAAGGAGTATATGTTGAAGGCTTAAAATGCTTCCATCTGGCTTACTCTCCCTAATTAGCTCACATGACTAGATTGCATAAATTTTAAACAAAATACATGAGATTAATAATTCATGATGCACAATTTCTAGTAGTGTATTAATGAACCAAGCAACTAATATTTCATCAAGCTTGCCAATGTTCAAAATTATATGTTCAAAGTTCAATTTAGATCAATCATAGCTAATTTTCAATGACAAGCAACAACCAGAACACAGTAAAAGGATTTTTTTCAGCAAAAGATAGATGTTAGTCACGATAAAAATGGGCATCCGGTCACGACTATTTTACACAGAGAAGAAATTTTCATAAAATAGAGAATATTGGTCGCGATAGAAATGGACATTGGTCATGACTAAAAATCACCGAGAGTAAACCTGTTAAACACATATGTTATAGTCGCGACCAATTGACAATCCAGTTGCGACCAAAATTCAAAGAGTGTTCTAGTCGCGACATAGAATAAGCACAAACTGAAACATCCTTACTTTCGTATATTTTAGGGACCATTTAGTAGCATTTAGAACCATTTTCAAGGTCATTGAAGTCCAATTTCTCAATCTGGAGTTTTACTCTTATCGAGTACTGTTCACTATGCAAATTCCAGATGAGTGAAGTGACTTTGAAAAATCATAACTAATTCTATAAAAATCTAAATGGAGTGGTTCCAATTGATACTTGAATATAACTCAATTATCTTTCAGCAAAAAATAACTCGTTGGCCATTAATTGACCGAGTCAACGTCAGTCAACGTCACAACATTACTATTCATCTAACTTTTTCTCCTGAATCCAGCATTCTGGTCCCAACTTTGATAATTTATATCTCCTTATGTAGACATCCAAATAAGTCATACTATATATCAAAATGAAACTTGGTATGTCTACTATTTACCTTAAAAATATAATACATTTATTCATCCATTTACTATTTTTAATCATTTATCAAACATGATTAGGTCACCACGTGTTACTGTTCACAGTGGTAAATTTCAGCATTTCTACTTTGCAAACATATGCATACATTCATCATATATCAGCCAAACATGCCAAACAACACTTATTATTAATTAATAAGTTGTTTTACATCTGGGTATGTACAAAATTTTACATCTTTTCCTGCCTAAAATCCGGCAGCATAACCGCTACGCTTCATCTTCAGAAAGTAACTGATCTTGTACCGATTCGGTAATTCCCGTGAGAACTACCATTCTACGTAAGTACCCAGGAAAGACTGGATGAACCGGCTAGGTCCACTCACTTCCAGCCTCCTTAGACAATACCTACGTACACAGTACGTATCAGCTGCTCTCTTTATCTCGTCATAATTTCGGCAGCATAACGGCGTCTCTTAAAATTCCCAAAATTCACTTTGACATAACCTCCCCTATAATGGGTTATTTATTGGGACGAGATTCGGGGGAATCTCAGTAGCAACAATCATAACAATATATGTAATGCAGAGTGACAGTGCTTGCTTGTGATTGTGTACAGATAAGTATGCTGCGTGCTTCCATGCTTAATAACATATGATCATAGCATTACAGCAGAGCTTCAGACATAACATATAAGACAATAATCCAACCAAACAATAGCACAACAAATCACAAAGCCATTACATAAAAGCTAGGATTAGTTACTACCTCAAGAGCTCAGCAGAACTCTATTATCTCTATTCTACTTCCAGCTCCGCCAGAACTTCCTTTCTTTCTTTCTTCCTCTCACTTTCTCTCTCTAGCACCTCCTCCTCTCTCCAAAAGGCCCTTGGCCGTGCAGCATATGAAGCAAGGGGGTATTTATAGTTTTGGTCAATCGCATTCTTGTAATTTTGAAGCCATCTGATCCTGTGGTCCTGGTTTTTCCGAAATTTCCTATTTTTCTTTATTCCTTTTACTGCATCATGCATGACATCATTTCCATGCCACCTCGTGGGACACCTCATATGTCACATGGTGAAATTGAAGCCTTCTTGGACACCTCAGTAGCTGACTCAGCAGTTCCAGTCAAATCCGGTACCGGTCCGGTCTGAATTCCCATAAACTGGACTCACCGGCTAAGATTGTGCCACGTGTCCTCAACTTTTTCTTCCTCCTCTATATTGGCGCCATGTGGCATCTTACTGGCACCTGTCATGCCTTCCAATGCTATCCAGATAAACCTAGGACTTTATCTGATCACCTCCTCGGTTATCGTGCTGACCGAGTAACTTTACTTTATTGAAACAGCATTAAAATAGTATTTTAATGCCACTTTCTCCCACATACTTCATGGGCTACGTTTTTGGGCCTTGGAATATTATCTTGGGTCTCCGATTAAGCTCAAGTACTCTGATGGCTCGATTCCCAAGAAACAGCCCTTGGCAAATTACCAAAATACCCCTGAGTGCCCTTCCTTGCGCTATCTTAGCCCTAAGGGTAAAATCGTCATTTTACACCTTTCTGTACCCTGTCAGGGTATATACTGACTCTAAGTAACTTTATCTGTATGTGCCTTGGCTCCTGGGCCTGTCCAGAATGACCAAAATGCCCTCCATTCATCGATTACTCTTTAGTACAACACAGGGGCATTTTCCTAATTTCGCACTTTTCCGGGGTTCTGCTGGACACTGGCCCACCTATCAGTCCAAGGGTCTTACTGGGCCTTTGTTGGCGCTATTATTGGGCCTCTCAGGGTCCATTACCTTCATGGCACGCATTACGAGGAATCCTCCCTTGTCAATGATTATTGAATATTTTATCTATTATTCACTATTTATACACATATCCGGACACCGGCTCCTGCTGTCTGATACACTGGCCTGCGGTGTTCAGGCATCCCTGTGAGTCATATCAGTCATCTGACTGAGGTCATCTGAACTCATTCAGTCCCTTTTCAAATACCGATAAATCTCCCTATCGGATACCCGGAGGCCACATACTCCCGTCTGGATTTTCTGATTTGTGAATAACTTTTTCTATAGGCCTCTTATCGGTATTCTGTCAGTTTCCTGACATCCGCCCCATAAGGACGCATCATCCTGTATTTTCTCACTTATATATGAAATCTAGGATATCCGGTATGAATTTTTATAACTTTTGGACGATCAGTCCATTTCTAGCTATCTGGAGTCTTGAAAAATTCCTGTATTAAGCCAGATTACCGAGCGTCACTTGCTCTCTTACCGGTGAAATCTGGGACTGAAATGCTTTCGGGCAGTCCAAACCACTTCCGGCCTGACTTTCTTTAATTACAGTTTAGCCCCAGGGAACTTTTCTTTTTTTTATTTAAGTCCCTTTTTACTTGGCTAAAATTACACTTAAGGACCCCACATTTTTGTCTACTTTTCTTTTTGGCCTTGCACTTTTTCATAATTGCATCTAAGTCCTTTCATTTCCTTTCTAGGTCTAGGGGCATTATTGTCTTTTCATAATTTACCAGAGTATTCTCTTACCCTGGTCAACTATCTGGATACCCTTTCTTGACTGTCTAACCTTAGCCAAATGACCAAAATACCCTTTACTCATTCTTCAGTTGTTCTATAGCATAAGGGCATTTTTGTCATTTTGCACATTTTTCCCGGACACCGGTCCCTCTTACCACTGAACTAATATTATGTACCTTCCCTGGTGTCACTACGGGCCTTAGAAAACACTGTATGGCCTCTGGCCATAGTCCGATCATCTCTATTCGGACTGCTCTTCCTTTACCGATTATAACTGTAAATTCCCATCTTCAGGAATTTTTACATAAAAATCGGGACCTCAAATCAAAATTCTGTGTGGCGTCATTCAACCCGAAATCCTTTTCTCTATCTCCTGGTATTTTCAGATATTTTATTTGGACTAGGCTATTTTTGCCTAAAAGTATGCTCCCGCGCACACTTTTAAAAAATGACGATTTTACCCTTGGTCATATTTCTAATTCTTTCATACACATAGAGACCTCATATGCACATTTCACAGTTCAGTGAAATGATCAGCATAATTTTCTCTATTTTCTGGAAAAATATGGTACTCATCGGCTACTAGCCTGATCTTTCCATAATTACGATTATGCCCTTGAATTCTCTTTCTGGCATCTCTAGGCCTAAAACTTGGGGTGTTACACAAACCACGACTAAACATCACAGATAGGTAAATATCATAGAAAATATGAACTTTTGGTCACGACAAAAGTAAGCAATGGTCGCCACTAATCTTCACAGAGAAGAAATTTTGACAATTTGAACACATTAGTGCGACATTAACAGCATGAGGTCACGACCAAAATACAAAATCACAGCAAATATCTAATTTTTATTCACCCATCAAGTTCATCCTCCCTCACACTTAAATTCTACATTTCCCACAATATGAAGAAGCAATGAACACATGCAAAGGCAGCAGTAATGATCATGACAACTCTAAACCAAAATCTAAGATTTATTTATGGGATTATTTACCTACCCTACTGACTTGGTCTCCTCCCCCACACTTAATCAACAAATATAGCTCAAGACTATAGTAAAACTGATGAAAGCAGACTATTGTACGTGGGGAAACAAGGAAGGAGATAACTTGAATATCATGGGGGTTTGAAGTTCTCCCTGTACAGCTTCAATAAGTGGCCATTGACTTGAAATGCTGTACCATCTGCTTCATCCATCAATTCAATTGTTCCATAGTCATGGATCTTAGTCACCACATATGGACCATCCCATCTTGAAGCAAGTTTTCCAGGTTTGAAAGCATATCTAGCCTTAAATCTCAGAACTTTATCTGCAACATGAAATTCCTTGCACAATATCTGCTTATCATGAAGAAGCTTGGCTTTCTCTTTGTAGATTCTGGAATTCTCATAGGCATGCAGTCTTATTTCTTCTAGTTCCTGAATCTGCAACATTCTTTCTTCTCTAGCAATTTCATAATCCATGTTACAAGTTTTAACTGCCCAGAATACTTTGTGCTCAACTTCTACTGGTAGATGACATGTTTTACCATAGACCATTCGGTATGGGGACATCTCAAATGGCGTCTTATGAGCTGTTCTGTATGCCTACAAAGCTTCATCTAACCTTGTACTCCAATCTTTCCTTGAGGGTCTTACTATACTCTCCAGAATCCTCTTAATAGCTTTGTTAGAATTCTCATCTTGACCATTTATTTGAGGATGATAAGCTGTTGAAACTTTATGCTTGATCCCAAACTTGGCAAATAACCCTCCTAAAATCTTATTACAGAAATGAGAGCCTTAATCACTCACTATAGCTCTTGGGATACCAAACCTTGAAAAAGTTGTTTGACTTCAAAAATTTTGAAACTGTCACTGCATCATCCTTTCTTATTGGTATAGCTTCCACCCATCTTGAGAGATAATCCACAGCTAACAGAATATATGCATAACCAAAAGATGGTGGAAATGGCCCCATGAAGTAAATGCCCCATACTTAAAACATCTCACAGAACAACATAGGCTGTTGAGGCATTTCATATCTCTTAGTAAGTCCACCGAAACGTTGACACCTGTCACAAGCTTTGCAGTATTCATAGCAGTCTTTGAATATCTGTGGCCAATAAAAACTAGCATCCAAAATCTTTCTGGAAGTCTTCTTTGCACTGAAATATCCTCCACAAACAGAAGAATGGCATGCTGTAAGAATGCTATCTACTTCTTCACTTGGCACACATCTTCTTATTTCATGTACTTTTGCATGTGCCTATGACTTTGATTTATATCTCTATACATCTTCAAAGTCATACTGGTCTTATTTCATCTCTGCTCCAGCATAGATGACCGACCAGGAATATTTAGGATAAGATCATGAGTTATCAAAGGATGGTCATCACAGTAAACATGCAAATAATATGATAACATAATTAAGAAATTCATAAATCAACAATGTTCATAATATAATGATTGGCCCCTAGGGCACAATTTCCAACAATTGAGTCATGACCAAACCTTATTTATGTCGCGACCAAATTGATTTACTATGGTGCTGATTACTCTCTGTGAACTTCAGTCGTGACGTTTACAATATTTGGTCGTGACGGTTTTGGAAAATCTGCTCTCTGTCTTATTTATTCGTGACCTATGTCTTTTTGAGTCGTGACCTGAAATCCATTTTTAAGAACTTCTGCACTCTGTGTTCTGCGATCGCGACCTAAACACCCTTGTGTTGCTACTAGTTGAAAATTTTTGCTGTGAAACTTCTATGTCTAATTTTGATTGCTTGCTTGGTTATTCTTTTTTGTTTCTGAGTTGCATGCATAGAAGAACTGGGCCATTAGTGCATTTTGAACCTGAAATTGAGAGGTAACTTAGGAAACTAAGGAGAGAATTTAGAGAAGAGACGAGGTCAACAGAATCTAACATGGCTGAGATTAATCATAATGAGCATAATAGGCATAATAGACAATGAGAAAATGAAATACCAATGAATATAGAAGATAATAAAAGTGTGAGGGAAATAAATCATTCGCATGTGAATTATGATCCTTATGGTTTCTGTATTGAAGAGTCATTACAAGCATATGGTAGGATATTTTTCAATTTGAATCTAAGTGAAAGAACCCTAACAATGAGAGGATATAGAGAGCTAAACACTTACATCCTTAAGGAGAATCTATTGCACTCATACGGTTAAGGTTGATTTCATTTAGTAATTCATTATTTGCATTGCTCATATTATCACTTCTGTATTCCCAAAAGATGGTGAATTAATTGTCTTCAGGTTATACTGTGGATTATGTTGTTATCTCGGATTTAATAGCGTTAGCTTAGGTGTAATTTATTTCTTTGTCCAAGAGTACAAAGGTTCAAATGTGGGGGAATTGATAAGACATAATTTGTTTATGGTTTATGTGACATTTTTAAGGGTTTTATAACAACTTTACCATTCATTTCATTCCTATAATTGTGCTTTTGTGGTAATACATGATTGTGCTTGGAAATTGCTAATAAAATGGTAAAATGATAAATTAACTCTTCCAAACTGCATATATGTTGATCTTTTGTGAGTTGGACTTCTACAGTGAGCTTTGTTTTAAATTACAGGTATTTTGGAGGAGCAAGGACTAATGTGAACAAAAAAGAAATCACAAGACAATGAGAATAAAATCAAAAACTAGCTTCTGTGGTCTTTAGTCGTGACCAAAGTGTCCATAGGTTACGACCTAATTTCTTCTGGGAAGTTTCTCTGTGTTTACAGTTCACAACCAAAATATGGATCTGGTAGCAACCAAAGAAGACAGTCGCTGAAGTTGCACATATTTTATTAGGTCAACCTGGAAATAAAAGGAAGTGGGAACCACAGATGAGAAGAGGCTAGTTTTTGACCTGATTAGGCTAAGAAGCAGTGCTCGAACTCTCTCTCAACGCTCTCTACTACCTACATATCATCTCCATCATTCATCTTTTCATCATACTTTCTTCTTTCTTCATGGCATCGTATCTAGACAACGATTGTAGCACAGTAGGAGTCATGAGAGGCTAAATCTTTAGTCTTTTAGTATAGATCTCATATCTTGAGCTCATGGACTACACAGGGGAGTTTTCTGTTTTAATCTGTACCTATTTCATGCTTTAATGCTGCTAGATCTAGGATTTTCATTATATAAACAAGGGATTGAATGTCGATTGATTATTCTCATATTAAACAATTATAATTGACTTTGGATGCTTTGAATGTGAATTTTAGTATAATATTTTAGTTTTGATTTTAAGATAGTTGGACTCTTATCAACGATCATTGCTAATTAATTCAATTGCTTGAAATCTAAGATTTGTCAATCGACGATCATTCGAGGGCATTTTCATCATCTGATTTAAATTACACACTAAGTGTTTTTTAACAGTTCATTAAGAGTTTTTAAACTAGCTTTGATCAAAGGAGTTTAAGAAATATTAATGCTCTGGATTCAATCGATCGATTGAGGTTTTGTTTAAGATAGTGATTTCAAAACTCCCATATCAAATTAAGAGCAAGGATAGATATGTTTTCATTATCAAGAGTCTGCCATAACATATTTCTTTCACAAACCAACTCATTTTCAACTTAATCAAAAATACAAAAATATTTACTTTACTGCACCCTTATTTTACTGCATAAAAAATCAATCAAACCCAAAACCCATTTTACTTTCACTTAGGTTTTTAATAGTTTTATCACCAATTTGCTAGGTTTCCAATAAAAAGGCTCCTCGAGAAGAATGATAGGGTTGTGCCTTATACTCTATTAATGGGTGCAATTATTATTATTTTGATGGACCGGACGACGACAGTTGAGCTGCTCATACCTCTGTTACTCAGGAGTTCCATCTCATCTTTCTTACTTTACTGTGGCTTACCATGGGCTATTACATTGTGCAATCATAGTCTAATCACCTGCCATTGTATTCTGTTGTTATGGCTACATCATAACATCTCATCTCAATCTGTGCTCTAACTGGGAGCAATCTGTATCTGAACCGGGCTTTTATCTGAAGAGCAATCAGATCTTACTCTTATCTCAAGAGTAATCTGAACTTATCTAAATCTAGCTCTATCTAAGAGTTATTTGTTTTAGATCCAACTCTTATCTAAAGAGTGATAATTGTTGTTTCTAATTATCAAACAAAACTAAGCTAACAAAATAGTAGACTGAGGTCAACCTAGGTCAATTCACAAGGAGTTACTGGTTAATAAAATTCTTAATTAACTAAAGAGCCACAAATTAACAAGTTAACAGATGAGTTTGGTGATGATTTGTTTGAACTAAGACTGACTATAAAATCCTATGCTATTGTTTCTGATTTTAAGTGATTAAGATAGCGAAATGTATCAGTGAAATATGTGTTCCCTTGGAGATTAACTTACCTTCATTATTCATAGATTATTGGAGTTAATCAGTTGAATTAGAATATGTAGCTAACAACTCGCTAGCTAAATCTCAATCAAAGCTACAACTCGCAGACAATGATTAGAGAATAATGAATCATTCAACTCAGAGGAAGTAGAATATGAATTAAATAGAATCACTTCAATTAATCACAGCTATGATCAACTCGATCAAAGATAAGAATCAATCAAAGGATCATTTATGCAGAAATAAGAAATCCAACTCGGTTCCCTACTTCTTTATCATCTACTTCTCTAATTGCATTAGTAATCACAGAATTAATTACATCAACTCGATACAATCAAATTTGAATTAAAAACACAATGAACTCCCTGTTCAGCTCAAGGATTATGGTTTAGTGTCATCTCCAAGAGAGCACAACATCTTAGCCTTGCATTATCTTCTGTACTCTAGCAGCAACAGAAAGCATATCAGCAGTCATGATGGAAGGAGAAAGCAAATGGAGATGAAATGGATATGCAGAACTTTTCTCTGTTTCTATTGACCAGAACAGAGGAAAGTTGCAGAAGAGAAAATAAAGATGGAGAAGAAGAAGATGGTGTGCATAGTGAATGGATCTGGATGGAGAGATGGAATAGATTTGAAGTGAGGTATGAATTGTAGTGTTCTGTCTACATGCGTGAATGTCTGGGGTGTATGAATGATGTATAGATAGTGTGATATATAGGAGTGTGGAATGAGTGATGTGGTTTGACTGGAATGAATGGTAGCTCAGATGGCATGATGGTGTGTGAAGTGCGTGAGGTGACAAAATGAAATGAGTGAAGTCTGGTATGAATGTGCTGATATGTGAACAGTACTGCTCATGAACAGTGCTCCTCCATATGCCAGCATAATCTGTTTCAGCCATGTGTGAGTCCAACTTGCTTCTGTTATTAGTTCCTTTTAGTCCAGCTATCAAACTACTTCTGTTCATTCTGTTAATGTTTTGGTCTCCAATGGAAAATCAGAATAAACAGATTATTTGTCCAATTAATCACTAGATTATAACAATTAATTTCCAATTTTTCCATCTTTATATTATTAATTAATTTGCTCAACATAATAGTAAATGTGGACAAAATAATAATAAAAATTCCTTTTAACATATTAAAAATCAATACAAATATGAATTTATCAACTCCCCCACACTTAGCTTTTGCACTCTGAGCAAAACTATGGATTAAAATTGAATTTCAAACACACATGTTCAGCAAATTTGGTGAAACAGATTTACATAAGCACTTGTAGTCATCAATCTTTTCCCTTCAATTGGCAACAATCCATACTAATCTCAACAATAAAAGCATCAAACTCATGCAATTTAATCATAGTAAGCAACTAAGTTGAGATTTTCTCACAAGGTATAATGTTTTACTCCCTCTCTTATAAAGGTAATTTTACTCAACTGTCACATCCTTATTTTCATACATCTTAAGGACCATTCAGTAGCACTTAGAACCACTTTTCGGATCATTAAAGTCTAAACTCTTAATCTGGAATTTTATTCATATCGGGTACTGTTCACTGTGGCAAATTCCAGATGAGTGACCTGACTTTGAAAAATCATAACTAATTCTAGAAAAATCAAAATGAAGTGGTTAAAATTTCTACATGAAGATAACTTAATTATATTTCAGGAAAAAATCACTGGTTTTCCATTTCTTGACAAATTCAACGTGGGTCAACCTTTCAACTTTACTGTTCATCCAGTGATTTCCTCCTGAATCCAGCATTCTGGTCCCAACTTTAACAATTTATATCCTTTCGTATATCCATCCAAATGAGGCACTCTATATATAAAATTAAATCTTAGGATGTCTAATATTTACCATAAAAATATCATACATTTAATCAATCATTCTCTATTTTTAAAGATTTATCAAACATCCATAGGTCTTCACGAGTTACTGTTCACAAGGCCATTTTTCAGCAACCAACTTTACATATTAGTGCATACATACCTCACGTATCAGTCAAACATGCCAGATAACAAATATTATTAAATAATATAATGTTATATAACAGTGCATGTTTAACATTCTCATATTTCTGCTACACTTTCCGTTGTCTAAAATCTGACAGCATAACTGCTACATTTCGTCTGTAGAAAGTAACCGATCTTGTACCGATTCGGTAATTCCCGTAGGAGCTATGAAACATCCTCCCTTAGACTCTTCAGAGTACACTTGCGGAAGCAATATTAGCTTGATTATATCTTAACTTAAGCCCAGAAATTCAAAATTTTACTCTTAAGTTCCTTATTTTGGACCTTTAATTTGAAAATTAATTTATCCCGTTCTACACATCAAATGAGGCTTATTACCTATCCACGGAATGCCCCAGATGTGTACGACTAGCTTGCCAAATTTCATAGCCAAACTCCTTCGTTTACTAGGTCAAACTGAGGCCAGAACACTGCTACCTCAGGACCTGCGAATTTCTCCCTTAATTCCCCATTCACAAATTGAACATGCCAAACAACATTTATTATTAAATAATAAAATGTCATACAACAAGGCATACAGCAAATTATCATATTTCTATTACATCTTTTCCTGCCTAAAATCCGGCAGCATAACCGCTAGGCTTCATCTGTACAAAGAACTGAACCGTACTGATTCGGTAATTCCCTCATGAGAACTACCATTCTACGTAGTACCCAGGAAAGACTGGATGAACCTGCTAGGTCCACTCACTTCCAGCTTCCTTAGACAGCACCACGTACACAGTACTTATCATATAATGATGTTCAGTCTTAATTCCGGCAGCATAACGGCGTCTTCTAGCATTCTCAAAATTTACTTCAACATAACCTCCCTGTAATGGGTTATATATGGGAATGAGATTCGGGGGAATCTCAGTAGTACTAATCATAACAATATATGTAATGCAGAGTGACGGTGCTTGCTTGTGATTGTGTACAGATAAGTATGCTGCGTGCTTCCATATTCAATAACATATGATCATAGCATTGTAATAGAGCTTCAAGCATAACATATAAGACAACAATCCAACCAAACAATAGCGCAACCAATCACAAAGACATTACATAAGAGCTAGGATTAGTTACTACCTCAAAAGCAGAGCTCCAGAACTTCTATACTGCTTCCAACTCCACCAGAACTTCCTTTCTTTCTTTCTTTCTTTCTCCTTCTCTCTCTTCTTTCTCTCTCTTTTCTTGCCAAAAATGTGGGATGCATAAAATGGGAGGGGAAGGGGGTATTTATAGCTTTAATGGATAGCATTTCTGTAATTTTGAAGCCATCTGAACATGTGGTCCTGATTTTTCCTGGATTTTCCTATTTTTCTTTATTCCTTTTTACTGCATCATGCATGACATCATCCAGGACACCTCACCGGGACACCTCATCGCCACATTCTTCACATGTCACAATTTCTGGACACCTCATCAGCTGACTCAGCAGTTCAGTCCAATCCAGTACCGGTCCAGATTCTTGCACCGTAATACGTGTCCTCAACTTTTCTTCTGCCTCTAACATTGCGCCATGTGGCACCTAGAAGGGACCTTTCACGCCTTCCAATGCTATCCAGATAAGTCCCAGACTTTATCTGATCACCTCCTCGGTTATCGTGCCGACCGAGTAACTTTACTTTATTGAAACAGCATTAAAATAGTATTTTAATGCCACTTTTTCTCACATATCACTGGGCCTACGTTTTTGGGCTCTGGGAATGTTATCTTGGATCCTGATCAAGCTCAAGTACTCTGATGGCTCGATTCCCAAGAAACATCCCTTGGCAAATTACCAAAATACCCTTGGGTGCCATTTCTTGCGCTATTTTAACCCTAAGGGTAAAATCGTCATTTCACACCCTTCTGTACTCTGTCAGGGCATATACTGACTCTAAGTAACTTTATCTGTATGTGCCCTAGCTTCTAGGCCTGTCCAGAATGACCAAAATGCCCTCATTCATCTCCTACCCCTTTAGTACAACACAGGGGCATTTTCGTAATTTCGCACTTTTCCGGGGTTCTGCCGGACACTGGCCCACCTATCAGTCCAAGGGTCTTACCGGGCCTTGTTGGCGCCATTATTGGGCCTTTCTGGGTCCAATACCTTCATGGCACGTATTACGAGGAATCTTCCCCCGTTAATGTTTATTGAATATTTTATCTATTTTTCACCGTTTATACACATATCCGGACACCGGCTCCTTCTGTCCGATACACTGGCCTGCGGTGTTCAGGCATCCCTGTGAGTCATATCAGTCATCTGACCGAGGTTATCCGAACTCATTCAGTCCCTTTTCAAATACCGATAAATCTCCCAATCGGATACCCGGAGGCCTCACACTCCCGTCTGGATTTTCTAATTTGCGAATAACTTTTCCTACAGGCCTCGTATCTGTATTCTGTCAGTTTCCTGACATCCGCCCCATAAAGACGCACCATCCTGTATTTTCTCACCTAGATCTGAAATCTAGGATATCCGGTATGAATTTTTATAACTTTTGGACGATCAGTCAATTTTTGGCTATCTGGAGTCTTCAAAAATTCCTGTATTAAGCCGGATTACCGAGCGTCCCTTGCTCTCTCTACCGGTGAAATCTGGGACTGAAATGCCGTCGGACAGTCCAAACCACTTCCGGCCTGACTTTCTTTAATTACACTTTAGCCCCAAGGAACTTTTCTTCTTTTCATTTAAGTCCCTTTTATTTGGCTAAAATTACACTTAAGGACCCCACCTTTTTGTCCTTAAACTTTCCATAATTCTTTCATACTCATAGAGACCTCGTATGCACATTTCACAGTTCAGTGAAATGATCAGCATAATTTTCTCTATTTTCTGGCAAAATATGGTACTCATCGGCTACCAGCCCTTTCTGGCATCTATTCTCATCTTCTTATCCTTCATCTTAAGCTCTAGAAGTTCTCTTTCAATAACTCATCCCTTAAACTCTTCGGGAGTCATCGTTACTTGAAAGGCTTGACAACCTGCCTATATCAGGTTATCTTGCACAGGAGCCAGCCCATATCAAGCTACCTGCAGAATTCCTAGGCTTGAGACTTAGGATATTCCTCATATTCCTCATTTTGAACCTAGGTGAACTGTCCCGATTTTGTAGGTTAAAGACTTAACTCATCTTTAAATCCTGAAGGACTTAGCTCATCCCTCGGATCCTTACAAAATATAGGTAAGTAATCCGCCCATATCAGATTACTACCCTGGGACTACGGGTTTAGCAGCCTGCCCATATCAGACTACCTCCCAGTTCAACTAGACCCAAAAATTGGGATGAGATTCAAAATAATCCCAGTAGCAATAATCATAACAATATATGTAATGCAGAGTGACGGTGCTTGCTTGTGATTGTGTACAGATAAGTATGCTGCACGCTTCCATATTCAATAACATATGATCATAGGATTGGAATAGAGCTTCAAGCATAACATATAAGACAACAATCCAACCAAATAAAAGCACAACAAATCACAAAGACATTACATAAGAGCTAGGATTAGTTGCTACCTCAAAAGCAGAGCTTCAGAACTTCTCTACTACTTCCAACTTCACGAGAACTTCCTTACTTCTTTCTTTCTCTCACTTTCTCTCTCAAGAACTTCTGTCTTCCTCTCTTTCTTGCTTGTGCCGAAATGAGGAGCTAGGGGGGTATTTATAGTGTTGAGCAATGGCAATCTCGTAATTTTGAAGACTTATGATCCTGTGGTCCTGGTTTTTCCTGAATTTCCTATTTTTCTTTATTCCTTTTACTGCATCATGCATGACATCACTGAATGCCAACTCATAGGACACCTCACCACCCACATTCTTCATGTGACGAAATTGAGAGGGAGCTAGAGCCTTCTGGAAGCTTTCCAGTCCAATCCGGTACCGGCCCGGTCTGCCTCCTCGAAAAACATGCTATTTTCTGAATCTGATTTTTCTAAAAATACTTTTTATGTCTACTGGCCTCACATTTAGTATCTAGACCCTTTATATCATTAAATTTTTAATAATGGGTCCAGACTCAGTTACAGATCCCCTAAAAAATGACTAAAATGCCCTTGGTGCCCTATCTTATCCTATTTTAACCCTAAGGGCAAAATCGTCATTTCACACTTTTCTGAACCTGGTCAAAGCATATACTGGCTCTAGTAAACCTTATTTAGATATGTCTTAGCCTCTAGGCCTGTCCAGAATGACCAGAATGCCCTCCATTCATTTGCTGCCCTTTTGGTACAACACAGGGGCATTTTCATAATTTCGCACTTTTCCGGGGTTCTGCTGGACACTGGCCCACCTATCAGTCCAAGAGTCTTATTGGGCCTCTAATGGCGCCATTTTTTGGCTTCCTGGGTCCATTACCTGTATGGCACGCATTACGAGGAATCTTTCTCTGCCCCAGTTCACCGAATATTTTAATTATTATTTACCGATTATACACCTTTCCGGACACCGGCTCCTTTTCCCAGATACAGTGTCCTACTATGTTTAGGCATCCCTGTGGGTTATAACAGTCATCTGACTGAAGTCATCCGATCGCATTCAGCCCCTTTAAAAATACCGATAAATCTCCTACCCGGATCCCCGGAGGCCTCACACTCCCGTCTGAATTTGCTATTTTGTGAATAACTTTTCCTACAGACCTCCTATCGGTATTCTGTCAGTTTCCTGACATCATCCCCATAAAGGTGCATCATCCTGTAATTTCTTGCTTATATCTGAAATCTAGGGTATCCAGTATGAATTTTTATAACTTTTGGACGATCAGTCCATTTCTGACTATCTGGAGTCTTCAAAAATTCCAGTATTAGGCTGGATTACCCAGCTTCACTTGCCTTATCTTCTGGTAAAATCTGAGACTGAAATGCCACCGGTCAGTCCAAACCACTTCTGGCCTAATTTTCTTTAATTATACTTTAGCCCCAGGGAACTTTTTCTTCTTTGCACTTAAGTCCCTTTATTTGGCTAAAATTACACTTTAAGACCCCACATTTTTGTCTACCTTTCCTTCCTAACCTTAAACTTTCCATATTTGCATTTAAGTCCTTTCATTTCCTTTCTTTTGCAATTTAATCCTTTTCTTTACATAAAGGACCACATCTTTTTCCTGAAAAAGAACTCATATATTCTATTTAATCTGTACATAGAAATCAGTACAGAAATTAAGGATATTACATCAACCATCTAGCTTAGGCTTCCCATAGACTTGTAACCTTCCTATATCTCCACCACTAAATGCCACAAGGTTTATGGATCAAAGGGTCTTTATTAGGGTTGTAATGTTGGAAAGGCTAGATGATGAAATGGAAATGCATGTCAATGATTAATGAAATACTACACACAATCAAAGTTCCAATCATGCAGCTGAAGAAAGTATCAAGTCACAAACTATCTTCCTTTAATACAAGTTGAATAACACTTTTTGCATCTGGTTTCTTTTCTTTCTTCTTTCTCTCTCTTTTCTTTGTACTTTTCTATTTTTTTCTTTTCTCTATAGTTTTCCTTTGTTTTCATTTTTGAACCAGATAGCACATATATTGAAGTTCAGAGATTCAACAAGTGGTGCAACTTATCAGTTATTTCACAATCAAAGATTTACTGCAGTAGCAACTATCTTGTACATTATTCATTAATCAAGGATGGAATTTTAAAAGAAAGTGAAGGTCTCAAGGGGTAAAGCAAAGGATTTAATATTTGTGTAGCTACTGTTTGGTCAAAAGGGTTTTGAAAGAAATGCCCATATCATTTTCACAATTCCATAGAGCTAATGTGGCTTTGAATCAAGGATTGAGACAAGTTCTGCAAAGTTACCAAACTAGATGATGTCACACAATGTAAAGGAGTATATGTTGAAGGCTCAAAATGCTTCCATTTGGCTTACTCACCCTAATCAACTCACATGACTAATTTGCATGAATTTTAAACAAAATACATGAGACTAATCATTCATGATGCACAATTTTCAGTAGTGAATCAATGAAACAAGAAACTAACACTTCATCAAGCTTGCCAATGTCAAAAGTATATGTTCAAAGTTTAATTTCAAATCCATGACAGTAAATTCCACAACCCAAACTGGATCAGAATAAAATAGGAGACGTTTTCAGCAGAAGATCACTTTTAGTCGTGACAAAAAGGACATCTGGTCGCGACTATTTTACACAGAGATGAAATTTTTAAAAAATAGGGAATATTGGTCGCGGCGTAAATGGACATTGGTCGCGACTAAATATTATCGAGAGTAAACCTATCAAACACATGCATATGTTCTCGTCGCGACAAAAATTCACAAAGTTACAGTCACGACAAAGTTAAGCACAGACCACGACTAATCATCACAGATAGATAAATATCGAAAAATATGAACTTTTGGTCGTGACAAAAATAAGCAACAGTCGCGACTAATCTTCACAAAGAAGAAATTTTGACAATTTGAATACATTAGTCGCGACACAAACAACATAAAGTCACGACCAAAATTCACAAAATCACAGCAATTATCTGATTTAATTCACCCATCTTACTTAATCAAATTCATTGTCCCCAACACTTAATTTCTATATTGTCCTCAATGTGAAGAAGTAATAAAACACATGCAAAGGTAGCAGTAATCATTACAACACCATACTAGAATCTTTGATTTATTAATGGAAGTATTTATTTGCCCTACTAACTTTGTCTCCTCCCCCACACTTGATCAACAAATATAGCTCAAGTATATAATAAAATTGATTAAAGCATACTATTGTAAGTGGGGAAGCAAGGAAGGAGACAACCTGACTATCATGGGGGTTTGAAGTTCTCCTTATCCAGCTTCAATAAGTGGCCATTGACTTGAAATGTTGTACCATGTGCTTCATCCATCAATTCAATTGTTCCATAGTCATGGATCTTAGTCACAACATATGGACCATCCTAGGTTTGAAAGCATATCTATCCTTAAATCTCAGAACTTTATCTCTAACATGAAATTCCTTGCGTAAGATCTACTATCATGAAGAAGCTTGGTCTTCTCTTCGTAGATTCTGGAATTCTTATAGGCATCTAGTCTTATTTCTTCTAGTTCCTAAATCTGCAACATTCTTTCTTCTCCTGTAGTGTCAAAATCCATGTTACAAGTCCTAACTACCCAAAATGCTTTGTGCTCAACTTCTACTGGTAGATGACATGTTTTGCCTAGACCATTCGGTATGGGGACATCTCAAGTGGTGTCTTATGAGCTATTCTGTATGCCCACAAAGCTTCATCTAACCTTGTACCCCAATCTTTCCTGAGGGTCTTACTATCCTCTCTAGAATCCTCTTAATAGCTTTGTTAGAATTCTCAGCTTGACCATTTATTTGAGGATGATAAGCTGTTGAAACCTTGTTTTTGATCCCAAACTTGGCAAATAACCCTCCTAAAATCTTATTACAGAAATGAGAGCCTTGATCACTCACTATAGCTCTTGGCACACCAAACCTTGAAAAGATGTTTGACTTAAGAAATTTGGAAAATGTCACTGCATCATCCTTTCTTGTTGGTATAGCCTCTACCCATCTTAAGAGATAATCCACAGCTAACAGAATATATGCATAACCAAAAGATGGTGGAAATGGTCCCATGACGTCAATGCCCCATACTTTAAACCCCTCACAGTACAACATAGGCTGTTGAGGCATTTCATGTCTCTTAGTCAATCCACCAAAACATGACACTTGTCACAAGCTTTGCAGTATAGCAGTCTTTGAATATCTATGGCCAATAAAAACCAGCATACAAAATCCTTCTAGAAGTCTTCTTTGCACTGAAATGTCCTTCACAAACAAAAGAATGGCATGCTGTAAGAATTATTTCTACTTCTTCACTTGGCACACATCTTCTTATAACTTGATCACTACATATCTTCCATAGGATGGGAGGTTCCCAAATGTAAAATTTTGCCTCATGCTTGATCTTCTGGCCCTAAAAATGAGATAAAGAAGGTGAAATTAGACTAGTAACAATGTAGTTCATTATGTGGCAATACCAAGGTGTAATTATAGAAATCACAGAAACAGAACAATCTCTAAATGTACCAAAAATAATGTTAGAATCTAATACTCCCCTTGTATTTTCAGGCAATCTGCTCAAATGGTCAGCTACCACATTTTCTGCTCCAATCTTGTCCCTTTTCTCCACATCAAATTCTTGGATTAGCAGCATCCATCTCAAGAGTCTAGGCTTTGACTGTGGCTTTTTAAACAAGAACTTTACAGCAGCATGGTCAATGTATATAATCACTTTAGAACTCAAAAGATAAGAACTGAATTTGTCAAGTGCAAACACTATAGCAAAGAGTTATTTTTCTGTAGTAGTGTGGTTATGTTGAGCACTATCTAATGTCTTAGAGGCATAGGAAATGACTTTAGATAGCTTACCATCTTTCTGTCCTAACATCGTACCTACAGATTCATTTGATGCATCACATGAAAGCTCAAAATCTAAATGCCAATTAGGTGCAACAAGTATAGGTGGTGTGATAAGCATAGCTTTAATAGTGTCAAATGCTCTCTTGCAAGTATCATCAAAACAGAACTCTACATCTTTTTGCATCAGTTTAGATAGTGGAGATGCAATCTTGCTAAAAGATTTGGGATAGGAAAGAGAAGAAATAACCTCAATCTTATCTTTATCTACCTCAATCCTATTCTTAGGTATTAAATGTCTTAGAACTATGCCTTTATCTACCATAAAATGGCACTTCTCCAAATTTAGCACAAGTTTTTTCTCAATGCATCGTGCTAATACTTTATCTAAACTCTCTAAGCATTCATCAAATTCCTCACCATACACTATGAAATCATCCATGAATACCTCCATGTTTTTCTCCAAGAATTCACTAAATATAGACGTCATAGCTCTTTGAAATATTCCCAGAGCATTGCATGTAACATCCCTAATTTCTGTACTAAGTTGTATGTACAGATTGAATAAAATATATGAGATGTTTAGGAAAAGATGTGGCCATATTTATGTAAAGAAAATGATTAATTGGAAGAGGAAGAAAGTCTAAGAGCCAAAGTGCAAAATTACGAAAATGCCACTGTGATGCCCTAAGAAACCAGAAATAAATGGAGGGCATTTTGGTCATTTCACACAATGGATGGATATCATAGGAAATTTGATAGTAAATTATTATAATTAATATGAGAATTTATGGAGTTGACAGAAGTCAAAAAGGAGTCCTGTAGAATTAGTTATGGAATTTACGGTGAAAAAGGACACCGATAAAGGGTTAAAGGAAACATATGTAATTTTTAACAGCACTTCTGGGTCTCAGAAAATTATGAAACTTTGTATAGAATTCATTTTATATTAGAATGAATTTCTAAAAATGTTAGAACAATTAAAGGAGGTGTTTAGCATTTATTCTGAGATCAGGATAATTTAAGGATATCGGTATAAGGAAAGTACATTGGGATTTGTGCCAAATAGCTATTGGACCTAAAAGAGGCCCAACATTTCGTCCTAGGCCAGTCCAATAAGGCCCAAAAGTTATCTTGGAGCCCAAGTCCAATAATGAATAATTTATGGATTTTTGAAAAGAAAGAAAAAGAGAATAAAGTAAGAATTAGGTGTTGCACATGGTGGGACCCACAAGGACTTCAAAATGGCACCCAAAAAGAGGAAGGGTTAGGTGTACCAAGTGAGGCCATGCTAGTGATGTCATGGTGGTAAGGTCTTGAGTGAAAAGTGAAAAGACATTTCAAGATTAAACCTTTAACCATTAGATCAAATAGTTTCCAAAGTGATCTTGGCCTTCAAATGGCACATGACTTTTGCTATAAATACCCCCCCTTTCCATTCATTCTTCACACCCAAGAGCTCCTTTAGAAAGAGAAGTGAGTTCTAGAGAAAGAAAGTGGAAGAAAGCAAGGAAGAAGCAAGGGTCTTGAAGGAGCAAGTAAGGTAAGTTGTCTCCTTGCTTCTACCTTTTGTTCTTATGGTTTGTGCTTGAGTTTAAGTGATTTTTTAGGCTTAAATCTTGGGGAAATGCTGCTGGAATTTTTGTGTATGTGTGAAAGGAATATGAGTTTTAAGTCATAGATAGTTAAGACAAGCTTAAACAAGTTAGTTACATGCTTGGTTGTGAAGTAAGTTGATGTTCTTGACTTTACCATTTCGGGTTGCACTGTTCATGCACTGTTCATGATAGAAGAAAATGGAATTTCAATGATTTAATGATTCCATTGAGTTTATATGATGATTTTGTGTAGGATTGGAAAGGTTTTGAACCTTGGAAACCATTGGAATTAAAGGATATAATGTTGAAAATTCCTCACGGGACTGTTCACTCACGTGAACAGTGATTTGAATTTCATGATTTTGATGCTTCCAATGGTCTTAAAATGAGATTTTGTGTGGGGGAAAAGTGGAGGAACAAGTATGGGAAGCATTGGAATCAAAATGAGAATTTTTGGAAGATTTATGTATGCTTTTCCAAATCTGTACAGAACAGTGTATTCTTGCTGGAATTTGGTTATTTTTAGTTCATAAATGGATTCAAAAGGTAAAATTGTGTAGGGTAAGGTCAAGACATCAATTGATTCAAGGGCCAAGTTAATTGGCAAAGATTAAAGAAAGTTATGTTAGTTAAAGCAAGTTAAAGGTTCAAGAGAGATAGTCTTGAGTAGTGTTTGAGTTCATGGTCCTAATGGATTATGTAATGAATATGAATGTGATTAGGACCTTGAAACCTCTAAGAAGATGTTGGGGAATGATTGACCAAAAAGCTTGGGAAGCAAGTGCAAGCATAAGAAAGAGAGCTTACATCCAAGGTAGTAAACTTACCCTAAACTTGTATGTATTGAATGTTATGCTTGATTGTGCTATGACTTTGTTGAATTGTGTGCATATGTGTATATGATTGAAGCTCAGTTTCTATGATTACCTTGGCCAATTGTATTTCATATGTTACATGGAAGCATGCACATTACACAATGTTTACACTTTCACAAGCAAGCACAAGTATTTACTTTAATGCATGCATTGTTTAGTACCGTTTGCTACTGAGATTCCCCCGAATCTCATCCCCTATTTATAACCCATTACAGAGAGGTTATATCGAAGTGAATTTTGAGAATGCTGTAAGACGCTGTTATGCTGCCGATTTTCAGACTGAACATAAGGAGATGATACGTACTGTGTACGTAGGTACTGTCTAAGGAGTCTGGAAGTGAGTGGACCTAGTCGGTTCATCCAGTCTTTCCTGGGTACTTACGTAGAATGGTAATTCTCACGGGAATTACCGAATCAGTACAAGATCAGTTATTTTTACAGATGAAGTATAGTAATTATACTGCCGGATTTCAGGCAGGAAAGATGTAATAGAGATACGAGGATCTTGTTCATGCCCTGTTGTATAAAGATTTATTATTTAATGATAAGTATTGTTTGGCATGTTTGTTTGATATGTGATTAATGTATGCATATGTATGTAAAGTTGCTTGCTGGAATTTGCCACCATGAACAGTAACTCGTGGTGATATAGTGTTGTTTGATCTATAATTATAAATAGTAAATGAATAAATAAATGTATGATATGTTTATGATAAATAGTAGACATACCAAGCTTCGATTTGATATATAGAATGTGTCATTTCGATGTCTACACATGGAGATATAAATTATCAAAGTTGGGACCAAAATGCTGGATTCAGGAGAAAAACGCTGGATGAACAGTAAAGTTGTAACTTTGACTGATGTTGACTTGGACAAGGAATGGTCAACGAGTTATTTTTCCTTGAAATAGTATTGAGTTAGCTTCATGTATCAATTTGAACCGCTGCATTCTGATTTTTCTAGAATTAGTTATGATTTTTCGAAGTCAGGTCACTCATCTGGAATTTACACAGTAAACAGTACTCGATAAGAGTAAAACTCCAGATTGAGAAATTAGATTTCAATGACCTTGAAAGTGGTTCTAAATACTACCAATTGGTCCCTAAGATGTACAAAAATAAGGATGTTTCATTTTGGTATCAGAGCAAAGGATTCTGGCTTAGGAAATACTCTGAACAGATGATTTCTAGCGTTAGTACAAAATAAAGTTAGCACAGAACAAAGGGTTTTGGCTCACAGCATAAGATTCTGGCACAGAACAGAAGGTTCTGGCTCAGTGATGCTCTGATTTAGTTAGACTGACCCCTTAGACAAATGAGAAATTTGAATGGTTCTCTCCCTAGAGTATGATATAGGGATGGTGTTCACTACTTGGAAAGGTTTAGACAGAAGATAGTGACACCCAGATGAATGAGACTATACCCCGAGCTTTATAGTCTTACGAAGGATATGATTACGATCGGCTAATCTTAGTCAGCCGATACAGCCGAGGTCTCATGTTTATTAAAATAATATGGCTAGACTAAGCAGAATAATGTTTAAGAAGCAGTTTCCTCTATGGATAGAGATAGAAGCTGATCAGTTCACGACTAAGGAAGCTGTAAGAGTAGCTTGAGGTATCGTGTTGTGACCAGATACTATAGTGAGCATGCTAGATGTCCAAGTTACGACAAGTTAAGTCATAAGTCACGATGAGAGAAGACTTTTGGTCGCAAAACACAGGGTAAATGTTGGAGTAGTAGACATGGGGATTCATAAAGTTAAGCTTGAAACATCAGCTAATCAGTGAGACCCCCAACCTTTAATGCTGTATAAAGATGAGGTACACCTAGACTTTGACTCTTCAGGTAGTGAAGAGAGTTCAGATGACAGCATAAGGGACTCAATTAGGAAGGTTTATAGTAAAGTACCCATGCGTATTTTTGTAGACTCGGATTTATAGTCTAGAAATTATGAGAAGTTCAGTCAGATGTTGTGTATGCATCAGATAATGCTGCACTAGATAATGATGGGTCTAGTAATTATGTACAGGATGAGTTTGATAGAGTGCTCTCTAACCTGATATAAGCTCTATTCCTCCGATGAGAGGATAGATTTCAGCTGAGGAAGCTGAGTACTGATACCGGATTATAGGTAGGCCAGATATTATTCCTCCTTTACTAGAGTTTGAGGATAAGTTTGATATGAGTAGCCTAAGAACCAGTTACAATCTGTGACATCCCTTCCTATTATCCCAGTCCAGGAATATACGAGGGTATAGATAAAGATTAAAGGGATATTTCTAGCCCTAATCCATCCCAGCCTTCTTTATGAAAGATAGACAATGTCACTATACTAGTCTCAAGAAAGGCTGTGGGAAGTGAACTACTTAGTTTAGGTTAAGGGATGGAAGGAAGTAGAAATCAAGAGCAGTCAGTTTAGCTGCAGTTCTTCAATGCCGTAGCAAGGATGATAAATAAAGATGTGATAGAGGGCATTGACCTGGATTAAGTTTTCATGTTAATAGCATGATATGAGATGGCCATAAGCCAGATATTGCCATATACCCTACGTGGCATGTAAAGCTAAGTGAGCTTTTGGCAAATGGTTCACAACTGATGTGTAAGGATCGGCCATTACTAGGGTAAAGACTGGACAAGAACATTATAAGGGAATGTTTAAAGCAAGTTAGATCCAAGTCGGATGTAAAGCAGTTTGGGAAACAGCTAGAAGTCCTCGAGAAGTTAGGCCAAGACGAAAGGTGACCCGAGGTCGTGACTAAAGAATGTAGAGCTGTCCAGTCATGACAAGTAGAATGAGATGGTCACAACTAAAGTTTATGGATGCGTTGCACCTAGTTCATACTCAGGTCACGATGAAGATACGCAGGGACCTGATGAAGGATGAAGATGCCAGCCTCACTGAAGGTTATCAGTTAGAGGTTTAGCACATGATGTAGGCAAGCTGAACAGTATGATAAATAGAGATACATGCTAGTCTAAGATAATGTTCAGATGCAGATCTATATCTGGAAAGACTTTGTCCAGTTAGTCTTTTATGAACAAAAGAATCAAAAGTTAGGATAAGGCTTGCGCAAGAAATGAGCCTAACATATGGCTTCAAGTTCTCGAAAGTTAAAGTCCCTGAAACAGGATATTAGTCCCACATCGGTTGGGGAGGTGAACGAAGCATGCCTTATCAGGGTGTGGATAACTCTACCTCATGGACGCATTTCCAGTACTCACCAAGCGCCCTCGTCACCAAGCGCCCCAGTGGGGGTAGGCAGGCACGAGTGGTAGGCAGGCAGTGCTGGGAAATAAAACCCTGACCTCGTGTGGGCCTAGAGGTGCCTGCCTAAGGGGAGAGGGGACAATATCTTCTGCTGCGTAGCTCTGATACCCGGAGGACGCATTTTCGGGTGCCTAAGAGGTTAAAGTCCTCATATGCCTGGGAACAAAACCGTGCTCTCGTGTGGCCTCAAGGCTGCTTAAGGGAAAAGCGGACAATATCTATGTGGAAGGGTGCTGGACTGTTAGAGAACACAAATAATGGTGCTAGATGATGAATGAGATTTATATGATCTAAGTTGGTCAGGATCAAGAAAAAGACCAGGAAGGAACCATAGTCTGGTAAAGAGTAGACTGAGACTGATGTATACGCGCGGAAAGAGTTAAGAGATAGTAGAAAGACACCAATATTACTCCAGAGAAATGGAGACTGTTCCGCTCACTTGAGAAGTAATTCTTGAGTAAGATTATGAAAAGTATTCCTCTCAGTTAAATAGGGATGAGCGTGAGGCTAAGGGTTAAAAAGAGAAAGAGGAACCCTTTGATGAAATATGTAGCCGAGTTCATCCACATGAGCAATGAGAGTTGAATAACTAAGAAGTCCATTAATTGGTTGAATTTCATGTTATAAAGAAAAAGTTTTTCTCAGGTAGTCACAGAAGTTCAGTAGAGCGGTAGCTGTAAGCAAGATTAGAAAAAGAAAGATAGCCACGATTCTAAAGATAAAGTAACTCCCCTATTCGATATAAGGGTCGAGTCTATACCCTGATAAGAGGGTAGCATGGAAGCCTAAGTGAAATAGATAGATATTTTAGGATGAATGATCAGGATATGATAGGCAATATGATAAAGGAAATACGTTTTGAGGCTTACTTAGTTTATTACAATGTCTGATGGATGGTTGAGCAAATTATGATGAATAGTTGCATCTCCTTGCAGTTGTCATATAATGACATGCATGTTAGAGTATGCCATGATGAATACTCCCATTTCGCAGTATATGCAGGGTAGAGTATATATGGTGAGGAAGTTATGAGAAAATTATGTTGCTCCCATACCATATGATATGCAATAAGGAATGTATTGAGGATGATAGATAGTCTCAGTTTATGGGATGATAAGTTATGATAGATATTCTGATATGATTTATGATTAGGGTGATTCAGGTTTTTCTATAGGCTTGCGAATGCAGTACTCAGAGCCATTTCTATTGAAAGGAATGGTATATAGAAAGAGTTATATTTGAAACAGATGACTCTCGGATAGAGACTAGATTCAGATGAGTACATATCACTCTTCAGATAAGAGTTGGATCTGATGCAGTCTGCTCGCAATTAGAGCATAGTTCAAATGGCTCGTAGTTAGAGCACATATTTACATGAGAAGTTATGATGAGCCCATAGCAGCAGAATGCAATGGCAGGTGGTCAAACCATGATTGCACAAGGCATGGTAAGCCACAATAAGAGAAAGATGAGAAGGAACTCCTGAGTAAGAGAGGAAATAAGTAAAGTCTTAGGAAATAATATGGGCTATTGAACGTAATATTTTTAAATTTTTATTAAGTTATCAACAAGTAGAAGCGGTGAACCCTATAACTTAGTCTGTTGGTTTAAGATCTTCGGGAGATATACAGAATCGTAGTTAGATTCTGGAGGGTCACAGTTAGATCCTAGCATGGCTCCAGGGTCACAGTTAGATCCTAACAGTTCCAGAGTCGCAGTTAGATTCTGAAGAGGCTGACGGTTGATCGCAGTTAGACCTAGCCTAAGGAAAGTAATGAGCCATGAGATATGAGTACAATGTAGTATCTCTTTGGGAAGATGAATGCCAAAGACGAATTTAAGGTAAGGAAGCTTCACTAGTTGATAAACTCATCCAGAAAAATTATTTATAATGATTTTCCTCAGATAGCCTATATTATACAGACTAAACTTAGTTTTCTTTAAACAAAGACGGAGTCCAAGTTAAAGTCTGAGTGCTGATATTCAAAGGTTTTATAGAAGTATGCCTGAGAAACAAAAAAGAGAACCCCATATGTTTTGAGAACAGAAAAGTATGAGTAGATAAATCCTCCAGATGAGGATAAAAAGATTAAAAGGCTAAAGAGACCTAGAGAAGAAGGTCTAAAGTAAAGATAGAACCCAGTAGTTATATGAGATAGAGAATGCTAAGGCTTAGAAGAGTAAGGTAGCCTTCGTCCAGAAAGATGTTAAGGCAAGAGTAGTCTAAGAAAGAGTAATGAAAAAGGGTCCAGTTGTCACAGAAGTTGGTATAGATGGACAAGGTAAGAAAAGTGAAAAGTTAAAGTAAGATAGACCCTGGAGTTACACCAAGATGTTAAGGGGTAAGATATGAAAGAGTGTAAATGCCATAGAAGTTTGGCATATATATGATGAATGATAAACAAAGTTATGAAAAGTTAGAAAGGTTATGAACATTAAAGGATTAAAACCCTTCTGCCAAGTCCAAATAAGAGTGGATTTGAAATGAAAGATTTAAATTATGACTTTGTTCAGGAGAACGATAAGCAAAAGAGCAATACTCTCCTGAGAGGCTGATAAAGTCATAAGAGAATGTTAGAGCTTTGCATTTAGGAGCAAGTATACAGTCCTACAAGATATTGGCCAGGCATTATGCATGTTAGAGTATATGCTCCTACTTAGCAGTAAAGTAAAGAAAAGAATAACTGCATAAGTCCTCTCTCTGTATGATGTTGAATCATTAAAGATGATAAGAGCAACAATAGAGTTATAAGAGTTTCTATACGAAAAGAGGATGAAGCTTTACGGATGTTAAATAATTCTGCGAGATGCTAAGAGAAGTAATAAGGGATAAGTGTTAGAAAGTATGATGAGTGAGTGAGGGAAACTCCCGAATACAATAATATTCGAGAGAGTTTGATATGAAAGAAATGGACACTACTCTCAAGTCTAGTACAAGGAGTTGTCCATAAGCAAATGGATGCATAGCACAAGATCAAGTGCCGTGATGAAGTAGAAATAAACTCCAATTAAGTTGACTCATACAAAAAGAGTAATGACAGCAAGGGCATGAAGCGGATATTGAAAGTACTCCGCTAGATAATAAGATAAAAGGTAAGAGATGGATACCCCAATTCTTAGTCATAAAGCAGAAAGAGATTTAAAGAGGATGTATATTTAAGATTGTTAACTAAGGTACTAAGTAAATTTCGAGGATGAAATTTATTTTAAGGGGGAGAGAAATGTAACATCCCTAATTTCTGTACTAAGTTGTATGTACAGATTGAATAAAATATATGAGATGTTTAGGAAAATATGTGGCCATATTTATGTAAAGAAAAGGATTAATTGGAAGAGGAAGAAAGTCTAAGAGCCAAAGTGCAAAATTACGAAAATGCCACTGTGATGCCCTAAGAAACCAGAAGTAAATGGAGGGCATTTTGGTCATTTCACACAATGGATGGATATCAGAGGAAATTTGATAGTAAATTATTATAATTAATATGAGAATTTATGGAGTTGACAGAAGTCAAAAAGGAGTCCTGTAGAATTAATTATGGAATTTACGGTGAAAAAGGACACCGATAAAGGGTTAAAGGAAACATATGTAATTTTTAACAAGACTTCTGGGTCTCAGAAAATTATGAAACTTTGTAGAGAATTCATTTTATATTAGAATGAATTTCTAAAAATGTTAGAACAATTAAAGGAGGTGTTTAGCATTTATTCTGAGATCAGGATAATTTAAGGATATCGGTATAAGGAAAGTACATTGGGATTTGTGCCAAATAGCTATTGGACCTAAAAGAGGCCCAACATTTCGTCCTAGGCCAGCCCAATAAGGCCCAAAAGTTATCTTGGAGCCCAAGTCCAATAATGAATAATTTATGGATTTTTGAAAAGAAAGAAAAAGAGAATAAAGTAAGAATTAGGTGTTGCACATGGTGGGACCCACAAGGACTTCAAAATGGCACCCAAAAAGAGGAAGGGTTAGGTGTACCAAGTGAGGCCATGCTAGTGATGTCATGGTGGTAAGGTCTTGAGTGAAAAGTGAAAAGATATTTCAAGATTAAACCTTTAACCATTAGATCAAATAGTTTCCAAAGTGATCTTGGCCTTCAAATGGCACATGACTTTTGCTATAAATACCCCCCCTTTCCATTCATTCTTCACACCCAAGAGCTCCTTTAGAAAGATAAGTGAGTTCTAGAGAAAGAAAGTGGAAGAAAGCAAGGAAGAAGCAAGGGTCTTGAAGGAGCAAGTAAGGTAAGTTGTCTCCTTGCTTCTACCTTTTGTTCTTATGGTTTGTGCTTGAGTTTAAGTGATTTTTTAGGCTTAAATCTTGGGGAAATGCTGCTGGAATTTTTGTGTATGTGTGAAAGGAATATGAGTTTTAAGTCATAGATAGTTAAGACAAGCTTAAACAAGTTAGTTACATGCTTGGTTGTGAAGTAAGTTGATGTTCTTGACTTTACCATTTCGGGTTGCACTGTTCATGCACTGTTCATGATAGAAGAAAATGGAATTTCAATGATTTAATGATTCCATTGAGTTTATATGATGATTTTGTGTAGGATTGGAAAGGTTTTGAACCTTGGAAACCATTGGAATTAAAGGATATAATGTTGAAAATTCCTCACGGGACTGTTCACTCACGTGAACAGTGATTTGAATTTCATGATTTTGATGCTTCCAATGGTCTTAAAATGAGATTTTGTGTGGGGGAAAAGTGGAGGAACAAGTATGGGAAGCATTGGAATCAAAATGAGAATTTTTGGAAGATTTATGTATGCTTTTCCAAATCTGTACAGAACAGTGTATTCTTGCTGGAATTTGGTTATTTTTAGTTCATAAATGGATTCAAAAGGTAAAATTGTGTAGGGTAAGGTCAAGACATCAATTGATTCAAGGGCCAAGTTAATTGGCAAAGATTAAAGAAAGTTATGTTAGTTAAAGCAAGTTAAAGGTTCAAGAGAGATAGTCTTGAGTAGTGTTTGAGTTCATGGTCCTAATGGATTATGTAATGAATATGAATGTGATTAGGACCTTGAAACCTCTAAGAAGATGTTGGGGAATGATTGACCAAAAAGCTTGGGAAGCAAGTGCAAGCATAAGAAAGAGAGCTTACATCCAAGGTAGTAAACTTACCCTAAACTTGTATGTATTGAATGTTATGCTTGATTGTGCTATGACTTTGTTGAATTGTGTGCATATGTGTATATGATTGAAGCTCAGTTTCTATGATTACCTTGGCCAATTGTATTTCATATGTTACATGGAAGCATGCACATTACACAATGTTTACACTTTCACAAGCAAGCACAAGTATTTACTTTAATGCATGCATTGTTTAGTACCGTTTGCTACTGAGATTCCCCCGAATCTCATCCCCTATTTATAACCCATTACAGAGAGGTTATATCGAAGTGAATTTTGAGAATGCTGTAAGACGCTGTTATGCTGCCGATTTTCAGACTGAACATAAGGAGATGATACGTACTGTGTACGTAGGTACTGTCTAAGGAGTCTGGAAGTGAGTGGACCTAGTCGGTTCATCCAGTCTTTCCTGGGTACTTACGTAGAATGGTAATTCTCACGGGAATTACCGAATCAGTACAAGATCAGTTATTTTTACAGATGAAGTATAGTAATTATACTGCCGGATTTCAGGCAGGAAAGATGTAATAGAGATACGAGGATCTTGTTCATGCCCTGTTGTATAAAGATTTATTATTTAATGATAAGTATTGTTTGGCATGTTTGTTTGATATGTGATTAATGTATGCATATGTATGTAAAGTTGCTTGCTGGAATTTGCCACCATGAACAGTAACTCGTGGTGATATAGTGTTGTTTGATCTATAATTATAAATAGTAAATGAATAAATAAATGTATGATATGTTTATGATAAATAGTAGACATACCAAGCTTCGATTTGATATATAGAATGTGTCATTTCGATGTCTACACATGGAGATATAAATTATCAAAGTTGGGACCAAAATGCTGGATTCAGGAGAAAAACGCTGGATGAACAGTAAAGTTGTAACTTTGAATGACGTTGACTTGGACAAGGAATGGTCAACGAGTTATTTTTCCTTGAAATAGTATTGAGTTAGCTTCATGTATCAATTTGAACCGCTGCATTCTGATTTTTCTAGGATTAGTTATGATTTTTCGAAGTCAGGTCACTCATCTGGAATTTACACAGTAAACAGTACTCGATAAGAGTAAAACTCCAGATTGAGAAATTAGATTTCAATGACCTTGAAAGTGGTTCTAAATACTACCAATTGGTCCCTAAGATGTACAAAAATAAGGATGTTTCATTGCACAAGCCAAATGGCATCCTCCTATAATCATAGTTACCAAATGGACATGTGAATGTGGTTTTCTCTTAATCTTTTGGTGCAATTGGAACTTGAAAATATCCTAAAAAACCATCAAGAAAATAGTAATTAGCCTTTCCAGCAAGTCTTTCCAACATTTGACCTATAAATGGTAAAGGAAAATGGTCATTCCTAGTTGCATCATTCAATTTCCTATAATCAATACACACTCTCCATGAATTCTGCACTCTAGTAGGGATTAGTTCATTCTTTTCATTCCTTACCATAGTTATACCGCTCTTCTTAGGCACCACATGAACTAGGCTTACCCATTCACTATCTGAAATTAGGTAAATAATGCCAACATTTAACAACTTAGTCACCTCTTTCTTGACTACATTAGATATCAAGGGGTTTATTCTTCTTTGTTGCTGCTTAGTAGGCTTGGCTCCATCATTTAATAGAATTTTATGTGTGCATACAGATGCATCTATACCAGGTATATCAGCTAGAGCCCAACCTATTACTCTCGTATGTGTTTTTAAAACTGCAATTAGCCTCTATTCCTCAGAAATAGAAAGTGCATTAGCAATTATAACAAGTAATGTATTATTTTCAACCAAAAAAACATATTTAAGGTTATTAGGAAGTGGTTTGAGTTCCAACTCAGGTGGTTGGACAATTGATGGAACCAACTTCTTAGCTTCCCATAGCTGTAATAGGCCTCACCAATTCTTTCCTCACAGGTTCTGTAATGTCCAGTTCTGTTCCTGCAATTGTATCTTGCCGCTCCCCTTCAAAGCATTCAAAAAGGTTAGAAACAGAAAAAGAAAAAGATTGTAGGGTGGAAAGTAAGCTATCAATTGAAATATGGTTAATACTTGACACATCACCACTACTATCCAAAGAAAATTCAGAAGAAGAAGAAATTTGAGATTCAATCATTTCACATTCAGTTTTATCAAAATTTTGCAGCAGCAGCATTTCATGTTCCTCTTTAGCTTCTTCAATGTATGCATCAATTGTACTTAAGCCTAATAGTGAGTAATCTTCAAATGGATGTCTCATTGCTTCATAGACATTAAAAGTTATGACATTATGACCCACTTTCATTGTAATGCTCCTATTTTTCATGCTTATCACAGTGTTAGCTGTCCTAAGAAATGGCCTACCCAAGATAATAGGTTTCTCTGAATTTGACTCATGTAACATGTCTATGAAATAAAAATTTGTAGGTATAATCAAGTCCTTAACCTTCACTAATATGTCTTCTAGCAGTCCCTCTAGTTTCCTAGTGGTTTGATCAGCACGCTGCACTATCATTGAAATCTCCTTAAGTGAGCCCATGTCTATGCCTAATGATGTATAAGTGGAAGTTGGCATTACATTAATAGCTACACCAAGATCTAACAAAGCATTAGCACACTAAAACTTGCCAATAGTAATTGGAACTGTAAATGAACTTGGATCATCACATTTTATAGGAAGTTGTGCTTAAGTAAAGCTGACACACTAGATCCGACTTGAACCCTTTCATTTGGTTTGCAGATTCTTTTATTAGTGCAGAGTTCCTTCATAAATTTCCCATACTTAGGTATACTCTTGATTAGATCCACAAGTGGCACATTAACTTTCAATGTACCTAACAGATTCAAAATATCTTGTTCCTGTTTATCCTTTAAAAACTTCTTTGGACACATGTATGCATTAGGAAAAGGTAGGTGCTTAATATTTATCTCTTTGTCATTCTGCTCTGCATCTTCATGCTCCTTTTATTTTGGTCTCTGTTGGATATCTGACTTGTATTGCTGGAACTAGCAGCTACTTCATGCATATCAGATTGTTGTGCAGCATCCTTTAATTTAGTTTGTTCATCATGCTGCTGCAATATACCTTTCTTCTTGCTGCTTTCTGATTCTGGAATAAATGAGGATATTTCTTCAGTCAATTTTTTAGTTTCAGATTCATTTTGCTGTTCATTTGATTCCTTGTCCTTCTTATCAGCATCTATTTTCTCAACTATTCTGCCACTTCCCAAGCTCATGGCATTCACAGATTTTGGGTTAACAACTGTATATGAAGGTAGACTTCCTCCCATTCTGGCCTGTACATTATTTACTGAATTGGCTAGCTGTGATATATAGCCATTCATGTTTTTAGCTTTTGTTTCTCACTGTTCTAATTTGCTCTCCAAAGAAACAAACTTAGATTCTATCATTACTAAATTGTTCTCCACTGTAGACCTCAAATCCTTGAAGTTAGAGATGAAGTGTGTGTTCATGGAATTTATATTTGAGTTCATCACATTGATGCTCTTGAGTATCTCAGAAATTCCATTATCCTTTGCAGCATTAGACACTTCTATGGCTCTAGAGGATTCAGCCACTTGCTTGTCATTGTTGAACCTGTTTTGCCCAGCAACTCCACCTCTATCTCTCCATCTAAAATTAGGATGATCTCTCCATCCTTCATTATATGTGTTAGAGAATGGATTCCTTTATGGATACTGGTTTGGTCTGCCTTGACAGTAGCTGAAACATCCTCATATTATGTAGGACAATTAGCATTGGTATGCATTGAGAAGAGCAAAGCTGACAACAAAGAGCAACTAGAGCTTGAGAGTATGGGCTTTAAACATGTGAATTTCTTAGTTGAGCAGCTAGATTGTTGATCTGAGCATTCATAGCAGCAACTTGAGAAAATAGGCTATTGTAATCTTGAGAAGAAGACCTTGCAGAAACCTCATGCACTTTTCTAGCATCATAACCTCCATACTGCTGGCCATTGTTTGCTATATTCTCAATCAAGCTCCATGCTTCATCAAGTGTCAAATCATCAATGGAACCCCCAGCAGATGCATCCAAATTTTTTCTGCATGCAAAGTGCAATCCTGAATGAAAATACTGCACCAAATGCTCCATTGGAATATGATGGTATGGACATCTGGCTAGCAACTCTTGAAACCTTCCTCAAAACTCATAGAAAGACTCTTTAGCATACTGTTTTGCATCAAAGATCTCCTTTCTCAATGTAGCAGTCTTTGATGTAGGGAAGTATCTTTCCAAGAAAGCATTCCTCAATGTATTCCAGGAGTCAAAGGCTTGAGGTGTGTGATGTGGCAGCATATAAAACCATTCCTTTGCCTTTCCTTCAAGTGTGAAATGAAAGACTTATCTCTGCATAGCATTCATGTCATCTCCTACAGGCTTCATAGATGAACAAACCCACTGCATAGTCTTTAAATGCTTGAAAGGATCCTCACCTGCTAATCCATAAAACTTTGGTAAGTTACTTAACAAAGCCTTTCAACTCAAAATTAACATCTAAAGCAGGACAAGTGTGAAAAGGATCATAGTTTGCATTAGAAGTGAGATCTCTTATGCTCCTACGTGGCCTTCTATTGTTCATGTTATTCTCTACATCCTGCTCATGTTGATTATTCTGATTACGAGTATGAGTTTCACCTATATTAACATGCTCAATGACAAGATGATTATTTAGGATGTTACCAAATGTAGGTTCAATCTCAGCAGTAACAGATTGACTAGAAGAACTAAGCTTAGATGCAACACTAGCTTGATTTAAGATTTTTAGCCTTCTTAATTTGCCTAAATATTCCATTGATTTCTCTATCCAATGGAAAGAATTAAGAGTTTTTATTCTTGCAAATCACGCTTAACATAATGCAGAAGATCAAATATATATCAGTAATACAGCAAATTAAGAAATTGAGATCAGTTATTCATAATTCAGAAATATCAGGTCGAGATTAAAAAGTACAGAGAGCAGATATCGGGACAAAAATAAACTTCAAGTCGCGACTAACAGTCACAGAGAGCAAAATTTTTGAATCAGGATTTTTGGTCGTGACCAAATGTCACATTGGTTGCGACTAAAAATACAGAGAGCAAATGCTTGAAGTCAGAAATTTCTGGTTGCTACCAAAATGCACTCCAGTTGCGACCAAAAACCACAGAGTTTTAGTCATGACTAAGTGTCAATTTGGTTGCGACTAGAAATCACAGAGATGAAAATTGATAAAAAATATTTTTTGGGTTACGACCAAAAAGCACTCCGGTCATGACTAAAAGTTACAAACAACAAATCTGAGTTGAAAACTGATTTGAAGTTGCGACCACATATGTATCTAGATGGTCGCGACTAGGAATCACAGAGCACTTTAGTCGTGACTAAGATGACAAATGGTCGTGACTAATGAAACATCCTTACTTTCATGTGTCTTAGAGACCATTTGGTAGCATTTAGAACCACTTTCAAGGTCATTGAAGTCAAATTCCTCAATCTGGAGTTTTACTCTTAGCGAGTACTGTTCACTGTGTAAATTCCAGATGAGTGACCTGACTTCGAAAAATCATAACTAATTCTACAAAAATCGAAATGAAGTGGTTCAAATTGATAATTGAATCTAACTCAATTATATTTCAGTTAAAAATAACTCGTTGACCATTCATTGACCGAGTCAACATCAGTCAACATCACAACCTTACTGTTCATCCAACGTTTTTCTCCTGAATCCAGCATTCTGGTCCCAACTTTGATAATTCATATTTTCATGTGTATACATCCAAATGAGAAGTTTTATATATAAAATTAAATCTTGGTATGTCTACTATTTACCATAAAAATTTCGTACATTTATTCATCCATTTACTATTTTTAATCATTTATCAAACATGACTAGATCACCACGTGTTACTGTTTACAGTGGTAAGTTTCAGCATTTCTACTTTGCATACATATGCATACATCCATCATACTTCAGTCAAACATGCCAAACAATATCTTTATTAAATAATAAGTCATTATACATCAGGGCATATATGAAATCCTCATATTTCTATTACATCATTTCCTGCCTAAAATCTGGCAGCATAACCGCTACGCTTCATCTTCAGAAAGTGACTGATCTTGTACCGATTCGATAATTCCCGTGAGAACTACCATTCTACGTAAGTACCCAGGAAAGACTGGATGAACCGGCTAGGTCCACTCACTTCCAGCCTCCTTAGACAGTACCTACGTACACAGTACGTATCAGCTCCTTTCTCTACTATTGCCATCTTGTCATAATTTCGGCAGCATAATGGCGTCTCTTAAAATTCCCAGAATTCATTTTGACATAACCTCCCCTGTAATGGTTTACTTATTGGGATGAGATTCGGGGGAATCTCAGTAGCAATAATCATAACAATATATGTAATGCAGAGTGACAGTGCTTGCTTGTGATTGTGTACAGATAAGTATGCTGCTTGCTTCCATACTCAATAACATATGATCATAGCATTGGAATAGAGCTTCAAGCATAACATATAGGACATCAATCCAATCAAACAATAGCACAACAAATCACAAAGAAATTACATAAAAGCTAGGATTAGTTACTACCTGGCTAGCTCAGCAGAACTCTACTATCTCTATTCTGCTTCCAGCTCCGCCAGAACTTCCTTTGTTCCTTTCCTCCTTTCTCTCTTCCTTTCCTTCTCCCTTTCTCTCTTCTTTCTCTCCCTTTCCTCTTGCCATGCGTGATCCAAATGAATGAAAGGGGGGGTATATATAGCCTCCCTCAATGGCAATATCGTAATTTCCAGGAACTCTGAATATGTGGTCCTGGTTTTTCCTGAAATTTCCTATTGTCTGTTATTTTCTCTTTACTGCATCACCGGGACACCTCACCTGCCACCTCATCGCCACATTTTCCACATGTTGAAAATCCTGGACACCTCAGCATGCTGACTCAGCATTTCCAGTCCAATCCAGTACAGGTCCGGTCCGATTTCCCATAAACTGGACTCACCGGCTAAGATTGTGCCATGTGTCCCTTAACTTTTCTTCTTCCTCTATGCCAGTGCCATGTGGCGCCTGAAAGATACCTTGCACGCATTCCAATGCTATTCAGATAAGTCCCAGACTTATCTGATCACCTCCTCGGTTATCATACCAACCGAGTAACTTTACTTTACTCAATCATTACTTTAATGCCATGTGGCATCCTATGAGTCCCATGAGTACACCTTATCAGTCCACCTCATGGTTTCCAGATAACTTTCCCTTTATCTGATCTCCTACCCCAGTTCTATCTCTAACCGGGTAACTATCTCCTTTATACCTTCACAACTCTTGGCCCATACGCTTGGCACCACTTTAGTTACTAGTCGCGACCTCATCATCATCTTATCGCGACCTAACACTTCTGTGAACATTAGTCGCGACCACAACATCCTTTAGTCGCGACCATAACAGTTTTTAGTCGCGATCACATCACTTTTCAGTCGCGACTTCATACCATTTTAGTTGCAACCAAGCTCATTTACCTATTAGTCGCGACCCACACATATTCACGTCGCGTCTAAGCCTTTCTGCCACTATTAATCGCGACGTCACTACTTTCTCGTCGCGACCACACTACTTTCTCGTCGCGACCATAATACTTTCTCGTCGCGCATAGCTCTTTCTGTAACCATTAGTCGCGACCTAACTGCTTTCTAGTCGCGACCCAAATGGCAGCTCGTAACCTTTGACCTTTACATCATCCCAAATGGCCATTCTACCCCCTTGGGACTTTCACTGTTTACCCATAAGTCCTCGCACCTTTCGCTTATTCGCAGCTTAGTCCCTGAAACTCTCTGTGTCTCTGGGACTTCTGCTCAAAGGGGGTCTAGTAGCTTCTTATTCTTAGGCTATTTCTGCGTCTCTAGGCCTGAAAATTGGGATGTTACATTTCTCCTCCCCTTTAAATAAATTTCGTCCTCGAAATTTAATTAGTACCATAGCCAAATTTACTCAATATCTGGCAAAGTACCTCATCATAAAAATTTACATCTTCTTATAACATGCTTTTCTTTTCTCTGGATCAACTCAATCAGAGTCGAAATCTACTTTTATGGACCACTTACCGCACTTATAAGTAGTGTCCATTTCTTTCATATGAAATTCTCTCGAATATTACTGTATTCGGGAGTTTCTTCTCATCATATCTCTTCCAATAATTCATCATTTCATCTTTCTTTTCATATATTCTCATCATTCTCAATAACTTAGTTTCATACAGAGAGAGGACTTACACAGCTATTCTTTCTTTACTTTGCTGCCAAAAGAAAGCACCTACTCTAACATGCATAATGCCTGGCCAACATACTGCAGGACTGCATACCTGCTTATGAATGCAAAGCTCTAACGTCGGAGCTCAAGCATTCCTGTTCTAGCACAGCTCTAACGTCGGAGCTCAAGCATTCCTGTTCTAGCACAGCTCTAACACTTGGAGCTTGCACAGTTCTAACATAACATAAGGCCTAGCATCTCATGCAAGGAGTGAAAGCTCTCATTTTCTATTCTCTTTCATAGCATAACATTTAAACTTATGATCCCTACCAAAAAGGGAGCCTCTCTATCTGTTCATAAAATGCACATCTCTAGGTGTGTGTCATATTACACGTTTACTACCGTGTATCTCATTGCATGCCTTTGATACTTTATCATGGCATATCTAGCCAACTCTAGCTATTTCATGGTGTATTTCACCCTTTCATAACTTATCCTGAGATATCATAAGGCTAACATTCTCTTCCTCATAGAACTACGTTTTATCTTTGCTTTGCTTTAGACCCTCTTTTCTGGGTCTTCTCTAGCTTTTAATCTCTTTACCCTCATCTGAGGGATCTATCTACTCATACTTTTCTGTTCTCATTACAGAGGATTCTCTTTTCTACTTCTCAGGAATACTTCTACAAAACTTTGAATATCAGTACTCAGATTTGAACTTGGACTCCATCTTTGTTTAAGGGAAAGCTAAGTTCAGTCTGTAAAGGCTATCTGAGGAAAATAATTATAAATAATTTTTCTAGCTGAGTTTATCAACTAGTGAAGCTTCCTTACCTTAACTTTGTCTTTGGCATTCATCTTCCCAAAGAGATACTACATTGTACTCATGTCTCATGGCTCATTACTTTCCTTCGGCTAGGTCTAACTGCGACCTCGGGATCTAACTGCGATCAACCGTTAGCCTCTTTAGAATCTAACTGCGACTCTGAATCTCTTAGGATCTAACTGCGACCCTGGAGCCATGCTAGGATCTAACTGCGACCCTCCAGAATCTAACTGTGATTCTGTTGTACTGTATATCTCCCGAAGATCTTAAACCAACAAACTAAGTTATAAGGTTAACTGCTTCCACCTGTTGATAACTCCATAAAAAAATTTTTATAGCCTTATATCATTTACCCAGACTTTACTTACTTCCTCTCTTACTCAGGAATTCCCTCTTATCTTTCTTACTTTACTGTGGCTTACCACGCCTTGTGCCATCATGGTCTAACCACCTGCCATTGCATTCTACTGCATGGCCTCATTATACTTCTCATTTCAATCTGTGCTCTAACTGCAAACCATTTGAACCATGCTCTAACTGTGAGCCATTTGAACTATGCTCTAACTGCGAGCATTCTGTATCAGATCCAACTCTTATCTGAAGAGTGATCTATACCCATCTGAATCTAGCTCTATCTGAGAGCCATCTGTTTCAGATCCAACTCTTATCTGAAGAGTGATCTAGAAACAATCTCTTTACTCTTATTTGCTTTTCTTTCTATATACCATCTCTTTCAATAGAAATGGCCCTGAGTACTGTATTCACAAGTCTGCAGAATTACCTGAGTAACTTCAATCATAAATCATATCTAAATATCATAGTTTATTGTCCCATTAACTGAGACTATGTATCATCCTCAATACATATCTCATTACATGTCATATGGTATGGGAGCAACATAACTTCCTCATAACTTTCTCATCTCATATCTGTACTCATATATACTCTACCCTGCACGCACTGCCAAAAGGGGAGTATTCATTCATCATAGCATACTCTAACATGCATGTCATCATATGACAACTGCAAGGAGATGCAACTATTTATAACTTATGGCAACATAAGCCATATCATCATCATCGTACTTTGCTCAACCATCCATCAGACATTGTAATAAACTAAGTAAGCCTCAAAA